>JAGIQG010000012.1:35488443-36688443 GCA_024679065.1 Sphyrna mokarran | reverse complement strand
AATCATTCCTTTGTGTCTTCATAGGACAAGATGGCTTACAACTGAAGGGAGCAGGATTGGCCCCATTTAATAAGGGCATGGAAAGGTTGGAGAGTCCCCCCGCCTCCCTGGTTTGCCCATATAGATTCAAAGTAAAAAGCAACAAGTTTTTTGAAAGAAACTCTACTGCACAGAGTATGAACTAGAACTCAGAATTGACCAGGATGATGTCTAAGATGAAGCATTTAAGTTATGAAGAGAGGTTGGATAGGCTTTTTAGATAGGTTTTCATTGGAGCAGAGAAGACTGACAGGCAACCTGACTGAGGTGTACAAGAATATGAGAGTTCAGATTGGATAGGGAGCAGCTGTTCCCTTAGTTGCAGGGCGAGTCACAAGGGGACATAGATTCAAGGTGAGGGGCAGGAGATTTGGGCATGTACTGGAATGCACTACCTGGGAGAGCGATGGAGACAATTCATATAGCATGCTGCTATTACAATTAGTTTGCCCATCCACTCGCAGTTCTTGTTCTCACCACAGAGCAGCAACATTTTTAAAATTATTTCATGGGATGTAGATGTCACTGGTAAGGCCAGTGTTTGTTGCTAATTACCATTGAGCTAGTGACTTGCTGGTTCATTACAGAAGTCAGTTTAGAGTCAAGCACATTGCTATAAATCTGGAGTCACATGTTGGCCAGACCAGGTAAGGATAGCAGATTTCCATTACTGAACCAGATTGGTTATTTACAACAATTAGCAATGCTTTCATTGTCATCATTTTAATTCCAGATTTTAATTAAATTCAAATTCCATCATTTGCCATGATGGGATTTGAACCCAGGTCCCCAGAATATTTCCCTAGGTCACTAGTCCAGTGACAATGCCACAATTGCCTTCTCAATATTTGTTGTTCAAACTGAGATTCCCTGAAGACTCAGGCCTCAAATCCTCAAGGTCAGTTGGTTTTATACTCACTGCCCTGATGCTTTTCCCTCCGAGACTGTTCCCTGGAGACTATTTCATGTCTATTTAATTTCATGTATTTATTTGATTAGTTAATTGGATGGCTTTTAATAGAATCAATTATTTTAAATTCACTAATTGTTTTATCTAGCTTTATTTATTAATTTTGGGAAATATTTGCAATTTACAGTTTAGAGACAGAATAAAGCATACGTTAACTACTGGAGATAAAAAAAAGGATGAAAAACTGCATTTCTTTCCTCCTCTGCACACTGAATTCCCACGTGCATCAAATTCTCAATTTATGCACTTTGATAATGCAGCACTCTTTTCATGGCCTAAATGTGCTGCACTTTTGTGCATTTTTACATTGACCACTGGCACTCTTCCACTGAAATTTGACATGTGCAGTCCACAGACTGAGCATTTTTCTAATGATAGTCGCTCCTTTTGTATTGCTGAGTTGGCTCGTCTCGTTAGCAAATTTTCTAATGGGCTTTATCCTTTTTTTGCAAACTTTAAAAAATGAAGTAGATTATATTGACTGGATTTGCACCATAAGATGATTAATTTACTTTCTCAAAAAGATCCGGTGGGTGTGGTAGCAGAGTCCATCTCGAGCAAGTTAGACATAATCTGGAAGAGACAAAGTTGGCAGAAAATGGCAGTTTGAATACAAATAGGCACCTCAGCAAACATTTTTATATTTGGTTTCTTCATAGGTTTGTCAAAGGGCTCATCAAATTTTGTTATGTTACTTCACTCCACGCTCCTTTCTAAATATAGATAATTCTCTCGCTCAGTGTATAACCTTTTGTTAAACATTTTATTTTCCAGCTTCGAAACAGTCAAGGTTCTTTGGTTCCAATGAATGGTGAACTGAATGTAAACAATGAACAATCGTAAGTGTAAAATGAATTGCAATTAATAATTGACCTGTAGGATTTTCCAATCTGTAGTAGCAGGGTATATTCACTTTGGGATTGATTTTCCTCCTGATTAATTGAATACCATTTGCTTTAATCCTAGTCTTTCCTGCATGAAACATGTTCGCTTTTTTGCCTGAAATCTATTTCATAGTTTGTTCACTTGGTAACTGGACAGAAGGTATCCTTCTGGTATTGGGAATGAACCTGGACAGGTGCCAGATCTGTCAGTGGGAGAGCATTTTGGGAATAGTGATCATAACTCTATCTCCTTTGCAATAGCTTTGGAGAGAGATAGGATCAGACAAGCTAGAAAATTGTTCATCTGGAGTAAGGGGAATTATGAAGCCATCACACAGGGAATTAGAGGCATAAATTGGAAAGTGGTTTTCTCAGGGAAATGTACAGAAGTAATGTGGCAGATTTTCAAGGCATATTTATTTGGAGTTCTGCACGACAACATTCCAGTGAAACTTGGAAGTTTTGGTAGGCTACAGGAACTGTGTGCACAACAGCTGTAATGAATTCTGTCAAGAAGAAAAGAAAAGTCTACAAAAGGTTCAGTGAACTAGGTAATGTTAGGGATCTAGAGGAATATATGATTAATAGGAAGGAACTTAAGAAGGAAATTAGGAGAGCCAGAAGGGTCATGAGAAGGCATTGGCAGGTAAGATTAAGGAAAACCACAAAGCATTCTACAAATATGTGAAGAGCAAAAGGAAGAGATGTGAAGGAATAGGACCTATCAAGTGTGATGGTGGAAAAGTTTGTATAGAACTGGTAGAAATAGCAGAGGTACTCAATGAATACTTTACTTCAGTATTCACAGTGAAAAAGGATCTTAGTGGTTGTAGTGTAGGCTTGCAGCAGATAGAAAAGCTTGAGCATGTTGACATTAAGAAAGAGGATGTGTTGGAGCTTTTGAAAAGCATCAAGTTAGATAAGTCACCAGGACCGGATGGGATGCATTCCAGGTTACTGTAAGAGATGAGGGAAGAGATTGCAGAGCCTCTGGCAATGATTTTTACATCACCAATAGAGACGGGAGAGGTTCTGGAAGATTGGAGGATTGCAGGTGTGGTTCCTTTATTCAGGAAAAGGAGTAGAGGTAGTCCAGGAAATTATCAACCAGTGAGTCTAACCTCAGTGGTTGGTAAGTTGATAGAGAAGATCCTGAGAGGCTGGATTTATGAACATTCGGAGAGGTATGATATGATCAAAAATAGTCAGCGCAGCTTTGTCAAGGGCAGATTATGTCTTTTGAGCCTGGTTGAATGTTTTGAAGATGTGGCTAAACACATTGATGAAGGAAGAGCAGTAGTTTATATGGACTTCAGCAATGCACTCGATAAGGTGCCCATGCAAGGCTTATTGAGAAAGTGAGGGGGCATGGGGTCCAAGAGGACATTGCTTTGTGGATCCACTACTAGCTTGCCCTCAGAAGGCAGAGAATGGTCATAGATAGGTCTTTTTCTGCATGGAGATCGGTCACCAGTGGAGTGCCCCAGGGATTTGTTCTGGGACCCTTGCTCTTTGGGATTTTTGTAAATGACCCAAATGAGGAAGCAGAGGAATGGGTTGGTAAGTTTACTGATGACACAAAAGTTGGAGGTGTTGTGGATAGTGTGGAGAGATGTCAGAAGTTGTAATGAGACATTGATAGGATGCAAGACTGGGCAGAGAAGTGGAAGATGGACTTCAACCCAGATAAGTGTGTGATGATTCATTTTGGCAGGTCAAATAGGATAATGGAATATAATATTAAGAGTAAAACTCTTGGCAGTGTGGAAGATCAGAAGGATCTTGGGGTCCGTGTTCATAGGATGCTCAAATCAGCTTTGCAGGTAGAGGATGTGGTTAAGAAAGTGTATGGCGTATTGGCCTTCATCAATTGAGGAATTGAGTTTAGGAGTCAGGAGATAATGCTGTAGCTGTATAAGACCCTGGTCAGACCTCACTTGGAGTACTGTGCTTAGTTCTGGTTACCTCATTATAGGAAGGATGTGGAAGCCATAGAGAGTGAAGAGGAGATTTACAAGGATGTTGCCTGGATTGGGTGGCATGCCTTATGAGGATAAGTTGAGAGAGCTCGGTCTTTTCTCCTTAGAGAGACAAAGAATGAGAAGTGACCTGATAGAGGTTTATAAGATGTTGAGTGGATTCTCAGATTTTTTTCCAGGACTGAAATGATTGCCACACAGGGTGCTGGGGAGTAGGTACAGAGGAGATGTCAGGGGTAAATTTTTCATTCAGAGGGTGGTGGGTGTGTGGAATCAGCTGCCGGTAGTAGTGGTGGAGGCAAATTCGATAGGGTCTTTTAAGAGACTTTTGTATAAGTACGTGGGACTTAGTAAGACAGAGGGTTATAGGTAAGCCTAGTAGGTAGGGATATGTTTGACACAACTTGTGGGTCGAAGGGCCTGTTTATGCTGTAGTTTTTCTATGTTCTATATTTCTTTTGTTATTTGATCATGGGATGTGGGCTGGGCCAGAATTTATTGCCTACCTCTAAATGCACTTGAGAAAGCGGTGGTCATCTTTTTTTCTTGAAACATTGCAGTTCATTTGGTGTTAGTGAGAGAGTTCTAGGATTTTAGGCCGCGTGCCAGTGAAGGAACGGCAATATACTTCCAACTCAGGATGATGAGAGGAAGTTGCAGGCTGTGGTGTTCTTGGTAGTGGTCATGGGTTTGGAAGTGATTCTGTGTCTAGTAGTTCAATATCTAATAGTTCACTTATGTCTTAACAGTGTGGCTGTTCAGCAGCAGAAACATGTTTCAAACGAAGTCATTATACAAAATAATAAACAGGCTTTGTTAAATAACTATTCTGTAGAAAATCATATGTGTAACATATCACAGGTTTCTGTGGAATTTCAATACCATGGAGGGTGTCCACAACAGTAAAATGCCTCAAAAACCCTTTGAGTTACACAAAAGCAATGTATCGGGGATGCTGAAAATTGCTTGAAATGTTCAGTAAGTTAGAAAGCATTTGTGGAGAGAGAAACAGAATTAACATTTTAGGTTGGTGACCTTTCATTAGAATTAGGATAAGTTGGAGATGTAGCAGGTTTTAACTGAGCAGGAGCATTGTGACAACAAATGGGAAGTTTGAGATAGATGGAAGACGAGTGATTAAATGACAAATATGAAAATTCTGAACAGAGACATGTTGCTGAAGATTTGATCCTCCCAAAATGCAGCTCCTGCTGCCCCCATCACTGTCCAGACCTATCTCTCTCACTTCCTGTAATGATCGCGATGCAGAGAGGGCCCCCTCCCTTTCCCTCACCGATTGGAGCTGAGCGCACCCCCCCCCTCCTCTGCCCTGATCCGATCGCAGGTAGAATGCAGAATGGCTCCCCTCTCTCCTCAATGAATTATAGGCAGAATGTGCAGAAGCCCTACTCTCATCAGCCCTGCCACTGTGGGCAGTGCCAAAGTGCCTGTGACACTGCCAGTGTCAAGGTTCATGGCTGGCATTGTCCAAGGAACACCCTCAGTTTACCCTCAACTTCCAAGGTGGGCTTTACTGGTCTCCAATTCTATTGGTGAGGCCAATATGACTTCCCCGTTCATGGGAAGCAGGTGTTTTCCACACTAGAGAGAACCTCTCTCAGCAAGGGCATAAAGGCAGATGAGCCTTGCAAATGAAGCTTTAAATGTATTAATATAATTTATTCAGCCTGTTACCTATTTCTGACAAGAAGCTGACCTCACCGAGAGCCAAAAAATCGGGCATGATCCTGATTTCTTGACTCTTGCACGAGTTTCACCCCGTGTGTCTGGACATCCAGAGCAAAGGTTACATTAGTATGTCTACGAGGATAGTACCAGAGGACTGGAGAGTGGCGAATGATGTTCCTCTGTTCAAGAAAGGAAATAGGAATGACCCTGGTAATTATAGGCTGGTCAGTCTTACTTTGATGGTTAGTAAATTAAATCAAGAAAAAGTCCTGAGAGATAGGATTTATGACCATTTGGAAAAATGCAGTTTAATCTGGGATAGTAACATGGATTTTTGAAGGGTAAGTCTTGCCTCACAAATTTGGTTGAATTCTTTGTGGAGGTAACTAAGTGTGTGGATGGAGATAGAGCAGTTGATGTAATATACATGGATTTTAGTAAGGCGTTTGATAAGGTTCCCCATGGTCAGCTCGTGAATAGTGTGGAATAGAGAGAAATTTGGCTGATTGGATAAGTAACTGGCTCTCTCATAGAAGACAGAGGGTGGTGGTCAATGGAAAAATTTCAGACTGGAGAACAGTTACCAGCAGTGTACCATTGGGATCAGTGCTAGGTCCTCTGCGGTTTGTAGTTTCTATCAATGACTTGGAGGAGGGGGCTGAAGGGTGGGTCAGTAAATTTGCTGATGACACCAAGATTGGTGGAGTAGTGGATGAAGTGGAGGGCTGTTGTGGGCTGCAAAGAGACATTGATCAGATGCAGAGATGGGGATGGAGTTTAACCCTGATGAGTGTGAGGTAGTTCATTTTGAGAGGATAAATTTGAATGCAGATTACAGGACCAACAGCAGGATTCTGAGGAATGTAATGGAACAGAGAGATTTTTGGGTTCATATCCACAGATCTCTGAAGGTTGCCACTTAAATGGATAGAGCTGTGAAAAAGACTTATAGTGTGTTAGCGTTTACTAACAGGTTATGCTGCAACTGTACAGGACCTTGGTGAGACCACATTTGAAATATTGTGTGCAGTTCTGGTCACCTCACTACTATAAGAAAGATGTGGAAGCATTGGAGAGAGCGCAGAAGAGATTTACCGGGATGCTGCCTGGTTTGGCGGGTAAGTCTTATGAGGAAATAGAACATAGAACATAGCGCAGAACAGGCTCTTCGGCCTCGATGTTGCGCCGACCAATTAAGAAAAAGCAATGACCCTCTAACCTAAACCATTCCCTTTTCATCCATAAACCTATCCATGGATCTCTTGAATGCCCCCAAACTTGGTGCATCTACAATTGCAGCAGGCAGGGCATTCCACACCCTTACCACCCTCTGGGTAAAGAACCTACCTCTGACATCCGTCCTATAACTACCACCCCTTAATTTAAAGCTATGTCCCCTCATGCTAGCTTTCTCCATCCGAGGAAAGGTTGAGGGAGCTAGAGCTTTTCTCTTTGGAGCAGAGGAAAATGAAAGGCAACTTAATAGAGGTTTACAAGATGATGAGAGGAATAGATAGAGTGGACTTTGAGAGACTATTTCCTTGGATGGATGTAACTGTTATTAGGGGACATAACTATAAGGTTCATGGTGGGAGATATAGAAGGGATGTCTGAGGTAGGTTCTTTACTCAAAGAATGGTTGAGGTGTGGAATGGACTGCCTGCTATGATAGTGGAGTCAGACACTTTAGGAATTTTCAAGCAGTTATTGGATAGGCACGTGGAACACACCAGAATGATAGGAAGCAGGATAGCTTGATCTTGGTTTCAGACAAAGCTTGGTACAACATTGAGAACATAAGAACATAAAAATAGGAGCAGGAGTAGGCCATCTAGCCTCTTGAGCCTGCCTTGCCATTCAATAAGATCATGGCTGATCTGAAGTGGATCAGTTCCACTTAGAACATAGAACATAGAACATAGAACATTACAGCACAGAACAGGCCCTTCGGCCTTCGATGTTGTGCCGACCAAAATAAAAAGCAATGCCCCTCCAAACTAAACCATTCCCTTCTCTTCCATATACTTATCAATTAACCTCTTAAACGCCACCAAACTTGGCGCATCTACAACAGCTGCAGGCAGGGCATTCCACTCCCTAATCACTCTTTGAGTAAAGAACCTACCTCTGATATCCGTCCTATAACTCATACCCCTTAATTTAAAGCTGTGTCCCCTCGTGCTAGCTTTCTCCATCCTAGGAAAAAGGCTATCACTGTCCCTGCTTTATCCCCATAACTCTTAACTCCCTTGCTTATTAGAAACCTATCTACCCGTGACTTAAATATATTCAGCGAGATAGCCTCCACCACTTCAACTGGCAGAAAATTCCAAAGATTCACCACCCTTTGAATGAAGAAGTTCCTCCTCAACTCTAATCTAAACCGCACCCCCCTCCCCTTATTTTGAGGCTGCTATCCTTTCTAAGCGGGAAGAATCTCTCTACCTCTATCCTATTTATCCCCTTCATTATCTTATATGTCTCTTTAAGATCCCCCCTCAACCTTCTAAACTCCAAAGAGTACAAACCTAGTCTACTCAATCTCTCCTCATAGGCTAACCCCCTTATCTCTGGTATCAACCTAGTGAACCTTCTCTGCACTCACTCCAAGGCCAATATATCCTTCCGCAAATGCGGCGACCAAAACTGCACACAGTATTCTACGGTCTCACCAGCACCCTGTACAGTTGCAACAAGACCTCCCTACTTTTATATTTTAGCCTCCTCGCTATAAAGGCCAATGTTCCATTCGCCTTCTTGATCACCTGCAGACTGGGTTTTTGCGATTTGTGCATGAGGACCTCCAGGTCCCTCTGCACTGTAGCATGCTGCAGCTTTTCACCTTTTAAATAATAATCCCTCCTACTACTATTTCTTCCAAAGTGGATAACCTCACTTGCTAACACTATACTCCACCTGCCAGGTCCTCGCCCACTCACTCAACCTATCCAGATTTCTCTGCAGACTTTCCATACCCTCCACGCAATTTGCTTTTCCGCTCATCTTCATGTCATCAGCAAATTTCGTTACTCTACACTCTGCCCTTTCTCCAGATCATCTATTTATATGGTAAACAGTTGAGGCCCTAGCACCGATCCCTGGGGCACTCCACTTGTCACCAGCTGCCAACCAGAATAGCACCCATTGATTCTTACTCTCTGCTTCCTATTAGACAACCAATCCTCTATCCACGCTAATACCTTACCCCCAACTCCTTGCACCTTAACCTTTTGCAGCAACCTTTTGTGAGGCACCTTATCAAATGCCTTCTGAAAATCTAAAAATACCACATCCGCCAGTTCCCCTCTATCTACTGCACTAGTCACATCCTCACAGAAATCCAATAAATTCGTCAAACACGATTTCCCCTTAATGAATCTGTCCTGCGTCTGCTTGATCAAACCGTTCTTTTCTAGGTGCCTTGCTATTTCTTCTTTGACGGATTCAAGCATTTTTCCGACTACAGACATTAAACTAACCGGCCTATAATTTCCTGCCTTTTGCCTGCTACCTTTTTTAAACAGCAGTGTAACATTAGCTGTTTTCCAATCTTCTGGCACTTCTCTGGAGTCCAGCAAATTTTGATAAATAATTACTAAGGCACCCGCTATCACCTCTGCCATTTCTTTCAGAACCTTGGGATTCATTCCATCCAGTCCCGGGGACTTATCTACCTTCAGCCCCGTCAGTCTATCAAGCACTACCTCTCTAGTGACTGTAATTGCATCAAGGACCTCATCTCCTACCATCCTTCTATCTTTAATATCCGGCAAACTATTTGTGTCCTCCTCCGTGAAGACCGACACTAAAAATTTGTTTAAAGTCTCAGCCATTTCCTCATCGCTCACTGCTAAATCCCTCCTCTTGTCCTCCAAGAATCCAACATTCACTCTAGCCAGTATCTTCTTGTTTATAGATTTGTAAAAACTTTTATTGTCATTTTTTATATTTAGAGCTAGTTTAGCCTCATACTCTATCTTTCCTTTCTTTATCACCTTCTTAGTCATCCTTTGTTGTTATTTAAAACTTACCCAATCTTCTAATCGCCCACTACTTTTAGCCGCTCTAAATGCATCAGCTTTTAATTTAATACTCTCCTTTATTTCCTTTGACGACCACGGCTGATTTTCCCTTCTCCTACAGTCTTTCTTTACCAACGCTGAGTACTGAAGAAGATCTCCTTAAAAATCCTTCATGGGTTCCTCAGCCGTCCTACCAACCAATCTGCACCCCCAATCTATATTCGCCAATTCCGCTCTCATCCTATCATAGTCCCCTCTATTCAAACAGAGTACACAGGTTCGGGATGCCACTTTCTCATCGTCCATCTGCATCAGAAATTCAACCACACTATGATCACTTGTCCCAAGAGGATCCCTCACAAGAAGATCCCTAATTCAACCTACCTCGTTACACAATACCAGATCCAAGTTTGCTTGTTCCCTTATAGGTTCCGTTACATACTGTTCAAGGAAACCATCCTGACAACATTCCAAGAATTCTTCCTCAAGCCCACCATGTCTGACTTGGGTTGTCCAATCAATATGTAGATTGAAATCTCCCATAATTAACGCCATTCCATTCCTGCATGCTTCAATTATTTGCTTGTTTATAGCCTGCCCCACCTCAAAGTTATTATTTGGGGGTTGATTGACTACACCCACTAGCTTCTTCCTCCCCTTACTATTTCTTATCTCTACCCACAACAATTCCACATTTTGCTCTTTGGGGCCTATATCTTCTCTTGCTACCGCCCTAATGTTATCCTTAATCAACAGAGCCATCCCACCCCCTTTTTCCTCCCATCTATCTTTCCTAAGCACCTGATATCCCTGGACATTCAGTTCCCAATCCCTGTCACCCTGCAGCCAATTTCTGTAATGGCCACTAGACCATATCCATTTGTGCTGATTTGCGCCATCAGCTCATTCACTTTGTTCTGAATGCTTCGTGCATTCAGGTAAAGTGTCTTTATACCAGCGTTTGTCTGGGCCTTATTTGCAGAAATGCTTCTAATCTCTCTCGTGCCCCCTACTCCTCTAATTGGCGGAACATACTCAACATTCATCTGCACACTTACCCTCTCCTTTACTTTAGATTTTGTAATTTTCCCCATTGCTGCACCCCCCTCCCCAATTAGTTTAAAGCTGTATCTATAGTCCTAGTTATATGATTTGCCAGGACTCTGGTCCCAGCACAATTGAGATGAAGACCATCCCATCTGTACAGGTCCCATCTGCCCTAATACTGGTGCCAATGCCCCATAAATTCAAACCCATTCTCTCATACCAATCCTTGAGCCACACATTCATCTCTTTAATCCTATTTACCCTGCGCCAATTTGTGCGTGGTTCGGGTAGTAATCCAGAGATAACCACCTTGTTGGTTCTGCTCTTTAATTTGGTTCCCAGGTTATCATACTACCTCTGCAGATCCTTAGTTTCTATTTACCTATGTCATTGGCATCCACATGAACCACAACAACTGGATTCCTACCCTCCCACTCCAGGTTCCTCTGCAGCTCAGATGAGACAGCCTGGACCAGAGCACCAGGCAGACAACACACCCTTCGGTATTCTTTATTCTTGTCGCAAAGAACAGTGTCTATGCCCCTAACTACACTATCCCCGATTACCACTACATTTCTCTTTAATTCTTCTGCTTTAACCTCTGTCTGCACCACTGTACTGTGGGCAGTTTTCTCGCCCACTTTGCAGCCCTCGTTCTTGTCCACATTGGGAGCAAGAATCTCAAACCTGTTCTGCAGATGTGGGCCAAAGGGCCTGTACTGTGCTGTACTGTTCTATGTTTCTATATTTCTGATATCCCTCCTGGATATTACTTTCTGGAGACCAGAGTTATGGACCATTATAAATTGTTTTATCTTTCTGATCTTGTCTTGTAAAATGTATTTTGTTTGTTCAAATGCTATAGAATTTTGTGGCTTTATTCCCGCGCAATTGGCTTGCATCTCAAACTCTGGCCGGAATTCTCTGGCTGTTCATGCCCCGTGGTGCTGCCAGAGAGGATGGAGAATTTGGCATTCATCCAAATCCCCGTTCACTATGGCAGGATGGGAGAAGCTTGATGTCATAAAAGCCCAGAGAATTTCCCCTCCCCCACTCTCTCTCAGCCCCCACCCCATATCCTTTAAATAAAATGTTATTGGTCCCTAATTGGATCATGCCCAAGTCTGGTCCAGGATCACATGGGGTGATTAAGTGTCACTCTAGAAAGCCCATTTGGATAGCTGAAAGAGAAAAGAGGAGGAGATGTATTTGTTAATCACATGACACTAGAGATGACAGAAATGAGAAAAGATGAACTGTTAAGTTTGGAGGCTGGTGGGGTGGAGGTTGAGGATAACAGGGACTCTGTCATGATTCTCAGAGAAATGGGAAAGGGTGAGAACAGAAGAGTTTGAAATAGAATAGTCACAATGGAGGATCATGTCAACCAGGTTGGGGAACATTATCAGATGAGGAAAAGTGGCAAGATTATAATAGGTGCAATGGAGATAGGAGATAGAATCAAATCTATAAAGTAGGTAGAGTGGAAGGAAGTGTCATCAGTGGAGCTGTGGGAAACAATGAATTGATAGTGAATATTGATCAATATTCCATCTCCAGAAATGGAGGCAGGGAAAATGCGAAAGAGAAAGAAAGATTTGAGGTTATGACCATGTGAGGTGAGGAAAGGGTGGGAATCAAAAAGGTGGTGGAATTTTCCAAATAATATTGAGAACAAGAAATGGGACTGATAACAGCCGTCAGTCAGTTTCCCTGTTATAAGGAGGACATTAAGCTTTTAGGCTAGACAGCCTCTCAAGCTTTATTCAATATGTTTATGGTTCCATAACTGTTAATCTATTGGTTTCAAATTTAAAATTATTATTTGTGCTTGCATTTACTGCTTTTTAATTCATGGTTAGACCACATCTGGAGCACTGTGAGCAATTCCATGCGCTACTGCTTAGGAAGGATGGAGGGATTAGAAGATAAGTTTTAGATGGCCTGCAAGAATTAAATCATGAGGAACTCTAATAACTCAGGATTCAGGAATGGTGCTTTATTGCACAAAGTGAAATCACAAGCCAGTGGTGAACATATGTAAGTCCCAACCAGAGTGATATAATAATGGATCCACTCAGAAACTTGCTTTATAAAAGGCTCAGAATACAAGTTCTACTGTTAAGATAATTGCCAATTACCATGGGATTGCATATTCTATGAATCTCACTGGGAGGTCAATCAGAGATTTCCCGAATAAGTCAAAGAATAAAGACAAAGTGAACAAAGAAGTTTACAGCACAGGAACAGGTCCTTTAGCCCTCCAACCTTGCACTAACCATGCTGCCTAACTGAACTAAAACCTCCTACCCTTTCAGGGACCATATCTCTCTATTCCCATCCTATTCATGTATTTGTCCAGACGCCCCTTAAAACTCCCTATTGTATCTGCTTCCACTAGCTCATCCAGCAGCGAGTTCCAGGCATCCATCATCCTGGGGTTATCACAGAAACAATCACACAACCTAAGCTTGCAGTTCCTTAGATTTAGAAAGTTATAGGTATTTGATCCAAGTTTTCAAATAATTAGGTACACAGGGGAGAAACTATTCCAGCTGGTTGGAGCATGAGACTAGAGAGTGTAGTGTAAATATCAGAGCCAGATTTTACAGCATTGAAATTAAGGAGCATTTGTGCATTTGTAATGACAATAGATTTCTTTATCTGAGGTATTAAGGAATATGGAGTAGAGTTAGATTGCAGGTCGAAGTAACACACACATTGGAGTCCGTGGGGCAATCTTGAGGTCATGCTCACCGTCAGTGCAAATTCCACTGGGGGCTCAAGATCTGGAAGTCACAGTTTTTGCTAGCAAGTTTGTGATTTCAGATCTTTACTGCCTCTCACAGCAATGTCATCAAGTTTACACCCATTACAGAAGTGAACTTGCTTTACATGAATTTGAATGCATTCAGTCATGGGGGAGGGGCAAGTGAGTGGGTGAGGTTAGAGGTTGATGATTGCGGGAAGCGGTAGAGAATTCAGGATAGGAAGAGTAGCCCCTGAGACTTCCATGGTGAATTGGTGGAGAGGTTTACTCAGGTTATTATCGTGGCACTCTTTAAGGATTGCACCTTGATCTCTTTGCCGCTGGGATTTGCCAGGGTCTTGATTATCAAGTTGGTTAATGGACTATTTTCCATTCTAGTTATCTGTGATGTTCTCACATACCACTGGATGCATATATCTCAACAAGCATCTTAATTAAAAAAGATTGAATAAAAAACCAAACATAACTAACTTGATATCACTTGACATCCTTTCCAATAAAGGCTTTTGTTTAAACCAGCTAACCTTGTTTAAGAGTAATGATTTATCTAGCCTGCACACTCTGTTAATTGTTGTTGGATCAGGATTTTCCTTTACCTAACAGTTTTACAAAATTGGACAGGTTTTAAGCTATATGATGTCAAACATTCTTATGCAGATTAATCACTGTAATCTTGTTCAATCACTACAAAGAGGTGATCATGTAAAAAATATTAAAAATTACATATGCATGGATACAAGTGTTACAGCGGATCAATGTACCCTTTATCTATTACTAACCATCAGGTGTATGTTTTGTTAATAAAAGTATTTACACAGAATACACATTTGATTCAGCATCACTGGTGGAAGAATATCTTTCAGTATGAAAGCAGAAGAGGCCTATAGAGCTCCCAAAAGTGTTAAAAAATATCATGTAGATTTAGGTAAATGATCCACCATTTAATTTTTAACGACATACAGTTATTTTACCTACTGTTCAAAGATATCAATTCAAATTTGCCCTCAAGAGACGTACTGTTTAATAGAATTACAGGTTAGCTTTAACAAAGTTCACTTAAAAGTTGCTAAATCATTCTATAAAATTGAAAGACTTATTTTGATCCCTTTAAGGTGGATTTCTCTTTGAGGGCACGGTTAACTTTTCCAACCTGATGGCTGATATTTCTGATAGACCCTGTGTGTTTGTCCATTCAGTATTTTTGAATACAAGCTATTGCATATAATACAATTCACTCAATCAACTCAAACAACTCTAGTTTGACAAAAAGCCAAAAGGACCCAAAACCTTAACTCTGCTTTCTCTCTTCACAGCTGCCAGACTTGTTGAATTTTCCATTATTCTCTGTTCATGTTTCAGATTCCAGCATTTTAGAATTTGGCTTATTTCATTTAATCAAGTAATTAATAAGTAAATAATGTGCTTTAATAGATGAAATCTCAACACCCAATTCATTTCCTTATGACTTTCCTTGTACTTCCATATTTAAGTCAACTGGTTAGCCTATTTTGAATGGTAGCAATTTGATTCAGTAATCCAAAACTATTTAGAATATCAGAATCTGATGAAAGATTTGCCCAATTTTGGTTAATACAAAATGCTAAAAAATCCTTTCTTTCACAGGTCTTGAAGGGTTAAAACGCTGTCTTGTTTAAATGTCAATGCAAGTTGTAGTAACTATTCCAAAATGCTTTCAGCCATTGCATAATTTATGAAACTCATACTTGCTGCTTGTTGGAAACAGAGATTGGAAACGCTAAGTCCCTCAGGTTATGAACTTATTGTAGATTGGCAGTGGGCTGCACACGTACATTTTGACATCTTTATGTTTTTCTGGCTGAGGATGGGGCCTTGTGCGGCTGTGCATAGAGAAAAAAGAAGGGTGAGAAAACCCAGGTCAGGGTACTGAGGGCCAGAGTAAGAAATATTCCAGAGAGAGGGACAAAGAAGGAGGACAGGTCCCAGAATTCCCAAGATAAGGGACAAAGACAGGAGACAGAAACAGATTCTAGTTAAATACAATTAAAATGAAGGGTCAGAAGAAGGGGTGGCAGATTTAAAATAGAGATGAGGAGAAATTATTTTTCTCAAAGGATCATGAGTCTGCGGAGTTCACTACCCTAGAGCATGGTGAATGTTGGGAAATTGAGTAAGTTTAAGGAACAGGTGTGTAAATTCTTAATTAGTCAAGGTGACAGGAAAGTGGAGGCCAAGATGAGATCCACCATAATGTATTAAATGGCGGAGCAGGCTCCAGGAGCTAAATAGCCCATCCTGCTTGTAGTTCCTATGGTCTATGAACAGACTTAAAATTAGAAAAGGGCTGCAAGGAATAGGCAGGTTTCAGAGGAGCCAATGTAATTCAAGTGGGCTCAAGAGAAACCTTGAAGATTCAAATAGACAGACAAAGATTGGTGACTCTATGCTACAGGCCGTTGGGGCAAAGACAGCTCTTTGAATCAGTGGTTGACAAAAGAGCTAATACTGTGCTTGTAAGCTGATGTTTAAGTGTATACAAAAACACAAAGGAATAAAATTTCAGAAGGTGAGATGAAACCCTGCGAAGTAGGCCATTGCTGAAGCTTTCCAAGTTGGAGTGATATTGGAGAGAGTTCTAAAGTGAAATCTTTGAAGCTGAAAACTGGATACCCTTATGATGATTATAAGGTCATAAGGTATAAGTAAAATTGGTTGATGCACAATGTTATAGATGTCTGGGTGGGTTATTGTGAAATCCATAGAATCTATTTGGGTTGCATTCGTCATTTATTGTG
Source organism: Sphyrna mokarran (assembly GCA_024679065.1). Lineage (NCBI taxonomy): Eukaryota > Metazoa > Chordata > Chondrichthyes > Carcharhiniformes > Carcharhinidae > Sphyrna > Sphyrna mokarran. The sequence continues at coordinate 36,672,269 of JAGIQG010000012.1, read as the reverse complement.
CAGTCAGCCTGTTAGTTCACATGTATTTCATGTTTACCCTCAATGTTAAAGATGGATATTGTAAGTTATTTTATCTTTTTAACTTTGTAAAGTTCATTTTTGTTTCTTCAAAACCCCTGGCATTTGTGGCTTTCTTCACTTCGTAAATATTTTGGATCTCAAACTTTGGCTACTTTAAATAAAATGTTATTGGTTCCTAATTGGATCTCACCAACAACTTTGGTCTGGATAGGGATCATTACAGTCAATATAATATTCAATCATCCATGCCATTGCTTTAAGGCCAAAGATTGCAATAAGTCCCCATTTTAAGTGTTTTCATTTTGACATCACAGATATAATGATGCTGGCATTCAGACTTGATGACCGATGTCTGTTTCATTGCTGTTTTGCTGTGGGATGGTTGTAGCATTGCATGACCACTTGCCAGCTCTCCTGCTGTTGCTTGCCTGTAAATCCTCTGACTTCCAACCTTTCTGCTTGCTGCCCCATCTTCTGGGGTCGCATCACTGCTTTTTCCTTCTTGTCCCTCTGACTCACTGGCCTTCCTGCTCATCATCCCTCTCCCACGAATTGTTTCCCCCTCCGACCCTCCCTTTCACTATCTCTCTCTCTCTCTCTCATTTGTTCCTTTTCCCTCTGACCCTCCTGTTCCTACCCTACTAACCATCACACCACCACTCCACTTTGCTGCTTCTTTCCATCTCTCTTATTTGAAGCTCCTCTTGCTCTCTTACTTGGCTACTCTCTCTTGTTGCTTCTCTCCTGAGCCTTTGCTCACAGCAAGAGACATAAGCGAGTGGGAGAGTTGGAGAATGGAAGGTAAGTAGAAAAAGTTTCTTTCTTTCATTTCTTTTATATTTGAAATGTTTTTAGAAGTTATTTCATTTCTGAATATTGAAATTTAGGAATTCACTCTATTTCAACTTATAGGACACAATGTTTTCATGTTTCTTTTGATGATAAAAGTCCTACAGAACATAACTACAGCCTTTACATTGGGTGTAATGGGAAAATTTGATTTGCTTAACACTGTTTCATTTAAGGTTGTACTTTCCAGGATTGCTTTACAATATTAAGTGGGAATTTTTGTCCTGGTATGGGGCAGATTAATAAAATTAAAGATTTGGACAAATTAAGTGAATGAGTAAATAGATAAAAAGATAATAGATTTTAATGTGATGAAATGTAAAATGCCCGTTAACGTATGTACAAAATAGATTGATTTACACAAGTATATTTTTGTGTATCAAAAATAGAAAACACTGGAAATATTCAACATGTCTGGCAGAACCTGTAAGGAAGGAAACTGAATTAACCTTTCAGGTCAATGAACTGTCATTGGAACTGATGATTATTAATTAAAGTGCTATTCATGTTTTGTCACTAAGATCAATTATGTGTTGGAAAAATTTCCAAGAGTACTTGTTCTACATCAAAACAAGTTAATTTAATTATATGTAATTTGGTAAGGGTAAAACAATGATGTCTCTACAAGTGTTAAATTAACTACTCTACAACTTGCTGATTCATGCCTCACGCCTGTCATACATATCAAGTTTACTTGAGACACTATCCACTATTCTCATATTGTGTATATGTAAAGGGCTTAAAAATACATCCACTGTTCTGTTTTCTAATTAGTTAAAGCATACAGTATTGTCCAATTCTCCTGGAGTCATTTAGTTGGAAAACAGGAATAGAAACTCCAACAAAGTATGTCTGAAGAATGACGGTAGGATCTTTTGATGGGATTTTCGGCTCTCCTCATGATGTATTTCCTGGTGGCGGAAGCAGCTGGTGGCACGCCCATCGATGTCTATGAAGTTTTATGTGCCCCACACTATCTGCCGGTAGGAAATATGCCACAGGGACAAGGATCACCATCGCAGGACCATATGATCCCACCAAGGGGTGGAAATTTCAGTCTACATTAAAACATTGTACCCTGTAAGGAAAGAATAAAAGTAATTGAAACATCTGTGGAAAGAAACAGAAACCTATAGTAAGAGACTGACTGTCATTCACCAGGCTGCTTTTTCTAAGATCAGCACATGCAGACGATGCTTTAAGTGGGAAGTATGCTCAGAGTTTGCACTGTCTTTTATTTCTTGAAAAGGTCTCACCCCTGGAAAGTATCAGTCACCACTGGGAATTTCCATTAACATTTATTGGTCTTCAAGGAGGTCTAATAATTAAGTTATTTCTTCAAAGCACAAAAATACTAAATATAATTGCTTTGAAAGTGTTTTGAACATTCTTTTAAATTTTCTGAAAAACTGACCACTGTGCCCCAACATATCTAGCAAGCAATTCTAAGTATTTTTAAAGGCTAATTTCAGTCATTTAAAATTATATTACTCACGGCTAGTGATTGACATTGTAATTTAAAACACTAATTTTACAATAAACTCATTTTCACTATGTTGAACTACACCTTTACCAGTCTTAATTATGCCCAGGAATGTTTTTAAAATTATCTATTAAAATGCTACCTGATTGCTTTGGTTTTTGATAGATTTTGTATTTGGCAATAATGAATGAGAGGAAATTTGAGAAAGAATGCTTCTCAAATGACCACAAGTTTCAATGCACTTGTACCTCGATCAGTAATGATGCCCAAAACCTACTTTATTAAAGGTTGATATTCCAAAATAACAACAATATTTCTATTAACTTTAATTGCTCATGAATTTATTGTGATCTTATTGTAATAAAATCAAAGGTCACCTGAACCTGACATCAGCAAGATTGAACTCATCAACAAACAAGAGAGAAATATTGCCACCTGAAGTCAAATGATCATTGAAGTCATAACTCTCTCACACAAGAGTACTAGATTAACATCATACTGTCATAATTCACTAATTCTTTAATCAATTATCATATATCCACAGGGCTTGTTCAGTTAATTTGTCTGTTTTAAACAATATCTGGAATTTCCAATTCCCCAAAAAGAGTGAGAATCGTCATGGGCATCATGGAAAGGGTACTGAGAAAGTGGTATGGTGGGAGGACAAATACCATCTTGAGAGAGATTCAAGCTTCACTGCTGCCACTCTCCAGGGATGGGACATCAGTAATCTGCCATGCAGTCCTGGAGAGCTTGGTATGCTGGCCTGCTGGAGTAAAACACTGAAAATTCCTTGACAGCAGTTCAAGCCTGCAGCAAGCTGAGGTTTTGTTCCCTCAGTTTGAACTTCCACTGCAGAGTTCAGACTTTGGATGGCTTCGGTTTGTGGTATGATGCAAGCTCAAACATTGGCCATCAAACAATGCATCCTTGAAGCCCTCATTAAACTAATATTTTTCAAGGTATCTCATGCCTAGCATCTCCTTTGCCAGCATTTTCAGCCCCTGCTGAAGCAAGAATGTAGGCTAGCTTTAAGAGACACTAGCCTCACATAAACTCATCTGTGCTGAAGTGTTCAGCTGTTTAGCAATACATCCACGCCAATATAATAATTATCATGCAATGTGACATTTGTGTCTTGCCCATATAGCTGCATGGGAACAGGCTAATTCTGCAGCACAGTCATGCTTGTTTGCAGGGACTATCAGACTTTTATCCCTAAATTTCATAAATTGAGATGAAAATTTGTAAAATAAGGATCTTGTCATTTTGTTCTGCATGTGGGTTGGTGAATCTGATGGACTGCTCTGGCACAGGTATTATCACCAACATGGCAGGTGAAAACATTTTTTCTCACATTGTATTTGCTATTTTACAAATCAGTTAAAATCTGTGCCCTCTTAGTCTTGATCCTTTTACGAGCAGAACTAGTTTCTTCCTATCTAGTTTCATCCAGGCCATTCATGATTTTGAATATCTCTATCAAATCTCTTACCTTTCTCCTTTCCAAGGAGAACAATCCCCACCTCTCCAATCTACCCTGACAACTGAAGAACTCATCCTTGGAACCATTCTTGTAAATCTCTCTCCAATAAGTTCACATTCTTCTTATAGTGCGATGCACAGAACAATACACACTACTCTAGCTGAGGTCTAGCAAGTGTCTGTGCATGTCTAGCCATAATATCAAGATTACATTAGATTAGATTGAAGAACTAATTATGAAATTGTAGGCTGGAGATTTTCGGCAAAATTACTGATAAGCTTTGCCCCTTGAGGAGATGGTAAAATTGTGACAATCCTTGAAGGATATCTGGAGTTAAACAGTAACACACCAGCCTTACTTGCTGCATTGTTTATACTGCCGTTTCCTCTCTGGCATTTTCAGTTTCTTATTCTAATATTATTTTATTGTCCTGATCATTGGTCTGCATGTTGAAAGCATACAGGAGATGAGATTTATAACAAAAGCCCAGTGAGTAGATTTGAAACACCAAAGAATTACTTTATTAGTTCTTCTAGGGATTCAGGTTATTGTGTTTTCTCCTGTGATTGTAATGTAATGTCAGATAACATGGGGGGACATTTATTACAATAAAAAATTGTAAAATTATTTTTTAACAATGAGGTTCCACAGACTATCATTGCAAAGTAAAATATTGATGAGGGAGACTGTTTCAACTATCTAGTTTCCTTTTCAACAGAAATATGTCTTCCTATCATAATAATACCAGAGATTTTGCCTCTGATTCCTTAACTAACTATTATAAGGTACTATGATGCAGATTTGATGGACCAAATGGTTTCTTCTGCACTGTAGGGAGTTCATGATTCTATTAATCACTTTGTGTAATATATAGGTTTCCTAAAGGAGGCCTTGAACTTATTTTTTACCAGTTTGTACCTATAGCTCCCTTGACTACAATGTGAAGTCACAGTCAGAGTTGATTTTTCTGCTGCTAATTCTACCAAACAGGTTCATAGGTTGCAGTGTTATGTTTTTTTTTTCATGAGAGTTAGAAACAAGCTTCATTATTGTGATTCATAGTGTCACCTACAAGTCAATCGTAAGTTAGTACTTGGCTTTAAGATTCTTCATTTAACTTGAATCACATTTTCATTTTGCAGACCATATGTGCTAGAAGTAACAAAGCTGTTTCAGCATGGTATGTAATTTACTAAACTTAAATTACTTATTCATGATACTGTTGAAATATATATAGACTTTCCTCTTTTGATAGTTTATTTAATAAAATAGTGATTGTAATTGATTTCTAATCATGTACTTGTGACATGTTTTTGTTTATTATAATCATTAAGATATGACCTGTCCTTGAGGAAGCAACAAATCTGTCACAGTCTTGAAAAATACAACCATAAGGCAGGAACATTACTGATTTAGTCATGTCGTAGTGTTATATATCAATCACTAAATACTGCATACAGCAGCAAAGTATCACACACCACTGTTTCTGTCTTTCTGAGTGATACTATGGCTTAGAATTTTGATTTTCTAGGTTTATTAACTTGAGAAACATTTATAGAGAATCAGGTACACAATACTTCCACTGTCTATGCCATTCTTTCATGAGAAGGTTTTACTCTCCTGATGGCACTGAAGACACAGATTGAATTTGATTTTACTCTTTATACACTTACTTTTTAAAATTCTTGTCCTCATGTTTGAATGATTTCACAGCCTTGTCCTTCTCACTCTTAGCTCTACAAAGTTTGTCAAATCTCTGGGATATGTTTTTGTTCACAAGAATGGTTGAGTTTGTATTGTGTGGAAAGAAAATTGAACCAGCTCCAGCTTGCTGATTTCCACAGAATGGTGATTGCACTTTATTTCTAATGCTTTTGACCACCTGTAACTTACTCATTGGAATTGAGATGAGCTTTAACATAGTTAAATTAATGTTAGCAATTAACCTTGTTCTCAATATCATTAGCATATCTAATGAGGCTATTTTCAATTTAACTACATAGACACTTGATTTTAACAACTCCAACTGGACAATATTAACATGTGATCAATGCCAAGAAATGCTTGGACCTGATTCCATACTTGAAATTAGTGCAAAATGATTGAAATCTGTGAATAGAAGTCACAAAGTTGAAGCTAGCGGCTACATAATGGGCCAGGAACCATAACGTTGCAGTCCTGGGAGGCAATCACATGCCCATTTTCTCAGTACTGAAAGAAACCATGAATTATTCAACAATATATGAACTCAACCAGTTGTTTCTTCTATTTTCAGTCGTCCCCAAACCTCGTACTGATGCCATGGCAGTTATCAATAAAGGTTTGAAGAACAGGTTGCAAAGCATCATGAAGAGGGTATGAAAAATGTTCCTTGCATGCACTACAAAATATTAACCTGTCATTTCTAAATCAGAACACCAATGTTGAAAAAAAGCCTTTGGAGAAATTCTTAATTATAACTTTGTATTGCTTTAAATTCCACAAAATGTTAGATAAATGTTGAGAACTGGTGATTTCTGATAATTGTTTATAACAATTAATAACAAAATTACACTGTTTTAATCAGAAAATTCGACTGGAATCATTGATGACCATTCTTTGGGCATTATGAGTGTCCTGAGATCTCAACATTGGAATTTGTGGTGCTTGTGCACACTTTTGGGGCCAGTTGTGCCAGAAGTCATTTGATGAGGGTGTTATGTGAACACAGTATATAACCAGTGAATGTGTAGGCAGTTCAGGATATCAGTCAGCATGAACTCTCCAGCTAATCTTATACAGGGGAACATATTTTTAGCAGTTAGTAGGAACCTTACCAGTGCTACTTAATGAGATCATTAGCTATATATAAATTAATTGCTGCTTGATTCTGTCTTGCTGTTGCTTTAACTCTTAATGTTTGCTGCTTTTTATAGTTGTTTAAAGTTGCAAAATCTACAGGGAATGATATGGCAGATCATGGAGTTTTTGCTCACTTTTGCACAAACCAGCTGCTCCCAGATATGTGTTCACAATAGACAACCCCCAAATGATAGCATTATTTGGAGAAGGAACAAGCTTCTGGAAGGAGGAGGAAGAGTAGGAGGCTATGTCTATCCAATGGATTCAGAAAACAATTCTCTGACCTGAACTTCAGTGTGGAACCGTGTGTGAGATGTCTGCACTTTGGAAAGAATCCCACAGCAAAATTTGCAACTTTCCCCAACCCCATCAGTTACCTAAAAGCAGCACCTCCTCAATGTTCAGCTGGCGTATTACCATAGAGAATGAATCAAGAGATCAATGCCTCCCAGACTTGGCAGCAGTCATAATGCCCTCATTTAGCACTCTGGTGTTCCAACTGCTTTTGGGCTACTACAGCAAGCCAAAGGATGGCCACTGAGTGACAAAGACTATCTAGTCATGACATGGTTGATGATGCCAATGCACAGCATGCATACAATGAAAATCATGCTGTCACATGAAATGTGGTGGAGCAGACCATCGGTGTACTGGAAAAATGCAGCAGCTGCCTGAGCTGCTCTGGAGGAGCCTTGACTGTTTAGCATAGTCGGTGACCCTAGTCATTGTGGTCTGCCATATAATGGACAGCCTTGCAAACATGAGGGAGCAAACTTCGCCACTGAGGATAGGGGCACAGCTGAAGAACCAGGGCATTAAAAAAAGAGAGAAACAACCTAGACATATACAACTTCTTTCTGCTTCAGTTGTCCATCCCAGTGCAATACTATCAGCAGCAAACACAGCTCCTCATTCATGAATGGCTCTATAATTTATCTTCTCCTGTCACTGTATCTGCTAAGCTACAAAGCAAAACTAAAAGCCATCATAAATAACCATTCCAAATCAAAATGATCAATGAATTCATGTTGTATTGCATATGAATATAAACTCACCCTCCTAAAGTCCCTTAATACCTGCCTTGTTAGGTCTTTGCTTGTCCTAGTTCTCCTACACAGTGTCAGCAAGTGGTGTGCAGAAGTTGCTGACTTCCAATAGAGGGGACTACAGATAGCCATGGAGGATGACATCAAGTAGCTCTGGGTCAAGATGGCCTCCCTGAGGATTGCCCCACCTCAGTGTGTATGGCACCAGTTTGTACCAACTGGCACCAAAAAAGGTACTGACAGAGTTACTGGTGTGGGAGGGCAAATGTTGTCATCTTGAGGGAAAACAGCTGTTTTGTGCTTTATTGAGCCATTGCCACTATCCTGGAGTAATGCCTGAAAGTTTCTAGCTGGAGACAGATTGCAAGCTGTGCACAGTGTAATCCTCCACGTAGTGAGGTTGCAAGCTGTGCACAGTGCATAACCTTCTGTGCAGTGTAATTCTTTGAGCGGTGTATTCCTAAGAACATAAGAACATAAGAAATAGAAGCAGGAGTAGGTCATCTAGCCCCTTGAGTCTACCCCACCATTCAATAAGATGATGGCTGATCTGAAGTGAATCAATTCCACTTTCCCACTTTCTCTCCATAACCCTTAATTCCCTTGTCCATCAGAAATCTATCTATCCGTGACTTAAATGTATTCAACGAGGTAGCCTCCACCACTTCAATGGGTAGAGAATTCCAGAGCCTCAACACCCTTTAAGTGAAGAAGTTCCTCCTCAACTCTGTTCTAACTTTATACATAGAGATTGGCTCCAACAAATCAGACTGAACTGGCTAAAGATCTTCAGACTGGATGCAGGGGGACTGTAGGAAGTCATCAATAAATACCCTGAAGTTTTCCAGGCAGGAAAAATAAGAGGAGCCAAAGCTAAGATCTACTCAAGCCCAATGCTACTCCTAAGTATTTTAGAGTGAGACTAGTTCCATGATCACTATTGGAAAAAAGTAGAGCCAGAACTGCGACACCAGGAAAAACTGGGCATGTTCTCAATTGTACAATTCACAGAGTGGGCCACAGAGTGATTCCTATCCTTAAGCCAGATAAGTTGATCTAACTTTGTGGAGACTGTCTTACTGTCAATACTAGGTTTCTAAACTTGACAGATAATCCATCACCTATTGAAGACTTGTACACATTTTTGAAGATGGACGTGAACTATGTGTATCTCCAGCTTGAATTAAATGAACCTTCCCAAAAGTATGTAACAATTAATACACACAAAGGCCTATACAAGTACACTACCTCGTGGGGCTTTATCTCCACGTACCATTTTTCAACAGGTCATGGAGAACATACTTCAAAGATTACCTCAGGGAGTGGTATACCTGAATGATGGGTTGTCATAAGACCTTAGGAACGTGAGCATCTAGCCACTTGGAAGAGGCTTTATGGTGATTCTTTTAGATCGGGGTAAGCCTGAAGAGGGAAAATTGCCTCTCAAGCAAGTGCTGTAGCCTATTTGGGCTAATGGATGGATGGCAAGATGAGATCCATTAAGGAGGCATAAACTCAAGTGAACCCTACGGAACTGAAATTCTTCTTGGGGTTAATGAATTAATGGAGGTTTATTCATCAATACATCTATGGTTGACGTTTAACCATAACAACTGATGATAAACAATTGCTGGGACTTTTTAAAGAAAACAAGGCAATACCCCGCTGTCCAGATATAGAGTTGGGCCTTGTTCCTGGCAGCTTACAAATACCTCCTACAGTGTTGCCTTAGGACCAGGATAGCTAATGCTGAGAGCAATATAGTAACTAGAAGCAGGGGTAGGCTGTTCGGCCCTTCGAGCCTGCTCGGTCATTCATTTTGATCATGACCAATCATCGAATTGAATATCCTGATCCCTCCATATCCCTTGATTCTTTTAGCCCCTAGAGCTATTCTAATTTATTTTTGAAATCAGACAACATTTTGGCCTCAACTACATGCTGTGGTAGTGAATTCCACATATTCGCCACCATCTGTGTGAAGAAATTTGTCTTCATCTCAGTTCTAAAAAGTTTACTTCTTATCCTCAAACCATGACCCCTAGTTCTGGACAGCACCACCATTAGGAATATTCTTTTTGAATCCACCCTGTTAGAATTTTATATGTTTCCATGAGATTCCCTCTCGTTTTTTTAAACTCCAGTGAATATCATCATAATCGACTTAGTCTCCCCTTGTACAACAGACCTACCATCCCAGGAATCAGCCAGATAATTCTTTGCTTACTCCTTCTGTAGCAAAGGCAACCTTCCTCAGATTAGGACACCAAAACTGCTCACAATACTCCAGGTGTGGCCCACCAATGCCCTACAAAATTGCAGCAAAACATCTCTATCCCCATACTCAAATCCTCACACTGTGAAGACAAACATACCATTTATCTTCTTTACTGCCTTCTGTACCTATGCACTTACATTCAGTGACTGATGCACGAGGACACCAAAATCTTGCTGAATATCCACCTCTCTCAATTTACACTCATTCATGTATGAGTTTTAGGACGGATATCAGAGGTAGGTTCTTTACTCAAAGAGTGATTAGGGAGTGGAATGCCCTGCCTGCAGCTGTTGTAGATGCGCCAAGTTTGGTGGCGTTTAAGAGGTTAGTTGATAAGTATATGGAAGAGAAGGGAATGGTTTAGTTTGGAGGGGCATTGCTTTTTATTTTGGTCGGCACAACATCGAAGGCCGAAGGGCCTGTTCTGTGCTGTAATGTTCTATGTTCTATGTTCTATGTTCTATGTCTTCCTATTATTGCTACAAGGTGGATGACCAAAGTAAATGTGCTGAGTTGTCTGCTGTTGTCTATAAACCTGGCTTTATTAACGACTGTGAAACAGGCCGTGAGATCAAGAATTAGAATAAAAAGGACCCGGTGTTATTTAATTTAAAATATATACTACATGGGGGATTCAGAGGACAGCCTTAGACGAAATGAAACACTACTTGATGAATAAAGATGAGCTCAGTGTTGAGGATGGCATCATCTTCTGGCTGTCTCACGTAGTTGACCCTCACCCAGGGTGACGCTTGATATTTATGGAATTACACCATGACTACCCTGGGATTTCAAAGGTGAAAATGCTAACCAGGAGTACATAATGTGCCCTAATCTTGATGCAGACGTTCCTATCTTAGTCAGACAGTGTGGGTTATGCTAAGAAAATCAAAATCTCCCCCCTCTGCCTACCTACATCCATAGGGATGGCCTGGTAGGCCCTGCGTTTGTGGCATGTGGACTTTACTGGCCTTTTTTGGGTTCCATGTTCTTAATTGTGGGTAAGTTGCACTCCAAATGGACAGAAATATATTTAATTTGCTCCACTACTTCAAATGCAACCATTGAGAAACTACAACAAAGATTTTGCATGCACGGGATACCTTAAGTCCTGATCTCCTACAGTGGTACTGCCTTTGCAAACACCAAGTTTCTGACTTTCATGATTTTCAGTGGAATCAAACACATTAGGACAGCACCCTATCATCTGTCATCAAATGGGTTGACTGAACGGGGTGACGAAGACTTTTAACCTTGGCATGAAGAAGCAGTCTGCAGTGTCCATGGAAATCAAACTTGCACAAGTTTTTTTTGACTGCAGACAATTACTCATATAATGACAGGAATTGCCCCCATGGAATTGTTAATGGGACAGAAGCTTTGGACAAGATTAAGCCTACTCTTCCCATATCTATGGGGATGGTGGAGTACCAACAAGAGAACCATAAGAAAAATAATGATTCTACAAGGACAGAAAGGACCGAAGTCCGAAACCATCGACCTCATCTACATAAGGAACTTGAGGGATAGTCTGAGTTGGGTCCCTGGATTCATAACAGAAAAACTGGGGCCATTTTCTTTCATGTCCAAAGTAGGGTAAAATTGTCAGGAAGCACCTTGACAACCCCTGGAATAAGGAGTCTGTGCCAGTGCAGGCTTCATTACCAGCCATTGTGATGACCACTGTCAGCATCAAACATGACAAAAAGTGACCCTACACTTCCTCTCTGGGTAATGAGGGCAATGATTCTGAAATGGAAGCAGAAAAGACTGGTGCCCCGAGTGAAACAAGGCCTCAGGAAGAATCAGTCGGTGTCTTTACTGTGTTCCCTTCAGAAATGAAGGTCTCCAATCCCCTTCACACCCCTGATTTGGTTCTGTCTCCATTCGGTCCCAGGTGATTAATAAGTGGTGGAAGCAGCCCTTCCGTGGCAGAAGTGTTGGAGAAGAAGTGGAGTTGAGGGAGGAGGGATGTTATGATGGCCATGGGGGATTGTCAGCAGATCTCCCTGTGGGCCTTGTAGAATATGAGTTCCTGCATTAAGAGAATGGAGGCTCACCTAATAGGAAAGCAACAATTGGAGGGATAAGGGGTTAAAACCAGCTGGTTCCACTCAGACTGTCAGCCAACAGACTTTGGGACTGACCTGTATTCTGTAGCCTCTAAGTGGCACTTTGAACACATTATAAATGAAGGATGATGGAAGACTGACATTGGTAAGATTATTATAGCATTGAATGTTTTGTTGGCCCTTTTCTTACTCTTCCTTCTCCTGAAATGGGCAGGAAATCCACGAAGGCAAGGGCTGTGTCCTCACAATAGCCAGGTTGTGGAGGAAGCAGCAAATCACCACTAGCACCCAGTCTGGGAGTACTGAACAATGCCTTCCAGAGTCATATTGACACTGGAATTTTTCTTTCAGCACCACAATGGTCGGCTCAGTAAGGTTTCCTGTTGGTGCATATATCCCAATACATGTGTGCTTGATACAAGTAGTTGGATTGTGGAGGGGAGTCATCAGCCAGGTGTACAGTGGATAACTGTGAGCAGCTAAGTTTTTGTTTGGTGCAATGGCTGAAAGATTGATTTAAACAATGGACTGATGAAGACTGAACACTTTGTGATAATTGATAGGATAGTGGGCATTCACTAATATGCCATCACATGCCAGGTGCCTATTGAGCAAATCATGTGCCAGCTGCCTATTGAATAAATAGTGTCAGTACATCTCAACATTGATGTATAGCATCTGCAAAGCCTGCTTTTGTCTGCTTAGAAAAAATAATGAAAACTATTTTTTTTCTTTTTTTTCTTTTTTTCTTTTTTTTTCTGGTAAGGGAAGTAATAGGGATGGCAGTGCAGAGATGTTTGAGGTGAGAGACACAGGTAGTGTGCCTGCTGATTACACTTGCAGGAAGTGTATCCATTTACAGATCCTTGAGGACTGTGTTAGGGATCTGGAGCTGGAACTGGAGGAACTAAGGATAATTTGGGAAACAGAGGCTGCTATTGACAAAAGTTACAGGGAGATAGTTACTCCTAAAAGCGATACGTGAGTGACTGCTAGAAAAAGTGGTAAGAAGCAGTCAGAACAGCGATCTGCCAAGGCTGTTCCTCTCCAAAATAGGTACTCTGTTTTGGATGTTGTTGGGGAGGAAAGCTCAACTGGGGTAAGTCACGGGGTACAGGCTTCAGGAGGAGAACCTGTCCCTGATGCTCAGGTGGGAACTGGGAAGAAAAGATCTGCATTAGTCATTGGGGATTCCATAGTTAAGGTGACAGATAGGACAGTCAGTGCGAACAAGCGAGACTCACGGTTGGTATGTTGCCTCCCGGATGCCAGAGTCCATGATGTCTCAGATCGAGTATTCGAGATCCTTAAGGGGGCAGGGAACCAGCCTCAAGTCATGGTTCACGTAGGCACCCATGACATAAGTAGGATAAGGGACAGGGATATATAACAGAAATTCAGGGACTTGGGGTGGAAGCTTAGGGCTAAAACAAAGAGAGTGGTTATGTCTGGTTTGTTACCTGTGCTGTGGGATAGCATGGAGAAGAATAGAGAGAGAGAACATTTAAATTCATGGCTAAAAGAATGGTGCAGGAGGGAAAGTTTCAGATACTTGGACAATTGGGGCTCATTCTGGGGTAGGTGGGACCTCAAAAAGAGGGATGGTCTGCACCTGAACCAGAAGGGAACTAATATCTTGGGGGGAAATTTGCCAATGCTATTCGGGGAGGGGTTTAAACTGATTCAGAGGGGGAATGGGAACCTGAGTAGCTCAAATGTACAGGAGGATGGGAATAGCGAGGTCATGGATAAGGTTTCTGGGTCTCAGCAGTGTACTGGTAGGTGGGAGGGTGATTTGAAGTGTGTATACTTGAGTGCGAGGAGCATACGCAATAAGGTGGGCGAACTTGCAGCCTGGATTGGTACCTGAGACTTCGATGTTGTGGCCATTTCAGAGACATGGATGGAGCAGGGACAAGTATGGATGTTGCAGGTTCCGGGGTTCAGATGTTTCAGTCGGAGCAGAGTAGGTGGTAGAAGAGGGGGAGGTGTGGCATTGTTAGTCAAAGACTGTATTATGGTGGCAGAAAGGACATTTGATGTGGACCTGTCTATTGAGGTAGTTTGGGCTGAGATTAGAAACAGGAGAGGAGAGGTCAACCTGTTGGGAGTTTTTTATAAGCCTCTAAAAAGTTCCAGAGATGTAGAGGAAAGGATTGCAAGGATGATTCTGGACAGAAGTGAAAGTAACAGGGTAGTTGTTATGGGGGACTTTTAACTTTGCAAATATTGATTGGAAAAGATATAGCTCAAGCACATTAGAGGGGTCAGTTTTAGTACAATGTGTGCAGGAGGGTTTTATGTCTCAGTATGTAGATAAGCCAACAAGAGTGAGGCTACATTGGATTTGGATCTGGATAATGAACCAGACCAGGTGTTAGACTTGGAGGTAGGTGAGCACTTTGGTGATAGTGACCACAATTAGGTTACGTTTACCTTCGTAATGGAAAGGGATAGGCATATGTCGAAGGGAAGAAGTTACAGCTGGGGGAAAGGTAATTATGAGGCTATTAGGCAAGATTTAGGATACATAGGGTGGAGTAGGAAACTGCAGAGGCTGGGAACATCTGAAATGTGGAACTTATTCAAGCCCTTGATAAATATGTACCTGTCAGGCAGGGAGGAAGTGGTAGAGCGAGGGAACTGTGGTGTACTAAGGAAGTTAGTTCACTAGTGAAGAGAAAAAAGGAGGCTTATATAAAGATGAGACGTGAAAGCTCAGTTAGGGCACTGGAAAGTTATAAATTAGCAAGGAGGGAGCTAAAGAGATTGTTAAGAAGAGTTAGAAGAGGACATGAGAAGACTTTGGCGGATAGGATTAAAGAGAACCCTAAAGCTTTCTATAGAAATGTTAAGAATAAAAGATTGGTCAGGGCAAGATTAGGGCCAGTCAGAGACAGTAGTGGGAAGTTGTGCGTGGAGCCTGTGGAGATTGGAGAGGCACTGAATGAGTATTTTTCGTCAGTCTTCACGTGGGAAAATATCAATGGAGTCGAGGAGAATACTGGGATACAGGGTTGTAGACTAGACGGGACAGAGGTATATAAGGAGGAGGTGTTAACTATTCTTGAGAGTACGAAAATAGATAATCCCCTGGGCTGAATGGGATTTATCCCAGGTTACTCTGGGAGGCTAGAGAGGAGATTGCAGAGCTTTTGGCTTTGATCTTCATATCATCGTTGGCTACAGGTATAGTGCCGGAAGACTGGAGAATAACAAATGTTGTCCCCTTGTTTAAGAAGGGGAGTAGAGACCATCCTGCAAATTATAGACTGTTGAGTCTTACTTCTGTTATGGGGAAAGTTTTGGAAAAAATTATAAGGGATAGGATTTATTGTCATCTAGAGAGAAATGAATTGATTAGGGATAGTCAACATGGATTTGTGAAGGGAAGGTCGTGCCTCACAAACCTTATTGAGATTTTTGAAAAGGTGACCAAAGAGGTGGATAAGGGTAAGGCAGTTGATGTGGTGTATATGGATTTTAGCAAAGCGTTTGACAAGGTTCCCCATAGAAGACTACTGCAGAAAATGCAGATGTATGGGATTGAGGGTGATTTAGCAATTTGGAATAGGAATTGGCTAGCTGAAAGAAGACAAAGGGTGGTGTTGATGGGATATATTCAACCTGGAGTTTAGTTACAAGTGGTGGACCTCAGGGAACTGTTTTGAGGCCATTGCTGTTTGTTATTTTTACAAACGACCTGGATGAGGATGTAGAGAGATGGGTTAGTAAATTTGCTGACGACACCAAAGTCAGAGGAGTGGTAGACAGTGAGGATGGATGTTACAGTTTGCAGAGGGACATAGATAAGTTGCCCGTCTAGCCAAGAGGTGGCAAATGGAGTTTAATGTGGAAAAGTGTGAGGTGATTCACATTGGTAAGAGTAATATGTGTACAGAATATAGGGCTAATGGTAGGACTCTTAGTAGTGTCGATGAGCAGAAAAATCTCGGTATACAGGTGCATAGATCCCTGAAAGTTGGTACTCAAGTTGATAAGGTTGTTAAGAAGGTGTACAGTGTGTTAGCTTTTATTGGTAGAGGGATTGAATTTCGGAGCTGAGACATCATATTGCAACTGTACAAAACACTGGTGCGGCCGCAGTTGGAGTATTGTGTACAGTTTTGGTCGCCACATTATAAGATAGATATGGACGCATTGGAAAGGGTGCAGAGGAGGTTTACCAGGATGTTGCCTGGTATGACAGGTAGGTCATATGAGTAAAGGCTAAGGGACTTGAGGTTATTTTCATTACAGAGAAGAAGGCTAAGAGGTGACCTAATTGAGACATATAAGATGATCAGAGGGTTAGATAGCATGGATAGTGAGAGCCTTTTTCCTCGGATGGAGATGGCTAACATGAAGGGACATAGTTTTAAATTAAGGGGTGGTAGTTATAGGATGGATGTTAGAGGTGAGTTCTTTACTCAAAGGGTAGTAAAGGTGTGGAATGCCTGCCTGCAGCAGTTGTAGACTCGCCAAGTTTAAGGGCGTTCAGATGGTCAGTGGATAGGCATATGGATAGCATTGGAATAGTTTAGGCTAGAGGGTCATAAAATTGGTTCCATTGGTCGGCGCAACATCGAGGGCCGAAGGGCCTGTACTGCGCTGTAATGTTCTATGTTCTATGTTCTATTTTCTTGGCAAATGGAATTTCTGTCTACTTTCTCCTGTAGCAATGGGTGTGGAGCTAAGAGTTGTCAGGTATTCAGCTTGATTGAGTCTAAGCAGATCTTAATGTTTAGAAATCAATGAACAGGCTCAGAGCCACTGCTACCGGCACTGCTATCCTCACCTTGTTCCGAGGCTGCAGGTTTTATTCCATAAGCTGGCAAAGTTGATAGAATCTTTACAGTGTGGAAAGAAGTCATTCTATCCATTGGGTTTAACCTCACTCTCTGACAGCGTATCATACCTAGGCCCTCACCCCTGCCCTATCTCTTAACCCTACATAATCCCCCTATTCTACACATCATGGGACACTAAAAAGCAATTTTCGTGGCCAATCCACCTAACCTGCACATCTTTGGAATGTGGATGGAAACCAGAGGAAACAGACAAGGGCAGAATATGCAAACAGACATGGGGAGAATGTGCGAACTCCACACGGAAAGTCACCCAAGACTGGAGTTGAACCTGGGTCCCTAGCACTGTGAGGCAGCAATGCTAACCACTGTGCCACTGTGCTGCTCTTCTGTGAGCACTCTTCACAAGACAAAGAATGTCAAAAAGACAAGTCTCAAGACTTTGTGCTTTAATGCGTGGAGCATTCACAATAAAGCTGATGAATTAATAGTGCAAATAAATGCAAATGGGTCTGATATAATTGAGATCATAGAGACATGGCTGCAGGGTTACTAGGGATGGCAACTGAATGTCCAGAGGTATTTAGTATTTAGGAAGGATAGATGAAAAGGAAAAGGCACTGGAGTTGCATTGCTGATTAAAGATGAAAAGAATGCAATATTGAGGATGGATATTAGCTGCTACGTGGGTGGAGCTGAAAAACATCAAGGGGCAAAAAAAATGTTAGTAGGGGTTGTATCTAAACCCCCAAGTGCAGTGGTGATGTTGATTATGGCATTAAGCAAGGAGTTAACATAGAATATAAGAAATAGGAGCACGAGTAGGCCATCTAGCCCTTCAAGCTTGCCCTGCCATTCAACAAGATTATGGCTGATCTGAAGTGCTTTCCTGCTTTCTTCCCATAACCCTTAATTCCCTTGTCTATCAGAAACCTATCTACATATTCAAAGAGGTAGCCTCCACCACTTCAGTGGGTAGAGAATTCCAGAGGTTCAGCACCCTTTGAGTGAAGAAATTCCTTCTCAACTCTGATCTAAACTGCACCCCCCCCCCTTATTTTGAGGCTGTGCCCTCTAGTTCTGCTATCCTTTCTAAGTGGGAAGAATCCCTCTACCTCTACCCTATTTATCCCCTTCATTATCTTATATGTCTCTATAAGATCCCCCCTCAGTCTTCTAAACTCCAAAGAGTACAGACCCAGTCTATTCAATCTCTCCTCATAGGCTAACCCCCTCATCTCCAGTATCAGCCTAGTGAACCTTCTCTGCACACCCTCAAAGGCCAATATATCCTTCTGCAAATGCGGTGACAAAAACTGCACACTGTACATCAGTTGCAGCCTCACCAGTGCTCTGTACAGTTGCAGCAAGACCTCCCTACTTTTATATTCTATCCCCCTCACTATAAAGGCCAACATTCCATTTGCCTTCTTGATCACCTGCTGTACCTGCAGACTGGTTTTTGCAATTCATGCACAAGGATCTCCAGGACCCTCTGCACCGTAACATGCTGCAGCTTTTCGCCTTTTAAGTAATAATCCCTCCTACTATTATTTCTACCAAAGTGGATAACCTTACATTTGCTAACATTATACTCTAATTGTGAGTTAGAGATACATGTGATCAAGGAACTATGGGTAAAGTTAATTGCATCTAGATTGGGCAAAGATGTGTACTTTAGGCAGATTGGCCATGCCAATTGCATGGACCTATAGGGATAGGGCAAGGTGGACCTAGGTAAGGTGCTCTTTCAGAAAGACAGTGCAAATTTGATTGACTGAATGGCCTCCTTTTGCATTGTAGGGATTCTATGATTCTATGAAATCAAATTCGTAACAACACTGCAGTGGAGTGTGTACGGGATCATTTTCTGGATTAACATGTTGAGGAACCAATTAGAGAATTACCATCTTACACTAGGCATTATGTAATGAGAAAGGAATAATTGGCAATCTAGTTGTGTGAAGCTCCTTGGGGATGAGCAACCATAACATGATCAAATTCTTCATCAGGATGGAGAATGATGTAGTTGATTCTGACACTAGGGTTCTAAATGTAAATAAGGGAAATTACGATGGTATGAGGCATGAGTGGGTTATGATGGATTGCCAAATGTACTTAAAGGGATGATGGTGGAAAGGTAATGGTAAACATTCAAAGAGCGCATGAGTGAACTGCAACAATTGTTCATTCTTGGGAAAATGAGAAAGGTGGTCAAATTGTGGCTTACAAGGGAAATTAGAGCTAGTATTAGGAAGAAGCATATAACTTGGCCAGAGAAAACAGCAGACATGCAGATTGGGAGTAGTTTAGAATTTGGCAAAGGGCAATAAAGGGATTGATTAAAAAGGGAAAAATAGAGTATGAGAATAAGATTGAGGGCAACATAAAAACTGAGCGTAAAAGCTTCGATAGGTAAATGAAGAGAAAAATATTGGTGAAGACAAATGTAGCTCCCTTACAGAGAAACTGGAGAGTTTAGCAAAGAAGTGGCTGACTAACTAAATACATACTTTGGTTCTGACTTCACAAATAATGTACCAGAAATGTTGGGGAACACACAGTTTAGAGAG
Organism: Sphyrna mokarran; assembly: GCA_024679065.1. NCBI lineage: Eukaryota > Metazoa > Chordata > Chondrichthyes > Carcharhiniformes > Carcharhinidae > Sphyrna > Sphyrna mokarran. The sequence continues at coordinate 36,652,812 of JAGIQG010000012.1, read as the reverse complement.
AGGGAGGAACTGAAGAAAATTAGAATTAATAGGGAAATGTTGTTGGGGAAAATGATGGGGCTGAAGGTCAATAAATCCCCAGGGCCTAATAATCTACATCCCAAAGTACTTAAGGAATTGGCCCTCGAAACATTGGATGCATTGATGGTCATCTCCTAAGATTCTATAGACTCTGTGGACTGGAGTGTAACTAATGTAACCTCACTATTTAAATAGCGAGGTAGAGAGAAAACAGGGAAGTATAGACTAGTCAGCCTGACATTGGTAGTGAGGAAAATGCTAAAGTCCATTATAAAAGATTTGATAACAGAGCACTTGGAAAACAGTAGCATCTTTGACAGTCAGTATGTATTTACAAAAGGGAAATCATTTTTGACAAAGCTACTGGAACTAGTTGAGAATGTAGCTAGCTAGTAGAGTTGATGAGGGAAGACAGTGAAGATGGTTTATTTGGGTTTCAGAAGGCTTTCGAGTAAGACCCAAATAAGAGATTAATGTGAAAAATTAAAGTGCATGAGATTGTATGTAGTGTATTAAGATGGATAGAAAACTTTTGGCAGACAAGAAACAAAGAATAGAAATAAATGGGTCTTTTTCCAAGTGGTAGGCAATGACAAGTGAGTACCAGAGGGATTAGTGTTGGGACCCCAGCTATTCACATTCTGTATTAGGTGGCACGGTGGCACAGTAGTTAGCACTGCTGCGTCACAGCTCCAGGGACCCAGGTTCAATTCCAGCCTGGGGCCACTGTTTATATGGAGTCTGCACATTCTCCCTGTGTCTGCATGGATTTTTTCTGGGTGCTCTGGTTTCCTCCCACAAACCAAAAATGTATGGATTAGGTTGATTGGCCATGCCAAATTGCCCCTTTGTGTCCCATGATGTGTAGATTAGGGGATTAGCAGGGTGAATATGTGGATAGGGACTGGGTCAATGCAGGCTCAATGGGCCAAATGGCCTTCATCTACACTGTAGGAATTCTATGATGATTCTATATTCATGATTTAGATGAGGAACTGAATGAATTTGCATATGATCTAAAGTTGAGAGGGAGGAGGAGTGGTGAGAGACTGCAGAGATGCTTCAGAATGATTTGGACTGGTTGATTCAGTGGGTAAATGCAAGGCAAATCAGTATAATATGGTTAAATGTGAGGTGATCCACTTTAGTAACAAAAACAGGAAGACAGTTTATTATCTAAATGGCTATAGATTGAGAGAAAGGGGTATGCAACAGGATCTCCTTGTCCTTGTACACCAGTCACTTTATGTAAGCGTGCAGGTCCAGAAGGGAGGTGGTGAAAAAGGCAATAGATTTGTTGGCTTTTATAGTGAGAAGATTTGAGTACAGGAGCAAGAGCATCCCTGTCTTGCTGCAGTTATACAAAGCCTTGGTGAGACTACACCTGGAATATTGTGTGCAGTTTTGGGCCCATTAACTGAGGAAGGATGTTCTTGCTGTAGAGGAATGCAGCAAAACTTTATTGGACTGACTCTGGGTTGGTGAGACTGATGTTTGTGGAGAGATTGAGTTGATTAAGGTTATACTCCCTGGATCTTTGAAGAATGATTGGCGATTTCATAGAAATCTATAAAATTCTAAAAGAACCAGACAGGGTAAATGTTCCTGATGGTGGTAGAGTCCAGAACCAGCGGTCATAAACTGAGGATAGAGGGTAGGAGATGAGGAGAAATTTCTTCACCCAATGAGTAGTGAGCCTGTGAAATTCTCAGCCAAAACAGCTGAAGCCAAAACATTGTAGGGGTGATTCTCCCAGCTCGCTGCACTGCTTTTGTAGTGCAGCTGGCTGGAAGACTCAAGCGGAGGTCATTTTGCAGGCTTGTTTCACTCCAGCAGGATTTACAATAGCCCCCAGCGGACCACAGTGGAATAAAGAGGGCCATGGAAACCCCCTTGAATCTCGGGTAAGGGCGGGAGGGAGTGGGGAAATACCTGCCATCTGACCCTGCCCATGGGGAAAAGTGCCAATGCCCAGGGGACCCCTTGGCACTGTTGACTGGACATCAGGCATTGTCAAGGGGCTGGAGCATAATGAGGCAAGGCCTAATGGAAGTGAGGCCTCTGAGGGGTGAATGGTGGGGATAGGGGTTCACACTGCAACTCTACACTCCGACTGAGAGGCAGAGAGAATGAGGCCTGCGAATGGGACTGACCATCAGGGTTGGGGTGGGGTGGATGCCCTGCAGTGGGGTCAGGATTGGGGAGATTTGAAGTTGACCCAGACATATTTGGGGGAGCAGGGATTGGGCCGTGAGAGAACCGTTGGGCCAGTGATGGGAGATTGCAGGGATTTCCAGAAGACATGTGGTAAGATAACACTTCAAAGTTCATTGAGCAAACTAAAAGCTCATGGTGCATGGAGTAACATACTGGCATGGATTGAAGACTGGCTGGTGTATTGGAATAAGAAGTCTGACAACACCATGTTTATCCGCATCATGGTGAATTGGAAACAGAGTTGGCATAAGTGGGTTATTTTCTATTGGCAGGAAGTGACGAGTGGTGTGCCATAGGAATCATTGCTGAGGCCTCAAATTTTTACAATTTATATCAATAACTAGGACAATGGGACTTAAGGTATGGTTGCTAAATTTGTTAATGATACAAAGGTGGGTAGGAAAGTAAATTGTGAAAAGAACATTAGGAGATCACAAAGATACATAGATAGGTGAAGTGAGTGGACGAAAATCTGGCAGAGTATGTGAGAAAATGTGAATTTGTCCATTTTTGGTGGGAAGAATAAGAAAAGCTTATTACCTAAATGGCAAAAGATGGTAGAACTCTGAGATGCAGAGAGATCTGGATATCTTAATGCATGAATTACAGAAGTCTAGTATACACTGCAGCAAGTAATTAGGAATGCTAATAGAATGTTATCATTTATTGTGAGGGGAATTGATTACAAAAGTAGAGAGGTCATGCTTCAGTTGTACAGGACATTGGTGAGGCCATATCTGGAGTATTGTGTAAAGTAATGGTATCTTTATTTAAGGAAAGGCATTAGAAGCAGTGCAGACAAGATTTACTAGACCAATACTAGGAACGGAGGGGTTGTCTTATGAGGAAAAATTGGAGAGATTAAGTTTGTATCCACTAGAGTTTAGAAGAATAAGAGATGACTTGATTGAAGTCTTTAAGATCCTGAGGTATACTGATAGAATGGAAGTGGAGATAATGTTTCCTCCAAACTAAGGCTCATTGTTTAAAAATAAGAGGCCACTCATTTAAGATCTAACTTAGGAGAATTTGTTTCTTTTAGAGGGTCATGAGTTTCTGGAGATCTCTTCCTCAACAGTAGTGGAAGCAGAATATTTGAATATTTTTAAGGCAAAACTAGAAAGATTCTTGATTAACAAGTGGTGAAAGATCATTGAGATAGGCAAGAATGTGGGTTTGAAGTTACAATCAGCCAGGATCTTATTGGAGGATGGAGCAGGATCAAGGGTCTTAGTAGTCTCTTCCTGCTCCATATTTCTTGTGTTCATATGTATGTTTATAGCACCAGTACCTGTAGACCTCATCAACTGTAAATAATTCAGCGCTTCCACAATTTCATAGAGAGCCAATGTGAAATAATCAGCAACCAAACTGCAAGCTGTTGATGGTCTCTTTAAATTGCACTGGTATTGGTGATGCAAAGGGAGAGACAGGTCTTCCGTCTGTTGAATGTACATTCACTTATTTAAGAGAGGCTATTAGCTAAAGTAACAAAGTTGAAATTGGTGATCCAGATATTAAATCAACATTAGACGCTAAATGATGTCATAATTTGCTGACTTTATACGCTTCCAGTATATGCTCCAAATGACCTCAGCAAGATGGTGTGGACCATGCTGCAAGTGAGCAAAATCAGCAGGAACTCCACTTTGGTACAAAAGTGGTATCTGTAGTACTGGTACTACCAGCACAATGTAGTTTTTTTAAATTTTTCTCTGCACTGGTGTTTCACGTAGCTTTCGTGTAGAAACTTTTTTCAGGCAATTTCTGTTCAATAGTCCATTTTCTCACCTGTCAATGTGGCTGTTTACATCAAATCAAATTTAGTCAGTTATATATTTTACAAAAATAAGTAATTGCAGTTCAAGAATGCTCTGCAATGTTTCCTACGCATTGTGGAAATTCTTCATCCAAAACAAAGTATTTGCATTCTGTGTTTGTTGACTTGTGGATAAACATGCATTTTGTATACAGCAATAATGCCCCATTTTGATTTGATTTATTATTGTCATGTATTATCATATAGTGAAAAATATTACAGAAAAAAAACATTACAGAATGTAGTGTTACAGTTTTGGCTAAACATCAATGAGATGAATCTTTGTTTAATTTATTTTGGGTGGTTCTCTTAGACTAGATTACTAGAAGTAATGCATTCTGCCACAATGGATTTAACTAAAAATAGCCGCAGTAAAGAAATAAACAATCTGTCCATTTTCAATTTAGCTCAGCTAGGATCTTTTAAAAGTCTCAAATTCAAATGATACCTAGATATGACTTCAAAGACTTTAAAATTAATTCTTTGATTAACATAAATTATTAGACTACACACTGCCTGTTCTTGGGGCCAAATGAGCTGAATAGACAATATGAGAAGAGCTCATTTGTATAACTGATTGACTTTGATGTAATGCAAACAGCCAGATTGACACTTTGGAACAATATCAATGGACCTTTCAACCTGAAACAAGTTTCTATGGAAATATTTTGCATCTATATGACTATCGAGACAGAGAAGTTACACGATTCTCAGGTGCTCCTGAATACACAAGAAACACTAGGGCTGCCATGCTATAGATGGTGACTTACAATAGAAGTATATGTTGTATGTTGGAAACTTTACCACTGAACGTATGTCAATTCAATGAAGGAACACCTGCATTAGAGGTCTTTGTAACAAATACCCTGAGGACAGTTGAGTTTCAATTATAAATGCTCAGATTGCTGCCATAGAGAGTCAGAATACCAGATTGGAAAGATATGTTTCTACTAGCTGGAGCATACCTGGCACTGATTACAGACAACTGTGAAGCAAAATTTTATTGATATTATTGTTAGATATTACATCTGCTTTCCAATATATCAAAGCTGTGCAGAATCAGGACCCAATGCTTGAATGAGCTAGTTAATATTGCTCTTTTACTATTGTACAATTGCTGCTGCTGTCACCATTTGGTTACAAAATGATGAATGCAATTTTTTTCCTGCAAGCAATGCACCTATGAGTTGTTTATTGGATCTGGAGCAAGGGGAGAAGATGGGAAATGGAGGTAGTGAAGAGGAAATGGGAATGGAAAGAAGGGATGGATGTAGGAAAGGAGACAGAAATGCTTTGAAGGAGATTTGATTTACTTTATTATTGTCACATGTATTAGTATACAGTGTAAAGTATTGTTTTTTATGTGCTATACATACAAGCAAACCATACATTGGGAAAGAAAGGAGAGGGTGCACAAAGTAATGTTACAGTTATAGCTAGGATATAAGGAAAGATCAATTTAATATGAGATAGGTCCATTCAAAAGTCTGATGGCAACAAGGAAGAGGAATTCTTGAGTCAGTTGGTACATGAGTATGGGACAATCCAGTACCTTTCTAGAAGAGAAGGCATTGAGCATTCCAATACCACTCTGAGGTTACAACACATCCGTCAAAACAATTATACCTTCTTCAAGTTTGTTTTTCCCACCTGCCCATTAGTTATGAACCAGTCATCATTAGCACAAATCAATCATTATTAACAGATGTCATACACCTTAGCCAATTACATTCTATCCTCTGACATCATGGAATTTCATTGATCTGTAAAATCTTGTCCTTGTAACTTGGCAATCCCAGATGGTTAGCTACAAAGATCAAAGTTTCCATTAACTCATTTACATTAATGACCAAACCAGACAATTGAAATTCTCATGTTTGAGAAGAACTATCATATCACGATATCTTGAGCAGCCCTATTCATAAAGTGGCTTCGGGAACCATATTGTTCATAGCTTTTGCTGATAAAACTATACACATTTTGTGGTTTCATTGTTCCAAAGAGTGTGGTTTGTCTCACTAAATCTTCATCCCATCATGCCATTTGAGCTGCCTGCTTTTGACTAAAGTTGATAATTACATTAAAAATGCAGCTAAAATATATTTTAAAATCCAAAATACATGTTTAACTCAGAAATACTTGTTCAAATTCATACTTATTTAAATCTCTTACTGTGTTCATATCATCTTCATGCAGACAGTTCCCTTGTTAGACTGTGAGTCTGATCTAAGATCATTTTACTCAGTGCGGGTAATTTATTAGTGTCTTAGATCCCTAATTATTTGACGTTTCTCTGACCTACTATGAATTTCTCCAGCAGGTATCCTGGAAGTAATTGTTGTTGTATATTTCCCAGCAATATGCCACTAAATAAAATGCAGATAGAGGGATATAGCAGGACTGTCTAAATATCTTATTTGTTTCCACAGGCAATTCGGTCCACCTTGTTGACCAACAAGGTGCATGCATTCGGCAGGTCGTGCGAGGGCTGCTCTTGGATGTTGCTTCAGGAGTGGCCTAGTGCTTCAAGTCGTTAATGTATGCTTAAACTGGACCATCTGATGGGCAACATGACAGCTCAGAGACTATCGCTGTTGCTGTGCAGACGCATAGATTTGGGCCTGTGTCTGCGGGAGTTTGCGCTTTCTCCCCGTGGTTGCGTGGGTTTTCTCCGGGTGCTTCGGTTTCCTACCACATCCCAAAAATGTGCTCTTAGGCTGATTGGGTAACAAATTGTCCCTATATTGGTCCCTATATGGGAATCTTCCACAATAGGCATAGCCTAAAGTCATGAATATGTCATTAAGACGTTAGGATGGCGGCGCGGGCTCGTTGGGCCGAAGGGCCTGTTTCCCGTGCTGTGTTGCTCTTTGTTCTTTGTTCTTTGTTCTAAATGTCATTAAATGCCGCTAATTACATTTTGATAATTTATTTTCAGATTGAGAGAATAGAGGAAGTGATACCAGAAATAAAGATGAGACGGCAAGACAAACTAAATGAGGTAGACATTCTGTAGAATCAACAAGTGAACTTAACTAATATAATTAATAGTTGCTAAAGATTTTTTTTAAATTTAGAAAAAGACTACACATTTTCTGTCTCTCTCTTGCCTACCCTCCATTGCCAATTGCTGCTCCTTTGAACTTGGAAAATCTCTAATTGGTCCTGCAGCTTTGTGAGCCTGCCGCTATCCTTAATTGGAGGGCAATCCCATCTTCAGGTTAATTAAGAGGATGCTCATGTGAAAATCAAAATGAGGGACTCCTCATGGGAGGGGGGGTTGGTGAAGTTTGGGACCAAGAAATAGCCTTGATCTTTATAGGGAAAGTCTTGCCTGAAAACATAGTTCTCATTCAGAAGTAGCGTGTTCACCAGGCTTTGGTATTAGGGCCACCTATCTTTGTGGTAGATGATAATGATCTAGGCTTGGATACAAGGGACATGATTTCAAAGTTTGCAGATGACACAAAACTGGAAAATATAGTACAATAAACAGTGAGGAGAATTGTGATGGGCTTTAACCAGATTAGAAGGACTGGTGAATTTAAGAGATGATGTAGAGATGCCGGCATTGGACTGGGGTAAACTCAGTAAGAGGTCTGACAACACCAATTTTAAATCCAACCGATTTATTTGATAATAAATCTGCTAGCTTTCGGCCTTTGTGCCTTCGTCAGGCGAATGAGGTGTTCTGGTCTGCAATAGCACACGTATCAGCACAGACATCTAGCAGGTTTTCTATCAAATAAATCGATTGGATTTAACATTGGTGTTGTCAGACCTCTTACTGAATTTAAGAGACTCAAGGCAGATGAAATTTAATGCAAAGCTGAATTTGGAATGAAGAATAATCTTTGGAGGATTTTGGATCTTTAAAAGTACCAAATGATATTCTAACATTCAAGGCTCAATTTAAAAATGACTTTTTCCCATTTCGATCTGGCATGAAGATTTTTGTTGGCTATGGTAAGTTAGCCAATTTTGTTTGAAGATGGCTATTTTAGACAATATTTCTTGGTCCTTCTTCAAAAACTGAGCAATGAATAAGGTTACTTGACTATCTGCACAATGCTAGATGTTAATACTAACGTAATTACGTAACGAAGTAACAAGAGAACAATGGATGGAATTTTACTGTCCTGTTACAGCAGGAATGGGACTGTAAAATGCTGTGAACCATTCAAATATCCATTGAATTTGGTGAACGTAAAACCTCGCTGGTATAAAATTCCATCCCCATTGGACTGTGTGAGATCAGCTTTCAAGAAGTTGAATACGTACAACATGTGTAAGATGGATCAAGCAATATGACTCTAAACTAAAATCTTTGTTAAATTAAACAAGTGACCAATATCCAGTTTGCATTGACAACTTGAGTGCTTTATAAAGATGGCATATGTTCATACAGCCCTTGGAATAGTTTGCATAGTCTTTTTGATCTAGAATGCACAGCAGAAATGCCTGGAGCAATTGTAGACTTTATGTAGACTGTTCACTGATAATCACAAAAGCCTTTGATGCAGTAATTAGAGAAAGAAATAGCAAAGCACATCTATTTATCCTGTTAAGACCAGTAACTTGGACACAGTAATTGCTGATGATATGATAAAGATATTTCCATAACCATTTCAAAGTTTCCCTCCAAGTCACACATCATCTTGATTTGGAAATGTATCAGTGTTCATTCATTGCCACAGAGTTGAAATTCTGCCACACACTATCTAACAGTAATGTGGGTGCATCCACAACATATAGATTGCAGCGATCAGGATGGCATGTGCTGAATACAATTAGGGATGGGCAATAAATACCAGCAAAGATTCTACCCCATAAATGAATAACAGAAAGCTATGTGCCTGCTTTGCTGTGGGCTTTTCTTCATGCAGTTATATTGTGTGTTGCATAATTGATTTAAATATGCCATTTTCAACCCCTGTAGAAAAAGAGCCAGAGATTTATTTCCTGATAATTGCACTACACTCTTCTCTTTCTCAAGCTGATCTATATTGTGTTATTGGTTTTCTGGATCACCCTTGCATTTGGAGTTTGTACCCAGCTTAAATAAATAAAACAATGGTATATAAAGCCTACAATAAATAACTAGAATTTCCACATTGGATCAAAAAGTTAATATAAAACTGATCTCAGAAGAAAACAAAGAACACGGTGAGTGAAAAAAAAAGCTAAATGCCATGGATTGTCAGTTACGATGCACCCACAAACCAGGACATCAACAGCCTTATCAGAAAGGACAATGTGGAATGTGATTACCATGTTATTCTGTTTAGAACCAAATCAACCATAAGTTGAAAGTAAAACTTTGGCTGGGATTTTCCCCAAAAAATTCTAAATCCCCAATTTGCAGGAAAACAGGAGTAACTCACGCCTTTTTTTTAGCAGGATTTCCAGAACGAATCTCTGACACTGTGAGCACTGCAGAGTCCCCAGCGAGATTCACTCTGAAAATCAAGAGACGGTGCCTATTCCCATTGAAGAGGCTGGAATCAGTGCACTGAGAGAGCCAACACTCAATACCAATCTCTGGGAGTCTGATACACACAATCTCCCAGCATTGAAATCACTGATCTCTTACCCACCCCCTCCCCCACACAACGGACGCGCTGGCCTCTCACCCACCACTCTCCCAACACATCGCTGGCTTCTCGCCCCCCGCCTACCTATACACCCCCCCTTCTCCCCGCATACCTCCACAGATGTTGCTGATTTCTTACCGACCACCGCCCCCGAACACATATTGCTGGCCTCCCACACCACACCACCTCCCCCACCCCCACAGACATCTCTGGCCTCATTGCTGGCCTCTCATCTCCCCTCCCACATCAACAGATTGTTGCCCTCATCATTATTGTTTTATTGTTGACATCTCACCCCCCCCCCCACCTCCCAAACAGACATCGCTGGCCTCTCATCCTGATCTGGACATTGCTGCACTCCACCATCCCCCTGATCCAGACACACTGGATTCTGCACCCCCCCGACCCAACATCACTGGCCTCCCCCAGCTCCCCACCCATTCCCACCCCTCACCTCTAGTGATCTCTCCCTCCCTCCACCGACCTGGATATTACTGGCCTCTCCCAGCCACCCTCACCCCTGACCTGGACTTTGCTGGCCTCCCCATTCCCACCCCCAATCTCCAACAACTACTCCCCCCTCCACCAACCTGGACGTTGCTGGCCTCTCCATCCCTCTCCCCAATCCAAATATCCCTGACCTCCACCATTTCCCCCTGACCCGGACATTGCTGGACTCTCCATCTCTCACCCTGACCCATTCGTCACTGGGTTTCCCATCCCTCCAGATCTGGACATCATTGGATTCCACCATTTCCCCCGGCTCAAAATGAGACCCATGAGCATTGTGCCTCCATCATCCACCATCACTACCGCCCCGCCACTTCCTCCCCTGCCCCATCCCACCACCACCACCAACACTACCATCACCACCACCACCACCTGACATCGTACCTTGGATTGAGTTAATGCAATCAATACCTTTGGAGATGGCTCCTCTCTATTGAAACCAGGCTCTCTGTACATTTATTATTCACCATGAAATTTACCCAACTTGCCCATGAGTGATCCAAACTGACTGCACCTCAACTTCCTTATCAAGACATTTGTATATAAGCTGTAAGTATGGACACAAAGGCAGGCACACCAGTAAGATGGCATGGAGGAGATGTGCTCCCAGGTTCTCAGATCGTGAGCAGTCCCGGCTGCTGAATGCTGTGGAGGACAGGCACAAGCTGTTGTACCCCATTGAAGGACATCACCCAAGGAGTTGTGCAGCCAGTTATATCTGGAAGGCTGTGGCTGCATCTGTAAATGCCCATGCACTGGCACATCGGACCAGTGATCAGTGCCACAAAAAGATGAATGACCTTCTTCGCGCAGCAAGGGTGAGTGTGGATTCCTTTCTGAAACCAAATAAGTGCTGCGCTTACAATGAGAAACCATCCCCAGACACCCCAAGGGTCTCATTCTCCCCCCTTCTCTGGCTCCAACCTCTGTGGTACCCCAAATCAGCACCCCACAGTGGTGAGGCATTGCCCCGATACAATCCACCTGAATGCTCTCACCTCCAACACACCTCCAATGGTCACCAACAGCCAGGTTGTCGTCCAGCATACAAGTGAACATCATTTGAACCTTATACATCCCATAAGAACATAAAAATTAGGCCCGTTGAGTTGGCTCCGCTATTCAATAAGATCATGGCTGATTTTTTTCTGGACTCAGCTCCACTTACTCACCCACTCACCATTAGCCTTAATTCCTTTACTCTTCAAAAATTTATCTATCTTTGCCTTAAAAACATTCAATGAGGTAGCCTCAAATGCTTCACTGGGCAGGGAATTCCAAGATTCACAACCCTTTGTGTGGAGAAGTTCCTCCTCAACTCAGTCCTAAATCTGATTCCCCTTATTTTGAGGCTATGCCCCTAGTTCTAGTTTCAAACGCAAATAACTTCCCTGTTTCTGTCTTATCTGTTCCCTTCATAATCTTATATGTTTCTATAAGATTTCCCCTCATTCTTCTGAACTCCAATGAGTATAGTCCCAGTCTACTCAATCTTTCCTCATAAGTCAAACCTCTCAACTCCGTAATCAACCTAGTCAATCTCCTTCACACCTCCTCCAATGCCAGTATACCCTTTCTCAAGTAAGGAAATCAAAACTGTACACAGTGTACCAGATGTGGCCTCACCAGCACCTTATATAGCTGCAACGTAATCTTGCTGTTTTTAAACTCCATCCCTCTAGCAATGTCAGATGCCTTCTGGAAATCCAGATACACCACATCCATAGGTTTCCCATTGTCCAGTGCACATGTAATGTTCTCAAAGAATTCCATCAAATTCGTCAAACATAACCTGCCCTTCATGAATCCATACTGCATCTTACCAATGGGACAATTTATATCCACTATTTCTTTCTTGATGATAGATTCAAGCATTTTCCCTACTAGAGAAGTTAAGCTAACCAGCTTATAGTTACCTGCCTTTTGTCTATCTCCTTTTTTAAACAGTGGTGTCACATTTGCTGTTTTCCAATCTGCAGGAACCATCCCAGAGTGGCAAATTTTGGTAAAATGCCACTAGTGCATTTGCTATTTCTCCTGCCATCTGTTTTAGTACCCTGGATGCATTCCATCAGGATCAGGAGACTAGTCTGCCTTTAGCCCCATACTACCTCTTTCATAATAATGATAGTTTCTAGGTTCTCCACGGCCGTAGCCTTCCCATCATCAATTTTTGGCATGTTATTTGTGTCTTCTACTGTGAAGACTGACACAAAATACCTGTTCAAAGCCTCAGTCATTTTCTTATTTCCAGTTATTACATCCCCCTTCTTGACCCCTAAACAACCAATGTTTACTTTTGTCACTCTTTTTCATTTTATATATTTGTAGAAACTTTTGCTAATTGTTTTTTATATTCTAAGCTAGTTTACTCTCATAATCCATTTTATCTTTCTTTATAGCTTTTTATTATGGCCTTCTGCTAATTTTAAAGATTTCCCAATCCTCTCGGTTTCCATTAATCTTTGCCATTTCATCTTATACCTAAGATCTTCTTTGAAGTAAGTGCCATGCTGCGCAGGCTGTTTTCCCTTCCTTCCACTCACGTGTGTCCTTTATTACAGGGGACAACTTGATGCTCTAGTCCCTTCTGGTATCACCACCCACCCACTCCTCCCACCCCCCTCCACTCTTCCTGTAGAGACTCTCCAGGACACCTCGAAAGACACCTCGGAGAGAAGCCCTGAGAAATCCTCCAAGGATAGCGCTTGATTCAGCACAGGCATCAATGACACAAAACACATGGAGTCTATCACAATGGTGGTGCATGTTAGTGGTGAAGTCTCTTGAAGTGGTGAGCACTTCACAGCTGCTGATCCACATCGGGTGGAGCTGCAACATCCGAAGGCTCAAACATATGGAAGTCTGCTGGAGACGAGGATACAGCTGACCCCGAACCGGGTGCCAGGCTTCTGGGATTGGTCATTCCGAAACTGGTGGGGATACATCAGAAGACCTGGATAGTTGTGGATAGTTGAAGGCTTGCAGCCTTGTGCAAGGCTGTTTAGAGGAGTCAGAGTGCTGTCACAGGAGGTGGTGCTGGCACGGTGTGGTAACTATGCCAACACTGTTAGGGTGGCATCCACAGTGGAAAACCTGGTCAGGGATTTGGCTTCATGTGTGACAGGGTGCAGGCCATCCTGGAGACATAGCGGGCCATGGCAGTGACACATCGGACCGCGGCTGAGGGCGTTGTTGACATTTTGGAAGTACGCTGTGTCATGGGCACGGATATTGGAGGCATGTTGGACTCACAGCTGGTCATGGTTGACGCTCTTGCAGGGATTCTGGAGACACAGCAGACTGTAGGTTGTAGGCCACAACAACTTAGCCCAGTCTCATAGGGCTAATGCTGAGAGGGTTCCAGGGCTCGGCAGTTCACAGAATACTGTAACGGTGGGGCTCCAGAACTTGACTCAGTCTCAGAGAGCCAAAGCTGAGGGATTACAGACCATGGGGCAGATGCATTTGGGCTTCCAGGACTGGCAAAGCCAGGTGATGCTGAGGTTTGTGGAGCTCAGTCCAGCTGCCCTGGCATCCCATGGAGCGTCCTTGAGATCTATAGGCATCACGAGGGAAGAAGAAGGCTAGAGTTCATGCCAGGACCTTCCACCCAGGAGACTCTGGATGTCCCCAGACCTTCCAAAACCCCCTTCCTCACATCAGGGCATCTCCAGACCAACAGGATGAAAAGGGTGGCACAGAAACATCAATGCCATCTGCAAGAACTAGGGCCTTCCACCCAGGGCACACCTGCCAAGTGCTTCGCAGGGTGACGATAACATGTGGGTGCCTCCATCTCCAATGTACATCCTGGGGGATCACCTAGGTGTAGAGTAGGCCATGTAAGATAAGAAAGTTGTCTAAGAGAGCATGGGTGAAGGTAAATAATAGAGTGAAGCTTTTTGTAATTGTTAAGATCATCACTAAATGTTTTTTGCACCCCACAACTGTGAATAATCTCTGATTCTATCCCCACAGGGATGTGTGCCTCGATACCATGCATTGAGGTGCAGTCCGCTATGCTGCGTGATACTGGCCCCTCAGCTCTATTTTCCACAGCATCCACTGGACCCTTTGTCAAATACCATCACCTGGCATCTGTCCACCAAACTCATTGGGGACGGTGGAGAGGGGAGTGAGAGAAGGAGGGATGTGCGGGGAGAGTCAGGGGGATTGAGGGACCAGCTTAGGGCTGGATGGGGTGTGACTACAGCATCTCCTTGGGCATGGTGGGGCAACCACCACACTGCAAGACAGCAACTATGTGAGCCTTGCTGCAAATAGAGCATCTGTTGCTGCTCTGCCCTGCCAGACTCTTGCCATCACTGCCTCCATTCTCCAGCTCCTCAGAGTGCACCTCTTTCACATCCTGCAGATAACAAAGAACAAAGAACAAAACAGCACGGGAAACAGGCCCTTCAGCCCAACAAGCCCGTGCCGCCACCCCGATGTTCCCACCTCTACCCGCGATCCCTGTCCATGTTTATAGATCTATGGATTAAAAACCAAATTTGAGACAATTTAGGGAGAATTTGTTTTGCCAATTAGCCTAAGAGCACATCTTTGAGATGTGGGAGGAAACCGGAGCTCCCGGAGAAAACCCACGCAAGCACGGGGAGAATGCGCAAATTCCCACAGACACAGGCCCAAATCCATGTATCTGCACAGCACAGCGTTAGTCACTGAGCTGTCGTGTTGCCCATCAGATGGTCCAGGTCAAGCATACACTAACGACATGAAGCAGTAGGATACTCTCAAAAGATCCAAGAGCACGACCCATCGCGTGTATGCCCCTCGTTAGACAACAAGGTGGACCAAAGCACCTGTAGGATAAAAACAAGTACATCAATATCATCATCTATTTACACACTTCCCAGGGACTCCCAAGGCTCATGATCCCTATTTTAAATCAGTTTTCTATACCCCTCCACTCCCATTCTGTTCATGTGCCCATCTAAGTATTTCTTAAATAACTCCAGAGTACCTGCCTCCATCACCTTACTTGGCAGCGCATTCCATACCCCCACCACCCTCTGTGTGAAAAAACTCCCCTAGCATCCAAATTATACCTTATCCCCCTCACCCTAAGCCCGTGACCCCTCGTGCTATTTGAGTCCATCCTAGGAAAAAGCTTAGCCCTGTTTACTCTATCTATCCCCTTCAAAATCTTGTACACCTCTATCAGATCTCCTCTAAGTCTACGTCTTTCTAAGGAAAACAGTCCCAATTTGCCTAATCTCTCCTCGTAACTCAGACCTTCCATACCAGGCAGCATCCTGGTAAACCTCCTCTGCACTCTCTCCAGAGTCTCCACGTCCTTCCGGTAGTAAGGCGACCAGAACTGGACGCAGTATTCCAAATGAGGTCTAACCAGCGTTTTATACAACTGCAACATTAAAGGCCAGCTCTTGTACTCTATACCCCTTCCTATAAAGGCTAGCATACTATATGCTTTCTTCACAACCTTCTCCACTTGCTCTGCCACCTTCAGAGACTTGTTCACCTGCACCCCCAGGTCCCTCTGCGTTTCTATACTCTTAATAGGTCTACCCTTTATCATATACCTCCCCCTACATTCTTTCTCCCGAAATGCATCACCTCACATTTATCAGGATTGAATTCCATCTGCCATCTGTCTGCCCAAGCTACCAGCCTATCTATGTCCTGCTGCATCGCCTGACAACGCTCCTCACTATCCGCAAGTCCAGCCATCTTTGTATTGTTTGCAAACTTGCTGATCACTCCACTTACTCCCTCTTCCAAGTCATTTATATATATTACAAATAGAAGAGGTCCCAGTACCGAGCCCTGTGGCACACCACTAGTGACCGACCTCCAGCTAGAGAAACACCCTTCCACTATTATCTCTGTCTCCTATTACCAAGCCAGTTACTTATCCATCTAGTTACCTGCCCTTGTATCCCATTTGCCTTGACCTTCTCGACTAACCTCCCATGAGGGACTTTGTCAAACGCCTTACTAAAATCCATATAGACGACATCAACGGCTCACCCTTCGTCCACCGTTTTCGTCACCTCCTCAAAAAATTCTACCAGATTTGTAAGGCACAACCTCCCCTTAACGAATCCATGCTGCGTATCCCTAATCAGTTTGCAACGCTCTAAGTGCCTATACATCCTATCTCTAAGAATCCCCTCCAACAGCTTCCCTACCACTGACGTCAAACTCACCGGCCTATAATTTCCAGGGTTATCCCTACTGCCCTTTTTAAACAACAGTACAACATTAGCTATTCTGATGATCCTTGTCCTCCTCCTTCTTCAGATGGTCTCCCCAAATGATGCACTATATTGTGGAGTATGCAGCACATAATTATGATGTAGGATGCCCACACAGATCTGTATTGGAGGGAACCCCAAAAGCAGTCCAGGCGCTGAAACTGCACCACTCTACAATGGACTGGATAACACTGTGGGCCTCGTTGTAGCGGGTCTCTGCCTTGTCCCCATGCGATTTATTTGATAGTAAATCTACGAGCTTTCAACACTGTCTCTGTGTCTTCGTCAGGCAAATGCAGTCTTCTGCATTGCCTGACGAAGACACAGAGAGAGTGTTGAAAGCTCGCAGATTTACTATCAAATAAATCGGTTGGATTGAAAATTGGTGTTGCTAAATTCTTACTCAGTTCTTACTACCCCAGTCCAATGCCGGCATCTTTACATCTTGTCCCCATGCACCAACCCTGCAGCCTGGGCTGGTTTTTATATCCCAGAGATGTCTGAACACAAGCATAATGATCAGTCTGTGGTCGCAGACTATCTGCATGTTTAGCGAGTGGAAGCCCTTCCAGTTTGTAAATGGTTGTTCCTTACCTTGCAGGAACCATAGGGTGATGTGCATCTCATCTGCAGCCCCCTGCATATGGGGCATGCCAGCAGTGGCAGTGAAGCCTGCAACCCAGTATTCATGCTACGTTTGGCCAACATTAAAGTTGATGTATTACCCTGCCAGGGCATACAAGACATCCATAATTTGACAGATACGTTTGTACACAGATTTCTGTGATATGCCACAAATGTCAGCAGCACATGGCTACACACAGGCCCTCAAAGGACCTCCTTGTCCTGCACAGTGTCTGTCTCCACATCTTCCTACCTAACCCCCATCTCTGCAGTGCCCCCCCCGCCCCCCCCCCCCTTCCCCCACCCTGCGGGAAACTGCACTGCCATTTCTGGGCCTCACTGGCAGCCCCCACCCTCCTCCTGCAGGTTTTGGCATTGGCTGGCCTTGCAATGGCTGTATGACTCCCTCTACCTCCTGAACCTCCTCCTCCTCAACAGCTGTCACAGGGATGGCCATCTCAATATCCATCAGTCCGAAATCCACCTGCACCATGGCAGTTACAGAGAGAGATATACATGTCTTTCTTTTACTATCCTGTGACTCTCCCATTCCCTCACTAGGTCCAGTGTCACCCCCCCGCTTGTGGTTGCTGGCAACGCAACACCATCTGGATGCATTGTGTCACCTGAATAGGTTACCTGCCATTAGCATCGTGGCCAAGGCAGGTAGGGAGAACATATAGGACTTGTGTGCAGGTGCAGCCATTGCCATGGGGACTGTTACAGCATTCTCTTCCAGGCACATGTTGTAGGTCAGGCACACAAGGCAGGGAGAGCCTCCTGATTATCACGATATGGGTTCCCATTCACTGCAGAGTCTGCAGTTTGAGTGTCTGTGTTAACATGACTTCTCCTTCTTGGAGCACCAGCTGCCTAACTTGATGAATCCTCCAGCAGCGCATGGCACTCTCCCCCACCTCCCTAAAACCCCAGCACTCAGTGAAGTCTCCCACCCCATGCCACAGCCAGAATAATTCAACATCTCTGGGCCTGCAACCAGCAACCCCACCAATACTCAGTAAGGTCTCCCACCTCACCCCACCCCACGACCAGAAAAATGGAACAGCCCTGGGCCTAGGGACAACACTTCGAGCAAAACTAAACTTCCCCACCCCACCCAGCAATTTTGCAGGCTCTGCTTCCACCTTCACTCTTGAGGGCTGCAGTTCCATAACACTTACTTTGTTGCTCCTCTTCAGCAGTGTCATGCCAGGTTCCGACTTTTATAGAGCAGTTGTAAACAACGTCAGCATGACATCATGCCAGTGGGGGGCGGGGGGGGATGTGTGTGGGTGGGGTGTGTGTGGGGGGAGGCAGTGGAGAATTTGATTGCGAACTTGTAATCATATGTAAAGATATGGTAAAGCATGTAAATAGCCGCCATGCTGATTTTGAATTTAGATTGGGAGACGCACGGAGGCTCGGGCACCTAGTGGGAAACCTGCACAACAGCCACTGCTCATGTCTCCCAGTGTGCTACACTGCTCTCGCCTGCTTTGTGTTTAAGTGTATCTATCTTAGTTACAGCTGACCTTGCTGCTCACCTGAGTGTTTGGAAATAAGGAGCATATATTCTCCAATATTACTTGATTTGATTTATTATTGTCACATGTATTAGTGTACAGTGTAAATTATTATTTCTGACATGTAAAACGGACAAAGCATACTTCACGTAGAAAAGGAAAGGACAGAGTGCAGAATGAAATGTTACATTCACAGCTAGTTACATTCGTTGTAGAGAAAGGGCGAGGTAGATCCATTCAAAAATCTGATGGCAACAGGGAAGGAACTGTTCTTGATTCAGTACTTGTTTGTGAAAAAATAGAAAAGTAGCTAGTTCACATTGCTCACCATGATGAGAAAGACAGATTTCAGGAAAGGTCTGAAATTAGACCAAGTACATAAAACAGTGGTTGTTTTAAGAAATATATTTGAAATTTGAAAATAAATAGTTCATCACTGTTCAGCAAAGATGATAATTTGTAACAAACTAAATTTGCACTGCCAATTTGCTAACAGTTCTACTATCTTTACCACCACCTCCAATGAAAATCTACCCAGTCAAAATTGCTAGTTTCAAAGAAGAGAAATTTCAACCCATTAAAGGATTAGCCAGCTTTACCAGCTATAGATTGTGTCTTGAAATGTCCTCTCTCATAGGAGTTCTCAAATCAACAAAATTAACTCAAGATGGAACATATCTGCAGATATGTTATAGCAGGAAAAAAAAAACTTAACATTTATCCTTTCTCTCAAAGGGTAGTTATATGTGGAATTCTTCTCCCCAGAGAGCAGTGGAGGCAAGGCCATTGAATTTATTCAAGCAGAATTAGTTAAATTTTTGATAGATAAATGAATCAAGGGTTATGAGGGGTCAGATGGTAAACTGGAATTGAGACTACAACCAGATCAGCTATGATCTTATTGAATGATTGAGTCGGCGAGAAGGGCCAAATAGCCTCCTTCTACTTTTCAGTCCTATCGTAGAATCATAGAATTCCTACAGTGCAGAAAGAGGCCTTTCAACCCATCGAGCCTGCAGCGACCACAATCCCATCCAGGCCCTAGTTCCATAAACCCGCATATTTACCCTGCTAATCCACTTGACAATAGTGTTAATTTAGTATGGCCATTCATCCTAACCTGCACATCTTTGGACTGTGGGAGGAAACCAGAGCACCCAGAGAAAACCCATGCAGACACAGAGAGAATGTGCAAACTCTATACAGATAGTGAGCTGAGGCTGGAATTGAACCTGGGTCCCTGGTGCTATGAGGCAGCATTGTTAACCATTATGTCACCATGCCACCCCTATGTTTCTATTTTTCTATTTTTCACAAACAAATATGAAATCTGTTTAATAACAAAATACTGGACTCTTGCACATTTATTTATCGTGCTGTTTGTTCTCCCTTTTAGGAAATAGAGTTGCTGAATCAAAAACTGCGATTTTTAAATCAGAGAATGCAAGTAAGTGATTCACCCATAAGACTGCACATTCAAAGTATTTGAAATAGATAGACTTATTGGGAAAAATTAGCTAACCCTTAAAGTGGACATGCATGAAATAATCCATGTCCTTTCATTGTGTGGCAGGCAGTAAATTTAATATTGTTTGCTGTTTTAAGTGATTGCTGCATGCTGTTCATGGTTGTATACATCAATGAGGGACTTAATATGGTGAGTTGTTAGCACAATTTTAGGCAAACTACACTTCTTAAAGTGGAGGTACATTGTGGCTGCAAGAAGTGATGGGAGTTTCTTCAGAACTCTGTCTGGGCTGGTACTTTGAACAATAGCTGAACATACAAGAGAGGAAAGACCAAAGCATTCAAACAATGCAGTGAAGGTCTTGGTGAAAGACCTTGGTGGAAATTATATTGACCAGAAACTGAACTGGATTAGACATATAAATACTGTCTACAAGAGCAGTCATGATGTGGAGATGCCGGCGCTGGACACTCACCTCCTGAAGGAACAGCACTGTGAAAGCTAGTGGCATTTGCTAACGCATAAACCTGTTGGACATTAACCTGGTGTTGTGACACTTCTTACTGTGCTACAACAGCAGATCAGAGGCCAGGAATTCTGTGGTGAGTAATTCATCTCCTGGTTTCTCAAATTCTATCCACAATCTACAAGTCACAAATTATGTGTATGATGGAATACTGTTCACTTGCTTCGATGAGTGCAGCTCCAATTACACTCAAGAAACTTGACATTGTGCAAGACAAAGCAGTCTGTTTGATTGACACCCCTTCCACAAACATAAATTCCCTCCATTACCAATGAACAGTGACAACATTGACAAGATACACTGCAGGAACTCAGCATGGCTTCTTAGACAACACTTTCCAAAACCATGGCCCCTACCATCTAGAAGGACAAGGACAGCAGACACATGTGAAGACCACCACCTGGAAATTCCTCTTCAAGTCACTCGCCATCCAGCTTTGGAAATATATTGCCATTCCTTCACTGTCACTGGATAAAATCCTGGAACTCCCGCCCTAACAGCACTGTTGGTGCACCCATAACACATGGATTGCAACTGTTCAAGAATGCAGCTCACACTACCTTCTCAAAGGCATTTAGGGTTGGGCAATAAATGCTGGCCTAGTCAGCAATGCCTGCATGAATAAAAAAAGGTAGAGAGAAGCTCTGTAAGTGAATCCTTCAGCCAATCAAATAGCAGTTGGAACATATAGCGCTAAGGTCAATGTCTAGAGAATTCTTCCAAGAAATTGGATGCAGCTTTGCACTTGCAGTTGAGTTTTTCATGGTGAGTGATTAGATTTTCAAAATGTATATTCTACTGACTGCTCCCACTTGGCTCATCCACTGCTCAATTCTTTTCACTACAACACCAATATACCTTCAATCTCTGTCGATCAGAATTCAACTCGAACATCCATTTTTGTTTCCTTACTCATATTACTTGGTATTCTGAGAAGCTTCACACAACTATTCATCCATGACAGCCACATTATCCAAAAGTATAGGATAGAACTCACACAATTGTTTCTTGCAGGAAAATAGTTTAACTATATTTTAATTGGGTGTTAATTGTATTCAGAAAGTAGATATTAATTGGGGAGATGAACTTGTGCTTGTAGACACAAAAAGAGGCTAGGAAAGGGTATTGTTTTGGAGGTATACAGTCTGCAATGTGTCTCTGTAATTAGAAGCTTTTTGGCAGGATTTTACCACTGCTTTACACCCATTTTGCGGCAAGAAAATGCTGTAAAATCAGGTGTGAAGCGACTAGTGTGAATGACGCTGGTTTTTGTGACTGGCATGATTTAATGGCACCCAGATTTCCAGCACGGTCAGCTGGAATGGGTGAGAGGCTAGTTAATTTCCTGAAATTTACTTAAATAGTGTTTTGTATCTCTTTAGTGAGCTCGGTGGTCAATTGTGTGGGCTCATTTATCTATATGACCTCGCTGGGGAGAGGTTCTGTCTGATAGAAAAACTCCTGTTCCCCATGAGCGGGGAACAGTCAAATTGGAACCAGACACCATTGAGACCCCGCAGGAGGCTGAGGCAAGGCACTGCTGAGGCATTGCTCTATGGGCAGTGTCAGATTAGCAGTGTCACCTGGTACCGTGGCAATACCCACTGGGGCCCACTGCCACACTGCATGCGATCGGTGGAGGAGAGCAGTGGGCTGCAATTGGTAGGGGAAGCAGCGGGGCTGTGATCAGTGACAGGGAAGAGTCTACAATTGGTGAGGGAGGGAGTCTGTGATCTATTTGGGAAGTGAGGGGACAGGGGTTGCATCTCATGGCTACCTGCAGTAGCAGAGGCCTGACAGCTCTCTTTGTCTGAGACCCAGGGTTCAAATCCTACCACGGCAGAAGGTGAAATGCAAATTCAGTACCAATCTGGAATAAAAGACTAATGACGATCATGAAAGTATTTTTGATTGTTGTCCTTTGGGGAAGGAAATTTGATATTCTTATCTGGTCTGACCTACGTGAGAAACAGATCCGCAGCATTGTGGTTGACTCTCAAAAGTCCTCTGGAGGCAATTTGTCATGGACAACATGCAATCGGTGGGGAAGAGCAGTGGACTACAATCAGTGGGGGAACCAACGGGGCTGCTATCAGTGGCAGGGAGGGGTCCACAATTGGTGAGGGAGGGAGTCTGTGATCTGCGGGGAGATGGGGTTGCATCTCTAGGCTGCCTGCAGAAGCAGAGGCCTGACAGCTCTCTTTGTCTGTCAGAATCTTGCTACTGTTAACGTGTATGTGCAACATCAGAGATCTGCACATGCGCAAACCTGCCTCTACAGACTATTGGGCATGTTAAGCTCCCCCCCCCCCAACCCCACATTAGCAAGAAACAGACTTGCCCAAAATTTTAAAGGCAGAGTATATAAGATTGAGCCTGAAAACCCACCGAAAAATTGATCTGGAACTCTCACAGTTTCACACCTGCCTAGTACTTAGAAAAAATCTCAAAGAACAAAGAACAAAAAAAAGCACGGGAAACAGGCCCCTCGGCCCAACGAGCCCGCATCGCCACCCCGATGTTCCCACCTCGACCCGCGATCCCTGTCCATGTTTATAGATCTATGGATTAAAAACCAAATTTGAGACAATTTAGGGAGAATTTGTTAGCCTAAGAGCACATCTTTGGGATGTGGGAGGAAACCAGAGCGCCCGGAGAAAACCCACGCAAGCACGGGGAGAATGCACAAACTCCCACAGACACAGGCCCAAATCCATGTATCTGCACAGCACAGCGATAGTCACTGAGCTGTCGTGTTGCCCGTCAAATGGTCCAGGTCAAGCGTACACTAACGACGTGAAGCACTAGGATACTCTCGAAAAAAATCCAAGAGCAGCCCTCTCACGACCCATCGCCTGTATGCCCCTTGTTAGACAACAAGGTGGACCAAAGCACCTGTAGGATAAAAACAAGTACATCAATATCATTATCTATTTACACACTTCCCAGGGACTCCTAAGGCTCAGGATCCCTATTTTAAATCAGTTTTCTATACCCCTCCATGCCCATTCTGTTCATGTACCCATCTAAGTATTTCTTAAATAACTCCAGAGTACCTGCCTTCACCACTTTACTTGGCAGTGCATTCCATACCCCCCACTACCCACTAAAAACTCCCTCTAGCATCCAAATTATACCTTACCCCCCTCACCCTAAGCCCGTGACCCCTCGTGCTATTCGAGTCCATCCTAGGAAAAAGTTTAACCCTGTTTACTCTATCTATCCCCTTCATAATCTTGTACACCTCTATCAGATCTTCTCTAAGTCTACGTCTTTCTAAGGAAAACAGTCCCAATTTGCCTAGTCTCTCCTCGTAACTCAAACCTTCCATACCAGGCAGCATCCTGGTAAACCTCCTCTGCACTCTCTCCACAGTCTCCACGTCCTTCCGGTAGTAGGGCGACCAGAACTGGACGCAGTATTCCAAATGAGGTCTAACCAACATTTTATACAACTGCAACATTAAAGGCCAGCTCTTGTACTCTATACCCCTTCCTGTAAAGGCTAACATACTATATGCTTTCTTTACAACCTTCTCTACTTGCTCTGCCATCTTCAGAGACTTGTTCACCTGCACCCTCAGGTCCCTCTGTGTTTCTATACTCTTAATAGGTCTACCATTTATCATATACCTCCCCCCTACATTCTTTCTCCCGAAATGCATTACCTCACATTTATCAGGATTGAATTCCATCATTCCATCTGCTCGTAAAATTTCTTCCTTTAAGTGAGTAAAGATAGAAATCCACTTGTCAGTTCCTCACCAGATAGCTGTCAGGTTTGACAAAGATGGTGCAGAATAGAAAGTAGCAAGAAAGAATTGGAGGAAGCTTGGCAGATACGTATTATGCATATGATTGCATAATGGTACTGACACTATTCTAGTAATCCACAGACTCAGGGCAAAGCCTGAGACCAGGATTCAAATCCTACCACCACAGAAGGTGAAATGCAAATTCAGTAGAAATCTGGAATTAAAAGTCTAATGATGATCATGAAACTATTTTTGATTGTTGTCCTTTGGGGAAGGAAATTTGCCATCCTTACCTGCTTTGGCCTACATGAGACACAAATCCGCAGCATTGTGGTTGACTCTCAAAAGTCCTCTGGAGGCAATTTGTCATGGACAACAAATGCTGACCCGACTGGTGATGTCCACATTAATGTCCACATTAAAAATAATGAATTTTTAAAAAGCTTGTGGAGGAGACAATGCTGGCCATTATAGGGACAGGTTCAGACAGGACTGAAGAGACCAATGGTGAGGTTATCTGCACATCAAATCCTCCTTCTCATCCCACTTCTCCCTCATTCTTCAAACTCTTTTGACTCACAGGCTGCCCTCACCACAATCCAACCCTTGCCTCAAAGTTTCATAGAAGACAGGCACAAAGGGAATGAACAAGCTTTTTGTTTGTTGTGTCATGATTGAATTTATGAAATTGAATTAAATTTCCTGATGGTTTAGGTTGTTGGAGAATAAGATTTTTGTGATGGTCGGTGCTAGTGGACAGATCTTTAACAGCTGCAGACACGACCTAATTCCATGGTTTGCCAGAGTAGGAGAAGGGTGTGGGCAGCTTGCATAGTTGAGGCTTAACTGAAACCCCAAACTTCCATTAGTTTTCTGAAATAATGCAAGCTACGGAAAACACTACTTCTTTGACAGCTGAGATCTATTTGACTAATAGCTCATTGTTTATTTACGCACGATAAAGAAGTGTCAAGTGCTTGCCAATGACCCTAGACTTACTGCAAATCAACAACTCGCTTGCCATATAAAAATAAACAAGGATCAATTGGGTTTGTTAAGAAGACAATTTATGCCAATAATGCACTGCCGATGTCATAAATGATTGATGTGGGCAGTCTGTAATGTCCTAACTATATTAGTGGTTATGGATTTTACACAAAAGGAAAGGATATGGCTTGCACAAAGAACAACAGATTTATTTCTAGGAACTCTTGTCTGTACAGAGTACTAACTTGCAGTCCAATTTTTAAAAAAGATCGAAGGGCAGGACAGAAGAGGGGAGTACAATCTTTAGGAGCTGTCTTAGTGTCCAAAGATGTGTAGGTTAGATGGATTAACAGTGGTAAAGGTGTAGGGTTATGTAGATGGGGGGTGGGGGGGGGTGGTTGCCCAAGTAACATACTCTTTCAGAGAGTTGATAGGCTGAATGGCCTCTTCTGCACTTTAGGACTTCTATGATTCCATGCAGTATGCAGTGGTTTACTGCTGCTTGTGAGGTCCTGAGATTATTTGTACAATAATCCAACTGCTTGGGTGTCTCAGGGCATTTCTGGCAAAGCAGTCATATCCTTAGATCAATTGCAACCACTTCCATAAATGTATTTCCCAACATTATTTAACAAAAATAATTGAGGAGATCCTGCAACCTGTACATTATTCACTCTGCCAGATTATCATCCAAAGACAAAAGTCTATCCTGTGATGGAAGGATTTCTGAAAAAGATAGAACTAGGTCATGTGGCTTCAGAACAAAGAACAAAGAACAGTGCAGTATAGGAACAGGCCCTTTGATCCCTCCCACGCCAGTGCCAATCATGATCCTAAACTAAAACTGTATCCACTTACAGAGTCGGTATCCTTCCATTCCGATCCTATTCATGTATTGTCTGGTTGCTCCTTAAGTGCAAAAAAATTAAAGAAAAAAAAGCAAGAAACATTGCTGTTAGAAATATTGACATGGAAGATTAAAAAATAAATACATTAAAAAATGGGGCTGGTTCGATAAAGACCAGATGATTCATCATTATTGAATTAATGTATTCTTGAAGATAACAACTTGTATTTTTATGTAACACCCAAAACGCAGTAAAGGATCCTCGGTGCTTGGTAGGGGTGTTATGAGATAAATTCTAACACTGAGCTACGTATGGAGATACTGAGACAAAGGACTGAAAGTGTTGTTAAAGAGATAGGTTTTAAACAGGAAATGGAGACGGAGACATTTAGGAAGGGAGATTCCAGAGGATAAGACTGAGGCAACAAAGAGGAACATGCTACCCACAGAGTGAGTAGGACTGTCATCAGATGGCCTTATACATCTATAGTCATCATCATCATCTAGCCATACACTCAATGGACACTGGCATCTCTCTCCATCAGGGAAGAATTTTGGCAATTTGTAGCTTGAAGACTGCCATTCCACAAGTATGGGACGAGGAATAGAGGCAGGGTCTCCATGAAACACCACAGCAGCATGGGAATTGAACCCCCAGCATTGGTGTCATTGTGCATCATACTCTTGCTGTCTAGCCAAGTGAGCTAATTTACCTACTCCAGTTACAGTATTCAGGGAATATTTCTGTTTTCTAAGTCAGGAGCAGTTTGCACATTATTTACGTTCTTCAATGAAAGTGCTGACGGAAATTTGTCATCTCTTGTAGGCAGACCTGCAAATTCAGCTGGGCAAAGGCAGCTCTCAAGTGACTGTAAAGGTCACTGTGGCAATGAATTTCTACTTGTTGGGATCTTTCCAGGTTGGATTGGGCAGCATCTCTAACATCTATTGCTGCCTAAGGGAGGTAACTGATGCTCTGTATACCAGAGAGTGTCTTCTCTCCACAGAGAATCGGGTGTAGCACATATACGGCTTTGCGAGGATAAAAAGCACACTGATGATGCAATGTGCCAACAACTGCAGGCACTTGGCTCTGCGGACACAGTATCTAATTGCAAAGCTGTTTTGAAACCACAAAGGGCTCCACTCACTGAATGTGCAGCTGATGAGTGACCCATGCTCAGCACACTATGCAATGAACATTGGAATCCTGGCAGTAGTCTGTATCAGTTCCCTCAGGATTGGAGCCACTATGTCAAACTAGAGGGTGGCAACTGGGTGACAAGGGCAAATCATTGGCCAGCCATTTTATGACTTTGGGTGTACAACATAACCATACATTCCAGTGTACATATGATGAGGCTCATGTTGTCACAAGAAATATCATTAACTGGACTATTGGAATGTTCAAACAATGGTTCTGCTGTCTGAGCCAGTCCAGAAGAGCCTTGCAGTATTTGTCAGTCTGGATATCCTGATTCCACATGGTCCTACACAACCTTGGCATCATGAATGTTGCCAGCTGGGTGAGGAGCTGAGGAGAAAGGGAAGAGGATGAAGATGAGGAAGAGGATCAGGAGGGGAGACAACAGCCCATCCTCTGCCCAATCAGTTATTCAAACTAACCAGACATGACTGTGGTTCCAGTAAACATAATGGCAAAATTCTCACTTTTCAACAGCCCTACCTTATCTTGCTTAACAACTCTATCTTCCCTGACGGTCACTGATTACCATAATGTCCCCGTGGCTAGAATCCTGAAATAAAAGCCACTTCAACAATCTTTCTACACCAACTTTATCAAACAAATCATTCAGTATTCTGTACAAAACTAAGCTAATCACCTCTGTGCATTACTTAAGTGCTTTCTGTGTAAATACATTTGTCAGGTCTAAAGTTCCTATACAGTGTTATGCAGTGCTGCAGCATGGCTGGTGGAAGGCTGCTGACTCTCATTGGAAGGGAAGACTGCAGACCATCTTGTGAATAACTTTTGAGAGCTCTGGCTTGAGAAGACTCAGCTTTGAATGGCACCACCTCAGCATGGGTAGTGTTAGTCCGGGCTTGCTAGTCAACAGGTGCATGAGGAAAGTGACAGTGTTGGGAGCATGAATGAAGGTGGAACATCTTGTGCACCATGGGGCCTCTGCCACTCTTTGGGGATGGTGCCTCAGCAACCCTGGTAATTTGTTACGAGGTACAGATCACTGGGCTGCTGTGACACCCTGCCAACCCTTTGAACACTAGTATTGGGAGCCATGATGGCAGCAGCCTAAGTCTGCAAAAAAATTGAGATTGCATAGCCTCAGTGAAAGCTTCCAATGCAGCATGCAGACATTGGGTGACTTCAGTTTATGCTGCAAAAGAGTTGAGGTAATAGTCTTCAGATGCTGCATTATCATTGGGTTCACAAGTGTTCTAGTGGTGTTGGCCAGCACTTACATGCTGGAAAAGAGGGGTCCCAAATCTGCACAAAGACTGTATCAATCTGGAGCTGGATCCTCCATGCAGGTTTTCTGACAGAGCTATCAAAAACACCATAATGACGAACTTATGAAAAAATTCTAAGTCCAGAATGAACTTGAAAATGGGAGAGATTCAGAGCTGATTTTTTTAGCGAGTCCAAATCTGGTATCTTAGTCACTTAGTGCATGAACAAATCCTGAAATGTGAGGCCTGATTCTCTCATCGTGACGCACCAGTACTTCGGCGCATCAGTTGGGAGAAGTACGTATCAGCCATTTTGTGGGATTCGTGCATGCATTCCCAATGCATGTGTGTCTCCTACAGCCAGAGAGCAGGCACAATCAGGACCACACTGGAAACCAGCGGGAAGACAAGGTAAGTGATTTTAATCTGTCTTTTAATGTAAGTTAAATGTCACAATCAGGCCTGATACTGAATTCTCTGGGCCCAATAGCATCTCCCACCCCGCCAGTATTTGACTCTGATGGGAGTAACTCTCCATTTGGGAGATCCTGCAGGAGTGTAGGGAGGCATCAGGAATCATCAGGGATCGGGCATTGGGAGATGGTGCCTCCTGGGCATGAGTACCTTGGAAGTGCCAGCCTGTACCTCTGGTACTGCCCAAGGGGAATAATGCCCATGCCATAAGCCACCTTGACACTGCTTGCTGAACATTAGGCAATGCCAAGTGGGCAGGTCAAAAGATGGGGACAAGGAGCATATTATGGGCAGGCCCACCCCACCCATCCGCCAGAGGCGGAGGGGGCCCCACTGTCATTCTGCATTGGGATTGGTTGGGGTTGGAGGGAGGCTAGTGATTGAGGCAGGCTAGGGGGTCTCCCGTATGGGAGGAGTTTTCTGGGAGGGGAGGGGAATAGGGTATCATCACTCTGGGGAGGGGAGCTGGAGATTGCAGTGCTCTGGGACGGGTGGCGGGGTGGTGAGTAACAGGGCTGGCCTAGGAATGCTTGTGTGGGCCAGGATTGGGCCATGGGTGTCTTGAGGAACAGTACTGCAAGGGTCCCAGGCTGGTGTCCATCTTGGACCTCAGAGAAGCCGTCCCTCATTCCTTAGCCCCCGGTCACAATCAGTTCTGAAATAGGCAATGAACTCGAGGTCTGCACCTGCTCTAGATGCTTCCTTAAGACAACTCTCCCACATGTACCCAATAGGATACCAGTCCCATCCTGGACGCAACTGCTCCCGCTATATACGCAGGACAATTTATGAAATTCCTCACCTGGAGTTTTTCACCTGTGTCGAAATACCTCTCTTGGCTATTGTCTTGGCCCTTACATTGGCTTCTTGGTACTACTTTCCAATTAGACTGCAGATGCTCTGAATAGAGAAGAGCGGCTACAGCTCCTGCAACGATACTTGGATAAGTTTTACCAGAAAGATGAGTTTTTGGAGAATCATGAAAGATAAGTGATGTTAGACAGGATTAGGAGTCAAGATGCCCAGTCCATGGAAGAGTACATCATGGATTTTGATATGGGCCATAACAGGCTAATGAAATTTAGTTTGACGATTCCAGATGCAGCATTAGCCTTTAAGTTGTTGGACTGTGCATGTCTGTCACAAATGAATATCCTTTCAGTAATGATCAGATGGCAGCATCATTAAAAAAGTGTTTTGGGAAAAAATCCTTCTCTGCCACCTTGTTCAGTAAAGACCGGAATGCCATAGCGTCCAGAACAGAGGAGTCAATCGTAACTCAACCGTGTGCCAGACCAAATAGAAGATGAAGGCCTTTAATCAGGCAGTTAAGTTAATAACAGATCTAGTGTTGAAAACAGTTATAACTGATTTAAAAGTGGGGAAAGGAGATGCACATGGGATACTGATAAAAGATGTTTAAATCAAAGGAATGCTAGCGGATTGTGAATTGCTGTTTCCATTGTGATTTCCCCCATACCACTACATTGTTAAATGTCCAAAAAGAAGAAATTATACCTTTGAAACCACATGTGACAGAGAATACGTGAAACCAGCAGTGTAAAGGATAAGGACCAGGAAGGCATGGATTTGGTGGCAGAAAAGGTGAGTCACATAATGAGCATCCTGATGATAAACTCTTTCAACTCTGCTCTTTTAGATAGTGGATGTACGTGCACTGTTTGTGGCCAAGATTGTTATTAAGGGTCTTTTGATCCTAAAGACCTAAAAAAAGTAAAAGAACATGAGAGTTCCAATTGCTTTCGATTTGGAGATGACAACACTTTAACATCCTCCAAAAGGGTTATACATCCTGTAAGATTGCAGGAATCAGTTCATTTATAAGTGAAGAAATATACAGATGAAGAAAACTCAGATGAATTTTGATTTAAAACAGGGTAAAGGTGTGGTATTTGGGAAAACTGTGGACCTATATTTTGCAAGATCTCGCCATTATTGTCTTCCTTTAAGCGAACCGAAATGATCAAACTAAAGGATTCATGAAGCATTGGTGTCGCTAACAGACAAGAGTATGATGGACAGAAAAAAGATTATTGTGAAACTCCAGAAAGAGTTTGGTCATCCAGCACCACAGAGACTGAGAGCACTGCTGCAGGGGGATCAACCGGCTGTAATACAGATTGCATTAGCATGGGCAATGCACATGAAAAATTTGTTACAGTGGGTGGGGGGATGCTATACTCAATATCAGTTGGTATATGGGAGGAATCCAAAGTTGCCGTCAGTATTAGTAGATGCTTCCCTGGCACTAGAAGGGATAAGCATTAATCCCAAGTTTTCTGCACACTTAAACACGATGCATGCACAAGAAATAGGAGCTGGAGTAGACTATCCAGCCTCTTGAGCCTGCCCTGCCATTCAATAAGATTATGGCTGATCCGAAGTTCCATTTACCTGCTTGCTCCCCATAACCCTTAATTCCCTTATCGATCAGAAATCTACCTACCGTGATTTAAACATATTCAACGAGATAGCCTCCACCGCTTCAATGGGCAGAGGCAATGCAGGAAGAAAGGGCTTCATTAAAGCTGAAATTACAGAACAGATAAGAAGAGCCCTACAACATCGCATAGGACCATCGGGGGTATATTTTCAGAAAGGGGATAGGGTTTATTATAAAAGAGAGGGCAAAAAGGAGTGTGAAGGGCCTGGGGAAGTGATAGGAACAACGACAAGCTAGTTATGGTACAACATGGTAACTGCTGTTCTCTTGTCACACCTTTGTGTGAGCCCACTCTTCGAGAGTAATAGGATATGGGTATGAATTTTGAGTATCTGAGCAAAATGCAGAAGTGCAGGAGGCACCTTGTACCTCACATTTACATATCCTGAGTCATCATGAAGATCAGTCAACAATAGATGAGAGAAAATCAGACGGTCAATGAAGTACCAGTGAAGCAGGGGATGAAGCTGCTACTTCAAAGTGTCAACTACCCAAAGTGGGCACAGTGGTTTCATACATCTCGAAGGATCAAGCAAGTGGAGGAAGGCCACCATAATTGGGAAAGCAGGAAAGGCCTCAAGAAAGTACAAACACTGGCTCAACATACAAAGAACAATAAAGTATAGCACAGGAACAAGCCCTTTGGCCCTCCAAGCCTGCACTGCTCATGCGCCCAACTAAACCATTCTAGTTGGAAAAAAAAATAAAATTGGAAGGAAAGTATTGCCCCTGGGAAGCAAAGAAAATAAGGAGGGTAGTCAAAAGCATATTGGTGGCTGAAATCCTAGTGTTAATGGAGATGTTGGATATTTGTCTGACACATTAACAGAATTATTTTTTAATGGGCACATCAGGTAAGAAAGTACAAATTGAGTGTTTTGTGGTCTTGATAGCATAATGTTTACTCAACAAAGTGTGTAGCAGAAAAATAGTTAAAAATTGATTTGGCCAGCATTAAGCAAATGCTGGAAAATGAGGAA
Organism: Sphyrna mokarran; assembly: GCA_024679065.1. Classification (NCBI taxonomy): domain Eukaryota; kingdom Metazoa; phylum Chordata; class Chondrichthyes; order Carcharhiniformes; family Carcharhinidae; genus Sphyrna; species Sphyrna mokarran. The sequence goes on along the minus strand of JAGIQG010000012.1, from coordinate 36,620,332 downwards.
GTTTCCAAACTTAACAGGGTCAGTACAAATCTCCAGGCATCCAACTGTTTTACAAAATGGGATGCAGGTAATGGAAAGTTAATAAAAATACTGATGGATGGATGGTCTTAAATTATTTTGAAAAAACATAAAGGGAATCTATTAGTATATAATCAGTGACCACTTTGTAGTGGATTGTGATGTGACCAATGGGAACAAGATGTAAGGGTCAGCTGACCCAGTAAAGCATGAAACCAATAACAGAGTGAGCTGACTAGCTGATTTGCTATAAATAGAAACCTGTGTAGAATTATGGGAAGCTTGGGGTGACCCAGGGTGAAGCCTCAAGTTTAGAGTAATGATGTTTCTTTATTAAACTTTTTCTCTGATTTATAAGTTGGAGTAATTTTTGTTGTATTTTCATATCTGCAATTTTGAAGAATTCCTTCTGAAAAAACAAATGCTCCAGCATCCTTATCTTGGATACTCCTGGATGCCCATGATGTCATTCAGCCAGTATAGCCCGACAGCACTGACTTGGGACTTTGACCCATACCTCTCATAGTAGTATCTTGTCTTTGATGATGATGATGATTTGCTCTCTTCTGCTCCAGTAGGAGTGAAATTGAGATTGGTCTTTCCATTTCCCCTGTTAGTACCAGCTGTTTAACTTTCACTAATACCAGGTCCTTTTGTGTTCACAGGTGTATGTTGTGCACAGCCACCGAGGAGGTGTCCAGAAAGTTCAGCATCATCACCATTTCTTTTGCTCTGGGTACCAATGGTGATGTGTCTGGCACTGGAAGCCTGCTTAGGGCATCAGTGCTTGTCACTTGAGTTCCGGCCAGTGCTCCAGCGGATACTAGTATGCTGTCAGTAGTAATGCCAACGCTGGATCTAGACTGATGCTATTGGTGGCACTGCTTTGTTCTCTTTTAGCAAACCCAGTATTGGTTTGTGATCAATGACAATCATGAATTTCTGCCCATACATGTATTGGTGGAATTTCTTTACTGCAAAAATTAAGACCAATTCTTCTTTTACAATCTGGGTATACCTCTGTTCCACTGTTGTTAGGGTCGTGGAGGCATATGCTATAGGGCATTTCTCTTTGTTTTGCCATCTGGGTGCCAGAACTGCATCAATGCTGTATGGAGATGCATCACAAATAAGCACCACTTCTTCCTGGGCTCACAATGCATGAAAACATTTGCTGAGAAGAGCTGTTGTTTGATTTTCTTAAAAGCCCAGCCCTTGGTGGGCAAACCATTCTCAGACTTGCTCCTTTTTCAGTAGCTGTGTCAGGGACTCAACATGGAAGCCCTACTTTGTATGCATTTCCCATAATACGTCACCAGCCCTAAAAATGACCATAACTCCTTGTGGTGGGGGCCGGGATATATCTGATTGCCCACACCCGATTTTTCTGACTATTGCTATCAAGATAGACAAGTCTCCGGGACCAGATGGGATGTACCCCAGGTTATTGTGGGAGGTGAGGGATGTCATTGCAGAGCCCCTGGCGATGATATTTGCGTCGTCGATGGAGACGGGAGAGGTTCTGGAAGATTGCGGATGCGTTCCCTATTTTCAAGAAAGGGAACAGGGATAGTCCTGGAAATTACCGACCGGTGAGTCTGACCTCAGTGGTTGGTAAGCTGATGGAGAGGCTTCTGAGGGAAAAGATTTACGAGCATTTGGAGAAGTTTAGGTTGATTAGAAATAGTCAGCATGGTTTTGTAAAAGGCAGGTCGTGCCTTACGAGTTTAATTGAGTTCTTCAAAAATGTGACTGAACACATTGACGAAGGAAGAGCAGTGGACGTGGTGTACACGGACTTCAGCAAGGCATTTGACAAGGTCCCACATGCAAGACTTCTTGAGAAGGTGAGAGGCCTTGGGATCCAAGGGGCTTTGGCCTTGTGGATCCAGAACTGGCTTGCCTGCAGAAGGCAGAGGGTGGTTGTGGATGGCTCTGTTTCTGCATGGAGGTCGGTCACCAGTGGAGTGCCCCAGGGATCTGTTCTAGGACCCTTGCTGTTTGTCATTTTCATAAATGACCTGGATGAGGAAGTGGAGGGGATGGGTGAGTAAGTTCGCCGATGACATGAAGGTCGGTGGTGTTGTGGATGGTCTGGAGGGATGTCAGAAGTTGCAGCATGACATCGACAGGATGCAAGACTGGGGGGAGAAGTGGCAGATGGACTTCAACGCGGATAAATGTGTTGTGGTCCATTTTGGCAGATCCAATGGGATGAATGAGTACACTATCAAAGGTAGGAGTCTTAGCTGTGTGGAAGAGCAGAGGGATCTTGGGGTCTGGGTCCATAAGACTCTCAAATCGGCCTCCCAGGTGGAGGATGTGGTTAAGAAAGCTTATGGTGTACTGGCCTTCATTCATCGAGGGATTGAGTTCAGGAGTCAGGAGGTAATGCTGCAGCTTTATAGGACCCGTGTCAGACCACACTTGGAGTACTGTGCGCAGTTCTGGTCGCCTCACTATAGAAAGGACGTGGAAGCTATTGAAAGGGTGCAGAGGAGATTTACAAGGATGTTGCCTGGATTGGGAGGCATGCCTTATGAAGACAGGTTGAGGGAGCTGGGACTGTTCTCCCTGGAGAGACGAAGGTTGAGAGGCGACCTGATAGAGGTTTACAAGATGTTGAGAGGAATAGATAGTCTCTGAGAGTCCACCCTATTTCCCAGGGCTGAAATGGTCGCGACAAGAGGGCACAGATTTAAGTTGCAGGGAAGCAAGTACAAAAGGGATGCTAGGGGAAAGTTTTTCACTCCAAAGGGTGGTGAGTGAATGGAATCGGCTGCCGTCGGTGGTGGTCGAGGCGAACTCGCTGGGGTTTTTTAAAAGACTTCTGGATGAGTATATGGGATCCAGTGGGATTGGGGGTTATAGGTAGGTCTATGGCTGGGTAGGTTTTGATGTGTTCGGCACAACTTGTGGGCCGAAGGGCCTGTTTGTGCTGTAGTGTTCTATGTTCTACGTTCTATGATGTAGGCCTGACTTACTGACTTTGCAACCCAGATAGATTATTTGTGGTATCAAAAAAACACATTTCTTCCCCTTTAAGCGCAGACCTGCTGCTGAAAAGCTTCTAAGGACTTCCTCTAGGTTGTGCGCGTGCTCTGTCCTCGTCTTTCTGGTGATGAGGACATCATCCAGGTGAATGGTGACCTGTGGTAACCCTTGTAGTATGTTCTCTATTATTCTCTGAAATATCTCACAGGCTGACGATACCCCAAAGGTACACTGATACTTGTATACCAATAAAGGCCCTTCAGTGCATTGATTGTGGAAATTTTTGTAAATCTTTGTCCAGTTTCAGTTGTAGGTATATATGATTCATGTCTATTTAGGCAATAAGAATCCTCCTGCCAGCTTTGTGTATAGTTCCAGGGAATTGTTATTAGCAGGTTTATTATCTGCATGAAATGTCCACAAAGGTGAATCTTTGGCACGGTTTGGAATAGGCACTCCAGGTGTCGCCCATTCTGCAAACTGGACCGGTTTTATTCTGCCTTCACACTCCAATCTTTTGATTTCTGCATCCACCATTTCTCTTGATACGAATGGTACTGGCCGGGCCTTGCAAAATTTTGGGACTGCCTCTGGATCAACATGTAATATCACTTTTGCTCCGTTAATTGGTCCTTCTCGAAAGACCTCTGAGTATTTGAGCAGGAATTGCCTCTGTACCAGAGTTTTGTACAGTTGCAACATGACCTCATGGCTCCGAAATTCAATCCCTCTACCAATAAAGCAGGAGTTTGCTCAGGCGATATTTTCCAACTGAAAAATATTAACACAGTCTAGTTGAATCTCCTTCAGCCAATCCTGTCCGAATAGGCTCAGTTCTGAACCTTCCACCACCGTCAATGGTAGCCTAATTAGTTTTTTCCATAAGCAACTGGCACATGGGTCATGCCTAACACTCTGTGGTTCCTCTGTATAAGACCTCAGTCTTGCCAAAGCCTCATAGAACATAGAACATTACAGTGCAGTACAAGCCCTTTGGCCCTCTGGTTCCACTGACCAGTGGAACCAATCTCATGACCCTCTAACCTAAAATATTCCATTATTATCCATATATCTATCCACTGACCATTTGAACACCCTTAAAGTTGGTGAGTCCACAACTGCTGCAGGCAGGGCATTCCACACCCTTACTACCTTCTAAGTAAAGAACCTACCTCTGACATCCATCTTATAACTACCACCCCTTCATTTAAAGCTATATCCCTCATGCTAGCCATCACCATCAGAGGAAAAAGGCTGTCACTGTCCACCTTATCTAACCCTCTGATCATCTTGTATGCCTCAATTAGATCACTTCTTAACCTTCTTCTCTCTAATGAAAATAACCTCAGTTCCTCAGCCTTTTCTCATAAAGCCTTCCCACTGTACCAGGCAACATCCAGGTAAACCTCCTCTGCACCCTTTCCAGTGCCTCCACGTATCTCTTATAATGCGGCAACCAGAACTGTACGCAATACTCCAAGTGCCTCTGTACCAGAGTTTTGTACAGTTGCAACATGACCTCATGGCTCCGAAATTCAATCTCTCTACCAATAAAAGCTAACACACTGTATGCCTTCCTAACAACCTTATCAACCTGGGTGCCAACTTTCAGGGAGCTATGCATGTGTACACTGAGATCTGTCTGCTCGTCAACACTACTAAGAGTCTTTCCATTAGCCCTATATTCTGAACGCCTGTTACTCTTACCAAAGTGAATTACCTCACACTTTTCCGTAGTAAACTCCATTTGCCATCTCTCAACCCAGCTTTTCAGCTTATCTATGTCCCTCTGCAAACAGTAAAATCCGTCCTTATTGTCTACAACTCCTCCGACTTTCGTGTCGTTAGCAAATTTACTAACTCATCCTTCTACACCCTCATCTAGGTCATTTATAAAAATGTCAAACAGCAGTGGCCCCAAAACAGATCTCTGAGGTACACCACTTATAAGTGAACTCCAGGTTGACGATTTCCCATCAGCCACCATCCTCTGTCTTCTATCAGCTAGCCAATTCCTGATCCAAACTGCTAAATCACCCTCAATCCCATGCATCTGCATTTTCTGCAGTAGCTTACCATGGAGAACCTTATCAAATGCTTTACTAAAATCCATATACACCACATCAACTGCCTTACTCTTCACCACCTCTTTGGTCACTCTTTCAAAAAATCAATAAGGTTTGTGATGCACGACCTACCCTTCACAAAACCGTATTGACTATCTCTAATCAATTTATTTCTCTCTAGATGATCATAAATCCTATCCTTATAATTCTTTCCAAAACTTTGCCCACAGCAGAAGAAAGGCTCACTAATCTATAATTCCCAGGATGGTCTCTACTCCCCTTCTTGAATAAGGGGTCAACATTTGCTATTCTCAGTCTTCTGGCAATATACCTGTAGCCAATGACGACATGAAGAACAAAGCCAAAGGCTCTGCAAGCTCCTCCCTAGCTTCCCAGAGAATCCTAGGGTAAATCCCATCCGGCCGTGGGGACTTTTCTATTTTCATACTTTCAAGAATTGCTAACACTAAAGTCTCAATTAAGGATAGGGGTTGGAGTCCAGTGCGAACTTTATTGAACACTGTTTCCCCTACCACCGATGTCAGTGGTTATGGCTGTGCCTATGTCGACCTCCATTATTATTGGACGTCCATTCAGTCTTATAGATAATTTAATAGATTCCAATTTGGTCATTGCTAAGCAAAATATTGTTCCCCATTGGAATGCTTTGTGGAGAGAGGGAGGCTTGTGCCTGAACAGATCATGGAGTAGATGTTCCTGCTTGTTGAGGGAGGTCTGTGATTGCATTGTTTTGGGTGCGAGGGGGTTTGTGGGTAAAGCTTGACCATGATTGTCAGAAGGAGCATTGGTTTTTAAGTTGCAAAATAAGTAGCTTTGAAGACTGAGGCAAATATTGCAACTTGGTCATCTTTGAAGTAACGCTTGAATTCTGGTTTTATAATTTGAACATTTATATTTTCTTTAAGATGTAATCATACAAACATACATGTTTGTAGTGTCCAATTTTGTTATTATTCTTCATCAAGATATTTTAGTGACCTTTCTCTTTTTGTCTGTCTCTAGGTTGCAGAAAAGCACAGTTGGAAAGGCATGTTTAAACGCCAACCACTATGGTGAATTCAGCACCTCCAGTAGCTAGTTAAACTTATATTTAACTAGAATTTGCAATGCAGCTCTTCGGAAAAATCCAACTGTCATATTGCATTATTGCCACATCAGGAGTTTCTTAATTGCCATCAAAAATGTTTTCAAACCATTTACAATACAAGCCTCTTGCTGTTTCAAAGAATATAAGATTTAATATTTGTTGAGATTTAATGTTTATTTCTAAAAAAAGCTTAACACTGAATTTCTTTCAAAATAATGTTGAATATGAATCGTGGCCTGGCTCAGCTTGTTATGTCTGTTGAAAAAAACTCACAAATAATTGTTGGTAATTTAGAGGAAGAAACCATTCAAGCTTTTAGATTACAACTGGAATTCACCAGCTGTTCACACACTGCCAACCCTGCCAGAGAGGATGAGAAATTTGGTGCTTAGCCTAATCTCCATTCACTGCTGTGGGACGGGAGAATCCTGCTGGTGTGAACGGCTGGAGAATCCCATCTTATTCTGACCACCGTCCTGAATCTTAAAGATAACTATGATGGTATGAGGCATGGGTTGGCTATGATAGACTTGGAAACATTATTGAAAAGAAGGACAGACAATGGCAAGTATTTAAGAAATGAATGTGAAACCCAAAAGTTATTTATATCTGTTTGGTGCAAGAGTGGAAAAAACTGTGGCCAGACCATGGCTTGCGAGGGAAATTAGAGATAGTATTAGATTTAGAGAAGAAACGTATAGATTGGCAAGAAAAAGTAATAGACCTGAGGATTAGGAGCAGTTTAAAATTCTGTAAAAACGAACCGAGATTGGTTAAGAAGCAGAAAGTAATGTATGGAAGTAAGCTAGAGGGAACATAAAAACTAACTGTACAAGATTCAATAGGTATGTAAAGAGAAAAAGATTGACAAAAACAAACATAAATCCCTTAAATCATAAATGGAGGAACTCATAACAGAACAAAGAAATGGCTGAAGAACTAAATTCATACTTTGCTTTTGTGTTCATGAAGGAAGACATGAATTATATATAGATGTTCTGAGAAACACAAATTTTGGTGAGGAACTGAAGGAAATCAGTATTAGTAAGGAAATGATTTTGGGAAAATTAATGGATTGAAGGCAGCTACATCTCTCAACCTTAAAATCTTCACCCTGGAATACTTAAGGAAGTGAAAATAGAAATAGTGAATGGTGATCATTTTCCAAAATATTTTAGACTCTGGAATCGTTCCTACCAATTGGAGGGAAGCTAACGTAAGCCTGCTATTTAAAAAGGGAGTTAGAGATAAGACAGGGAACTGTAGACCAGTGAACCTAACAAAAGTACTGGGAAGTTGCTTGAGTCCGCTATAAAGGATTTCATAGCTCAGCATTTGGAAGGCAGTCATGCAATCAGACAAAGTCCACATGGATTTACAAAGGAGAAATCATGCTTGACAAATCTATTGGAATTCTCTGAGGATGTAACTAGTAGAGTTGACCAAGGAGAACTAGTAGATGTGGTTTATTTAGACTTTTAGAAGACTTTCAACAAGGTCTGCATAGTGGACCACTATGTGAAATTTAAATGCATGGTGTCATGAAATAGATAGAAAGGTGGTTAGCAGATAAGAATTCTTTGAGGATGTAACTAGTAGAGTTGACCAAGGAGAACCAATAGATGTGGTTTATTTAGACTTTTAAAAGACTTTCAAAAGGTCTCGCATAGTAGACCTCTATGTAAAATTTAAACGCGTGATGTCATGAAATAGATAGAAAATAGATGTTTTGCTGCAATTATTACAAAGCATTGGTTAGCCACACCTGTATTCTGTGCAGTTTAGATGTCCTTATCTGAGGAAGGATATTATTGCTATAGAAGAAGTGCAGCAAAAGTTTGCTTGGCTGATCCCTGAGATGGCAGGACTGTCACATGAGGAGAGACTATGTTGGTTAGGGTTATATTCAGTGGAGTTTAGAAGAGTGAGATAGGATCCCAGAGCAACTTTTAAAATTCTAACAGTATTGCACAGGGTAGATTCAGAAAGAATGTTCCCAATGGTGAGGGAGTCCAGAACTAGGAGTCATGGTTTGAGGGTCAGGGGTAAATATTTTAGGACTAGATGAGGAGAAATTTCTTCACCCAGAGGGTAGTGAATGTTTGCAATTCACTATCACAGAAAGTAGATGAGGCCAAAACGTTATCTGATTTTAGGAATGAATTAGGTATAGTTTTGAGGCTAAAGGACTAAAGGGATATGAAAAAAAGGCAGAATCAGGGTATAAATTTGATGCTCAACAATGATTATAATGAATGACAGAGCAGGCTTGACTGGCTGATTAGCCAACTCTGCTTCAGTTTTCTATGTTATCTGTCTTAGAATAGTGTGATATTGGAAGTAAAATATAGCACTTTGAAATCTTTTGATGAGATAGCAAAATTTTAATTACTGTATTATATAAAAGTAAATTATTTATAATATTTTGGTTGAAGCAAGACTACAGAACGTGCATGTATATTTTCAGTGCTTTTTCAGCTGCAGGCATATTTATACACTAACAGCAAAATAGTGCAGGTACTTTCCACCCTAAAAGAAACCTTTTCGATTTGGTTCAACAACAAGCTATTATGGTGCTGGAAATCTGAAAAAAAAACACGGTATGCTGGAAATACTCAGCAGGCCAGACAACATGTGTGGTGAGGCAAGCAGAGTGAATGAATGGAATTTTCTTATCCTGCCCACATGAGTTTTGTGGCATGTGGAAGCTGAGAATCGAGTAGCAGACAAAAAGTCAGAAATCCATTGATGTAAAAATAGTTTGCAATTCTCCCATTGGCGAGTTAAGGGTGGGTCAAGTATCCTGCTGACTAGTGGTGTAAATGCCATTTGCACTCATTTCCATCTCACAAATGATTATAAAATCTGCTGCTTCCTGGTATCACGTGCTGCCTTCTTTTGCCAGTGGGAAATCACATTGATTTGGACGTGTTTGAATAGGAGTGATATGCACATGTTGGACCTCACTTAAAGGTGTGTGCAACACAAGAAGCTCATATTTCACAGGACTGTGCAGTTTTGTTGTGATGCCAGCAGAACAACACACTGCTAAGGCTGGAGGACTGTCCTTCTCCTGGTGCTTGCCTCCATGGTCACAAGGACTGTACATTGGCGCTCAAACAAAGCTCAACCTTCAGGTACTGACCAGTATTGCAACCTAAGGGGTTTTTTGGGATGGACAGCTCCCGTTCAGTGAAACCATTATCGAGAAGGATAGCACTGTGCAGCTGTACAGGGTTGAGCATTTGTAAATCAGCATACCAACTGGCGAAGTGGTTTGGTGGGGGAGAGGAAGGATGAACATATAGGGTGTAATGGGGAAGTAAGGTTATGTAAAGAGTTGAGGGAAGGGGGTAAAGGAACAAGATGGAAAGCAGAGGGAGAGATGGGCTTTGCAAGGTATTGGAGGAGCAAGGGAATGATGGGAGGCAAAGGCAGTCTGAGGGATAGAAATCTTCAGCCCAACAAGAATAACTGAGGTGCTAAAATAGCAAGGGAGTGAAAAGGATAACTGATTTTTTTTTAGAGCAACACAGCACGGGAAACAGGCCCTTCGGCCCAACGAGCCCGCGCCGCTGTCATAACTATATAGTAACAATTCCATTATCCTACTCTAATTTTAGGTTATTCCTAATATGGAAGAGTCTCAATGTAGGGACAACTTGTTTCCCAATCAGCCTAAGAGCGAATTTTTTGGGATGTGGGAGGAAACCGGAGCGCCAGGAGAAAACCCACGCAACCACGGGGAGAACGCGCAAACTCCCGCAGACACCGGCCCAATTCCAAGTGTCTGCACAGCTACAGTGATAGTCACTGAGCTGTCATGGTGCCCTTCAGATGGTCCAGATAAAGCACTCATTTACGACATGAAGCAACAGGCAACCCATGAATCAACATCCAAGAGCTGTCCTCGCACCACCTGCCGAATGCATGCTCCTTGTTGGTCAAGTATGGACCGAATTACCTGTGGAAAAAAAGCCATAGTTAAACAGTCCTACTATATCCCTCTATCTGCATACTGCTCATGTGGCTGTCCAAGAGACCCTTAAACAGCCCTAGCGTGCCTGCTCCCACCACCTTACTCAGCAGTGCATTCCACACCCCCACTACCCTTTGTGTGAAAAACTGCCCTCTAATATTCGTCTTATACATAGCCCCCCTCACCCTATGGCCATGACCCCCCGTCCTATCCATTTCTGAAGGTGGAAAAAGTTTACCTCCATTTACTCTATCTATACCCCTTATAATCTTATACACCTCTATGAGATCCCCTCTAAGCCGACGTCTTTCAAGGGAAAACAACCCCAGTCTATTCAATCGTTCCTCATAAGACAGTCCTTCCATACCAGGCAGCATCCTGGTAAACTTCCTCTGCACTCTCTCCAAGGACTCCACATCCTTCCGATAGTGCGGCGACCAGAACTGGACGCAGTATTCCAAGTGAGGCCTAACCAAAGTTCTATACAATTGCAACATCATTTGATTCATTATTGTCACAAGTATTAATATACAGTGTAACATATTATTCCTTGTGTGCTAAACAGACAAACCATATTGTACATAGGGAAAGAAAGGAGATAGTGCAGAATATAATAAGCATAAATGAGAGTAAAAGATAGAATTAAAAAGTATGCTGGGCAAAGTTTGTAAGACATTGCCACACCCCCGCACCATCTTGACTCATATATGCATGGGAGGGGAACATAAGAATTAGGAGCACAAATAGGCAAATTCAGCCCTTCAAGCCTTCTCCACCATTCAATCAGACCAGGGCTGATCTACCCTGGTCTCAAATCCACCTTCCCACCTGTTCTCCATATCCCTCTTTCCCTTTTTTTCTATTAGAAGTATGTTTAAATCCTTCCTGAAGCTATTCAATGTTTCAGACTCGACTGTGCTATGGTGCAGTGCATTCCACAATTAGCCATCCTCTGCCAGGAGTAGTTCCTCCTCATCTTAGTTTTAAATGTACCATGGAGGGGAGGCACACAGACTCTCAAAAAGGAAAGAGTGGTCATTATTAGTGTGCCACAAGAGGATTGGATTGTAACAGACTCATAATGGGACAGGGTGGTTTGGAAAAGGGAGTCAGTGTAGTCTCCAGTCATCAGGACAATGGGCAACAATGTGAAGATCGAAGTTCTTGGTTTGAGCCTTGCAGCCAGGAGCCAGAAAGTGCAGATACCACTGAAGCTCAGTAGAAAACAGTCTGGAAGTACCGACATCCCTAAGCCTTTATGAACAGCAATCAGAGAATAGGACACTCCTTAGGTTTTTTTGAACTTCACTGTCAGTAATTAAACAGTGGAAGAAGTATGGGATTTATGATTAATCATTGTAAGTTCCAGAGAGGAGCAAAGGCTTTGTGTTCAGAGGAATAGATCGAGCTTGGTGTTTAGGGCAGTCTCACAATTGCTGTTCATGGGCTTGTCTATCTCTGTATTGGAATAGACATGATGGTGGTGATAATGGGAGCCATCCATGGCCTGCATTTGAGGAACACATAATAAAGAGATATGGGTATGCAAAGCTTTCATGGCGAAGTTGGGGGGAGGAGGGTGAGGGGGGAGTGTTCACCTAGATAAGTGCACATAGCCTCCAGATAGGGAGGGTACAGGTCCACATGACTCATGGGTGATTCAGTAGTGATGGGTTAAAGAGGGGAGGTGGGAATGAACACCAAAACAACTATGGGATCCCGGTTTTGGGGGAGAATGGAGAATATGAGAGGGAGCACTACCTTCACATTGTGAGGTTCCAGGTAAATATTGGGTACAAGGCCCGTCAGAGAGGGAGTGGTAAAAGTTGTTTTAACATAGCAATGCAGAACACTGCCATCTTACTGTACTGGAGTTCTTGCACAGTTTTAATTCAAATTTGGAAGTGATTCTGAATGGGAGGGGTCTGAGATTGTGTGGGAAAAGCAGACTGCAGCACTAATGGGCCCTTTCCGATGGCATCCTCTAACCTGTTGGTGCTGCAAGAATGATTTGGAGTCTTATTTCACAGAAGGAAGGAACTCATCCTAGTGCAAAAAGACATTGCAAGTCCATGCATTTCTCAGGACTAAAAAGGAATACTCTTAACTAAATGGCTTCACACCAAAATTGCTGCATATCAGCATTAAGATATCTGAATATATAATCTGGAAATTCAGGCATTCGGGAGGGGTGCAGTATATGTGGCACTCCATTCATGGAAGCCAGTCAGATGTTCTCCAGCATTGGCATTCCTGACAGGCCAAAAAGCATCCAGTAACTAATCATCAGCAATTCTTTGTTAATTGGAGATCAGAGATTGGCGCATTGAGCCAGATTAAGAAGCATTTAACATTCAAATCTTTCTGCAATGAGGGATTAAGAAGTCATGTTCCTGGAATGGCACCTTGGTGACCTCAGTGTGGCTGTTAGCATCTCAAAGACAAGGCAACATCAGCAACAATGCAAATAGGGCTGAAACCAATGTAGACCATTATAGTTGCTAAGGGGTAAATTTTCCTGTCCCGCCCATGGGGATTTCTGCAAAAATTTGATGGACCATTTAAAGGTTCAGTGACCTCAGGTGGGGTTTTCCAGTCTTGGGATGGAAGTAATGGAAAAGCTGCCCAAATTTGTCAGATTGTGAATCTAGCTACATTAAACATTGTCAGCAATGTTGCATTTCAGAGACAAATTCAAAGAAGAAACAGATCCAAGGCTTAATGAGGTTCTAATTCAATGGAGGAGGTGAAGGATAGAGAGGTGCTGCAGAGTTCAGCTCCATCAGGAGGCCCTGCATAATATCCAAGGTCAAAGAGGACAATGGCAAGAACAAGAGGGTCAAATGGAGAGACCCAGGCAACATTAGTGAATCGCCAGACCAAGGATGTACTGATGAAGCCCCTTCTACTTACAAATGAGCGAAAGACAATTCTAGGCATAACTGTACTTACCTTGAGCTCTGGAAGATCACATATATCAAATTCTACAAAGAGTTGGAGGCTATTCCCTGCCAGTAGCTTTCAAGGTGACTATTGTGCTCAATTTCTTTGCCATTGCTGGAGAACACCCGACTGGCTTTACCTGTGGGTCTTTCCAGGGATTGATAGGGACCCTTCATGCCTCTTGCAGCCTGCAACACATAGATGCATAAAGCAGATCACAAATGCCCTTTACAGGGAAGTACAGCACTATGTGAAGTCATTCTGGATGAAGATAGCCACGTGGTGAGATTCACCAGTTTCACCACCATCCCTGGTTTCCTAAGATCTCTTTAAGGGCCCATTGGCAATAGTCCCTGAAATTTATAAACTACAAAGCCTACCATTCCATCAATGAGGTGTGTGATTATCGGAAGCATACCTGCATGTATGTGTCTGCTACTCCAGGTAAGGTTGTATAAGGCATTGGTGAGGCTGAATTTAGAGTATTGTGTACAGTTTTGGTCACCTAGTTACAGGAAGGATGTAAATAAGGTTGAAAGAATGCAGAGAAGGTTCACAAGGATGTTGCTGGGCTTGAGAAGCTGAGTTACAGAGTGAGATTGAATAGGTTAGGACTTTAATTGTTTCCACAGGCTGTTCGGTCCACCTTGTTGACCAACAAGGTGCATGCATTCGGCAGGTCGTGCGAGGGCTGCTCCTGGATGTTACTTCAGGAGTGGCCTAGTGCTTCATGTCGTTAGTGTATGCTTAAACTGGACCATCAGATGGGCAACATGACAGCTCAGAGACTATCGCTGTTGCTGTGCAGACACATGGATTTGGGCCTGTGTCTGCGGGAGTTTGCGCGTTCTCCCCGTGGTTGCGTGGGTTTTCTCCGGGTGCTCCGGTTTCCTCCCACATCCAAAAATGTGCTCTTAGGCTGATTGGGTAACAAATTGTCCCTATATTGGTCTCTATATGTCATTAAGACATTAGGATGGTGGCGCGGGCTCGTTGGGCCGAAGGGCCTGTTTCCCGTGCTGTGTTGTTCTTTGTTCTTTGTTCTTTATTCCCTGGAGTGTAGAAGAATGAGGGGAGATTTGGTAGAAATGTATAAGGTTTTGATGGATATAGATAGAATGAATGCAAACAGGCTTTTTCCACTGGGCTAGAGGAGAAAAAAAACGGTGGGCATGAGTTAAGGGTGAAAGGAGAAAAGTTTAAAGGGAATATTGGGGGGGATTCTTCACGCAGAGAGTGATGGGAGTGTGGAATGAGTGTTGGATAAAGTGGTAAATGTGGGGTCACTTTTAACATTTAAGAAAAACTGGATGAGAGGGGTGTGGAGGGATATGGTCCAAGTGCAGGTCAGTGGGACTAGGCAAAAAATGGTTTGGCACAGACAAGAAGGGTAGAACCAATGATTCCTACATCCTACATCCAGGTGCCTGAGATTTTGGGGAGCCAGATGTTTGCAGGGATAAGTGCTTTGAGATGAATGATAGCCACCGAAACATTGGTTGGTGACTCTAGTGTGCTCAGAGTTATAGAATCATAGAATTCCTACGGTGCAGAAGGAGGCCATTTGGCCCATCAAGCCTGTACCAACAACAATTCCACCCAGGTTTTATCCCTGTAACCCCTATTTTACCCTGCTTATCTCCCTGACACTAAGGGACAATTTAGCATGGTCAATCTACCAACCTGTACATTTTTGGAGTGTGGGAGGAAACTGGAACACCCAGAGGAAACCCATGCAGATGCGGGGAGAATGTACAAACTTCACACAGACAGCCATTTATTAGTCACATTAATACTGCAATGAAGTCACATTCCAGTGCCTGTTCGGGTATGCTGAGGGAGAATTTAGCATGGCCAATGCACCTAATCAGCACATCTCTCAGACTGTGAGAGGAAACTTAAGCAGCATGAGGAACCCATGCAGACATGGGGAGAATGTACAAACTCTGCACAGTGATCCA
This sequence comes from Sphyrna mokarran, assembly GCA_024679065.1. Lineage (NCBI taxonomy): Eukaryota > Metazoa > Chordata > Chondrichthyes > Carcharhiniformes > Carcharhinidae > Sphyrna > Sphyrna mokarran. The sequence continues at coordinate 36,605,263 of JAGIQG010000012.1, read as the reverse complement.
ACTGGGAATTGAATCCAGGTCCCTGCTACTGTAAGGCAGCAGTGCAGGCAGGGGAATGGGCCTGGGTAAGATTCTCTGTCAGAGAATCGGTGCAGACTCAATGGATCAAATGGTCTGCTTCTGCACTTTAGGGATTCTATGATATTAACAGTTTGGATGTGAATGTGAGGGGCACAACTGGAAAATTTGCAGATAACACGAAGATTGCTCTGAGTAGTGGATAATGTAGAGGATAGCTATAATCTCCAAAAAGGTATTGATAGGTTGGTGGAGTGGGCAGTAAAATGGAAGATAGGTTTTAACGTGGAGAAGTGTGATTTAGGGAGGTCAAACAGAAAAAGGGAATACACAATAAATGGGAACATACTGAGAGGTGTAGATGAAGTGAGAGATCTTGGCATTCAAGTACATATCCCTAAAAACAGCAGTTCAAGTCAACAAGGTTGTGAAGGATAGCATATGGAGTGCTGTTCTTTATTGATAGAAGTGTAGAATATAAAAGTAAGGATATAGTGTTGGAGTTGTGTAAAACACTGGTCAGATGAGGCTACCAACATCACTACTTCCTCAGGATGCTAAGGAAATTTGGCATATCTGCTATAAGTCTCACCAATATTTACAAATGCACCATAGAAAGCATCCTTTCCAGGTATATCACAGCTTGGTATGACTCCTGCTCTGACCAAGACTAGAGGAAACTACATAATGTTGTGAACGTAGCCCAGTACATCACACAAACAGCTTTGCATTCATTGACTCTGTCTACATTTCCCACTGCCTCAGGAAATCCAGCATAATCCGTGCACCCAGCCAGCATAATCCATATACCCAGGACATACTCTCTTCCATCTTCTTCCATCGGAAAAAGATGCAAAAGCCTGGAATCACATGCCAACTGACTCAAAAACGTTTGATCTCTGCTACCATCAGACTTTTGAATGGATCTACAAAGTTGATTCCTTGCCAGAGGATGAAGTGCAAGAGGATGAGAACTCTTTGAAGGATGAAGATCTGGAAGCTCAAGAAGTTGATGTTTCTCTACACCCTAGCTATGTTGTTAACACTACATTCTGCACCCTCTCCTTTCCTTCTCTATGAATGGTATGTTTTGTATAATGCAAGAAACAATATTTTTCACTGTGTACAAATACATGTGACAATAATAAATCAAATCAAATTCAATTGAAGTGTTGTGTGCTGTTCTGATCACATTATTGGAAAGATATACATGTTCTGGAGAGAGTGCAGAAGGGGTTTAATCCAAGGCTGGAATCAAACCTGGGTCCCTGATGCTGTGAGGCAGTAGTGCTAACCACCATGCCACTATGCCATCTGACATTCCAAAGAAAAATACAGTGCTACTGAAAGCTCCACACGCTCCCTAATAAACCAGACCATAGGAATTCTGAAAATGCACTTCAGATGCTTGGATGGCTGAGGTGGTACATTTCAGTGCACTCCCCTTAGGATATTGTGCATCTTCACAGAGTATTACATCCTTCACTATCTAGCACTGCAAACAGGTGATCCCTTGCCAGAGGGTGAAATGCAGGAAGATAAGACCTCTTTGAAGGATGAAAATCTGGTAACCAGAAAGCTCAAGAAGGTGCTGAAGGTGAGTATGAATGTACAGATGCCATGAAAGAAGGAAGACAGTAGAGACATGCCCATGACAGGTTCCAGAAGTACAGTTAGGGCAAGGAGAGATGGTCAAATTTATGCTAGCTCTCAATTTTCATCTCACAGCACGTCCAACATTCACATTGAAAATGAGTCCAGCATTCATATTTGAAACTTCTGACTCACAAATTATCAAGCCAAGATCCAAGACATTCTATGAATGTGTTCATTCTGGGATAATCAGAGCAATACAAGAAAAAGATTTTTTGCTGCCAGATAATGAAATCACAATAGCCAGTGAGATAAGAACACAGTTAATGATCTCTTCCTCCCATCCATGTCTCGTCCTTTGATACTAGTTGTGTCTCCTCAGTGATAGTCAATCGAAGTGTCCTCACTCAATGGTCTTCCATAACGAAGAAGAGCTTGAACCGCATACATCACTCACTTTTAATAAAAATTTTATATAAATCCCTGACATCACACAAGGATGCAGAGACTAATTTTCTTTGTTCTTTATTCTTTCTTCAGTGGGGTTGACATCACATGAATCTCACAGAGGAATACTGTCACAGAGGATGGATATTATTGTAATACCATCAGTTGACCGAGCCATTCACAGAAACATTCAATGTACTCACAAAGGTGCAATACTTTTATGATGGCAGCACATCAGGGAATTTTCCTAACCTTACCACTATACCTGGGTGCAGCCCTGACATCTGCAGCAGAAGTGAAGACAGTCTACTAATTGCTACCTCCTGATATCTGCGATGACTATGGTGGATGACCTCTAGTAGTTTGAGGGAATGGAAGTCACAAGCAGTAATCAAAACAGCTGTACACTCTTGGAGTGGTCCAGCTGGCGGCTTCTGGGTGTCTGGCTCATGCTCATCTTCTCTCTGGGTGCCTGAGGGCCCCATCCTGAATCCTTGAGTAAATGCTGCACTGGAAGGTCAAGGTGTTTCACCCTACCCCAGATTGCTGGGATAAAGCAATCTCCCCTTCATCACAGGATTGATTCCAGTCCTCCGCAGTGATCTTGGTGACATCGTCCCTCAATGATGTTGGCTGTCACTCCCCTGGTCTACAATCTTTCTTGACAAACTCACCCTGGATAAAGTCAGAAAAAAGCACACCAAAGTCCTCTGCAATGGACTGCCAGACCAGAGAGGCAATGCAGGTGTGCTTCCAGGGAGCACTGCTGGGGGCACAGCCAAATGCCAGGCAGCAATGTCCAGCATATTTCTCAACCTCATGGCTACAGGTATCTGGGTGTCCTGGCATGTCATCATGACTGGTTTTCGCTTTTGAAAACCAGTGGTGATTTGCACCTGTATGACATCACATCGCTGGGAGTTGCCAGCGGGGGTGGAGGGGGGGGGGACGTGTAATGTTGTGGGTGAATGTTATGGCATCAAACTCAGTAATGATATGTTAATTTATGAAAATGTATAGAAATCAGATTAATGCCTATTCTGGGAATGAACCTGAATATCTCACCAGTTGGGGGTGGGAAAGATCTCAAGTTGAGATCTCGTCGATGGATATCCCATTTTTGACCACTCGAGCAATTTAACAGCAATTATGGAATTTGTGCTCAGGCTAACATGGATGTTGGATCAATGTTTGCTGTGACTCAATCATTATATAGTTGGGTTTGAATCAGAGGATTGGATTTAAGCAGTACTTCATGGATTTGAGTATGTAATCTAGACTGATACATCAATGCAGTGGAGTATAGATAGGGACAGTGGAGTTGATGTTTATATGGACTTACAAAAGTAGTACATAATCAGTTTGTTAGCATGCTCTGACTAAGACCGCAAGAAACCACAAAGGATCATGAATGAAGCCCAGTCCATTACACAAACAGCCTCTCATTCATTGACCATTTACACTTCCTGCTGCCTCAGAAAAACAGACAGCATAATCAAGAATCCCACGCACCCCGAATATATTCCACCTTCTTTCATTGGAAAAAGATACAAAAGTCTGATGTTACATACCAACTGACTCAAAAACAGCTTCTTCCCGACTGCCATCAGACTCGAGCCACACTCGAGCCACTACCCTCTGCTTTCCTTCTCTATGAATGATATGCTTTGCCTGTTAAACAAGCAAGAAACAATATTTTTCACTGTATACTAATACCTGACAACAGTAAATCAAATCATAAGATCGAAGTTAATGGGAAAAGGGACCAGTAGTGGCATAGATGCAAAATTAGCTAAGGTATAGGAAGCACAGAGGTTGTGATGGTTAGTTTTTGGAGTGGAGGGAGGTGTCAACTGTATTTCCTCACCATTCAATACTGGAACCACAGATGCTTCTGCTGTGCCTTAATTGGGATGATGATCACAATTTTAAAATTTGTAGATGGAGTGAAGTTTGCAAGTGTAGTAAACAATGAGGAAGAAAGTAACTTCAAGGCAGTATCTGTTGGTGGAATGGGCAGACAAATGGCAAATGAAATTCAAGAAAGAAATATGTGATGTGATTTATATTTATAACACACGGATGATGGATGATTGAAAGTAATTGGCACAATTTTAAAGGAAGTGTAGGAAGAGCAAGACCTGGGACTATTTATGCACAAATCTTTTGATGACAGAACAGGTTAACAAAGCAGCTAAACAGCCATTTTGAATTATGGGCTTTGTGACTGTGATTGAGAATTACAGCTGACACAATGTACCACACATTCTTCAGCTTTTATTGGCAAGACAAAGATTAAAACTTAAAGAGGTACAAAGCCAATTTAGAAAACAAACATTTATCGCATACGTATGTTGACTGCTGGTCGATCAGATCTGACCTGATTAGTAACAGTCCTCCTTCAGAGGCACTTCTTTCTTCAATGGTTTCACTTGACTGTATTGTGCTGAAAAGAATTAACCACAGCTGTAATCTTTTTTATAGAACAACTGTACCAATGTTGATCCTTCTGAGCCCCCTCTAATTGGTTTCTGGGCTATGTGATCAATCCCTGAACTTTAGTCCCAAAACATCCAGCAAAACTGGTTTTCTCTTGACCATTTTTTCTGGTATGTTTAACCCCATATGTGCCAACATAGTGTCTGGCTGCTCTCACTTTATACATTCCATGAACAAACTCTATCTTTTGTGTTTGAATTTGCACCTTATCCAGTTCACCCAATATGACTGTGCCTGCTGAACTGTAATGGCTCCCATACAGGAATTACATGATGTGTCATTTCCCTGTATGGCTTTGCATGGCCTCACTTCTGTTAGATATCTTTAACCAACATTTTGTCACTTGTTATGAAAACTCCCTCTGTTACATGGCATAATTTTAAAAGCACTAAATAAATAAGTTTTGTTGCTGGAGTTGATTTTAACTCCCCTGCACTTTCCTACTCCATCTTCCCCAAACTCCACTTGGGGGAACAACAGTGGCTTTTAGTGGTATTGAACTGAAGATGGGTTTATTCAGACATTCCCTGCAGCTACAATGAAGGATGTTGCCACATGAAGGCTTAATGATTTCCTTGACTGCTTCACTTCAACTGGAAATTTTCAAAACCTATGCTCGGATCCTTCAGGATATAATCTACCCTCTTATCTATTCTGAGCATGGACACCACACTTGGGCACCGATGTTACCATTTTCATTCTAAGTGCTGAATCTGGGTGCAATTCAGATCCTACTTAGAAATCTGCTTTCAGGTGTCCCCATATATGTGGTTAGCCTGAAAAAAATATTGTGTGTCTCAGTTGTGCTGTGGGCAAGACTTAGCGTGCTCGAAACGATCGGTGTTCTGAACTGAAACATCATAGCCAGACACTGAAACATCATGCCGTCCTCCACCGCCCGCCCCCCCCAAACCACAGAATGATCTGGCCCCACTCCCCACTTCCCCGCCCTCCACTCAGAGAGTGATCTAGCCTCACTGCCTTCCCATGCTCCCTTCACCCCTATCCCCCAAGAGAATGATCTGGTCTACTCCCTCCCCCATGCCCAGAGAATGATCTGGCCTCAATCTCCCGTACCATCCAGGGAATGATCTGGCCTCCTCACCTGCACCTCCCCCGCAACAAAGATGCATCTGACCCATTTCCTCTTCCGTCCCCATCCCCAACTAGACAATGAGCTGTCCTCTCCTCCTCCCTGCCACCAAACCACCAGACAACAATCAGGCCTCCCTTCTCCCTCATCCCCCTCACTAGAGAATGATCTGACCCGCCTCCCCTTCTCACCCTACCACCAATCTGAGTCAGAGAGCCATTGGAGAGCCATTCTTTACCCAAAGGGTGGTTCGGGAGTAGAATGCCCTGCCTGCAGCAGTTGTAGATGCGCCAAGTTTGGTGGCGTTTAAGAGGTTAGTTGATAAGTATATGGAAGAGAAGGGAATGGTTTAGTTTGGAGGGGCATTGCTTTTTATATTGGTCGGCGCAACATCGAAGGCCGAAGGGCCTGTTCTGTGCTGTAATGTTCTATGTTCTATGGAAGCTCTGAATTCAACTCTTCAGCAACTGGAGCACCCGAATCAGACTTTTATTCAGCATATCCATTTCGGCCCAATTCCGAATTGGCAAACACGGAGGTAGAGGGGGAAGTGCTGATAAAATTGGGCGGGCAGTTCATTAATTCCATTTAAATGCATGCAAATGCATTTAAATCATCGTTGCACCCATTTTGGGTGCAAATTGGATCACGGCCATTTCCGAGCCTTGGTAAAGTGGATATCTGCGCGGATGCAGGTATGGATCGCGTTAATAGCTTCATCCCCGACTTTACCATGTTTTCACGAAGGAAAACAAGCACGATAATTGATGTTGATAATGCTGCAGCTGGGAATCTCCATTCCCACTGTTTTGAACGGAGATTTGTCTGAGCACCAAATTCTCCATTCTCACAGGCAGCAATAGTAGGGTGTGTAACTTTGGAGAATTCTGGTACACTTCCTCACTCAGACAGAATCAATGAATCAAATAAAATTGATGAGGCTCTACCCTGTTGAAGCAAATCCCAGTCTGTGATATATACATTTGTTTGAACTGAGTAAATTCCATGAGGTTATTCAGTATTAAAGTGTGACAGTACTGGAAATATTCAGCATATTCATCAACATTTCTAAAGAAAATGATACACAGAATTTTGGGCATCAGCTTCTCCTCAGTTAACATGCATAGAAACATACATAGAAAATAGAAGCAAGAGTAGACCATTCAGCCCTCTGAACCTGTTCCAATACTCATTATGATCACAGCTGATCATCAAATTCAGTACTCTCATCCCATCTTCCCCTATATCCCTTGATCCCTCCAGCTTTAAGAACTATATCTAATTCCTTCTTGAAATCACGTTATGTTTTGGCCTCAATTATTTTTTATAGTAATGAATTCCACACATTCATAACCTCTAGGTGAAGAAATTTCTTTTCATGTCAGTCCTAAAAGGTTTACTCCATACCCTCAACCATGAATTCTAGTTCTGGACCTTCCAGATTCTTTCAGAATCTACCCTGTCTAATTCAGTTTGAATATAAGTTTCTATGAGATCCTTTCTCATTCATCTAAGCTCCAATGAATATAATCCAAACTAATTATATCCTCTTAATAGCACAGATCTGCCATCCCAGGAATCAGCCTGACAAACCTTTGCTGTCCCTCCTTTATAGAAGTCTGCAGCCCTTGTTTTTCTAGATGGTCATAGTTGGATTTGGAAGGTGTTGTCTAAGAAGCCTTGGTGAGTTCCTGCAGTGCATCTGGTTCATGCTGCTGCTACATTTGTTGGTGGATGGATTAAATGTTTACAGAAATGAGCTTCAATAACCATTGTTCTCAATCATGTAGAAAGCTGAAGACAATTCAGAGAGAAGAAGAAAACAAAGTTTACCTTTGTCACCATCAAATGGGCCACGGACCCTGACAATATTCCAGCAATAGTACTGAAAACTTGTGCTCCAGAACATGCAACATCCCTAGCCAAGCTGCTTCAGTATAGATACAGCAAATGTAGAAAATTGCCCATACACACAAAGCAGGACAAATCCAACCCTCATTATGATCACAGCTGATCATCAAATTCAGTACCCTGATCCCATCTTCCCCTATATCCCTTGATCCCTCCAGCTTTAATTACTATATCTAATTCCTTCTTGAAATCACATTATGTTTTGGCCTCAATTATTTTTTATAGTAATGAATTCCACACATTCATAACCTGTGAATAAGCTAATTACTGCCCATCAGTCTACTCTCAATCATCAGTAAAGTAGTGGAACATCAATCATGCTATCATGTGGCATTTGCTTAGCAATAACCAACTCCTGATCTAATTACAGCCTTGATTCAAATGTGGATGAAAAAGCTAAAATCCAAAGGTGAAGTATCACAGCCCTTGATACCAAAGCAGCATTTGACCGAGTGTAGTAGCATCAGGAAACCCGAGCAAAATTGGAGTCAATGGACATTGGGAAAAATTCTCCACTATTTGCAGTCACACCTAACACAAAGGAAGACGGTTGTGGTTGTTGAAGATTAATCATCTCAGTTCCAGGACATCACTGTAGTAGTTCACAGCAATGTCCTAGGTCTAATTATGTTCATCTGCTTCATCAATGATCTTCCCATAAGGAAGATCATTCCCAGTCGAGCAGGCTGCTTTTTCCTAGATGGTGTCAAGCTTCTTGGGTGCTGTTTGGGACTGCACTCAAACAGACTACTAGAAAGTATTCCACTATCTCCTGACTTATGCCTTGTAGATGAGAACAAGTTTTGGGGAGTCAGGAGGTGAGTTACTCACCACAAGCTTCATAGCCTCTGACTTATTCTTATTGTCATTATTTATATGACTTAATTCAGTTCAGTTTCTGGTCAATGGTAACCCTCAGGATGTTAATAATAGAGAATTCAGTGATGATAATGACATTAAATGTCAAAGGATGATGGGTTAGATTCTCTCTTGTTAGAGATATTTTTATCTGGCACTTGTGTGACAGGAATGTTACTTGCCACAATGTCAGCCCAAACCTGGATATTGTCCAGTTTTGCTGTATTTGATCATGGATTACTTCGCTATCTGAACAGTTGTGAATGGTGCTGAATATCATGCATTCGTCAGTGAACATCCCCACTTCTGACCTTATGGGAAGATCATTGATGAAGCAGATGAACATAATTAGACCTAGGACATTGCTGTGAACTACTACAGTGATGTCCTGGAACTGAGATGATTAATCTTCAACAACCACAACCGTCTTCCTTTGTGTTAGGTGTGACTGCAAATAGTGGAGAATTTTTCCCAATGTCCACTGACTCCAATTTTGCTCGGGTTTCCTGATGCTACTACACTCGGTCAAATGCTGCTTTGGTATCAAGGGCTGTGATACTTCACCTTTGGATTTTAGCTTTTTCATCCACATTTGAATCAAGGCTGTAATTAGATCAGGAGTTGGTTATTGCTAAGCAAACGCCACATGATAGTATGATTGATGTTCTATTACTTTACTGATGATTGAGAGTAGACTGATGGGCAGTAATTAGCTGGGTTGGATTTGTCCTGCTTTGTGTGTATGGGCAATTTTCTACATTGCTGTATCTATACTGAAGCAGCTTGGCGAGGGATGTTGCATGTTCTGGAGCACAAGTTTTCAGTACTATTGCTGGAATATTGTCAGGGTCCGTGGCCCATTTGATGGTGACAAACTTTGTTTCCTTCTTCTCTCTGAATTGTCTTCAGCTTTCTACATGATTGAGAACAATGGTTATTGAAGCTGCATGGGATCAAACTTACCCAATTATCTATCTAATCATAACCAGAGTATTCTTGCTTATGTTATATCGGGTATGTCTCCAATACCACATATATTCTAGTGATACCCAATCCCTCATGACCTACTCTCATGAGCTCTCCAATATTTCAGAATTGTCAGACTGTTTTTCTGTTGTTCAGTATTGGTAGATTATAAATTTCCTCCATTCAACAGAAAGACTGAAGTCATTGGGCAAGATTTTCCAGGCTTCCTGCCAGCAAGATCTTCCAGGCCCCATGTTTCCCTGTAGGATGGATGAGACATGCAAACTTCTATGGACATTGGTAGGAGGGGAAGATTCAACTGGCAGTAAATAGTGAACAGTTTCCACTTGCAGAAAACAAGCCAAAGGAAGCCAGATAATTCCACCCATTGTCTTCAGTCCCTTCCACAAACTTTATGCTCTCGCTGCTGACTCCATCCCTATTCCTGGCAAATGGTTGAGACTGTACTAGGCAGTTTGGAATCTTAGTGTTATACTTGAACCCAAGATCATCTTTCACAACCATATCAACACAAATGCTGATATTTATGTATCTATATAACATCTCCTGTCTCTGTCCCTGCCTCAGCTTACTTGCTATTGAAACCATCATGCATCTCCTGTTATCTCTAGCCTTGTCTATTCCAACACAGCCATGATTGGTCTCACCATATACCTTCTGTCAAGTTGCACAAACTCTGCTACCAATGTTCTAACTTACAGCATTGGCTCCAGATTCACCAGTACCTTGATTTATCAGTTCTCTTTGTGACTTTGCCTTTTCTATCTGTTATTTCTTGAAGCCCAACAAACCTCTCAGAAATCTGTGCTTCTTCCAATCAGATTTTAGAAGCATTCTGGATTTTGACCGCTGCTCCATTATGGCTTCAACTGTCCAGGTCCTAACCCCTGGCATTCCCTCCTGAACCTCTCTTTCTCCATTTAAGATGCACCTTCAAATCCACGAGCAGGATTTTCCAGTCCTGACAGTGGCAGCCACTATTATGGGAAAGACAGGAAAATTTGGAGAGCAGCTTAAAATCAACAGTTCTCTAAATTTTCCTGCCCTACCTGTGATGATGTTCACCAGTGTTGAGGTTGGAAAATCTTTGCTTGTGGTCCTTCCCGCTGATGAGATCTTCTGGTGCTGCTAAAGAAACCGCTATGGTGGTTACCGTGGCAGTGCAGCAGGTGAGCAACCTAAATTGCCATTAACTTTAATGGGATTGGAAGAATCCATCCTTTGCCAATGGCAAGCACCTCCACTGAGGGAAGACCAATTGTGAGGAGGGTACAGCGGAATATCCCAGCTTATGTCTTCAACCAGAGGAAGTGGTAGTGTGGTGATAATATTGCTGGACCAATCAGAAGCCCAGGCTAATGCTGTAGGAACATGTGGTCAAATCCCATCTTGGTACTTGGTGGAATTTGAAGTCAGTTAATTAATTTGGAATTGAAAGCTAATCTCAGTAATCCATAGAATCCCTATAGTGCAGCAGGAGGCTATTCAGCCCATTGTGGTTGGCTCATCCACTAACCACAATCTCACCCGGGCTCTATTCCCGTAACCCAACATATTTACCTTGCTCATCCCCTGACACTAGAGTCAATTTAGTATGGCCAATCTACCCAACCTGCACACCTTTGCAGTGTGGGAGGAGACCAGAATGCCCGGTGCAAACTCATGCAGATATAGGGAGGATGTGTAAACTCCATACAGACAATGCTCCAAGGCCGGAACTGAACTCTGGTCCTTGGCGTTGTAAGGCAGCAATGCTAACCACCGTGCCCCAACTGATGGTGGTCTTATGATCACCCCAGTTCCTATGGTGTCCACTGGTTGGAGAAGACTTAAAGCATAATGGTGGACACAGTGTGCTCCCTCTCCAAGGTCAGCCTGTTGTGGATGTGCGGTGGTAGAAAGACAGGCAGTCGGGTCTGACAATCTCTTTGAATGATGTGGAGATGCCGGCTTTGGACTGGGGTATACACAGCAAGAAGTCTCACAATACAGGTTAAAGTTCAACCAGTTTATTTGATAGTAAAGATTCACATTCTAATCACATTCTGTAAACTGTGTGTACCTTTTATATGCTCTGTTTGAGACCAGAACTCTCCACTCACCTGGCAAAGGGGCAAATCCCAAAGGCTTGTGGGTTTGCTATCAAATAAACTAGTTGGACTTTGACATGGTGTTACAAAGAACAAAGAACAAAGAACAAAACAGCACGGGAAACAGGCCGTTTGGCCCAACGAGCCCGCGTCGCCACCTCGATGTTCCCACTTCTGCCTGTGATCCCTGTCTGTGTTTATAGGTCTATGGATTGAAACCAAATTTGAGATAATTTAGGGAGAATTTGTTCTACCAATCAGCCTAAGAGCACTTCTTTGGGATGTGGGAGGAAACCGGAGCACCCGGAGAAAACCCACGCAAGCACGGGGAGAATGTGCAAACTCCCACAGACACAGGCCCAAATCCATGTATCTGCACAGCACAGGAATAGTCACTGAGCTGTCATGTTGCCCATCAAATGGTCTAGGTCAAGCATACACTAACATGTATACATGAAGCATTCGGATACTCTCGAAAAAAAAAATCCAAGAACAGCCCTCCCACAACCCATCGTGTGTACGCCCCTTGTTAGGCAACAAGGCGGACCAAAGTACCTGTAGGATAAAAACAAATACATCAATATCATCAAAAGATGTGCTGGTCAGGTGCTCCGCCATACTAAATTCATCCTCAGTATACCCAAACAGACACTGGAGTGTGGCGACTAGGGGATTTTCACAGCAACTTCATTGTAGTGTTAATGTAAGACTACTTGTGATACTAATAAATAAACTTTTTTTAAAAAAAACGTTCACTTCAAAGTAGCTGTCTTGATTGGCACCCATTCCACCACCTTCAACATTCACTCTCTCCAAAACTGACGCAGTGACAGCTAGGTATACTATCTACAAGATACATTGCAGCATCTCAAAGCTCCTTAGACAGCACCTTACACACCAGTAATCTCTACCATCAACAAGGACAAGGGTGACAGACACACAGGAGGTGGCCACATGGCCTCATTATCATTGCCACCACTTTTGTTATTTAGCCATTTAGTCCAAGGCACCTGTTTGTAGACTGTGTGGCACTGGAAGGACCTGTGTCTACGTGTATAATTTCAACCTATTGCATTGTAAAATGTTGTTGGCAAACACAACATTCGCTAACATCATTTCCACCAATACCAACCAATACAGATAAGATTTCTCTTCTGAGCTGATAGGTTCTTGCTGGGTATACATTGATGAACCCCCACCCCAACACCACCCCCCACTATGTGTGAGCTACATGGTGGATATCTACAGAATATTCAACTGTGGGAGTATCACATACAAGCCCAATTCGTTCAGTGCCTTTAGGCTGCACAATCCAGGATGTTCCCTTAGTTGTGAGACTTCTGATGGTGTTAACCTCTTTGAATGCCAGCTACCTGGATCTGGGGTTGAAATGCAACAAAAACGTAAGGGGCAGTCCCTTCAAATAATGAAAAGGGGACTGTTACCTCGGGCAAGGATAGGGAGCAACTGTTCCTCTTAGTTGAAAGGTCAATTACAAGGGACACAAATTAAAAATGAGGGGTGGGAGGTTTAGGGGAGATTTGAGATAAAGCACCTTTCTTGAGGATGATGAAGGTCTGAAATGCCTGGAAAGGTAATGGAGACGGGATGCCTCACATCCTTTAAAAAGTACCTGGATGAATACTTGGCATGCCATAGAATTTAAAGCTATGGGTCAAGTGTTGGCAAATGGGATTAGATGGGCAGGTCATGGCATTTCATGCGTCAAAGCAGACTCGATAGGCCGAAGGGCCTCTTCTGCACTGTGGTATTCTGTGATTTTATAAAAAGCGTCTGGTTCCAGTTGGCATTCTAGGCATGAACTAGCCAACTCCAAACAAAAGACAAAATACTTTAGTTCATTTATGTGTTTCAAAAGAACCCAACCCCATCCATTTGTGCTCAGGGTTCTAGATTTTGTTGCCTTACCCACCAACAACTCTCTGGATGGGCACACCCACTCATATCACACAGCTGGGATTCTGTAACATCATTTCATCCAATGTCTCCCAGAATATATCCAGCTGGAGTTGGTAGCCTTTGCCACACATCATTCTCACCAGGTTGAGGGCAAAGGTTTAAAAAGTGACTCCAGTGAATTTGATCCTTCTCACAGTCCCAAGTACTCCATGCATTTGCTGCATTTATTTATTATTTGTAACATTGCAAAGTAATGGTGAGTAACATCAAGACACTAATAAAAACATTGGCAGATGATCAATGCGTAAGTTTGAAGGTGTCCTAAGCAATAAAAATGGTTGAATTTCCCCAGAGCAAGAGATTTGGGAAGCTGCCAACACTTACGTTAATTAATCTTGCCAGTAAATCATTCAGACAATATAATCGCGTGAGGCAGGTAGAGCTCTCACTTTGTTGGAGCTATTCTGATATCCTGGTGAAGCGAAAATCTTGGCCAACATAGTCGATGGCTTTCTGAGTAAGTTCTTCAGTATGAAACCGTGACAAATCAGCATTTCTAAAGAAAATGACACACAACATTTCGAATGTCAACACTTCCTCTGTTGTCCAAATTTTTTTCTGTTAAAATCAAAGTTAACCTCTCCCATCACATTCCAGATTCTGATAAAGTCCCTGGGTTTTTCCAACCTTTTTCTTTCATTTTCAGATTTTGGTAGTTGCTGTTTTCTCTTCACTCCTTTGCATTCCTTCCTTCTTCCCTTGTAAGTTTTCCTCATTATACCAATATTCCCCAGCCCGTTGCAGATTGCTAACTCATGTAACCCATTGTTTATAGCCATAGCTATGGTGACTTAGAAACCAGTCAGCAAGGATTTCATCTCAAAGGTAAATAAATGTAAACAAAGGAATAGTTGGCTGCACTTGACAAATTAGCAGAGAAATAAATAACCACATTTTATATGTTTTATTTATGTAAACATGCATATTTACAATTTGGTCATATTAATGACTCCCTGGTCCAGTTTGTTCTTTATGTATGCAATATTTGACCTTAAATGGTAAATGCTGGCTTGATTTGTGTCTAGCTCTAAGAATAATACACTATTGCAAAATGGAATTTGTTTTGCGTTATACAGGTCGAGTAAGGCAGTGGCGTATGGGTGGTGGGGATGATATTGTGAGGTCGAAAATCAAATTTCAACAATTGAATATATTGTATAATTATTACTTGTTCAAGGGTGATTTGCTTCCCTGTGAAAGTTTCATGCTGGTTTTATTCATATCCACTAACTCTCATTGTGTTTAGTAGGGCATTCCAATACGATATCAATGAGCTGTCTGCTGAGAATTGTGGCATGCATGCGTGCACTATGCCTCTAATTCCTGGATTTTTTTTTGCTTTATGTTGTCCATGAATTCTGCTGGCTACCTTCACAGGTTCTTAACTTTTTGGGTAGTTGCAGTCAGTCAGGGATAAATTCTTGGAATTTAAATGGAGGGACAGCGAGAGGCTGAACATGGAATCAGATTTTGGAGAACATACTGGTACAATGCAATGGTAAAACTTCCATTTCCAGTAGATGTAGATAATCTTGTACATTATCAGACCAAATCTGGAAATCCTGAGAAACTGATTTTACAATGTTCATTGAGAATTGCATAGAATCTGGATCATAGAATTAGGAAATTCAGCTCAACTGACCTTTGCTGATGTTTCTGCTCCATTTCAAATCCTGTCACCTTATTTTCTCTATCTTTGTGCCCTTGGTTTCTTTCCCTCTTGTGCAAAGAGCACATGGGAGATTAAGGATTTCAGGTTGAGGAATGAAGAAGTGGAAGAAGGCTGTGAGGGAGGACAGAAAGTTGGATTAGAACATGGAATTGTCTAGCGTGGAGAGAATGATGTCTTGTGTGTGGTGACAGTGTGAATGCAGTCAGTATAGATAAACAAAATGAGGGGCCTAATGGGCAGAGCAGTACTGTCCACACATCTGCCCTTTAAGTCAAACTCAGGGTGCTGGCTGGTAGAGGGAACATACACAGTCTCTGGGACAAAATGGATTGCAGGGGGAGGTCCAGTCTGAGACGGGAATAGCAGGTCACTGCATCTGATGGAAATTCTAAGGATGATGTGGGGATATCTAGGAACAGAAGAGAAAACTTAATTGAAGTAGGCTGGGGATTGGGAGAGAGGTTATGAACAGGATTTTATGGCCTCGCTTGAGCCAGACTGGAAATTTGCACCCAACGTCAACGGATATTTTCGTTGTCCACCCCTTGCTTCAATTCTGTGATCCGCAAGGTGGTAGAATTCTGGCGATCATGTTCATTTCCATGTTGACAGGTTCTCAGGTGAGTGGAGATGTTCAAGGTTATTTTGCCATCATGTTGCACCTTTTTATTTTGGGTGCAATAATTTGGTAAAGCTGGGTGTGAGATGTATAGAGCCATCTGCACCTGCTTCCGTGCTGGTTTTCACTTTACTAAGACCTGAAAATGGCCATGATCAGGAACCTGCCTGAAACGACGCAGCATCCATTTAATATTTTTGCATGGATTTCAATCTACTTAATGTGCTGCACTTTACCAGCACATCTGCCTTTACCACAGTGATTCCCCAATCCAGAATCGGCTTGGAACAGATATGCTCAATAAAAGTCTGATTCGGGCGCTCCAACAGTGAGGGTTAGAGAGGAGGCAAGTGCTTATTGTCAAATGGCTCTGTATTGCTCATGGTGGGGGGGAGGGGTACTTTCATGATGGCCCTGTTCTGTTTTGGGTAGGGAGGATTCTGAGTATGTGTGAAGGGGAGGATGTGTGGGCAGGGGGCGGGGGGCTGTTGCTCAGCAGGGTGCCTGAAGTCCAATTTGCAGCATGGATCTGGGTCTCAGCACTGAACTTGGGTCTTGGGGATGCTGCTGGGCCCTAGTGCACATAACACTCTTCCCTCTGAAGGATTTGACCAAAGCAAATTTGAAATTGCATGCTGCAGCCTCAGAACTTTGCAAGCAGCAATGTCTATGCTCACGACACAGGGGGTTACTGGGGGAGACATGTAGCTGGGGAATGGGGAGAGCAGGCTGTGTTGCTGGGATCATGAGGGGGATGGGCAGTGTGTATTGCTTGCCTTGGGACAAACAGCATTCCTTAATTTCTCCATGTGTTTCTCTCCTTCTCCAAACCTTACCACCCCACATTACTCCCCTTCAGAATGACAAAATGGCTTTTGCAATACAACCGATTGCTCTTGCAGTTCTTTTAGTTGCTGCTGGAGCTGAGGAGAAGGAGCAGGTGGATGAATTCCGGACACAGGGAGTCCAGGCCTTACCACTTGCAGGAATAGAGGGAGACAGCCACCAGAGGCAGAAAGTGACTGCCACTCACTCATTTATGCATAGCTACATGAGAAGGAGGGAGCAGAGACCCTGGCAGTTCCACACACAAGTGTCATCTGAACAAATGTCAGTTCCGGCTCTGAAAGGAGACTGTGCAACACTGTTCCACTTGTTGCAGGACCTGACACTGCAAGGTAGCTGAGAGGCATCCGCTTTCGGTGGTTATCAAATTGACAGCCATTCTGAACTTATGCCACTGGCTTCTTCCAGACCCCAGTGGAGACGTATGTGGCATTTCTGTCGGTTGTCCAAATGTGTGTCAAGGATGTCTCGGATGCCCTATGTTCCCTGGCTGGCCACTACATCAAATTTCACCTGCACCAAGCCCAGGCTGCAGGATTCGCAGTCATTGTGGGGATGACTAAGGTGCAGGAGCTATAGACTGCACTCATGTTGCTCTTAAGCCCAGCATCAGAATCTACAAAGATTTGTCAATAAAAAATGGATTAATTCCCTAAATGTCCAATTGTTTTAAACACATGCTGAACATGTGCACATCAGCGCCAGACACCCCAGCAGCTTGTATGATTCTGAGGAGCACAGACATACCGGAAGCCTTTGAGGAGGAACCCAGGGTGCAGGAATGGCTCTTGGATGACATGGGGTACCCATTTGGCTGATAACACATGTGCAGAAGTCTGCGACTGAGGCGGAGAGGCCGGTATAATGAGGCTCACGTAGCCATCCGCTCTCTAGCAGAGAGGTGCATAGGGCTCCTGAAAACTCAGTTCTGGTGCCTGGATCGCTCTGGTGGGGCCCTACAGTACAGTCTCTGATTTCTTCCTGCATTTTGGTTATGTGCTGTGTCCTTCACAACCTGGTGTTGCAGAGAAGTGACTTTTTGAAGGAGAACATGTAGGCCAATCAGCTGGGTGTCACTGCGGAGCAGGCCACCCATCAGGAAGAAGAGGAAGGGGAGAAGGAAGAGGAGGAGGAGGACCATGTTGAGCAAAACCACCCAAGTGCTGGAGGATTGGCAGCAACAGCGGCTAGGGGGTGCCCTGATCACCAAGTGGATCGCTAACTAGGGGCCTGTGTTTATGCATGTGGGCTCCATTCCCCTTACCCCCACTCCCAATTCTACTATCTCCTGCAACATCATCACATCAGAGAGTTCAGACTGAGTATCTGTGTTTCTTTGGCAGGCAGGAGGATGATAACAACTCACTAAGCATCATTATAATGATGTCTTGGTGCAAAACAAGTCTGGCTTCTATCTGAGCTCTGCATGCATACTGGCACCTGAATCCATCTGTGTATTGGATAAAGGATCAGTGAACCCCTATACAGGGCCCTGAGATGAGTGGGGTGTGGAAGTGGAGGGAATTGCTTGGGGATTCTGGAGAACTAATGGTTTAATTTTCTCCATGACGTAGCATTGAGGGGCCTCGCCAACTGACATCAACATGAAGGATCCCTCCGGCAATCGTTAAGGCAAGAGGATTTCTGTTTCAGGCAAATCTGAGACAAATTTGTGACAGGTGGGTGGTGAAAAAACATTTACTGTTTACGATAAAATTGTCTAAATAAGAAGTTCTAATATAAAAACCCATATGGGTATATGGAAAAGAATAGGATAGGGGTTATAGATAGGTCTGTGGATTGGTAGATGTGATCGGCGCAACTCGTGGGCCGAAGGGCCTGTTTGTGCTGTATTGTTCTATGTTCTATGTTCTATTTAAAAACATGTAAATAGAAAATGTTAAAGTGCTTAAAAATTATCCAGCTAGTGCAGCCCTTCACCTATGCCATCTTAGTGCAACTACAATTTTCCAATCTTACATGGTCTACCAAGATGTCTTTATGTCTCCCCAGAATGTACATTGGAACTGGAGGGAGCCAGCTGCTTACCATGTACCATGGCCTGTGATGCGCTTGGTGAGTGTCCTCTGGAGGGCCAGGATCTTGAGGGCCCTGGCTGGCTTTCCTGTTGTTTGGGATGTGTCCATGACACCCTTTTCATCCCGCTGCCCCTGAGTTGCCCCCATGTCAGGGAGGCCGTAGTCAGAAGATGTAGCCACAGCCAGAACCTCCTAGCCAGAAGGCCCTGGGATGGGCTCGAGCCCTTTGTCCTCCCTTGGGCTTCCTGTGGGCCGCTGTCCCTACCAGGAACACCTGCAATCCTACTCATGGAGGTTGAAAAGCTGCGATGACCAGCTGAGTGGGGCCACTTGTTCCATCAGAGACTGGGCCACACTCTGCAACCCCTCAGCCATGGCCCTCTGTGACTGGGCTACGTTCTCAAGGGTTGCTACTGTAGCCTGCTGTGTTTCTGCATTGTCCCGCTGGGTCTCAGCCATAGACTGCAGAATCTCGAGAAGCTTGATGAGTCCTCAGCTGTGGCCTGCTGTGACTCGGCCATCACTTGGAGCCTGCCACTCATGGTGAGGAATCCCTGCCCCAGGCTTTCCACTGCGGATGCCACCCTTGCAGTACTGGTCTGGGAACCACATAAGACAGGCAATAGCTGGTCAGCCTGAAAGCTTTAGGACTCCTCCCAACAGCCTTAAAGTCAGTCCAATGTGGCCGTTAGCCCCTCCTGCATGCTCTGGCTCAGTTGCTGCATCTCCAGCATTGAGGGAGAAGTGACCTCAGAGGCTCAGCGTGTAGCTTGGGGCCAGCTGAGTCCTCACCTCAAGCAGCCCTCCACGTGCTAGAGGCCTTGGACATTCCCTCTTCCACCTGATGTACACTATTAGATGTGTCGGGCTCACAAAGAGTGAGCCAGAGGCCTCACTACTAATTGGACTCACCAACATGACAGTATCTGGAATGGAGTTGTAGATGGAAGCTGATGCCAAAATGGTGCCACCCTCGGAAGTCCCTTCATCCTCTGAGGACTCAACTGGGGTGTCTGGGGCTGGATGGGTGGGAGTCACGATGCCAGATGACCCTGGAATGTCGATATCTGTTCCTGCAACACAGGACACAAGGTTAGGTGCAAGAGTGGGAGAGGAATCTGGGGTGCAAAAACTTGATTTCTCCATTGAACATAAAACAAAGCACAAAGAATATGTGACAGGAGCCCTTTGGCCCTCTAAGCTTGTAGCAGCCATGCTGCCCTTCTGAATTATAACCTATTATCCTTCCAAGGACCATATGTCTCTCTTCCCATCCCACACATGATATCTGTCAAGATGCTCCTTAAAGATCATTTTCATACTTGCTTTTACAACCTTCCCTGGCAACCCATCGCCTTCTGCGGAAATAAATATGCCTCCTATATCTCTTTTAAATCTCGCCTCTGGCACGTTAAACCCATGCCCCCTAGAAATTGCCTCAAATTGAGTGGAGGATTGACAAGTGCTCACTTTTTGACTCCAGCCCAACTAGCTGTGGCTGACAGTCTGGATATCTCCTTCTTAGGATAACTCCACTCCTACCCCTCCCCCCCGTTCCTCAGAGAGGGTGAGGACTTGGAAATCTGACTCACCCTTATCTTCTCCTTTCTCAGATGTTATGGTCAGTCTTTTCCAGTAGGGACAGAAGGAGCCATCAAACAAATGATGGTGTGACTCTTGCAGACTATCAGGGAATGGCCCTCAGAGGATAAGCACAGTGCTATATTGGGGAGGAGGAAGGAGGTTCTTGAGGGTCACAGGCTGGAAGCATGCAGGGTGCTGCGGGTTGGGGGGGTTCTGGAGGTGATTTGTGGGAAAGATGCTAGATGGGGTTAAGGACTCACCATTGCTGCCTTGATGAAGTAATTGACCTTTTTGTGGCATTGCTTCCCTGTTATGGGGATGGGGGCAGTGCTTTGGCACTGCTTCCCAGGCCTCTTTGCTGTCACCCCTCCCCCTGCCAGGTCTTCGTCCTGCTGGGGGAGAAGAAGGTGTCCCACCTTGCCTCTGCAGCTCCCAGCAACCTGCTAAGATATTCCTCCGTGAATCTGGGTGCTGGCCTGTCGGACATTTTATCCTGCCTGTCCACCCTTGGGGTTTTTATAGACCTGCCTTTGTTTTGGCAGATCAACTACAGACAGTTTTGGAGAGCATTCTAACAAATTAAAGGTAGTTTGCTTGTCAGCATTGAGGGGAAGGCAAGTGAGCACTTGCAAGTGTGCTTATTTGGTGGGTGGGGTAGGGACAGGGGGAGGGGTTGGGGATCAGTGCTTGTATGGTGATTGGCGGCAGAGAGAGAGAGGGAAGTGTCATACACATATCAGAGTCGGGGGGAGATGACAGCCATGTCCAAGATGGACATGGGGAGAAGGGAGCAGCTGTCATTCTGCTTGCAGTTGGTGGGGGAGAGGTCGGGGCAGGATCACTCTGTCTATGATGGGGGGTATGGGGGCGGGGAAGGAGAAGGGAAAGGCACTGCCACTCTGCCTGCGATTGTTGGGGGTGTGGGGGTTGGAGGAGGTGGGATCACTCTGCTGTGATGGGTGAGTGCGAGGTAGGGGCAGGATCACTTTGCCTGTGATGGGTGGGGGGCACTGCCACTCTGTCTGTGATCAGTGAATAGGAGAGGGCCATGATCAGTCTGGGTTACAGGGGGTGGGCGAATATGGGGGCCAATAATGTTAGGGGGGGTCCCAATGTCTGTGGGAGGCAGGGGGAGGCATTATTCCGCCTGGGAGGGATGTGGAAGGAGAGCAGCATTTTTTTTTGCCTGCACAAATGCAGTTGGAGGCTCCGATTGGAGCTGCAGGGTTTCGGGCACATTAAGTTCCACATACAGGCTTCTGCAGTGAGAGTTGGGATGGCTGATACTTCTGCATGCAGAGTGCACATGGGGGATCTAAAAATGAGCCTAGAAGACGGATCTGAAACTCTTCCAGTTTCAAGTCAGCCCAGTACTTAGAAAAAAAATGGTAAGATAGCGCCCAATGATGTTGAGAGACTGAAGTGTAATGACGATAGTCAAAGATGACAGAAAAACAGTGGAGGGGCACTTCTTGGCAAAGCGAGATGTACTTGTATACTGTAGCTGACCATTTTTAAAAACTCACTTTTAACTGCTAGGAGTGCAGGTCCAAGCATGAGGAGGCAGTATGAGAATGGTGGACAATTGTGTGAGAAAAGTGTGAACTATCTTGCTAATCGGAAGCTGTAGAGCTGAAATGTGCGGACACACAGATTCTCATAATTGTGCCTTGTTTCACCCGTTTCCCTTGATAAAATATCAAAGGGTTTCACAGAATTATAGAATCCCTACAGTGCAAAAGGAGGATATTCAGCCCAACGAGACTGCATCACTCTCCACAAAAGTATCTTAACCATAACCTATCCCCATAACTAACATATTTCACCTGCTAATCCCCTTAGTCTACATATTTTGGGACACCAAGGGAAAATTTAGCATAGCCAATCAACTGAACTAGTACATCTTTAAACTGTGGGAGGAAACCAGAGCACCTGGAGAAAGAGGTGGAGCTGCAGAGACGCAAGGCCAGAGAAATCTAAGGAGGTCCCACGGAATTGGAGACAACCCTATGTTACTGACCCTGAAAGTGATTTTGGTGTGCAACCCTTTCACCACCAATGGCTTCCAGGGCTCTGTGAGTGACATATGAAGCATTTCACAGATTTACACACATAGGTATGTCAAAGAGGTGACTAGTGCCTTCTTCCATCAGGACAATGAGTTCATCACTGATGATATCAGCCAAATAGCGAGGACAACTTGTTTCTCAGCCATTTTCAGGTCAATGACTTCACACAAGACAGTTCAATTGTATTTCTGAAAGATCATGTTAGTCAAACTTCTCCTTGACAATGCGCACAATAGAGTGCCTGCGGAGGCCACATCTTGTATGTCAGTCACAGTCTCACGCCCAGTCACAGACACATTCGCTGTCATGGACTCATTCCCTGTCATGGATTCATTCCGCATCGCAGACTCACTCCCCATCATGGACTCACTTTCTATCACAGGCTCACTCCCCATCACAGACTCACTCCCTGTCACAGACTCACTCCCCATCACAGATTCACTCCCCATCACAGACTCACTCCCCATCACAGGCTCACTCCCCATCACAGACTCACTCCCCATCACAGGCTCACTCCCCATCACAGACTCACTCCCCATCACAGACTCACTCCCCATCACAGATTCACTCCCTGTCACAGACTCACTCCCTGTCACAGACTCACTCCCTTTCACAGATTCACTCCCTGTCACAGACTCACTCTGTTGCACACCCATTCCCAGTCTCAGGCTCACTCCCAGTTACATATTCACTCCCCCTCACAGACTCAATCCCAATGACAGCTCCACTCCCAGTCACAAACTCACTCCCAGTCAGAGATTCACTGCCAGTCAAAGACTCACTCCCATTCACAGACTCACTTCCAGAAACAGACTCACTCCTAGTCAGTGACTCAGTCTTAGTCTCAGGCTCACTCCCAATCACAGACACACTCCCCATCATGGACTCACTCCCCTTCATAGACTTATTCACCATCACAGACTTATTACCAGTGGTGGATTAACCATTAGACTGAGTAAGCTTAAGCCTAGGGATCTGAAAGAGGGCAGCCGGAGAGCAAAAAAAAATTGGTTTAACCCTTTTAAGGATGAATACATTTTCATAACTATACTCTGTGGGTGAATTAATGTAACAAATATCTATAAATAGAGAAGCTTCACACCCAGACTTGCACTACATGCAAATAAATACAAAATAAATGTCACTGTCACTGGAATGTATCACGATCTGGCAAGAGATCGACTGCACAAGCTGTATCCAAATACATACATTTGCTTTAGAATTTATCTGTCCTTAATGATCACTAACTCTTCAGGTGAGCTTTCATTTTTGGCACTGAAGAGGATCAAAATCTATTTGTGCTCAACAATGAGTGATGAGAAACTTAGTCATCTGGCACTCATGCACAGTGAATCAGATATGCTTCGACCTGTTGATTTACATGCTGTTATTGACAATTTTGTAAATCAAAAAACACAGAAGTTTTTTAAAGTACAAATGTAAAGAAAATAAAAAATAAATGAATCCAAGGGCTTTAATTGATTCATATAACTGAATGATGTTCTACATGTAATACATTATACAGAGTACAATGATATAAATTATCTAATGTCACTTAATGCAACTTTATTCTATTCAACGAAGAGTGCGCAGTTCAAAGAGCTTGACTGAAGATCAGCCTAGGGATCCGGGTGGCAGCTAATCTGCCACTGCTCATAACCTGTCACAGATCCACACCTAGTCACAAATTCATTCCCTGTCACACATTCACTCCCAGTCACTGACTCACTCCCACTCCCAAACTCACTCCCCGTCTCAACTCCACTCCAAGTCACAAATTCACTCCCCATCACAGACTAACTCCCCATCACAGACTCATACTCCATCATAAACCCAGTCCCAGTCACAGACATACTCCCAGACCCAGATACACTCTCAGTCACAGGCACATTTTCTGTCACAGCCTCACTCCCAGTCACAGATTCAGTCTCAGTCACAGGATCACTCCCAATCACAGACTCACTCCCAATCACAGCCTCACTCCTAATCACAACCTCACTCCCCTCCACAGACCCAGTACAGTCACAGACTCATTGCCTGTCACAGACTCATTCTGTTGCAGACTCACTCCCCATCACAGACCCACTCCCAGTGACAGACTCACTGCCTGTCACAGATTCACTCCCTGTCACAGACTCACTCTGTTGCAGAATCATTCCCACTCCCAGTGACAGACTTCCAGTCACAAACCCACTCCGCCTCACTAACTCACTCCCATTGCAGATTCACGCCCCATCACAGATTCACTCCCAATCACAGATACCCTCCCAGTCACAGACTCACTCCCCATCACAGACTCATTCCCTGTCACAGACTCACTCAACATCACAGACTCATTCTGCATCACAGACTCACTCCCCATCACAGACTCATTCCCCGTCACAGACTCATTCTGCATCACAGACTCACTCCCCATCACAGACTCATTCTGCATCACAGACTCACTCCCCATCACAGACTCATTCCCGTCACAGACTCATTCTGCATCACAGACTCACTCCCCATCACAGACTCATTCCCCGTCACAGACTCACTCCCCATCACAGACTCATTCCCCGTCACAGACTCACTCCCCATCACAGACTCATTCCCCGTCACAGACTCATTCCCCGTCACAGACTCACTCCCCATCACAGACTCATTCCCCGTCACAGACTCACTCCCCATCACAGACTCACTCCCCATCACAGACTCATTCTGCATCACAGACTCACTCCCCATCACGGACTCATTCTGTGTCACAGACTCATTCTGCATCACAGACTCACTCAACATCACAGACTCATTCTGCATCACAGACTCACTCCCCATCACGGACTCATTCTGTGCCACAGATTCACTCCCAATCACAGATACCCTCCCAGTCACAGACTCACTCCCAATCACAGACTCACTTCCCATCACAGACTCACTCAACATCACAGACTCACTCACCGTCACAGACTCATTCTGCATCACAGACTCACTTCCCATCACACACTCGTTCACTGTCACAAACTCACTCTGAGTTACAGAGCCACTCCATGTCACAGATTCACTCCACGTTACAGACTCAGTCCGTCAAAGATCTAATTTCTATCAGAGACTCACTTCCAGTCGCAGACTCACTCCTAATTATAGACTCACTCTGTTACTGATTCACTCTGTTGCAAACTCACTCCCATCACGGACTTAGTCCTCGTCACGGACTCACTCCCACTGGGAGTGGTGGGGGGATAAGGGATCAGTAACAGTATAGGGTTGGAGCAATGTCTATGAGGGTCGGGGGGAACATTATCCAGGAGGGATGTGGCAGGGGAGCAGCGTGATTCAGAATCGCTGATATTTTTGCAGACAGAGTACATATGGGGGTGACTCAGAACGGGTCTAAAAGTCAGATCTGAAATACTCCATGCCCAATATTACCATTTTAATTCTAAGTGCTGGACAGACTTGAAATGGAGAGTGTTTCAGATCCGATGTTTAGACTTGTAGTCTGCCTAAAAAAATTCGGCAATATAGAACATTACAGCACAGAACAGGCCTTCGGCCTTCGATGTTGCGCCGATCAATTAAGAAAAAGCAGTGACCCTCTAACCTAAACCATTCCCTTTTCATCCATAAACTTATCTACTAACCTCTTAAACGCCACCAAACTTGGCGCATCTACAACTGCAGCAGGCAGGGCATTCCATACCCTTACCACCCTCTGGGTAAAGAACCTACCTCTGACATCCGTCCTATAACTAACACCCCTTAATTTAAAGCTGTGTCCCCTCGTGCTAGCTTTCTCCATCCTAGGAAAAAGGCTATCACTGTCCACCCTATCTAAAACTCTAATCATCTTATATGTTTCGATTAGGTCCCCTCTTAGCCGCCTCCTTTCTAACGAAAACAACATCAAATCCCTCAGCCTCTCTTCATAAGACCTGCCCTCCATACCAGGCAACATCCTGGTAAACTCCTCTGTACCCTCTCCAATGCCTCCACATCTTTCTTATAATGTGGGGACCAGAACTGCACACAATACTCCAAGTGCGGCCGCACTAGAGTTTTGTACAGTTGCAACATGACGTTGCGGCTCCGAA
The DNA here is from genome assembly GCA_024679065.1 of Sphyrna mokarran. Classification (NCBI taxonomy): domain Eukaryota; kingdom Metazoa; phylum Chordata; class Chondrichthyes; order Carcharhiniformes; family Carcharhinidae; genus Sphyrna; species Sphyrna mokarran. The sequence continues at coordinate 36,578,891 of JAGIQG010000012.1, read as the reverse complement.
ATCCAATCCCCCTACCAATAAAAGCTAAGACTCCGTATGCCTTCTTAACAACCTTATCGACTTGACTGCCTACTTTCAGGGATCTATGCACATATACACCAATATCCCTCTGTTCATCAACACTATTAAGAATCCTACCATTAGCCCTATACTCTACACATTTATTATTCCTGCCAAAGTGCATTACCTCACACTTTTCCACATTAAACTCCATTGCCACCTCTCAGCCCAGCTCTGCAACTTGTCCAAGTCTCTCTGCAAACTATAACACCCCTCTTCACTATCTACCACTCCTCCAACTTTGATTTCATCCGCAAATTTACTAATCCATCCTTCAATACCCTCATCCAGATCATTTATAAAAATTACAAACAGCAGGGCCCCAAAACAGATCCCTGAGGTACACCACTTGTAACCGAACTCCACGATGAATAATTTCCATCAACCACCACCCTCTGTCTTCTATCAGCTAGCCAATTCCTAATCCAATTAGCTAAATCACCCTCAATCCCATACATCTGCATTTTCTGCAGAAGCCTTCCATGGAGGTATGAATCATGCTTCAGAAGCCTGTGGGCGGGGTTTAATGTGCATGATCAGCGAACTGCGCATGCGCAGAAAAAAAAGGATAGAATGTGGCTCTCCCACCATATTGGTTCCGGATTGGATAATGCCTGTCTCTTGCCCCACAGACATTACCATAACCCTCAGCATTGCTGACTCCCTTATCCCCCCATACCTCCATCACCCAGATCAATTGCAGGCCCATCCCCCTTCCCCCTCTCTGATCACAGGCAGAAGATCACCCCCAACACTGATCTGAAGCAGAGAGGCATCGACACTCGGCACTTCCCTCCTCACTAACTGGAGTGCCCCAATCAGACTTTTGTAGAATATGTCCGTTTTGTGCCAAATCTGGATGGAAGCACATGGTGGTAAAGGAGGGTATGTTGGTAAGGTTAGGCATGCAGCCTTTTAAAGTCAATTTAAATGCATGCAGATTCATTTAAATGGTCGTTGTTTCAGGCGCGATCCCGATCACGGCCATTTTCGGGCCTTGGTAAAGGGGAAACCAGCACGGAGACGGGCGCGAATCACGCGACTCACCTCACACCCAACTTTACCAAGTTTTCATACCCAAAAATGGGCGCAACCTGATGGTAAAATTGGGCTGTCCAGTTTCAAGTCCGGCCAGCACCTAGAATCAGAATGGTAAAATAAGGCTTTTTCTCTCCTTCCACTCACTTTTGTCTCTAATTCTCTTCTCACACTGTTTCTTTTCCTCTATTCTCTCACACACAGATGTTACTGATGGACAGACAGAAAACAAAGAGAAAGGGAGAAAAGGAAATATAACGACCCAAGAGCAAATCCTGACACCACTACCAGAAAAAATAATACAGTAAAATCCGAGAAATAAGAATACTGGTCTGAACTGCTCTTGTATGCCTTAAAATGAAGCACCAATAAAAGTGGGGAAATAAAAAAAATGGTTGGAACTATGTTTTGCTGTTGGGGAGTGGCAGGTCAACTGAGGAATGCTGAGCAGTGATGAGGTAGTTCTGTAGAGGGGGGGAGGGTTGGAACTAAGTCAACTCAAAATGATAAAGAGACTTGATAGGTAGATAAAGAAATTATTCCCTTTTTGGAGGGAATCCAGGATAAGGGGGCACTATCTATTATTTAGAGAGCTAAATCTTTTAGGAATAGGATCAGTAAGTATATTTTTTACCTGAACTGTATTGAAGTTTGTAATGCAGTTCAGTGTTAAATTAAATTTTCAGTACTATGATTAGTAGATAGTTGTTAGGCAAAGGCATCAAGTGATATGGTTACAAGTTGGGTTAATGGAGATGATCTCATTGAATGCCAAGAACGTCTCGAGGGGCTGAAATGACCTACTCCTGTTCTTATGTTTCAGACACTCCTCTGCACTTGCTAGTCACAATTATCTTGGCCCAGCTTTTGGTGGCAGTCTCTTGCCTGCTGTTGCCTTCAGTGTGTTTAAAAAAGGAGCAGCAGATGAGATTAAAAATATGTGAAACAAACAAAAACTTCAAATAAATAAAATCTTCACTCTTTGGGAAAATACTTTATTTGGATTGAGTGTAAAGAAAGGATGAATGAACTAATTTAAAGCATTTTTTTTAGACAGTATAAGCATCATTTAATTGCAGAATGAGATGTTTCCTTCCACTAGTTGGGTGCAGCAGCTCAAGTTGCGTAACCTACACCCATGCTTCAATAATTTTTAGCAAGGTATTCAAATTAAAGACAAATGAAAGCCACTTTGAGAGAGTGAGCTGCTTTTACACCCTCTATATGCTCTTATGGTTCAATGTGAATTCAACAAGACGGCTCAAAGTGCAAAAACATTATTTTTAATTGTAACTTTAAACTTGTAGTCTGAGGACATGACATAATAGACAATTGTTAAAAACTGTATTTATTTCAATTCGGGATAAGACATTGGATCTTGCTTACTTTTAGAATCAATTCTATAATTGCCCTTCAGTTAAATATACGATTTGAATCTGGACATTAACAAACAGGCCAGTACTATGAATGTTTTCATGGCTCGGCCAACAATTCTGAAAAATGGTATCACACATCAGCTGTTTAATTTACACAAAGAAATTGATGAAAAAGCATTGTGTAGCAACCTAGTTGAAGTTTCTTGACGCACTCAGTCATAGCAGGTGAACTCGACAAATAAACCTAAACTCTCGATTTCAGATTAGCAATCAGACATCAGATGGATAGAATTGAATGATTACTTCATGAAATTGTTACTAAAAAGATCCGATGCATATATACTTCTCATCTTACGTTGCATAATAGCCAACAAAATACTATTTTAATTTTTTATTCTGAGCATTGAGAACTTAGTTATAGTAATTACATACAACCATTAAACATTTTAACAAGTAAAACAAATTCTATTATTTAAGGAAAGGTAAAAAAAATCTATTCTCTAAGACTAGTTACGTAAAATAATTTTCAAAAGAAACTTTGCATTCATTTTTCAAAAGAAATTTATTTTTTACGTAACTGTGAAGATAGGTGTGGCTGAATACGTAAAATGAACACCACACCTCGAAGGACAACTTGAAAGCATATATATAGATAGTTCAGTGTATCTGATTTATTCTAGCCCAATACACTTGTAGATATTTCTTTAGTAACTATTGAAAACATGGAGAATAAGGATCAAGATATCAAAGAGCACGAAAGACAACGCCGAAGCAGGTAACTTTTTAAAAAGTTTTTGTAATGTGCTATTGATGTACAATTGATGACATAAACAATTCACTAAAATGTTCTGCAACATGAATATTTGTCATATGCCAATGAATTCTTGATATTGTATATCTGGAATTAGAGTTTTTTTGCTAAATTTAAAGAGTAATTGCAAATCTTAGAGCACTGCGTTTATTTGAAGCAATATGTTTTCCATCTGTGTGCAGTTGAAAGGTCCGAATGCATAGTGTAGGGGGTAGCTTCTAAAAGGACTAAGAGTTGATAAAACTGCAAAGTGTTTCCATTACAATAAGCAACTAAAAACTCTCATATTTGGCCATCTGATAATCGGTTTCCTTCAGAAGTCAAAGTAATTGCAATAAATTTTACCAAATTGAAAACTTGGTATTTTGCAAGAATGTGTAACAGACACTGAGATGTAAATGAATTCTGATATGTACTGTCCACCTTCCTACTTTCCCTACTTCAACTACTAATAATTATCTTTATTGTGCTATATTTGAAATATTATGTAAAATATTAAACAATTTTACCTAAAACAAATGACCAAATTTTATATTTACAATGAACAATCTTTGAAGTCCACAGAACAGTATATATATACTTTCATTTAGTTTCAGGAAAACATGGGATCCTTTTACTTTGAAAACAATAAATGATGAAGAAGAAATTACTGGAAAATTTGTGCTGCTCCTGCAATATATAATTTGCTTTACCTTTGGAGTTTGTGTGCTGGGATTTATCTTTCTCAGCAAGGTTAGTAAATCCTTGGAGAAACAGTCCTGGAATTTTTTTAAAAAAACTTAAGTTTTGTCATGTTGCAAATAATTTACAGTGTTTGTTAAACAATAGTAGTATAATGTCTTTTTTGCTAAATATCTATCGATCACAATATATAAACATTTTTTAAGACCTCAGAATGCCCCAGAGCAATCTTATAATCAATGTAATACTTCTTGAAAAATACAAATAGCAAAGACATAATTAGTTAGATTTTTGAATGTTTGTTGAGAGATAAATGTTGACCAGGGAACGAGGATAACTTCTCTTTGAATAATACCATGGAATATTTTACACCTACCTGAGCGTGCAAACAGAGAATTCAGTTTAATGTATTATCACAAAAGTATGTACCTATGACAGCGCAGCATTCCATTGGAGTATCCACCTAGATTTTTATCCCAGTTCTCTGGTTTGAAGTTTGAAGTCTCACAACACCAGGCTTAAGTGTAAATCTTTAATTTAAAGTGTAAAGGTAAACCTGGGTTTACCCAATCCAATGCCGGCATCTCCACATCATTGAGGTTTGAACTCAGTACCTCGTACCTCAGAAAGAAGAATGAAATCACTAAGCCATAGTTGACACAGATCCATCAGGCTGATGAAATACAAGGGTAAGGTTTTTGAAGCAGAATTTGATGAAAGATCCTCAATCTGAAATGTTAACTTGACCACCACAGATTATGCCTGTCCTACCAAACATTTCCAGATTTTTCTTATTTTTCCACAATAAGATTTTGATTCACTTTGTTTTATTATCCCTTTGGGATAATAAAACAAAGAAATATCCCAAACTCTGCGCTTCTTAAAAATATGACAGTGAGACTTTTTTGTAATTTTGTTTTGCAATTTTATTCCAATCCAATCAAGCCAAATTAAAGCCAATTCAGAGTCCCAACAAGTTGAGACATTCCTGATCCAAGCTGACAATCAGGGCTCTCACCTCCTGTCTTGGGCTTGATCTACATAATCCAAGCTGATTGGAATGGGAAAGCTTCTCCTCCAATGCTTGGTCTCATTTGCATTTTAACTAAAAGGTTGAGATGCCGCTTTTAAAAATTGCTCCAAATGAAGCTAAAATGTAATCTAATGACCTCAACCAAAAGGTCAAGAAGCAATCCTGACTCGCCACCAAGAATGCTAATGAATGTGCCTGCAACTAATTGACATCCAACGCAAAACAAAGAGAGCTCTCCCCCATACAGTTGATAAGGTCCATGGGTAAAACCATCTAGTTCAATATGACCTCCAGGCTCATTCTCATTTTCATGCTCACCTCAAATGCTGAGGAGTAGGAACAAAGAATACAGTTGCTCCAATTGTTTTCAATGTTCACAAGCTATTCTGAGAGAGTAACGATATGTTACTGTTTGTAATTCAGTAATTTATTTTTGAAAGTTAGAGGGGCAAAATTTACTGTGCCGCTCACCATGGGAATTGGAGCAGGCAATGGGCGAACCCTGGAAAGGCCCGTTGACATCAGGCAGGATTTTTCGGTTTCAGGCTGAATGCAGCCAGAAAATGCCACCCAGAGTGTATGTATGTTTGAGTGTTATGTTTGGAAGTTAGAACTGAAGTTAGGTTATACTGAGCTCTTCAGTTCAAGGTTAAGAAACATTCTAACCTTGAATTTCCTTCTGGCCAAGAATGTGTTCCTGATATAAGTTGTTTTAGGGGACAGTAGAAGCAGTAAGTCTCATATCACCAGGGTAAAGTCCAACAGGTTTATTTGGTAACAAAAGTCACCAGCTTTCAGAGCGCTGCTCCTTCGTCAGGTGAGTGGAGTTCTGCTCACAAACAGGGCGTATGAAGACACAAACTCAATTTATAAAATAATTGTTGTAATGTGAGTCTTTACAGGTAATCAAGTCTTAAAGGTACAGACAATGTGAGTGGAGATAGTGTTAAGCACAGGTTAAAGAGATGTGTATTGTCTCCAGCCAGGACAGTTAGTGAGAGTTTGCAAACCAGACAAGCTATGGGGCTTACAGATAGTGTGACATGAACCCAAAATCCCAGTTAAGGCCTTCCACATGTGTGCTGAACTTGGCTATCAGTCTCTGCTCAGCAACTCTCCATTGTCATGTATCGTGAAGGCCGCCTTGGAGAACGTCTACCCAAAGATCAAAGACTGAATGCCCATGACCGCTGAAGTGTTCACCAACAGGAAGAGAACAGTTTTGCCTGATGATTGTTGAACAATGTTCATTCACTATTGCCATAGAGTCTGCATGGTCTTCCCAATGCCTTGGGACATCCTTTCTTGCAGCGTATCAGATAGACATTGTTGGCTGATTTGCAAGATTATGTACCATATACCTGGTGGATGGTGTTCTCACGTGAGATGATGGCATCCGTGTCGATGATCCGGCACATCTTGCAGAGGTTGCTGTGGCAAGGTTTTGTTGTGTTATGGTCACTGTTCTCCTGAAAGATGGGTAGTTTGCTGAGGACAATGGTTTGTTTGAGTTTGTGCGGTTGTTTGAAGGCAAGAACTGGGGTCATGGGAATGGTCTTGGCAAGATGTTCGCCTTCATCAATGACATGGAGTAAAGGTCGTAGCTTTTCCGCTCTGGGGATGTGCTGGACAACGAAGGATAGCCTGTCTTCTAGGAGGTCGGTGAGGTTTTTCGCTGTGACGTGTCAGAACTGTTGATTATGAGTCGAGCGCCATATCCTGTTCTTATGAGGGCATCTTTCAGCATCTGAAGGTGTCTGTTGCAATCCTCCTCATCTGAACAGGTTCTTTGTACATGAAAGGCTTGTCTGTAGGGGTTGGCTTCTTTAACGTGTTTAGGGTGGAAGCTGGAGAATTGGAGCATCATGAGGTTATCCGTGGACTACGGTACAGTGAGGTGCTGAAGTGACTGTCCTTGATGGTGATGCGTGTGTCCAAGAATGCAACCGATTCCAAGTATAGTAGAAGCTCAGGAATTTTCAGCAAGATCCAGATATGCTGGATCTCTGTCAGGACTGGCAATATGTACTATCCAATTCTGGTTGACAGTAGTGAATAGTGCAGAACTGATTGAAAGAATTTCCCTTCCATCAAGTGATCTGATGCTGGAATGAACTCGATAAACATGTCAGTTTAGGAGAGACACAAAACCCATCTCTTGGAGACGAGGCATGGAAAATGTCAAAAATTGTTTCAATATCCTTTTTAGCTCCAAGGGAGCTAATTACTTTTGAAACTGTATGGTAATAACTTGTGATTAGTCACTATTTTCTCGCATTTTGATGTGTTGAATTGAGTGATGTGAGTACTGAAGAATGTACACTTTTATATTTTGCAGACCAGTCTTCTCTTATTGATCAGCATATCAAACACTCACTCACCCTTTGAAAACAAGCCTTTCATTCACCTTGTCTTAGCTTGTGCATTGTTGGTGCCTAATGTTCTGGCATTGGCAAAGGCTTTATGGAAAACAACATTTGGATCATCCATTACTCCTCCACTGTGTATTCTGGGAATGGTAAGCCGAACCATCTATCCTTCAGTTTTTAAACTTTTAGAAATTTTTAGGTTTTCTTAAAAATTTGGAGATCAGCCAGTGCTAATCATCAATCAGCAGAACTGAATCATCAAACACTTTGCATAGATTTGTTTAACCTGAAATTACCAAGCAATGTATCAGAATTCAAATTTTTTTTTAAGAGATTATTCGCTAAAATAACAGGGAGAAGAATCTCAGACAGATTAATTCAGCACAAGATGCAGAAGACAATTTTTAGTCTTAGACACTCCATCTCCTTCAGTACGCTCAAACAGAAATCTAATTTAAAAGTCTTTTCAAGTTATACAAATATTATTGTGACTTTATATATGTACTGATAAGGCATTAATGCAAAGCAAGAAATTTTAGGAAATAGTCAATGTTGACAAATTTAGTTTAAATAGTGCAAATTTGTGGAGTTCAGTCATCCAAGTGTGATCTTTCTGCAGGAGTAATTTAGTTGTTACTTTGGAAAAAAATTAACTAAAAATAGTTCTAAAGTTATTGTTTTAGAACACACATTTGAAGCAAAGAGAAAGAAAAAGATGAACTGAATATTTAATTCACAGTCTATTAAATATGACAAGTACATTTCACACTTTGGACACAATCTTACCAGCTCATCGCACGGGTTGATAGCGTGTGAGGCCAAAAATCTGATTTGCGTCAGGTGCAAATTGGATTGCTATCTTCCCGGCCCTGTTTTGCCAGTGAGAGAGGCTTCGCACCCTTTCTATTATCATGGTTACTGGGTTTGGCACAGCTGTTTCTGCACCTCCCTCTTCCCCCACCTCAGATGCTCCCATGTGTCATTGGCTAGACATGACGCTGATAAGAATCACTACTGCTTTGCCATATTGGAGACCAGGCGCCATGGTTATGCCAGGGTGATCGGATGCTATTAACCAGGTGGTCTTGTCTGATCAGGATGCCTTACGTAATGGCATCTGAGCACTCTGAAGCCAGTTTCACTAGCCCTCCCCCACCCCTCCTTCCCCATCTCCGTCAGAAAAACTGGCAGTGCCAGAAGATTGCAGTGCGCATTCAGTAGTACCCATCAGTGCCTACCTGGTACCCTGACACTGCCAAGAGGTGTGGCCTAAATGGAGGCAGTGCCTGAGTGGAACTGGGCTACAATGGGGGATATGCACAATGATGAGTGGGGCTTATGCAGAGGACGAGGTCTACAAAAAGATGGGGAGCTCTGCAAATGGGATGGTCAGCAAAGAGTGCAAGCAGAGGTTCATGCAAGGGGAGCATGCAAGGGCAGGCTGCAGAAGGAGCATGGGGGCATTTTGGTAGTCTACTAGGGGTCTCATTGGAAGGGTTCTGATGCCTCAATACGAGCAACCCCTGCCACCAAGGGGGGAGGGAGGTGACTGATGTCCATGGTGGGAGCCTCTCGGTGCACTAGTAATTTAGGATGCCTTACATAATGGCACCTGAACACTCTGAAGCCAGTTTCATTAGCCGCCCCCCCCCACCCTTCCTCCCCACCTCCATAAAAAACTGCCAACTGTCAGAAAAACTGGCAGTGCCAGGCTCCCCCTGAAGATCAGCATTGGGGACTCCTATTTTCATGCTGTTATGATGCATTTTTGGAGAAAATTCTGCCATCTATACTTAAATCTCACATTCTGTCACATAGAGTCAAATCTGTAGCTGCACATTTCTACACTGGATGGAGCTTCATAAATGCCAGAGATAGGAAGTCAACTGGAGTATATGTGATGACCACTGTTATTGGCACTGCCTGATATTTAAATCCATTGATTTGAAAGGCTTGAAAATTCCACTAAAGTAATTTGTAAATGCGAAAGGAATTAGCTCGTGAGTTCAGAACTTATCTATCAAGGTAGATTAAATTAACTGAAAATCAGTGAAGAACCTAATTGGCCCAACTTTATTTCAATGTTAACCTTGTGTTTGCAATCTTATAATTTTGCTTCTTGGACTTTAAAATCTTAAAATTCTTTTTCTTCCCAGGTTTGCATGATTGAAGCAGTTGTTGCTTTTGGCACTTCAGTCCTGGTATTAGTCTGCATGCCTCACTTTGACATTATAACCAATCTTTATATTTTGAATGGTGTTTGCCTTCTTCCCTCGCTTCTGCAAGTAATCTTCCAGCTGAAACCATTCAAACCTTCTATGTTATTCCCATTGGTGGGCTTTGGCTTTGTTTTCCTGGGCCTTTTGCTTTTTATTTTAGCTCACAATCCCCAACAGCATTTAGGTGAGTTTAAACACATCCAACCATATGTGGGCCTTGCAATTGTTGCCTTAATAATTGTATCCTTCAATTGGTGGGAAAACTTTACATTGTACTGCCAAATTGAAGTGATGGAAAATATAAGGAAAAGCTTGAGACATACCAGAAACATCACATATGTTTTTACCAGTGCAGTTCGAATTCTAGTTACTGGCGCTGTAGTGGCAGCATGGATTCCAATCAAGGAATATAACTGGGAAGATGTGAAAACAGTCTCACAATTTGAATTAAAAATGATTTTGAGCCTCTTTGGAATACAGGTGATTTCTTCTGCCCTTTGCCACTGGTTTGGGGTTCTTGTGTGTAAAATGCACGCAGTCAGACGCAGTTTTATCGTGCCTTCCATATTAGCCACTCCAATTGTGTTTTTTGCTATTTTGATTGTGTTGTATGACAGTTCTCATAAATATGGCGGAGTAGGTGCTTTTAATTTGACTGGCCTCTGCCACACTTTAAAAAGCTCCAATGACAGTGATCCTGTACAAATCCTGCTTTTAGAAATTCCTCGCAGCCTTTGTAGAGCACCAGCAATGTTAGATTCCAGCAGAGTTGGTTTGGCACTGCTTGGCTCCTTTGCTATCTGCTTTTGGCTAGGGCTGTTCTTCTCAACATTTTACGTGTGGGGCCGACACATTCAAAGGATTGAAAGGACATCCCAGCTGTTTGTTCGATGGTTGTATGAAGCAGCCTTCATGGAACAGTCAATGCTGCTCAATACACGTGTCCAGAAAAAGAAAGAGAAGAAAATTAAAAGGTACAAACCTCTGTTATACTTTCTTCCCGATATCTTAACAGATACTTTTCTCCAAAGTTGAGTAGCAACATTGCAATGCTCTTGATTTCACAATTATCGATCGTTGTGGAAGTCATTTCAGCAGCTTGTTGCCTTCCTGAACAACAAAAATGGGTATTAAATAGAAAGAAATTCTCTGGTTCTGTTATCCCTTACCCTGAGGCAAATTCCATTTAAACAACCAAAATCAGTCTATAAAGCTCCTCTGTGCAATGTAATGCTCAGAGTGTAATGCAATGAATGACCAGTTTCTTACTTTTAAAATGCTATGATTTCACAAAATAAGTTGTAAACTTTGGTTGCTTTAAGCCAACCCCCTACCACTGTATGGTTATCTGAACCCCAACATTCACCTCTTCCATTACCTGCCCTCCCCGCCTACTCTCAGGTTCACTAGTAACCTCCATTCCCTGTTCAACTGGTCAGTGGCAACAATCTATCGCACTCCCCACTGCCCTCACTTATGATAAGAAGCCTCATAACACCAGATTAAAGTCCAACAGGTTTATTTGGTAGCAAACACCACTAGCTTTCGGGTTAGAACATAGAACATAGAACATTACAGCACAGAACAGGCCCTTCGGCCTTCAATGTTGTGCCGACCAAAATAAAAAGCAATGCCCCTCCAACCTAAACCATTCCCTTCTCTTCCATATACTTATCAATTAACCTCTTAAACGCCACCAAACTTGGCGCATCTACGACAGTTGCAGGCAGGGCATTCCATTCCCTAATCACTCTTTGAGTAAAGAACCTACCTCTGATATCCGTCCTATAACTCATACCCCTTAATTTAAAGCTGTGTCCCCTCGTGCTAGCTTTCTCCATCCTAGGAAAAAGGCTATCACTGTCCACCCTATCTAAACCTCTAATCATCTTATATGCTTCAATAAGATTCAATAAGGGTTCTGCCCCTTCGTCAGATAAGTGGGGAATTCTGATCACAAACAGGGCATAAAAAGACACACACTCAGTTTACAGAATACTGATTTGAATGCGAGTCTTTATAGCTAATTAAGTTTTAAAAGTGCAGACAATGTGAGTGGACATATCATTAAACACAGGTTAAAGAGATGTGTATTGTCTCCAGACAGGACAGCAAGTGAGATGTTGCAAGCCCAGGCAAGTCATGGGGGCTATAAATAGTGTGACAAGAATCCAACATCCTGGTTAAGGCTGTCCTCATGTGTGCGGAACTTGGTTATCACTCTCTTTCATACGACAATGGATGAATGAACACCGCTCGACAATCACCAGGCAAGACTGTTCTCTTCCTATTGGGGAACACTTCAGTGGTCATGGGCATTCGGCCTCTGATCCTCGGGTAAATGTTCTCCAAGGCGGCCTTCACGACACACGACAGCACAGAGTTGCTGAGCAGAGGCTGATAGCCAAGTTCCACACAATGAGGATGGCCTCAAGCAGGATCTTGAGTTCATGTCACACTTTTTGCCACCCCCTGGACTTGCAAAATCTCACTAACTGTCCTGTCTGGAGACAATACACATCTCTTTAACCTGTGCTTAACGCTCTCTCTCATACCTTTAAAACTTGGTTAACTGTAAAGACTCACATTCTATTCAGTATTCTGTAAACTGAGTGTGAGTCTTTTTGTGATCAGAACTCCCCACTCATCTGACGAAGGAACAGTGCTCTGAAAGCTAGTGGCATTTACTACAAATAAACCTGTTGAACTTTAACCTGATGTTATGAGACTTTTTACTGTGTTTACCCCGGTCCAACCCCAGCATCTCCATATCCTCACTCATGATACCATTGAAATGCCCCTCATTTAATTTCATAAGGGTTGGTCAAACAGAAGAAAAGTTGGTAGGTACAGTAGTCTGTGGCAATGGGCCCGATTGCTAGGCAGTGGAGTTTCTGGTACTGACAGACAGCAGCAGCCAAAAGGCCCTGATAGCAAATAGGGATGCCATTAGCTCAGAATTGTCCTGATCTCTCCAGGTATTAAAGTTTGATCCTCAGGAAACTTCTGCAACAAATTCAGGAGAAAAATCATAAAGGTGGAACAAATGGTTTTATTTGGATGCTTTTTTGAAAATGTTGTTGATGCTAAAATAAACTGATTAACTGTCAAGATTTATCCAATTAAGTAATGGGTTTTTTTCACATTCCAATTGGTGTGGAAAGGCAGAATGACATGAAGATCAACAGGAGGGAGAGTAGAAGCAAGGTGGGTGGAGATAGGAAGTCATGTGGTACACCCTTTAAGCTCCCTTCAACCAGAGTTGACAACCCTGATAATTAAGATGTGGCAGGTATTTGAAAACAAATATGGGGTCTTCTTTGGTTTGCTGCCACACCTTTCTGACTTAAATACCAGCTTTATCATCTAAATGATAAGTCACTGCTTCCTGCAGACATAGATCCAGCTAATGGAAAACCCCAGAAATCTTGGTAAAATGGGACAGAGGGAGAAACTGATGCCTCTGTCATCTATTTTCCTGAAGTTTGCAACTGCAGAGCAGGCATTCCCTGGGCAAAGTTGAGGGAATTTGTCTAAAATGTCTCCCTAGTCATTGAGATTTAAATAATTTCCTTTACGTTTAACAGACGCAATTATAATTAGTAACAGTTACTATGAATTCCCAGTATTGTACATTATTTAAAAGGATTTGATTTTAATAACAAAAGAAAACATTTTTTGAATAGGAAATCAGACCGTGTCATGATATATTTGTGTGCCACAATGTGGCATGAAACAGTGGATGAAATGGCAAAGATCCTTACATCGATATTCAGGTAAATTCAAGGAACCAATTTATGTTGACATTGACATTAAATCAATTTGGGAGTTTCCCTTCAAGTTGTTCAACCACAAATTACTGTTATGATATTGCACGGTCTGTAGATCAATGGAATAATAACATTTAATTGTTGAAATTGCCTATGTAGTTGAAAGTTTTCATTCTGTAGAGTGTCAGTTTGCATTGTCTGCTTTCCAACAATTTCCTTGTACCTCCTTCCAGTCTGAAGCTGCATTGGCAATTGTGCTTTCAAGCGTAAATTACCGGTCTTTGTTTGTCTCTGCTTGTTCATATGATGTATTGTGGATTGGCATGACAATATCATTTAGGTAGGACATGGGTTCACTGGGAGAGAATGTCCCATTCCTGGCACTGCTTTCTTAGCGCAGCAGGCCAGGAGTTCTAGCGGGCGGGGAGGTAGTGTTTTGCGGACTGGCACCCGTTCCGGAACATGTCTACCAGTCCAAATATCTGATGTCTGAAAACACTTACCTGAAGATCAGAGGTCGAATGCCCATGACTGCTGAAGTGTTCCCCAACAGGAAGTCTTGCCTGGTGATGGTTGAGCGGCATTCATTCAACCATTGTCGTAGTGTCTTCATAGTCTCCCCAACGTACCATGCCTCGGGACACCCTTTCCTGCAGCGCATCAGATAGACAACGTTGGCCGAGTTGCGAGTGTATGTATCGTCTATCTGGTGGAAGGTCTTCTCACATGAGCTGATGGCATCCGTGTCGATGACCCAGGATGTTGCAGAGGTTGTTGTGACAGGGTTATGTGGTGTCGTGTTGCAGACAATGGTCTGTTTGAGGTTGTGCAGTTGTTTGAAGGCAAGAAATGGGGGTGGGAGGATGGCCTTGGTGAGATGTTTGGCTTCATCAATGACATGTTGAAGGCTCCAGAGAAGATGTCATAGCTTCTCCACTCCAGGGAAGTACTGGACAATGTATTCTGTCTGCCGGTCCCTTGTTTGTCTTCCGAGGAGATCGGTGCGGTTTTTCACTGTGGCACATTGGAACTGTCGATCGATAAGTCAAGCGTCATATCTTGTTCTTTTGAGGGCATCTTTCAGCATCTGGAGATGTCTGTTGAAATCCTCTTCATCTGAACAAATCCTGTGTGGCAGTGCTGAGGCCTCAGGACTTTTCAAACAGCACTGTCTGTGGGCACTACTGCATGGAATCTGGGTGTGTGTTATTGGGGGGAGAATAGGTGGGTGCTATGTTGCTGGGTGGGCGTGGGTGGAGCAGATGGGCAGTATTGATAATATGTGTTGTTAGGGGCAAGCTGAGTTCATTAACCTCTCCACTTGTCTGCCCTCTCCCTTTTCCCCTATTCGGATTGATGAGATGGCTCTTGTGATGTAACTGATTGATCTTGATGTTTTTTTTGGTTGCCGCTGGAGCTGAGGAGGAGGTGCAAGACGGTGAATTGCAGGCAGAGGAGGCCCAGGCCTTATCACTCACAGGAGTAAAGGGAGACAGCCACCAGAGGCAGGACCTGGCTGTCCTTCACCCAAAGGTGCAGGAGAAGAAAGGTACAGAGATCCCGGCAGTTCCACAAACGGGTGTCCTTCAAACAACCTGGGGACACCATGCGCCGCTGACGGCTCCAACCCTGAAAGGAGACAGTGCAACATTTGTGCCAGATATTGCAGGATCTGGCACCTTGGGGCACGGGGTGGCACCCACTCTTGATGGCTGTAAAATTGACGGCCACTTTAAACTTTTATGCCACAGGATCCTTCCAGGCTCTAGTGGAGATCTATGTGGCATTTCACAGTCAGCCATCCACAACTGTGTGAAGGAGATCACGGATGTCCTGTATGCTGGGATGGCCAGCATATTAAATTTGACCTGGACCAGGACCAACAGGGAGCCAGGGCTGCAGAGTTCATGGCCATAGTGGGGACGCCAAATGTCATTTTCAAGGTCTTGATTCAGAATCCATGATGATTCATGAATAGAAAAGGCTTCCATTCCCTAAATGTGCAATTGGTGTGTGACATAAGATGAATATCATTCATGCCTGTGCCAGATATCCCTGGCAGCATGCATGACAACTTCATCTTGATGAGCACAGATATCCCAGAGGTCTTTGAGGAGGAGCCCAGTGTGCAGGAAAGGCTCGTGGGGACTTAGGATACCCACTTCAGACTTGGCTAATGACACCTGTACGGAGGCCTGAGACTGATGTGGAGACCTGATATAATGAGGCTCACGTTGCCACTCGTTCACTAGCAGAGCGGTGCACAGGGCTACTCAAAATGCAGTTCAAGTGCTTGAACTGCTCTACAAAATAGCCCTCCTGATTTCTTCCCGCATTGTAGTGGTTTTCTGTGCCTTTCATAACCTGGTGCAGCAGTGAGGAGTCCATCTGATGGAGGAGGACATGGAGACCGAGCAGCTGGGTGTTACTGGGGAAGAAGGCAGTCCAGTAGCAGGAAGGGAAGAAAGAGAAGTAACCCCACCCAGCCGTTGGAGGGCTGGCAGCAAGGATCGGGCATGCGAAGGTGATGAGGGAGGTCCTGACTGCTAAGCACTTTGCTGACTATGGCCTGTATTGCTGCACATGGGTTCCGTTCCACACCCCCCCACCCCAGCCATCCCCACGAAAGTCCTACAATCTCCTGCAACATTGTGGGCCTGGGAATCCTGTGTTAGGGAGTTTCTTTGGCAGGCAGGAGGGTGATTATGACGATGCCCTAGTGCAAACTCGTTTGCCTCCTGAGCTCTACATGTATGTTAGCACCTGGAGCCACATCTGTGTAGTGGGTAAGGGATCAGTGAACCCTTATACATGGCCTGGGACAGGAGGGAGGGGGAAGGAATGGAATCTCTTGTGGGTTCTGGGAATGCCATGCCAGATACTTTAAATTGCTACCATTGCATGCCACCCACTGCAACCAGTAATTTATTTATGCACCTTCATTTTCTTAGTGACATGGCTTTGAGGGGCCTCCAGCACTGATATCAACATAAAGGCTCCCTCCGGCGATTGTCAGGGTAATAACATTCCTGTTAGAGGCAAATCTGGGATGAATTAGTCACAGGCTGATGGTGAGAAAACATTTATTGGTGACAATAAAAGTGTCTTATTGATGAGTGCTGATATAAAAACACGTGAACAGGAAATGTTAAAGTGTATAAGTACTCCATTTACCTAGTGCTGCCCTTCACCCATGCCATCTTTTGTTGCTACAACTTTTTAACCTTACATGGCATATCACTACGTATTGGTGTCTCCCTAGAATGTAAATCGGAGGTGGAGGGGGCTAGCTCCGACCATGCCCAATGAGCTGTGATGTTCTTGGTGGGCGTCCTTTGGAGGGCCTGGACCTTGACCAGCTTTCAGGTGTCAGGGATGTATCCATGACACCCTCTTCATCCTACTGCCTCTGAGATGCCCCAATGTCAGGAAGGGGGAATCAGAAGGTGTAGTCACAGCCACAGTTACCTGGCTGGATAGGCCCTGAACTCTTCCTTCTCTCTCAGGGTTCTTGTGGGCCCCTGAGTCACTCTATGGGATGGCAGTGCTTCTGCAGTGAGCTGCAAAAGCTCCACCATCAGCTGGCCCAGCCAGTCCTTGGGGAACCACCTGCATTCTTGCCATGGTGGTCAAGTTCACTGCAATGGCTACCTGTCAATGGCAGCAGTAAGTTCCCTCTGAGACTGGAACACGCTCCGCAGCCCCTCAGCCATGACCCTCTGTCAGTGGACCGCGTTCTCAAGGGCTGCTGCGTAGCCCGCTGTGTCTCTGAGCTGTCCTGCTAGGTCTCCTGCCTCTTAGCCATAGGCTGCAGAATTCTGGTCGCCGCATTATAAGAAAGATGTGGAAGCATTGGAAAGGGTGCAGAGGAGGTTTACCAGGATGTTGCCTGGTATGGTGGGAAGGCCTTATGAGGAAAGGCTGAGGGACCTGAGGTTATTTTCATTAGAGAGAAGAAGGTTACGCGGTGACCTAATTGAGGCGTATAAGATGATCAAAGGACTGGATAGGGTGGATAGTGAGAGCCTTTTTCCTCGGATGGTGATGACCAACACGAGGGGACATAACTTTAAATTAAGAGATGGCAGTTATAGGACGGATGTCAGAGGCAGGTTCTTTATACAGAGGGTGGTGAGGGCGTGGAATGCCCTGCCTGCAGCAGTTGTGGACTCGCCTACTTTGGGGGCATTCAAATGGTCGGTGGATAGGCACATGGATGATATTGGAATAGTTTAGGTTAGAGGGTTCACTGGCCGGCGCAACATCGAAGGCCGAAGGGCCTGTACTGCGCTGTAATGTTCTATGTTCTATGTTCTATGAATCTCAAGAAGCCTGATGAATCTTTCAGCTATGGCCTGCTGTGACTCAACCTTGGACCACTTGAATTCTACTGTGGCCTGCTGTGACTCGGCCATCGCTTGACTCTGCCATCATCGTGATGATTTCTTGCCCAGGCTTTCCACTGCGGATGCCACCCTTGCAGTGTTGGTCTGGGAAGCCTGCAAGACAGGCAGTAAGTTGTCCACGTGAAAGCTTTGGGTCTCCTCTCAACAGCCTTGCAGTCAATCCAGTATAGCTGTCAGCCCCTCCTGCATTCCCTGGCTCTGTTGCAGTATCTCCAGCAGTTGAGGAAGAAGTGACCTTAGAGGCCCAGATGTAGCCTGGGGCCAGTCCTCCACGTGCCTGAGACTTCTTCCACACGATGTGTATTAGCAGATGAGTTGTACTCACCAGGGACTGAGCCAGATGCATCATCACTAACTTGACCCAGCAATGTGAATCTATGTGAAGATGATTTGTGAGATGGAAGCTGATATTAATTAGGTGTCGTCCTCGGAGGTCCCTTCATCTGCTTCCTCCGAGGAGTCATCCGAGGTGTCAGGGGCTTGATGGGCGGGACAGCAGTGGGGCTGCGATGCCAGATGGTCCAGGTGTGTCAGAGTCCCTTCCTGCAAAAGAAGACACAAGGTGAAGTGCAAGAGAGGGAGAGAAGTCTGGGATGCAGGCAACTGACTTGAAATTTCTCCACTGTATATAGGACAAAGAAAATTACAGCCCTTCAAGTCTCCAAGCCTGTACTGACCATGCTGCCTGTCTGAACAAAACACCCCCACCCTTCTGGGGACCAGATCCTTCTATTCCCATCCCCTTCATGTATTTGTCAAGACACCCCTTAAAAATTGTTATCATATTTGCTTCCACTACCTCCTTCAGCAGTGAGTTGCAGGCACCCACCACCCTCGTACATCTTCTTCAAACCTTGCCCCTCCCAACTTAAACCTATGCCCCTTAGTAATTGACTTGAATTGAGTAGAGGTAATTGACAGGTACTCACTTCTCGACTCCAGTCTGACCATGCCGTTGCTGATTGCCTGGATGTCCTCCTCTTCCGAAAGCTCTAGTGCCTGCTCCTCAAAGGGTGTGAGGATTTGAAGGTCAGGCTCACCACCCCCTATCTCCATCCTCTGCCAGCAGTTATGGGCATTCTGTTCCCATGGGGACAGAAGGAGCCATGAAAAGAATGATGGCATGACTACTGCAGAGTATGGGGGGTGGTCATCAGAGGGCAAGCGCTGTGAAAGTTTTGAGGGGGCAGAGGAGAGGAAGAAGGTACTTGGGGGTCAGGGGCTGGAAGTGTGTAGGATACTGGATATGGAGGGAACTGGGAGTGATTTGGGGGGAGATGCTGGATGGGGTTAAACACTCATCTTTGCTGCCCCCCGGTCATTGATCTTGCAGCACTGCTTGCCAGTTCTTGAGTTGTTCTGAAAGAGGGCCAGTAGAGATGAAACTGGCCTCTTTCTCTTGTTACCATTCTATTCTCAGATTAGCAAGCAGAAGGGATATATCCATGGCAGGGAACTCTGTTGTAATTAACCTTCTTTCATATCCTGAAGAAAGGACTTCTCTAACTGGTATCACGTAAGATAATCCAACAAAGCACTGTCAAATCTCAGAAAACCAAATCAGTTAACATCGTAGTGAATGCTGCATAAAAGTCTGAATGAATGACTTCTGAATTGGAAATCTAGATCTTGAGCTTTCCTTTCCTTTCAGCCTTGTTATAGTAAATAAATGTTGATGCAGATAATCTTGATGTAACTCTCAATCATCAGGTTATAACAGATCTAACAATAACTGCAATTATATTGTATCTGCTTTGATAAATTCAAAGCTCATTCAGCCAATGTTCTCTTTTTTCACAGATTGGACAAATATAACCCAACTTCTTCAAAATCCCATAAAGACAATTTTGACTTTGAAACACACGTTTATTTTGATGATGCTTTTCATCTCACCAGTTCAGGGGACAGTGTACAGGAAAGAGTTGTGAATGAATATGTGAAGAGCCTTGTTTGCATAATGGAGGATATTTACAGGTATTGGAACTACCTTACACCTATCATGGATTCCTGTTCCTATAAATAAAACTGATCATAATATCGACAAGAAACTTAGCTGGGAAACCAAGTAGAATCTTTTGGTAATTATCAGGACAGGTTTAGATATTATTTGGGTACAATGACACAAGTAACCCTAAATACATGGTCAAATGCTTTATAATTATATTTGCGCCATACTATCTAATATCTAATTATAGAATTATAGAATCCCTACCTTACAGAAGGAGGCCATTTGGCCCATTGAGCCTGCGCTGACAACAGGCTTAATCCCCATAACTTCACATATTTACTCTGTTAGTTCCCCCATAATCAACCTAACTCGCACATCTTTGGACTGTGGGAGGAAATCAGGGCACTTCGAGGAAACCCATACAGACACAGGGAGAATGAGCAGAATCCACACAGGCTGGAATTGAACCCAGGATGAAGCAAAACTGTTCTAATCTATCTACAATGCATCTTTGGTACATACAGTTCTCTGCTCTTTCTGGAGATGGATTGAAACACTTTATGAATCATTAATCTGGTTACTTTTATGTAAAATACAGAAACAACAATCAAAAGCAAATTCCACCTACTTGACTCAGTTTCAATTCTTTCTTTGAAGAATATGAAAAAATTAATTTTGAACCTATTGCTTCCATGTGCTGACCTACCAGGCTGGAATTCTTTGACCATTCATGCCAACGGATTCTCTGGTCCAGTTGCAGTGACTAAAGATTTGGCTGAACGCCAAATTCTCTGCCCTTGCTTGCAGTGACAGCAGGGTGTGAATTGTTGGAGAACTCCAGCTACCGGTATTTAGAATCCATTTGTTTCTGAACAGCTTTTAACTGCAAAAGCTGACCTGATTTTTAATTTCCAACCCCAGCCTAATAAATTAACATTCACAGTTTAACTGTCCGCAGTGAAGTGGCCAGTGGTTCTAAGTTCCTCTCCATTCAGTAAGCCTGTCAATAATATTAGTGACTTATCCCTTCTTCCCTTGGGTTATTAAAAAAATGGAAAGATACCATGTTGACTATTGGGTCTTGGCATCGACTTCAAATGGAAAAATGAGCTGTGAAATTCCAATATCAGACTTCTTTGGCTTTAGTACATACCTTTAATGTTTGAAGCCTTTGTTTTTTTTATATCTATGAAAATTAACTGTTCTAAAACAAATTACACAATCTTAAAATCTCTCAGTGAGAAAAACGTTTTCAAAAACTATAGGTACTGAATCCTTTACCCAGCATCCCAAATTCTGGAAGAACCCAAAAATTGGCTACATTCGAAATTGGTGCTCTGGATAGCAATTTAAATAAAACCTTTTTTTTTGTTATTTTTCACAATTATTATATATAAGTGCATTCTAGGCTTTGGAACCAAAATCCATAAAATTCTAAATCCACACATCTGGTTCTGAGCTTCCTGGATACAGGTGCTGTGATTTAACAGGAGATTATAGTGCATGGTAGTGTCATTAGACTAGCAATCTAAAGGCCTAAACTAATGCCCTGGGAATGTGGGTTCAAATCCCACAATGGCATGTAATGGAATTTAAATTCAATTAATAAATCTGGAAAACAAAGCTAGTTTTTAGCAAGTAGTGACTATGACGGTTATCCTCAATTAATGCCCTTTAGGATTAGGGTTAAAAGGAAATCCACCATCCCTTTTTGATCTGACTTACATGTAACTCCAGACCCATAACATGTAGTTCACTCTGAAATGGCCTAGCAAATCACCCAGGGACAATTATGAATGGGCAACAATTGCTGGCCTTGTCAGTGATGCCCACATCCCATGAAAAAATAAAAAAAGATTCTAGGTGTGAAATGGCTGAACTAAAGTGAAATATTTATTCTATAAACATACAGAAATTCATAAAACATGGTCAATAAAGATTGCAATTATCAGGTAACATAGTTCAGAATTATAAAATAGATACATTTAATCCAAATTTAAATTAACAATTTGTTCAGGAAATAGAACACATTAAAACTATTAGCCAGTAACTTTATTACTCGCTTCTTTCTGATCAAAGGTATTTTATTATAATTGTAGCAAACCAGCAAAAGATTGGACCAGACAACTATGACATGATAGATATAAGGAGCAAGCTGCAAGTCTTGTCTGACCCTAGACAAATATCCACTTAAAAAATGGGTGCAATTATTATTACACCTTTTAAAAGTTAACAGAATGGGATTAGTGAAATGTAATTTATCCTTTGGTTTGCTTATCACAATTTTGCAAATACAATTTTGAAGTTTGTTTTTGTTTATGTGAGTGGTACCATCGGTGGCAGGGGGAATATTTCAGAAGGTGCTAGTGTGAATATGCAGTTTTAACAGTATGACTACTGCAGCATCACAGGTGTCTGTAACATATGTGTGTCATAGTGCTGAGGAATAAAATAGTTTGGTTCCAAATTCAAGAACTTATTGCTAATGGTTTGGAGTTAAACTTTTTATTTTCAGAACTTTTTCAAGTGAGAAGCAGATTTTGAAGGATGAACAAGAAGATGAGCAAATGGTAAAGCAAACTATAATGGAAACACCTTATGGTGGAAGAATCACCTACACTCTCCCGTATGGCAGTACACTATATATTCATTTGAAAGACAAGCAGAAAATTCGGCACAAGAAGAGATGGTCTCAAGTATGTTAAAATAATGAAAACACTATAAAACTAAAGTTAACCATACAATTAGAAATGTGAAGCTGAAATCATTCCTACTAAATATGAAGCCTGAACACTTATTACATGTGCTGAATATATTATTTGATTCATTATTGTCACATGTATTAATATACAGAGAAAAGTATTGTTTCTTGTGTGTTACACATTGCCTGGATCTTTAAAGTAGAATTTCACAGTTATCCTGAGACTGTGTCCTGTGTTCTCTTCATATTGCGTTCCTCTCCCATTCACATTATTGAACCTTCAATTTAAATTTGGGAAAGAACATAGAACAGAGAACATAGAACGTTACAGCACAGAACAGGCCCTTCGGCCCTTGATGTTGCACTGACCAATTAAGAAAAAGCAGTGACCCTCTCACCTAAACCATTCCCTTTTCATCCATAAACTTATCTACTGACCTCTTAAACGCCCCCAAACTTGGTGCATCTACAACTGCAGCAGGCAGGGCATTCCATACTCTTACCACCCTCTGGGTAAAGAACCTACCTCTGACATCCGTCCTATAACTACCACATGTGATATGTGAATAGAATGTGAATAGAATATAGAATGTGATATTGGCTGGGATTCTCCCCAGACAATTTGCAGTTAACATACCAGAAAATGGGAATAACTCCCAATGGTTTTTTAATGGGATTTTCAGAAAGAATCTTTGACACTGTATGCATTATAGAGTGTCCTAGAATGATTCCCTTTGAAAAGTAAGGGGCAGGGCCTATTCCCACTCGAGAAGCCAGCAGCATAGTCCTGAGTGGGCCACTGTGCATGTGCTGATCTGTCAGTATCAAGATCAACACATGTGCATTGTTCCCACATTGCTGGCCTTCAGGTCACTAGCCAGTCCGGCAGCCCCCCCCATTGCAGGCCTCCTGGACCTCCTCAGGCCAGCCCCATGTCTCCTCTCCCTTCTCCCCTCCCACTCACCCCACCCCTTGGCCAGCCTCGATCACCTTGCTGGCCTTGAACCCTATCAACCAACCTGGATGGCCAGCCCCTTTGCCCCATTAGGCCCCACTTCCCAGTTGTCTCATTCCCTCTGTCCTGCCTTCTTGGCACTACCCAATTCTCAGAGGACAGTGCCAAGATGGGCTGTCTCAGTTTTCTCCTTGAGAAGTGCCAGGGTGCCAGGCTGACATTGACCAATAGGCACCCCTTTACCCCCGGTGTGTGTGTGTGTGTGTGTGTGTGTGTGGGGGGGGGGGTTACTCAGTGGCCTCTCTTTCATTCTGAATTGGCTAATCACATGGAAATATCTATATTGATATTCATGTGATAGTCAACTCTGCTCTGAATTCTGACACAGAGCTAATAACACCAAAAGACTGGTAGACGCGCGGAGGTCCTGACGCCCAGCAGGAATCCTGCAAAATGGCCATAGCTGATGTTTTCCAACCCAATGCACCACCAAACCATTGCAGCAGGCTGAGAGAATTGTCCCGATTATGTATACTGGCAATAAAGACTGAAACAGTTAATACTTTCCAAACATCATGATAATCTTTTTTTAATGTAACAGAGAACTATGTCGAGGGAAGTTCTTCACTGAAAAATGGTTAACAGTATAATAAAAAAATTTAAATACATTTTTCACCATAACTTGACCCAATAAGAACACAGTGGTCAGAATCTGTAGTTCTCATTGTTTACAATTATATGACAAACTACTTACTCTTTAACACTGTACAATACCATGATTATTTTGTAGTGTACTTAATGAGAGTTTTGAATTTCAGGGTGTGGTTGTCATTTCGTAAGTAAAGAAAAAGCATACTAAACTTTTCATTTGGGCGTGTGTTTCTACCAGTAAGAAAGTTTCCTCTGATAATAATAAGACCTCTGCTACCGACAATTTTCTTTTCACAGTTCTGTTTAAGTTCGTGTAGCTATTGCATTTCATAGATATCATGACTCACTGAGAATTAAAAAATAAAAATATGTAAGATCCATACAGTTTTAGATACTATTTAAATCAACTTCATAATCATGAGTGATTAGAACATTTAAGGTACAAATGGCCTGGTTTGATGGATTGGTGAGATGTTTGACCTCTTCAGGGATGCTAGGAGGGAGTGCTGAAAGCATTTTGGTAGAGATGGCTTTGAGTGATTTAGAGCCTCGATGCTGGGCATGTTGGTTTGTGAAGACGTGGCTCTTGCACTGTATAGGATAGCCTAAGAACTCTAACAATATCAACTGCTCTTTTACCAGCCTCAACACATTTCAAAAATCACTGCCATGCTAATAGCTTTTCTTTCTTTCTTTATAGCATTAAAGAATTAGCATTACTAACACTTACCAGCTATTTCTCACTCATGTTTAAAAGTGATTTAAAAGTCTCTCCCACAACAAAACTTTAATAGACCCTGGCTTTGGATACTCTGTATTTTTTAAAAAAGTTCAAATGTTGCTTTGAGCACCACATTACTCATATTGTATAGACCTGACAGAACCCAAGGTTTCATGAAGAGAGCCAATGCACACTGAGTAATGATGCAAGAAACATGATGATGTGAGAAAACATTTATACCTGAAATTGAGATTTATATGAGGGAAATAGAATGAAACAAATACTTCTTTAATAGCAAATCGACTCACATTGGGATGACTTAAAATGAGGAATTACTGTATTGAATCTCCTTCCATCGAGCATTCAGCCATGCGTTCCAACTTGCTGCAGAAAAAAAAGTTCAGGTTCATCTGTCAGTTATCCCTTTAACTTTCTGTTAGTTTTGAGAAACAGTGTCCAATTAGTATTAGATCAGAATTCCAGGAGATTTATTGGGCCTGTTGTTTGATGATTTGAGAGGTTTGTGTTCTTTAGGAAAGTGGTGTAGAGTGGTAAGTTGCAATAATAGATTTGGTGGTCTTTAAATGGTTCCCTAAAGGTAGTTGTTTAAAGTTGCCTATGGCTGTCAATATTCATATTAGTAGTAAGGCTCTTTGAAACTTCTCAAAGGTGGTACAGTGGCACAGTAGTTAGCACTGCAGCTCACAGTATCAGGGACCTGGATTCAATTCCCAGCTTGAATCACTGTCTGCGTGGAGTTGACACATTCTCCTTGTGTCTGCAGAAGTTTCCTCCTGATGCTCTGGCTTCCTCCCACAAAGATGTACGGGTTAGGTTGATTGTTCATACTAAATTGCCCCTTAGTGTCCCAGGATGTGTAAGTTAGAAGGATTAGTGAGTAAATATTTAGGGTTACGGGCAGAGTGGGATTGTTGTTGGTGCAGATTTGACGGGCTGAATGGCCTCTTTCTGCATTGTGGGAATTCTATGATCTAAAATCTGAGGCACTGAACACATCAAGGATATAGATCTGCAGATTAATGAAGTATCTCTTTCTCCTGGGCATTGTTAGTAATTTTGGTCAAGAACCAGAAAATAATCACCTCCAAAGTAATTGAGGAACTTGAGAGAGATTTGCGGTCTAAGCTCATTTTTCAGAAACATATGATTTATTTCATGAGCCTCAGAGCAAGAAATAATGGAATATGCTATGATTTGGCTTGCTCTATGTATGCTAGCATTTTTTATTTATATCTTGTATGCTTCTTTTCAGATCATGTACATGTATTATCTACTGGGTTGGAAGTTGAATAGAAAGTACATTACTTTATCAGGAAAATTTGAAGATGAAATGTCCACTGAAACTGCCTTAAAGGTAAAGATTGAGATTCACTTTCTTGAGCCTTAAAATGAAGATGTGTAATGGTGGTTTACAGTGTGCTTTTCTTTCTGTGCTTAGCATTTTAACTGAAATCACATTGTGTTAAACAGTTAGGAGCGAATTTATAAATCCCAAACTAGCGGTGGATGTGAGTCAGATGAGATGATAAAATGGAAAATATCTCAAACTTGACTCCTTCTCTTTTCAGATTTAATAGATATGAGATAATCAACTGCTTGCCTACCTGCTCCCAGGATGTATCTGCTCTACTATTTGTACCTAGGCCTTCCAAGTAAATTTTCCCTGAGTTAAGGATCAAATCCATTGGGATCAGACCTTCTTAGAATCAGGAATCAGATTCTCCCTATCCTTGGATTGCAACCTTTGCTGAGGTTGGAATTGAACTGAGCTCAGTAGCAGCTGCATGCTTCATACTGACTTTCGAGATCTATCCACCCACTGGAAGTCCAGTCTTGCATTCAAGCTGACTTCGGGAGGTGAACGTTTCAAAGGGAACAGAAATTCCATCTAGCCTGTCTGAAACTCTACCTCCTCTGTCCTCTGCTTACCAAACTCAGTATGTCAGTCTTGGGGTTTTTCTCTTCCTGAGAAATAGAAATGTTATGCAAACAGATCATTACATGCTCCTATCACATACAATAGAGGAAATTTTCCAGCATTGCTGCACCTGATGCAAATCACACTGATCACAGAAAATAGCGTGTGGGTTTTAAAATCAGTTTTACACCAGGTGTCAGTTTGCAGTCACCCCAGTTCCTTTCTGGCACAAATCAGATTGCACTCAGGAAGGATGCGAGGCCAATTAGACTATTTAAAGTAGAATTTATATATGTATAGCCTGTTTAACGCCAGATTCTCCCAGCTTCTGGGATCTTCAGTCTTTCAGATGCAGCATAAGAATGGTAAGAATCACTAATGTTCTCCACAGTGTGATAGCTCAGGGGTTTGTAGGCTATTGAATCCCCTGAATGGTTTGGGGATGGCCAGGCAGTGTTGATTGAATAGTACCCTCTTGGAAGTGCCCCTCTTGCACACTGGTAGTACCCACCAGGTGCCCACTGGACACCCTGGCAATATCAGTTGGGCATTGCCACTGTGTCAGGGGCTTTGCCAAGAGTGTCAAGCTTGAGTGGGAGTGGCCCTCTGTAGGGGTTATGAGGGGAGAGTTATGTGGGGGAAGGGGGGACTATGCAGGGGTGTCATGCAAGAGTGAAGCATGATGTGGGTCATGTTGGGGGACATGTCAGAGGTCTTGATCAGGATGGATGTCGGGTGTCAAGCAGGGGAACCCTTTGGGAGGGCCCCAATATTCTGATGCCAGCGACCTGTATCACAGAGTGGGTGGGGAACATGCTGCTGATGGATAGGGGCTGGGAGGTGGTCCCGATGACCGTAAGGGAGGCAGAGCGTCTTCCAGTGCACTGTAAGATTGGAGAGTCCTTGTGAAATAACACCCCAGTACTCTGCAGCAAGCTCACTGGCATGGTTAGTCCGCCCCTCCTCTCCACACCCTCCCATTCTGGCACACAACTTACCACCTTTCCGAAAAGTGACTGAGTGTAGACTGATTGCATTGCGCACTTCTCCTGATGGATCGCCCTGCTATTATCACTGTTATGACACTATTTTCCTTTGGGAAAATTCCACCCAGCATTTTCAGACCTTTTTATTCAGAAGCATAACATATTTTGTGTTCTTTTTTATATTCATTTTCCTGAAAAGACTGAGAAGGAGAACACTTATATTCTGGCTTTGGATGGGGACATTGATTTCCAACCCTCAGCTTTGATCTTATTAGTTGACAGACTGAGAAGATACCCACATGTTGGGGCTGCATGTGGTAGAATACATCCAACTGGAACTGGTATGAAGTTACATTTTACTCTCTAAACCTCATTTATGTATATTTACTTGTTTGCAGTGTACATAATACAGAAGAACAAAAGATAGGATCATTGCTACATATCAATAATATCAATGCATTACTAAAACGAAGAAAATTGTGTTTTCACTGTTATTTACATTTTGTGTTATGAATGAAGGACCTGTGGGTTAGGTGGATTGCCATGCTAACTTGCCCCTTAGCGTCAGGGGGGACCAGCTAGGGTAAATGCATGGAATTATGGGAATAAGGCACAGGTGATATTATGGTCGGTGCAGACACAATGGGCCAGATGGTCTCCTTCTATGCTGTAGGATTCTATGATTCTATTTTCAGTATGACATGCTTGATAAGGTATCTATAGCATATGTGAATAGAGCATGTGTGTTTCTTCAACCAATCAGATTGAAGAATCCTCACTTCTAACTCATGCCAAACACTTAGAATCAAAATCAACCCACAGTGTCTTAAACAGGAAGCATGAATTATAATATTCTATTCAATGTAAAATTCAAGGAAGAAAAACCAAATGGTGAAAGGAAAAATGGGATTAAAATAGAGCAAAAAGAGTTAGAATTAAAAAAAATACATATATTGACCAGAATTTCCCAGCTGTTCCCATCAGCGGGATCTTCTGGACTTACACTACAAACCCCTGCTTGCGGGTTTCCCCATACAGTGGAAAACCCCATTGACAATAGCAGGACAAGAATATTCTGCTGCTGACCAATGGCTGGGCTCCTCTGCCATCACAAAACAGGGATGGGGAGGTGGTGGGTATGGACTTAAGACTTATTAATTAGTCGCTTCCAGTTGAATGCACCAGCCCTACTTTTTCTGGTGAACAGCAACTTCATATCCTTTACATAATCCAATGCTGAGTCACTCAGTGAGGTATAGATACAGTAAAACTTGCAGAGGAGCAGGGAAAGTCTGACAACAATTTCCCAGTTTCAGCTTTTAAATACACATTTGTATTCACTGCAGGCTGCTACCTAATTAGCCTCATAATAAATTAGTTTGAATAGACTCATCCTCTCACAAAGCCCAGGCTATTATGTTTATTGCGGTTAAAAAGTATTAAAATTTCACCCCTCATTGCAGCCTCAGTAATTTATGTCCTTTTTTAAATAAAAATTAAAGTAAGTGCCTTGATGGAAACATTGTCTTTATTGGTTGGCTTACTAATGTTAGTTCTGAGGGAGGATTATGGTGCCCATGGAAGCCATGTAATCAAATCTGAATCGTGCTAATGCAAGATTAACTGATATGCAATGATGCATTACTACCTTTGAGAGTCAGGAATGACACAGCGGCGAGATTTTTCAAGATTAAGTTTTAAATTTATTTATTAATGTCACAACTAGGCTTGCGCTAACACTGCAATGATATTACTGTGGAAATCCTCTCGTTGCCACACTCTGGCATCTCTTTGGTACACTGAAGAAGAATTTAGCATTGCCAGTGCACCTAACCAACATGCATTTTGGATTGTGGGTGGAAATTAAAGCACCTGGAGGAAATCCATGCAGACATGGGGAGAATGTGCAGAGTCTATAGGAAATTCCATGCCAAGACCCAAACCATGGATGGACAATAGTACATGGGCAGCATTTTACTGCCAACGACCAATTAAAAAGCCCCCACTGGAACTACAGTCTAACTGAGAGCAGCCACTACCCTCTGAGACTACTGGTCCAACCAGAGCATTGGCAGCTCAGCAGTTTTAGCAAGGTTACAGATAGAGATGACTACCACTGGGACTATGAAAGAAGGGGATAACTCCATGTGAAGGCACCTTTGAAGGCAAAATTAGGATTTTTAAAATGTGCTGGGATGAGGCATACAGAGGCCGGAGATTGGAGGGGTAAAACCTCCGGTAGATGTGTTTGAGTATGGCCATAAACCATGGAATAGACATTGAAGGAGGTTGTTCCCGTGAAGCCACTGACAAGCTGCCACAGTCTACCTGGTATTCAGCACACATTGTAAAATGCCAGTGGACATGTTAATTAGCTGTGAATTGGCCAATTAATTGTTTTAATTTAACATCTGTCTTTTCTGCCCCTGAAAATATATGCCAAAATGTCAGGGTCCTCTTGTGACAACTGCCATTGTCAATTTGAGGTGGCCTGCCTCCCAAGCTGCCTTCATTGGCTGCTAAATTTCAGCTCCGTGTTTCTCCTCAGGCAGGGTACAGTTGATTGTATGCTATGGAACAAACAGGCTTGACCAAGAAAATGTTCTTTCATTGTTCCAAATTTTCTTACGTAGATCATCAAATTTTTATTGAAATTCAAAAGATTTGTGTAGAACAGTAAAGTGTATATTTCCACATGCCTCCTTCCTCTCCCTAAATTGTCTGAATCTCCCTAAATTGTCTCAAATTTGGTTTTTAATCCATAGATCTATAAACATGGACAGGGATTGCGGGGAGAGGTGGGAACATCGGGGTGGCGGCGCGGGCTCGTTGGGCTGAAGGGCCTGTTTCCCGTGCTGTTTTGTTCTTTGTTCTTTGTTCTTTGTTCAAAGGTCCCATGGTCTGGTATCAGAAGTTTGAATATGCTGTTGGTCACTGGTTACAGAAGACAGCTGAACATGTGCTCGGCTGTGTACTGTGCAGTCCAGGATGCTTCAGTTTGTACAGGGCAGCAGCCCTAATGGATGATAATGTTGTGAAAAAATACACCACCAAAGCCACTGAAGGACACCATTTTGTCCAATACGATCAAGGTATGTAACTTACGTTCCCTTCTACATTGGGCTGGAATATCCATAAATTCCTCTCCGTTACCCTGGGAATAGTGTAAATGACAAGTTCTGATGTTCTTTCATCAAAGGTAAATTGGGGGATTGGGCATAATTCTGTAGTAATTCTGTCCTCCAGTGTATAAAGGAC
This sequence comes from Sphyrna mokarran, assembly GCA_024679065.1. Lineage (NCBI taxonomy): Eukaryota > Metazoa > Chordata > Chondrichthyes > Carcharhiniformes > Carcharhinidae > Sphyrna > Sphyrna mokarran. The sequence goes on along the minus strand of JAGIQG010000012.1, from coordinate 36,547,969 downwards.
CTGTCACAGTGCAAATGGGAGAGCTTTATTTGGAAATAATAATCAGATTGTAAGAAGTAGGATCAGGAGTAGGCCATTTGGCTCATTGAGTCTGATCCACGATTGAATTAGATCACATTGTTCTGATTATGGCTTTAACTCCATTTTCCTGCCTGAGCCCCATAATTATTAACTTTTTTGTTGTCCATGATGCAAAGGTCCGCCTAACTCAGTTTTGAATATACTTTTTGACCCGGTTCTCTGTGAAAGAGATTTTCGAAGAGCAACACCCCTCTGAGAGCAAATATTCCTCCTCACCTTCATCTTAAATCAGAGAACCCATCTTTTCAAAACTTCCTTCATTCAAGATTCCTCCACAAGAAGAAACATTCTCCCAGCATCTACCCAGAATATTAAATATTTCAATAGTATCATCTCTTGTTCTTCTGAGCTCTAATGAATATAGGCCCAGCCTGTTCAAAATTTCCTCATAAAACAAACTGCTCATATCAGGAATCAACCTAGTGGATCTTCTCTGAACCGTTTCTGTTACTATGTCTTGGTAATGGCTTTCATGTCATACTCATTTTTATTTTTGCTCTCAGTTCTCCATGTTTTTGAGTTCAACATTGAGATAAAGGGGGAGATTCTCCATGCCCATATTGACCTGCGGAATAGTTGTTGCCCACCAAATGGCAATGCTCCTAGCCTGCCAAACAAACTCCAATCAGGTACTGTCAAGATTGGGCAGGCACCTGATAAATATTTAAATCTATTGATTGGCTTGTCATTACTGAGCCATACAACGGCCTAGCGTGATGCCCTCTGGGGAAAGATCACACAGGCAGGATTTGGTACAGGTCCTCAAAAGCAGGGATCTGGTGGAATGAGCACCGAGGGGGAGCAAGAAGTTGCCACTTTAAAGTTATACTGGGATGTACGGGGTATCCTACAAAGCACCTGGAGTTAGATGTATCTGTGATGGTGGTGAGGGAGTGAGCTTGGGGGTTCCCCCTTAGCTATCTCTAATGGTACGAGTGGCCTGGCTGAATGCCCTCATGCTGTGGGGGAAGGGTTGAGAATGATCATAAATATATCACTCTTGCGTAACTTGACCTGCCGTTATGCTGATTCCCGTAGGTTTCATGTTTGACTGTGATGTCTCCTTTGTCAGAGATAATGCTATGCCCTCTACCCATCTGGAAGTCTGCACGATTCTCTAAGGAATCCACTCATGCACTGGGCTTACTCATGGTTCAGTCAATGACTTAGACCTGTTGGCATACCTCCATGACCTTCTTTTATTCATGGGGGTTGCCAGTCGCAGTAAGAATTTTGCCCTTTCAAGGCTACTGTGGTCAATACGCAAACTCTGTCAATTCCTATCAATCACTGTTGCGGACTTGTGAATGAGGGGATTAGACAGAGAGAGTTATTTGAATGAACCCATCAACCTGTATAGCTGAGTTTTTAATCTGCCTGTCAACTCATGTGACATAGCAGAATTGCTTGTTGAGTCAATCACTCAAGGCCCCATTAATCCTCTTGTTCTTCATCTCAGTACCTCAGCTAATCAATCTGGCCACATCTACAGATCAGTAGATAGGATTTTTAAACCCACAACTCTCACCCCCCATTTGAGATCTAAAATGTTGCATGACAGCCCATTCTCTATAGCAGTGGATTCATACTGCCACTACACAAGATTCTGACATAGCTCATAAATGGGCCCCCCTCCTTTGCGCTCCAGGGAATTGCAGGAGGAGCTCAGTGGAGGGTATCACAAATACCTTCTATTGTGGACATAGACTCTTCATGCGGATGAGACTGTATGTGAGCTCTGACGCCCACGTCACCTAGATGGGGGCAGCGTTGTCAAGTGAGGTGATAACGCTGAAAGAGTGTGGGTTTGATGGTGGTGGGGGGCGGGGGGTGGGGGTGGGGTGTAAAGTTGCACATATGTGCCAGACATCAGTGGGAAAGCTGCCTGGTCCTTGTATGGCAATAGTACAGTTTAGAGTCTGAAGACTTGCCATCAAAAAGGTGGGATTATCCTCATGGCTGCTCATATTGGCCATAAGTCATTGTCTGTGTGAGCCACAGATCTCTTTCACTTAGCTGCTAGCCCAGAGTCTCCCATCAACTGACCATCATGAAAGAGAACTCAGAAAACCCCCAGGCTTAACTTCTAACTAAGGCTCAGGGGATAAACTTGTTTTGGCGGTCAATGAGCCAAGCGGACATGGAGCCACAGAGGATTATCCACCCTCAGTGCTGGAGGAAGTGCAACAAATATTTGCAGTGAGCTCAGAGATCACCTGATCCAGAGAGAGGGTCTGAGTGATCAGGGGCAAGTTTTTGTGACCTTACAGTTCACTATTGATGCAAGCAGCATGGAGTGTGGATCCGCTGCAATGGAGGGGGTTGCTCATTCTTCAAATGCAACATGACTCATGTGTAAGGGGGGACTTGAGGGCAAAGGGATGGTTGATGATGCTGATTGTGTGACTCTCTCTTTTCTCTCTCTCTTTCCCCTTTTCCATCCTCTCCACAGAGAGAAAATGAATTCTGATTTGCAACTAGGCTGGCTAGCCTCTTTGGTGCTGACTGCTGTTGAGGCAGATAGGTATTGGCAAGAGCATCCCAGGTCTTATCCAACATCACTGGAGCAAGACACCAAATATCTAAGGCAGAATTTTACTGCCTTGTATGCCTGATCTCATTTAAGGCCATCAGAGAATGCCAGTCGGGTGAGGGAGGGGGGCTGGTGATACATGCCAGTAAAATTCTGACACAAGGGTCTCCCATAGAAACCGGAGTACCTGAAATCCCAACAGGCATGAAGACAACCCTTCTGTAGCTCCTGCGTGTACAGGAAATGCTGGTCATTCAACAAGCTGTCAGACAACATGTGTTGCCAAAAATTGCACTTTCACAGGGAGTGGTGCTGCATCTGTGCCAGGTTCCCACTCACCTGGCACCCGTGAAGCTCATGCCACCTTGAATTTTTTGCATCTGGAAAATTCTAGGGCTTAAACTTAAAAAAATTTGCAGAAAATCACAAATCTCCTTGCGCAGGTATATCCATAAGGTGATAGATGCCATTATATGCCTGAGCATCAGACTAAATTATCTAGGTCCACCAGATGCCTAACTGCAGGATTCTCTGCCATCGCCTGGATCCATATATCCAGGGACAATCAGTCACACCTATGCTGGCCTTTGAGCTCCGACTCAACATGGGGTGCTCTTCATTAACAGGAAAGGATAACACCCCATTAACATCCAGATATTGTACAACCACCTCCTAAACATCATGCCTGTCTATGTATGTTGTCCTGGGAATGTCCATGGCAGCTACATCCTGGGACGCTCAGAGATACTCGGCATCTTCAAGGGTCACCCTCGGCCAAGGGGTTGATTAAAGGGGACAAGGGCTACGCACTGATGGTTGATGACACCAGTGGAAAGACCCCAGATTGAAAGTGAATCCTCTTACAATGAGGCTCACCCCTCCAGGAGGAATATTGTGCAATACATAGACCCGCTGAAGATGTGTTTCAACTGTCTGGACTGCTCTGGCAGAGCTCTACTATACTGCCCCCAGGACTGTGATCACATGCAGTGTGCTGCACAACCTGGCACAGCAATGGGATGACATAGCAAAGGAGGAGAAATGGCCTGTCTTGTTAGATGAGGAGGATGAAGACCAAAACAGCGAGCAGGAAGAGGATGAGGAGGAAGCTGAAGGAGCTGAGCGGGTAGTGGCCAGGATCCAACAGGAATGTAGGACAAAGGAGGCTCACATTGCTTTCAGATTTGAAACGTAGGAACATCATTGACTGGCAAATTGATCCCCACCACCCCCCTGGCTCTCAAACCCTTTCTTGCCCAGTCCCCTGTGCCCCTTTCTGATGGTGATATTCTTCCTCCAACCCCACTTTCCCCCAGTCTCTTCTGTTCTCCCCCACCTTCCCCCCACCATTTCTTTAAGATGTTTCCCACCCCCCGCTCCAAGGGTCAGTGTGATATCACACTATGGTGATGGTCCTTGGTTGGCGGAACTCATCACAAGGCTGGAGGGTGATGAAACCTTACTGTGAGGAAAACTATGATGTTCCTCAGAATCTGAAGTCTAACTCCAGCCTTTCTGATGACAGATCACTTACTTCCCTGTTCACCTTTGTAGGAGTAAGGGATTACTTGAATATGCCTAATATTAAGGGGGAATAGTAAGAGGGAGGGGATGATGAAGCTCAAGGGTGAAATCTTTGGGATGACGGACCGGTGATGCTGTCAAAGTCTTATACTGCTGCTTTCAGAGACCCCTTCCCCCTTTCAGATTGAGGTTGTAGGGCTTGTGGGAAGGTTAGAGGTCCAATCAGTTAACATAGCCCCCTTCCCCATGAGGGTTAGACTTAACAATGAGAGCCACTCGTATGCTGATGAAATGTGTTTATTAGTGAATATGTACAATTTGTGTCCCCTTCCCCCTAACTACAACTGTGAAACTTCACCCATGCCACTTAGTGGTTCTCTATCTTCCTCTTCTTTCATTCTGTCCCGCTCCTTATACATGTGTCCTCAGATTACACACAGTGGAGGCAGTTTGTCTCCACACCTTCTTGCCTGTGATGCCCTTGGCAAATGTCCTCTGGAGAGCCTGAACCTGGAGAGCCTGGAGTGACTTTCAGATGTTACGGACAACGACGTGCCACCCTGTTCTGCCTGCTGCCCAGGAGATATGCCAGTGCCAGCAAGAGGGGATTCAGAAGGACTGGTGATGCCCTGATTCTACAGGATTGAAGGCCCCAGGCTGGACTCCAGTTCTTTCTCCTCCTTCAAGGAACTTGTTGGCCCCTGAGATCACTCCTTGGGACAGAGGGACAGCTGGAATGAGTTCCAGAAGCCTCACCGTCATATGGCACTGACACTCCTGGAGAACCACCATCGTCTGCACCATGGTTCTGATGCCCTCAACCATGACATCTCAGCAACTAGCACATGTCTCTCAGTGATTTAGCAATGCCGTGGATCATAGAATCCCTAGGAGGAGGCCATTCAGCCCATTAAGCTGCACTAAAGTTGTTAAGAAGGCATATGGAGTCTTAGCTTTTATTGGTAGGGGGATTGAATTTAGGAGCCGCAGCATCATGTTGCAGCTGTACAAAACTCTAGTGCGGCCGCACTTGGAGTATTGTGTGCAGTTCTGGTCGCCACATTATAAGAAAGATGTGGAGGCATTGGAGAGGGTACAGAGGAGGTTTACCAGGATGTTGCCTGGTATGGAGGGCAGGTCCTATGAAGAGAGGTTGAAGGATTTGAGGTTGTTTTCGTTAGAAAGGAGGCGGCTAAGAGGGGATCTTATTGAAGCATATAAGATGATTAGAGGTTTAGATAGGGTGGACAGTGATAGCCTTTTTCCTAGGATGGAGAAAGCTAGCACGAGGGGACACAGCTTTAAATTAAGGGGTATGAGTTATAGGACGGATATCAGAGGTAGGTTCTTTACTCAAAGAGTGATTAGGGAGTGGAATGCCCTGCCTGCAGCTGTTGTAGATGCGCCAAGTTTGGTGGCGTTTAAGAGGTTAGTTGATAAGTATATGGAAGAGAAGGGAATGGTTTAGTTTGGAGGGGCATTGCTTTTTATTTTGGTCGGCACAACATCGAAGGCCGAAGGGCCTGTTCTGTGCTGTAATGTTCTATGTTCTATGTTCTATGTTCTAATCCCACTCAGATTCTATGCCCACAATCCAACAATCTATCCTAGCTAGTCCCCCTGACACCAGGGTCAATTTAATATGGCCAGTCCACCTAACCGCATGTATTTTAGTCTGTGGATGCATTCAGCCATGCCCTGTATGACTTGGCTAATCTCTAATGTGAATCAGTATGATCCTTCAATGCCAGCGACATGTCCATATATATGACTGGGCTATGGTGCCTAGGGCATCAGCTATCTACATCACTGAGTGTGCCTTGGAAGTCATCAGTCATGATCTATGATCCATAGCATTGCTAAATCACAGAGAGACATTGCCCGTTGCTGGGAAATCTATGACCAGGCTTTCTATTATGGATGCCACCCTTGAAGTGTTCCCCTGGATGTCACGCAATGTTGGCACCATCTCCTGCAAGATGAGGCTCCCAGACTCCTATTCCAGTTATGCCTGCATTTGCTGGAAGGTCACTGACACACCTCCTGTAAAGCCTGCCTCTGCTTTTGAATCTCCATAATTGTTGGAATGAACATTCCCAGAAACCTGGGGCTGATGGCATCATGCCATTATACCTCTGTCTGCCCGCTCACGCTCCGCCTGATGTACAATAGCAGCTGCGTGGTACTCACCAGAGAATGCCCAGAAACCTGTTCACTAATGTTTCCCAAAGAGATAAGTATCTCTGTATTGGTGATGGTGAGTGCAGTGGTGAGGTTTCAGAGTCGTCCCTGGAGCTGTGTTCGGGGCGTGCTGTGAGATATTGGATGTCAGGATGCAACCCCAGGTAGCCCAGCCACACCTAATGGAGATCCTGCAAGACAAAGGACATGGGGTCAGCTTATGGGAATATCAAGGGTGTGGAGGAATGATAGATTCACTTAAAATAGCATCTGGATCACAGTGCTTTGGTCTCTTACTTGCTGGGAGCCTGTTGAACTCGCAGTCAGCGACTGTGACAAATTTTAGCCATGCTACCTCCTGCCTTTGCTCATTCCTACTTGTGATGTCAATCTTTTCCTAAGAGGACACAAAGTTGATAGAGTAAGCCTGACTAGGATGGGGGAGTGGGTGGATACCAGATGGCATTCATAGGATGATGTCTGGCTAAGGGCTCTGGTAGAGATGCTGTGTGACAATATTAGTCGGTAGTATGATGAGATATAGAAGGTAAAAGTGGGATGCTGCAAGTTAGGTACATGAGTGATTCCAGGAGCAGGGAAGTGGGCAGTTATCCTTGCAGATCAGAGGAGGCTATTCATCTTCTTGTGCCATAGGATGCCCACCATCCCGGTAATGCTCCTGGAACTTATTGAGTCTGCCATCACTCCCCATGATTCAGAGATTAAAGATGATGGCAAATCTCCTGCCAACTCTCTTCCACAGCTTCCAGCATCCTCTGTACCTCTGCATTTAGGAATCTATGCGCTGACCACCATGTTGGTTGTTGAATGGCAAGTTGCTACCGCAGCAAATGCTATAATACAGCTCCTGCTTCTATGAGGCTAACAGTTGATTCCTGACTGCAGTGAATCAGGCACTGGGTGAGTCAGGAAATCAGAATGAAACAGGTAGTAGAAGAGCTGGCTGATTAGTATATGCTGCATGCAGTGTGCAGATCATTGCTAGCATTAGTGAGAAACACTCTAGCTTTCATGCGAGATTGGACACTTAGAGTCCCATAGGCAAAGAGTCTTTTGCCTTTTTATCATTCTTCTGCACTCTGACCATATTTACTGGTGTACATGTATACTTGTAAACTCTGTCCCATCCTGCCACATCAGTCAACTTCTTTCAATTGGACAAGTTGATGAAAACTGAGAGACAATTACATTAAATTTCCCTAGCCACCATTTGTCATGTTGTAGCAATGGTGAACAATCAGTCAAAAGGGAACAATTATAACTGTATGCAAATTTGTACAATTAATATAACCATACACTAATCATTTAGTGTATGAATCACCCAGGGTACATATTTTACCAAAGGTAGGAATAATCCTTGTACCAAGAGAGTGTCATATTTTTAAATGTATTGAATAGGAAGCCACAATGGACTGGTAAGCAGTTTTAACAGTAATGTGCATTAATCAATTCAAACAGGAGAAGACCGTTGGCTATGTACATTATTACTACAGCAGGGCTGGCGTGTTGAATACAATGCAGCTTCAGATGCCTATACAAATGCACCACAGGAGTTCAAAGAATTCTACAATCAACGACGCCGTTGGGTGCCATCGACTTTGGTGAATACAATTGACCTTTTAAATAGTGGAGCACAAACCTCCAGGAGAAACCCCTCAGTTTCAAAACTTTACATTCTGTACCAGATTATTGGAACAGCAGCATCGATTCTAGGTCCTGCTACTGTGATTTTGATGATAGCAGGTAATTATGCTTTTTTTTAACCATATTGTGGTAGTTTCTTCTTTGTATTTGGGATGCTATAAAGGTTTAAGTTTAAAGCTTAATTATTATTGTTATAAGTAGGCTTACATTAACACTGCAGTGAAATTACTGTGAAAATCGCCTAGTCACCACACTTCAGCACAGGTTTGGGTACACTGAGGGAGAATTTTGCATGATCAATGCACCTCACCAGCTCATATTTTGAACTGTGGGAGGAAACAGGAGCACCTGGAGAAACCTACACTGACACAAAGAGAAAATGTAGACCCTGCACAGACAGTGACACAAACCGGAATCGATGCCAGATCCCTGCCACTGTGAGGCAGCAATGCTACTTCAATTATAGGCTATTTCATACTGTATATAATATTAGTGCTGCAATTATTGATTGTGTTTAGCTGCATACAGATGTAAGGACAGAGGCTTTTTGGCTCATGAGTGGCAGTGCAGATTTCTGCATCTGTATGAAAAGTGGACTGACACATCATCGTCTACTAATGTTACACATCAGGATTTTGTCAAAATAATTATAAAAGTATCTTAGGTGTCAGTCTGGCCTTAGGCTTCAGTTGCAGAAATGACATCATGAACTGATTTCTGACATTAGTGTGCAGCCTCATAGTGGGTTGTATACCCTTTATTTTCCAGCAATCACACCAAAGGTCACAGTTTTCATCAAAAATATGGGACATGATTTTCTCGGCCTGCGGTGATACTCATGTAGCTCAGCAGGCTGGGAAATATCAGCGGGAGGGCTGTATTGGGATGTGTGACCTGGGCCATTTTTTATGACAGAATCAGCTTCGCAATGGGAAACACCATGAGGCTGATTACAATATTTAAATTAAAATTTTAATGTCATTAACAAGCCCAGGATGATGTCAGTAATGTTTCCCATCCTGTCGGGAGACGTTCCCACCAGCCAGGATTAAAGGTGGTCCCCATCAATGGCGACCAGGCATGATGGCCTCACAGATGGGCCAGTGGCCATGAAAGCCACCCCCACGCCCCCGCACTGCCAGGAGGTCAGGGGCAGGAGAATGCCCCTTGGTTAGTGCCAGCCTTGCATGCTGGCACTGCCTACCAAGCATTGGGCATTACCTAAGGAATGGGGCCTTCTGGGGCTGTGTGGCCAGATTGGGGGTGGGCTGGTAGGTGATGATGGAGGTGGAGCTGCTGTGTACTCTGCACAGCAATCGGAAGAGGAGGCAGAAGGTGATCGGAGGTGGCCTGAGGGGTTGGTGATTGTTGCTGGCCTGGGAGGTGGTGAGGGGGATGGGGATGGAATGGGGGCTCTCCTGAAGTGGATTGGTGATTAGAGTTGATTTGCTGGGGGGAGATGTTGCAATCTGTCTGACTGTCTTAGTGGGGATGGTTGTGGAGCCATCAGAGGCCGGTGAACCAGTGGGAGTGGTTAGGCTATCTAGTGAGAGATTGCTGCGTGAGCAGTAGGCTGCCTAGCATGTTGCTGCTAGCTTCTTGCACAGCATTAGGCTCTCTATTGCTTTACAGGTGTGAATATTCTGATGGACTCTGATACACAGAGTGCTGGAAATTCACCTGACTGAGTGTGCCTAAAAAATAAGCAAAAAAATCTCCCATTTTCTCCCCATTGTGTACTTAGTTTCTTTTTGGGAAAATCATCCCCATGATTCAGAAAACCTGGTTACATTTGCTTATAAACATATGAGGACAAGTTCAAAAACTTTGTGCTTCCAGCAAGAAATGTTGTTTGCTCAGAGTCCTGATTGTCTATAAACTGTTGCACTGATTTCTTAGCCCTTCATTCCCATCAAGCAAGGTTTTTGACTGAGAATTGCCTAGATATTCTTGACATAAATCAGGCTGAACTTGATAATGGTGTCATTTGAACCTGTCATTATTAAAGCTTTTCATCCTCATCAAATAAACAAAATAAGTTTACTAATGACCTTTTTGTGCTGTCAATGTCCGCCAAGTACTTTGTCAACAATTCCACTCATAGCCAATGTCATTTATCATGATGTCATGCCATCAATGTTACGTGAAGTGGGCCTTCTAATGGTAATAGCACTTAGATATTGCTGCAGCAATGTGATTCAGATCTACAACACCAACGAGTTTCACTTTGCAGAAAGAAGGGCAAAATGAACACCAAGTAGCAGGATCAGGAATTTTCTCATAGTTGATCTCACTTTGCTATCTTAATTTCATTGGAGGTGCAGTGAAAAAAATTGCTTACTGTGAAAAAATTATGGCTCAGCAGGAGTAACTTAGAGCATGTTCCTGATTGTTGTCTAACAATTAGATTGGGATATATTTATTGATTAATATTCAATCAGTAAGGCTGATAATGGAAAGCTGTTCTTTGTTTTATCCAGTTTTAATAATACCAATGTTTTTAACACAAGGTAAATGATATTTTGCTATACAATAACTTTTACAGGAGCATTTACCTTTGTGTTTAACTGGAATGGAAATGTTGCTCTGGCACTTGGAATCATGCCTCCTTCTATCTACATACTAATCTGTTACAAAGTCAAATCAGATACCCAGATCAAGATTGCTGCTGTACTGAGTATTTTTTATGCCTTTCTAATGATTGCAACAATAATGTCCATTATTGGTGAGTGTTTCATTCATGATTCACAAATAAAATTTACAATATAAGGAACTAACTTTATCAACGTAAGCATTTAAAATGAATCCTTTTAAAATGAGCCTTTTATGTTTACATTAGTTTAGTAATTAGTATTGCAAGACATTATATATTAAAGATATGTAGTGGCAATCAAAGCTATATTTTGCCATCTGAATTTGTGAGATAAGGAACTAGAATGTAACTTAAAAAGCAATGCAAAGTGTTGAAGTACATTGGAACAGGAATACGTGAGAGTTTGTCAAAAAGCTACTTTTAACATCTACCAATGTATGTTAGCATTTTTTGTTACCACCATAGTTTAAATGTGTTGCCAAATATGTTCTGTGACCTTCATACGCCTTTTTTAGAGGGTGTAACTATTTCAATATTTAGTTACTAGACTGATGGGTGTGACAGTGTTAAAATGATTATCCTAAATGTCAAGGAAGCTTTCAATTGAATAGAACAAAGTACACACTATGTTGAAGAAGAAGCTCAAACAGGTATCATTACAGCAAGAAAACCATTGCATTGCAAAGATAAAATATGATGGGAGAAATCAAATTCACATCTGCCCAATTTATGCTTGAGAAATGTGTGGACAGCTGCTAAACATTGTGGGAGGCTGGATGGGAATTGACACCCTACCTATTTCAGGCAAGCCTGTAAATGACAAGCAATCTGTCTAAAAAAGCATTAGAATCTTTAGATATGCAAATAGGGATCCTACACTTTCGTCAGTCTGATTGGAAAATCCTGGTGCAAATGGCTGGAGGATAGTCTCAGCAGAGATTCTTAAAGTAGAGAAGGGGTTTCGTATGAACATCAGCTAATTTCCATGCACCCACATTAATTTGTACTCTATTGGTGGGAAAGATGGACCATAAACCTTTTCTTCAATGCTAACATCAGATTGTGTGCTTTTAGGTGAAATGGTCAAAGAAAACACCTTTATTACGCCATCAGGCTTGTTCTTCATCTCCATGACGGTCCTCTTCATCACAACAGCAATGCTCCATCCCCAGGAATTCCACCTTGTTTTTTATGGAATGCTGTACATAATTTGTATCCCCAGTGGGTACTTGCTGTTGCCAATTTACGCCATGGTAAACATGAATAATGTTTCATGGGGCACACGCGAAACAGTGACTCCAAAGATACAGAGCAAAAAGAAACCTCAGCAGGTTCTGCGATATGAAAAGAAATGCAAATGTATCTGTTGGGATATTGAATTTATTGTCAAAGAGAATAAAAAAGAACTAACTCAATATGCAGACAGGTAACTTGCTTTCAAAATAATTTACAATATTCAAAAGTAGTTTGCTGTAGTTTTCATATAAAACTGTAATTGAAGTGTATCCCAGGACATTGTGGAGACTAGGAAAGAAATTGCAGGCCTCCTAGCAGATTTATTTGAATAATTGATAGTCACAGGTGAGGTGTCTAAAGATTGGAGAGTGGTAAATGCTGTGCTTTTGTTTAAAAAGGGTTTCAGGGAAAAGCCTGGGAAGTACAGGCTGGTGAGCCTTACATCTGTGGTGATAAGTTGTTGGGTGGTGATGTTGTTGGAAGGTATTTTGAGACAGGATCTACAAGCATTTAGAGACACGAGGGCTGATTAGGGACAATCAGCATGGCTTTGTGAGTGGAAAATCATGTCTCACAAATTTAACTGTTTTTTTTGAAGGGGTAACAAAGAAGGTAGATGAGGGCAGTGCCGTTGATGCTGTCTACATGGATTTTAGCAAGGCCTTTCCCAAGGTACCGCATGGTAGGTTGTTGCATAAATTTAAATCTCATGGGATCCAGGGTGGGGTAGCTAACTGGATACAAAACTGGCTTGATGACAGAAGCAAGTTGACAGGGTGGTTGTAAAGAGTTGTTTTTCAAACTGGAGACCTGTATACCTCAGGAATCAGTGCTGGGTCCAATGCTATTTGCCATTTATATTAATGATTTGGTGAGAAGTTAGTAAGCATGGTTAGTAACTTTGCAGTTGACACCAAGATTACTGGCATAGTGGACACTGAAGAAGGTTATCTAGGAATGCAACAGGATCTTGATCAATTGAGCCAGTGGATTGACGAATGGCAGATGGACTTTAATTTAAATAAATGGGAAGTGATGTATTTTGGTAACTTGAACCAGGGCAGGACTTACTCAGTTAATGATAGGGTGTTGGGGAGAGTTCCAGAACAAAGAGATCTTGGGGTACATGTTCAAAGCTCCTTGAAAGTGGAGTCACAGGTGTACTGAGTAGTGAAAAAGGCATTCGGCATGCTTGGTTTCATCAGTCAGAACATTGAATACAGGAGTTGGGACACCTTATTAAAGTTGTACAAGACATTGGTAAGGCCACACTTGGAATACTTTGTACAGTTCTGGTTACCCTGTTACAGAAACGATATTATTAAATTAGAAAGAGTGCAGAAGAGACTTACTAAGAGGCTACTGAGACATGATAGTTTGAGTTACAAGGAGAGGTTTGATAGACTGGGACTTTTTTCTCTGGAGCATAGAAGGCTGAGGGGTGATCTTATAGAGGTCTATAAAATAATGAGGGCACAGATTAGCTAGAAAGTCAATATCTTTTCCCAAAGGTAGGGGAGTTTAAAACTAGACGGCATAAATTTAAGGTGAGAGGGGAGAGATGCAAAAGTGTCCAGAGGGGCATTTTTTCACACAGAGGATGGTGAGTGTCTGGAACAAGCTGCTAGAAGTAGTAGAGACGGGTACAATTTTTTCTTTTAAAAAGCATTTAGACAATTATATAGATAAGATGGGTATAGAGGGCCATGGGCCAAATATAGGCAATTGGGACTAGCTTTAGGATTTAAAGAAAAGGGCGGCATGGACAAGTTGAGATGAAGGGTCTGTTTCCATGCTGTAAATCTCTGAGTCTATGACTCTAAATCTTAAAGCAGATTAAAGTCCAATCTCCCAATTCTCAGGATTTATGATTCCTTTGTTCTGATGGTTTAGTTATTATCTTTTAATTGATTAATTTTCTTTGGATGAAATAGGCCTCCCAAATTGCCAACTACAAGCTTGCGAGGATAATTGATACAGAGTCACTAGATCTTTTTGCTTCATGAGAGATCACAGACTTTATAGTAGGCCTTTTTATCAAATTCCCCTTCATCTATGATTCTCTCTACTTGGTGTGTGGAGAGGGAGAAGATGGTCACCTGGCTGGTTGGAGTGTCAGCTTTATTTGGGCTTGACTTATTTGGTGTTGTCCTGATTTTGGAAATTGCTACATGCTTTTGTCCGTGCAAGTGCACAATTTACTCCCCACCCCCTTCAGGCAATGGGATTTCTTTTGATTGGTTTCTGAAATTAAGGTAGGGTATTCTGATTGTTCCTAGGCTTATATTCCTTCAATTTTGATTTTGGGCAGAAGTGTGAAAGGGAGAGAAAATTCTGTTTTCAAAGGGCAGTTCTGAGTGTTTCTTCTTCCATTTTTAGGCATTTGAAAGATTAGCTATATATTTTCCCATAAACTAGGGTTATAGGAATCTAAGCAAACTCTGAAATTATTTCGAGCTTTATAGAGGCAAATTCTTCTTGATATTTTTCTAATGAATATTTAAATCAAGTATACCTGCAAAGCATTTCTACACAGCTGAAACCTGATATTTCTTCTAGTCACCCATATTAGTCCTCATAGAATATTTGGAATAATTTTAACCCATTCAAAACCTATCCAATTAGAACATAGAACATAGAACATTACAGCACAGAACAGGCCCTTCGGCCTTCGATGTTGTGCCGACCAAAATAAAAAGCAATGCCCCTCCAAACTAAACCATTCCCTTCTCTTCCATATACTTATCAATTAACCTCTTAAACGCCACCAAACTTGGCGCATCTACAACAGCTGCAGGCAGGGCATTCCACTCCCTAATCACTCTTTGAGTAAAGAACCTACCTCTGATATCCGTCCTATAACTCATACCCCTTAATTTAAAGCTGTGTCCCCTCGTGCTAGCTTTCTCCATCCTAGGAAAAAGGCTATCACTGTCCACCCTATCTAAACCTCTAATCATCTTATATGCTTCAATAAGATCCCCTCTTAGCCGCCTCCTTTCTAACGAAAACAACCTCAAATCCTTCAACCTCTCTTCATAGGACCTGCCCTCCATACCAGGCAACATCCTGGTAAACCTCCTCTGTACCCTCTCCAATGCCTCCACATCTTTCTTATAATGTGGGGACCAGAACTGCACACAATACTCCAAGTGCGGCCGCACTAGAGTTTTGTACAGTTGCAACATGATGCTGCGGCTCCTAAATTCAATCCCCCTACCAATAAAAGCTAAGACTCCATATGCCTTCTTAACAACTTTATCCACTTGACTGCCTACTTTCAGGGATCTATTGACACATACACCAAGATCCTTCTGTTCCTCAACACTATTAAGAGCCCTACCATTAGCCCTATACTCTACACATTTATTGTTCCTGCCAAAGTGCATTACCTCACACTTTTCCACATTAAACTCCATTTGCCACCTCTCGGCCCAGCTCTGCAACTTGTCCAAGTCACTCTGTAAACTATAACACCCCTCTTCACTATCTACCACTCCACCGACTTTAGTGTCATCTGCAAATTTACTGATCCATCCCTCAATACCCTCATCCAGATCATTTATAAAAATTACAAACAGCAGGGGCCCCAAAACAGACCCCTGAGGCACACCACTTGTCACCGAACTCCACGATGAATATCTCCCATCAACCACCACCCTCTGTCTTCTATCTGCCAGCCAATTCCTAATCCAATTAGCTAAATCACCCTCTATTCCACACATCTGCATTTTCTGTAGAAGTCTTCCATGGGCCACCTTATCAAACGCCTTACTAAAGTCCATATATACTACATCAACCGCCTTACCCCCATCCACCTCTCTGGTCACTTTCTCAAAAAACTCAATGAGGTTAGTAAGGCATGACCTACCCTTCACGAAACCATGCTGACTATCCCCAATCAATTCATTTCTCTCTAAATAACTATAAATCCTATCCCTAATAATTCTCTCCAATACCTTGCCCACAACAGAAGTAAGACTCACTGGCCTATAATTCCCTGGAAGGTCTCTCTTCCCCTTCTTAAACAATGGGACCACATTCGCTATCCTCCAGTCCTCCGGAACCACACCCGTAACCAACGAGGACCTGAAGATCAGAGCCAGAGGCTCTGCAATCTCCTCTCTTGCCTCCCAGAGAATCCTAGGGTAAATCCCGTCCGGCCCAGGGGACTTATCCAACTTCAAACCCTCGAGAATTTCTAGCACATCCTCCCTATCTACTACAATACTTCCCAATTTGCAACCCTGTACCTCAGTGTTCTCCATAGCTACATTTCCAGCACTCTGCGTGAATACCGAAGAGAAATATTTATTCAGTGCCTCACCAATCTCTTCAGGCTCCACGCACAACTTCCCACTGCTGTCTATGACTGGCCCTAATCTTGCCCTAACCAATCTTCTATTCTTAACATATCGAAAGAAAGCTTTAGGATTCTCCTTAATCCTATCAGCCAACATCTTCTCGTGTCCCCTCTTAGCTCTCCTCAATTCACTTTTTACCTCCTTCCTGGCTAATCTATAGCTATCCATTGCACTAACTGAGCCTTCAAGCCTCATCCTGACATAAGCCTCCTTTTTCTTCTTAACCAGCAAATCAACTTTTTTCGTACACCAAGGCTCTCTTACTCGACCATTTCCTCCCTGCCTGACAGGGACATACTTATCAAGGACTCGCAGCAGCTGCTCCTTGAATAAGCACCACATTCCAGATGTTCCCAGTCCCTGTAGTTTCCTAGTCCAATCTATGCACCCTAATTCTCTCCTGATGGCCTCATAATTACCCTTCCCCCAGCTATAACTACTGCCCCCAGCTTCATGCCTATCCCTGTCCATCACTAAGGTGAACGTAACCGAATTGTGGTCACTATCACCAAAATGTTCACTAACTTCCAAGCCTAACACCTGGTCTGGCTCATTGCCCAGCACCAAATCCAATGTAGCCTCACCTCTAGTTGGCCTATCTACATACTGAGTCAAAACACCTTCCTGCACACCCTGTACGAAAACTGACCCCTCTAACGAGCTAGAGCTATAGCTATTCCAATCAATATTAGCAAAGTTAAAGTCCCCCATCACAATTACCCTACTACTTTCACTCCTAATCAGAATTGACTTTGCAATCCTTTCCTCAACCTCTCTAGAACTATTAGGAGGTCTGTACTCATGGCTGCGTGGATGGTGCAGGAGGGAGGGGTTCAGGTTCCTTAACAATTGGGACTCATTCTGGGATAGGTGGGACCTCTTCAAGAGAGATGGTCTACACCTGAACCAGAGGGGGACTAATATCTTGGGGGGAAAATTTGCTAAGGCTATGAATTGCCTATGAATTGCACAGACTTAAAATCAGGCAGTTTTTTTCCCACTTCTTCTGTTTTTTCATTTTGTTTTATGCTATGTTCTTGAGAGTTCTGGGTGTATATTTGAAATATTTTGTCCCTTAAGGGTATACTTCCTTCTATACAAAGAACAAAGAGCAACACAGCACGGGAAACAGGCCATTCGGCCCAACAAGCCCACGCCACCGTCCTAACGTCTTAATGACATATCCTTCTCTTTAGGCTATGCCTATTGTTGAAGATTCCCATATAGGGACCAATATAGGGACAATTTGTTACCCAATCAGCCTAAGAGCACATATTTGGGATGTGGGAGGAAACCGGAGCACCCGGAGAAAACCCACGCAACCACGGGGAGAACGCGCAAACTCCCGCAAACACAAGCCCAAATCCATGTGTCTGCACAGCAACAGCGATAGTCTCTGAGCTGTCATGTTGCCCATCAGATGGTCCAGTTTAAGCATACACTGACGACGTGACGCACTAGGCAACTCCTGAAGCAACCTCCAAGAGCAGCTCTCGCACGACATGCCGCATGCATGCCCCTTGTTGGTCAACAAGGTGGACTGAATTGCCTGCGGAAACAAATAAGACTTAATTAAACATGCTAATAAAAAAAACTAAGACATTCCCGAGACAAAACTAAAAGATAGTCTACTACTATTTGGTCCTCCCGATATTCAAACTAATTATCTTTTTAATTAGATCTTCTCTTTAAAATCTAGAAATTGACAACATTCTTTGTGACATTTCCTGTTGGTATTTCATATTTCCTAGCATTACATTGCTTGATGTTCTGAATTGAAGACTTTGAAAAATTATTCAGGGATTATTTGATTTCTTTTCCTTCAGTGTAATTGAAGAAGAAGAATTGGAACCAAGAATTGAAGATAGTGAGTATTAATAGACTTCAGAAAATCCAGACTTGTTAATTGACAGGCCTTCTAGAAATAAATAAATGTCCAACACAAGCCTGATTGTTATTAACATTGCAAGATTTTCTTCTGGCAGACGTTGCAAAAGTAGTAAAAAGGACATAACTAAAGGCTGTGTTTCTAATTGTATGTAGCATTTGTAACAAGACAGATGAATTGAGAGCACAAATAGATGTAAGTACGTATGATCTGATAGGCATTATAAAGACATGACTTCAAGATGACAATGGCTGAGCCATGAATATTTGCAGGAATATTTCAGAAAGACAGTAAACTAGGAAAAGGTGGGGGGTAACTTTGTAGATTAAGGATGGTATTAATAGATTAGGGATGGTCTCAGTTCTAAAGACCAAGATGTAACTTTGGTAGAGATATGAAATAGTAACCTGTGAGAGTAGTCATCTGTCCCTAACAGTAATCATACTGTAGGATCGAGTATACAGGAAGAAACAGTGAGGCTTGTGACATTGTTAATAATGAGAGATTTAAGTCTACAAATAGACTGGATGAATCAGATTGGCAAAGGCAGCCTGAAGGATGTCCTTCTTAAAGCAGCACACTGCTCTACAGCCAACCACAGAGCATAATATTATGAATCTGGTAATGTACAATGAGAAAGGGTTACTATTTTTTATTCTTAAATGGGATATAGGTAATGCTAACTGGGCCAGCATTTGTTGACCATCACTAATTGCCTTTGAACTGAATGGCCTGTAGTTGAAAGTCATTTCAGGGGTCAATTAAGAGCCAGCCATATTGCTATGGGTCTGAAGTCACATGAAAGCCAGACCAGGTAAGGATGGAAGAGTACCTTCCCTAAAGGGACATAAGTCAACCAAATGGGTTTCTACAACAACCAACAATGGTTTCATAGTCATCATTAGGTTTTTAATTCCAGATTTTTATTGGTTTCAAATTGCAGCATTGTCATATTGGGATTCAAACCTAGGCTGCCATGGCATTACCTACAGTCTCTGGATTATTAGACATTACCATTGTGTCACTGCCTGATCTCATAGTAAAGTAACCCATAGGCAGCAGTGATCATAACATGATTCAATGTTGCATTCTGTCTGAGAACAAAAAAATGGGTCGAAGACTAGTATATTAACCTTAGATAAGGGAAGTTATCGGGGCATGAAGATAGAACTGGCTAAAGTGAGCTGGGAAATTAGGTTAAGGGATTGGTCAGTAGAAATGCAATAGCAGACATTCAAGGTTATATTTTGTAACGTTCAGCAAGCGTATATTCCAGTGAGGAAAAGATTTCAGGGAAAAAAAAGGATAAATAACAATTAAAAGAAATATCAAATTAAAAGATAAAACATTTAATTCTGTGAAGATTGGAAGATTAGAAATAGTCAATGTAGCTCCTCTATTCAAAAACAGGAAGGAGAAAGAAAATAGGAAATTACAGGCCAGTTAGATTACCATCTGTCACAGGAAAATGGTGGAATTTATTATGAAGAAGGTGCAACATAATTTTATGAAAAGAAAATTATATTTGACTAATTTCTTAGAGTTTTTTGACAAAGTAATGATCCAATGGATGAAATGGAGCCTGTGGCCACGATTTAGTTTCTCCATTGAACATGGGTGCAAATCCCAGAATGGCTGTTAAATCTCACAAGTGGCCACAAAGGGGATGTAGGGCACTGAGATCTCAGAAAGAGATATTAAAAAAGATACCCCAATCTTGGGACTCCTGATGATGCCAGCTTTCTTTGGTCCCACCTCTCCAGCTGACTATGAATTTTGTTTCTCCTTTGAAATTTCAAATGTTCAGCTGTTAAATATGGCAAAAAAAAAGTGGCTGTGCAGCCTGTGAGAATGGTTTTCTCATCTGAGCCAACACTTTGTGCATTTTTGGAAACATTTTGGTCTGTGAATATGGTGTACTGAGATTTCCAAAATACTTTTGACAAAGTGCCACAGTGAATATTGCTACACTAAGTAATGGTATAGGGGCTGACATAGAATCATAGAATCCCTACAGTACAGAAGGCCATTTGGTCTATCGAGTCCACATCGACCATAATCCGCCCAGAGCCTATCTTCCTAATCCCATGCATTTGTCGTACTAGTCCCCCTGGCATCATGGGGCAATTTACCATGGCCTGTCACCCTAACTGGCACATCTTTGGGCTGTGGGAGAAAACTGGAGCACCCAGAGGAAACCCACACAGAACGGGGAGAATGTGCAAACTCCGTACAGACAGTCACCAGAGGCTGGAATTGAACCCGAGTTCCTGACAGTGTGAGGAACTAGTGCTAATCACTGTGCCACCATCTGCCCAATGTGGTTAGCTAATAAGAAACAGAGTGTAGCCATGAATGTATCATTTTTAGGTTGGCAAGACATGATGAGTGGAGTGTCTTGGGGCTTAACTATTTGCAATCAATGTCAATGATTTAATTGAAGGGATTGAATATATTGCTGCTAATTCGCTGATAACATAAAGATAGGTGAAAAAGTAAATTGTGAAAGGGTCTGCAAAGAGACAAAGGTAGGTTAAGTGGATGGGCAAAATTATGGCAGATGGGAATAATGTGGGAAATATGAACATTTACATTTTGGCCGGGGCAAAAGAAACACAGCATATTATCTAAATAGGGAGAGATTACAGAACAATGAGATGCAGGGATCTGATTGTCCTGGTAAATGAATCACAAAGTTAGTATAGGAAGTGATTTGAAAGGATTGGAAATTGTTATGTATTGCAAGGGGGAATGGAAGATAAACGTAGGGATGTTTTGCCATAGACAGGAAGCACTGGTGAGACCATGAACTAAATCTCCTGTGCAGTGGCAATTAGCATTGGATTGCCATCAGTCTGCAGGCTGAAAAGATGACATAATTTGTTGCTTTATCAGCCTAATGATTGACTAATACTGGGGGTTTTAATGCCACATAACAATGCTGGGAGATGTGGATGTAAATGATACCTCATGCAAATATGCAAAATCTTGATGTTATCCAAGGCTCAGTGGTAGCACTGCAACAAGAAATTTTGAGCTTCAATCTAAACACTTGATCACCCAATCCAGGCTGACACTCCACTGAAGTATTGACAGTGTGCTACATTTTCTGAAGTATAATTGTTCAGAAAGATGTTAAACTTTGCCTCTATCTGTCATTTCAGGTTAATATAAAATATTCCATGTTATTATTCGAAGAAAAACCAGTCCTCTCTGATGTCCAAACTCTCAAACATCTTCACGAAAATCAGATTATTTCACTGCTTACGTCATTGTTTTTGTCAGACTTTGTTGTGAGCGTAAATTGGCGGCTCTTTCTCCTCTATTATAACTGCACAAAATGCTTTGTCCACTTTGCAGCACTTCAGATCATCCTGGTAACATGGGAGATGCAATATAAATGCAAATTGTCGCTGTTCTTTTTTAAGTGATAGAAAAATGTTACCACGGAAATTCGTGTATTTTTGGTATATTCAAATAGAGTTTTGGGTCATCTGCAGTTTAAAAGTCAAAATTAAGGATATTTTCTTGCTTAACTGACACGATGGCAATGATTTTGGGAATCATCTCTATCTTTTTTTCAATTGTGTAGATTGGATATGCAACTTGCAAGAACAATCAGTTCATATACAGCTGGTTGAAGAAGAGCTTGATGAAGTAAGTTGTTGCTAATGACATTGTTCTTAATTTCCTGATGTATTTATTTCAGTGTATAATATGAACACTGCTCTATTGTATGTAGTTATTCATCTGCACAAAGGAAAATATACTGTTCAGATGGGCAATTAGAATATAACCATTTTATTGATATTACTGGTCCATATTTCATATCTATAGACAGAAAACCCATTCTGGAATGACCTCATCAATCAGTATCTTAAACCAATTGAAGAAGATAAAGGGAGACAAGCCGAGATAGCAAAGCAACTGAAATCTCTCAGAAATAAGGTAAACTCTACTCAGAAGTGACTATTCTAATCTGGTCATTTGTTCAATCCCAAAGGTTGAACTATGTTGAATTATTTTTCTGTGAGAAAGGAGAAAGCAGGAGGTAGAGAAGGACAGAGAAAATCAGCAGATTTCAGGGTTTAGCGTACGAAATAGCTTACCAACTGTTCTCATGATCTTTTAGCTTTCTGAATATAACACTCCCGACATTAGATCTACATAATCTTGCCAATGCTTGGCCATTGTACGAAACGTCTTCTAATTGAAAGAATGCAAATGCATGTGATGAGGGGATAAAGGATACATTTTGTGTGGCTTCATTCTCTGAGTGAAATCTGCCTCAGTATGTCTGAGAATTGGCGATTCACAATTGGTGCCAATCTCAATAAATTCTGTTCCTGTTTTCCCTGTGATGAAAGTGTATTAGGGCCTCCCATTGAATGCCTGAACTGATTAATTAGATTTACTTTAGTTCTTGCATGGAGAGGGCTATAAGAAAATAACATTGCTGAGAAATGTGTATTCACTCATTGTACTCAGGGGGAATATTGCCTTTATGTACATTCTAAAAACCTATAATGAATAAACCCTTTCATTTTTTCAGGCAACTTTTCTGTACTTCATCATTAATGTTCTTTGGATCATTTCAACATTTTTCCTACAAGCAATTGGTCCAGAGATACACATCAAGATCCCCAAAATCCTCCCAACTGGTATATTTTCCGAAGATGAAATTCTAATCATTGAACCACTCAGTTTCATGTTCTTGGCATCGTTTGCTGGGCTACTGGGAATTCAGTTCCTCACCATGTTGTACCATAGGTATTAATAAAAATGTATTTTAATTAACAGACAATTAATACAATACAATGAGAGGCTGATTATTTTATTTACTTTTTTCCAGGATTAACACACTCATTCACTTTATAGCATATAAAGAAACAGAAATAAAACCACATCAGACTGTTGGAAAGTATCGCCAAGTGGTAAGACTGACAGATTTCACTTTATATTTATTGGAAGGAAGAAAATTATTGATAATTATTTAAAAATCTTGCATTTAATTCCAACTTCCTGTAATCTTTACACACTTCAAGGGAGGCAATGGCCTAGTGGTATTATCACCAGACTATTAGTTTAGAATTTCAGCTAATGTTCTGGGGACTTGGGTTTGAATCTCGCCACAGCAGATGATAGAAATTGAATTTAATTTTAAAAATCCGAAGTTACGAATTTACAGATGACAAAGCCATTGTCAATTGTTGGAAAAACCCATCTGGTTCATGAATGTCCTTTAGGGAAGGAAATGTGCCTTTCTTACCCAGTCAGACCTACATGTGACTGCAAGTCTTCCACAATAGGCATAGCCTAAAGTCATGGATATGTCATTAAGACGTTAGGACGGCAGCACGGGCTCGTTGGGCCGAAGGGCCTGTTTCCCGTGCTGTGTTGCTCTTGATTCTTTGTTCTTTGTTCTTTGTAAGCCCACAGCAATGTAGTTGATTCTTAACTGCCCTTTGAAATGCTTTAGCAAGCCAATCAATTCAAGGACAATTAAGGATGGGCAATAAATACTAGCCTTGCAGCAATGCCCATATCCCAGTAATGAATTTTTTAAAAAATTGGATCTTGTTGCCTCACTCAAAGTGAACCAGCAGAAAATTAGAACTGAAGATGCAGGAAACCTTGAAGATCCACTAGTTCTTTTGGTATATCTCATCTCACATAACATAGGACCCCAAACATGATTCCAGAAATAGTTGCAAAATGATTCCAGGTTTACTGCATATGCATTTCAAATGTGCAAATTGTCCATTAACTTGCAACAATAAATAAATATTCTGTTGTTAGCCATGTAAGTAGATTGAACTGAATTATCACTTTCGCATTTGTGTAGAGTTGGGAGAATTCCTGGCTATGTGAGCTTAATTCTCGAAAAAGTGCCACAAATCTTTATATTTTCACTCCAGGATAGGGTGAGGTGGGAGTGTCTGGCTTCTGTTGGAGTCATGCTCACTGTCCCTGAAAAGAATTTGGAGGCAGCCACAGGATCTACTTGCAGTGGAATGTGAGAATAGCCCACTTCGGTGCTCTGGTAGTTGCTAAGCTGAGAAAAAAAATGAAGCAGAGAAAAACGTCCAGCGCTCCCTGCTCATATTCCCAATCACTTTCCTCATGCCCATCACTGCGAACCCATGTTATATTGTGTCACCCATCACTGCCCCCCCCACTGCTTCTTATACCCTTCTTGTCAAGCAATGACTTTCTTTTTGTTTTATCAACAAAAAATTGTTGATATAAAAATCCATTTACTTCCTTTAATCCCTTATAAAAGCAAGCATTTGTATTTATTATCCCACTGTTATGAAATCAGTTTTACTGCACTAGTCCCATCATAGTAACCTTATGTCAAGAGACAGAATGAAATAGCATGCAAGATTTTTTTAACACTGACAATTTTTTCACATGTTTAAATGGCTGGAAATTTCTAGGCCTCCACAGCTCCCTTGATTGTTCCAATGACTTTGACAGTTTCAATGGATTTATCACATTCTCTGTATATTCATGTCTACTTTCAATAATTCCAAAGGGCACCTATCCCTTTCAAAGGGCATCTTGCCTCTCCCAACGCGCATTTCATCTCTCCCAAAGCTGTCCTGGAACCATATTCAAAAGGGTTCGCTCTCCAAAGAACTCAAGTAAGTTATACCTTCTCCTAACAGATCTAATGGGGAAGCCAGCAATTTTCTTGTGGAGGGGAAGAATTAGAAAGGGGTAATGTCCATGGGAGAGGGGGGTGGTGGAAGCTGGGGGGTAGGGAAATTCGGTTATGTTCACCTTAGTGATGGATAGGGGTAGGCATGAAGCTGGGGGCAGTAGTTATAGCTGGGGGAATGGTAATTATGAGGCCATAAGGAGGGAATTAAGGTGCATAGGTTGGACTAGGAAACTACAGGGACTGGGAACATCTGAAATGTGGAGCTTATTCAAGGAGCAGCTACTGCGAGTCCTTGATAAGTATGTCCCTGTCAGGCAAGGAGGAAATGGTCGAGTAAGGGAACCATGGTGTACTAGAAAAGTTAATTCGCTGGTTAAAAGGAAAAAAGAGGCTTATGTCAGGATGAGGCTTGAAGGCTCAGTTAGTGCAATGGATAGCTATAGATTAGCCAGGAGTGAGCTAAAGAGTGAGTTGAGGAGAGCTAAAAGGAGACACGAGAAGACTTTGGCTGATAGGATCAAGGAGAATCCTAAAGCTTTCTTTAGATATGTTAAGAATAGAAGATTGGTTAGGGCAAGGTTAGGGCCAGTCATGGACAGCAGTGGGAAGTTGTGCGTGGAGCCTGAAGAGATTGGAGAGGCATTGAACAAATATTTCTCTTCGGTATTCAGGCAGGGAGATGTAAATGTAGTGTGGAGAACACTGGGATACAGGGTTGCAAACTGGAAAGTATTGAAGTAGATAAGGAGGATGTGCTAGATATTCTTGAGAGTTTGAAGTTAGATATGTCCCCTGGGCCGGACGGGATTTACCCTAGGATTCTCTGGGAGGTGAGAGAAGAGATTGCAGAGCCTCTGGCTCTGATCCTCAGGTCGTCGTTGGTTACGGGTATAGTGCCGGAAGACTGGAGGATAGCGAATGTGGTCCCATTGTTCAAGAAGGGGAAGAGAGACTTTCCAGGGAATTATAGGCCGGTGAGTCTTACTTCTGTTGTGGGCAAAGTATTGGAGAGAATTATTAGGGATAGGATTTATAGTTATTTAGAGAGAAATGAATTGATTGGGGATAGTCAGCATGGTTTTGTGAAGGGTAGTTCGTGCCTTACTAACCTTATTGAGTTTTTTGAAAAAGTGACCAAAGAGGTGGATGGGGGTAAGGCAGTTGACATGGTATATATGGACTTTAGTAAGGCGTTCGATAAGGTGGCCCATGGAAGGCTTCTGCAGAAAATGCAGATGTGTGGGATTGAGGGTGATTTAGCTAATTGGATTAGGAATTGGCTAGCAGATAGAAGACAGAGGGTGGTGGTTGATGGAGATATTCATTGTGGAGTTCGGTTAATAGTGGTGTACCTCAGGGATCTGTTTTGGGGCCCTGCTGTTTGTAATTTTTATAAATGATCTGGATGAGGTATTGAAGGATGGATTAGTAAATTTGCGGATGACACCAAAGTCGGAGGAGTGGTAGATAGTGAAGGGGGTGTTCTAGTTTGCAGAGAGACTTGGACAAGTTGCAGAGCTGGGCTGAGAGGTGGCAAATGGAGTTTAATGTGGAAAAGTGTGAGGTAATTCACTTTGGCAGGAATAACAAATGTGTAGAGTATAGGGCTAATGGTAGAACTCTTAATAGAACATAGAACATAGAACATTACAGCACAGAACAGGCCTTCGGCCTTTGATGTTGTGCCGACCAATATAAAAAGCAATGCCCCTCCAAACTAAACCATTCCCTTCTGTTCCATATACTTATCAAGTAACCTCTTAAACGCCACCAGACTTGGTGCATCTACAACTGCTGCAGGCAGGGCATTCCACTCCCGAACTACCCTTTGGGTAAAGAACCTACCTCTGATATCTGTCCTATAACTATCACCCCTTAATTTAAAGCTGTGTCCCCTTGTGCTAGCTTTCTCCATCCTAGGAAAAAGGCTATCACTGTCCACCCTATCTAAACCTCTAATCATCTTATATGTTTCGATTAGGTCCCCTCTTAGCCGCCTCCTCTCTAACGAAAACAACCTCAAATCCCTCAGCCTCTCTTCATAAGACCTGCCCTCCATACCAGGCAACATCCTGGTAAACCTCCTCTGTACCCTCTCCAATGCCTCCACATCTTTCTTATAATGCGGGGACCAGAACTGCACACAATACTCCAAGTGCGGCCACACTAGAGTTTTGTACAGTTGCAACATGACGTTGTGGCTCCGAAATTCAATCCCTCTACCAATAAAAGCTAAGACTCCATATGCCATAATCAACACATAATAGTGTTGATGAACAGAAGGATCTTGGTGTATGTGTGCATAGATCCCTGAAAGTTGGCAATCAAGTCGATAAGGTTGTTAAGAAGGCATACGGAGTCTTAGCTTTTATTGGTAGGGGGATTGAATTTCGGAGCCGCAACGTCATGTTGCAACTGTACAAAACTCTAGTGCGGCCGCACTTGGAGTATTGTGTGCAGTTCTGGTCCCCGCATTATAAGAAAGATGTGGAGGCATTGGAGAGGGTACAGAGGAGGTTTACCAGTATGTTGCCTGGTATGGAGGGCAGGTCTTATGAAGAGAGGCTGAGGGATTTGAGGTTGTTTTCGTTAGAAAGAAGGCGGCTAAGAGGAGACCTTATTGAAACATATAAGATGATTAGAGGTTTAGATAGGGTGGACAGTGATAGCCTTTTTCCTAGGATGGAGAAAGCTAGCACGAGGGGACATAGCTTTAAATTAAGGGGTGGTGGTTTTAGGACAGATGTCAGAGGTAGGTTCTTTACCCAGAAGGTGGTAAGGGTATGGAATGCCTTGCCTACGTCAGTTGTTGATGCACCAAGTTTGGTGGCGTTTAAGAGGTTAGTAGATAAGTTCATGGATGAAAAGGGAATGGTTTAGGTTAGAGGGTCACTGCTTGTTCCTAATTGGTCGGCGCAACATCGAGGGCCAAAGGGCCTGTTCTACGCTGTAATGTTCTATGTTCTAGGGAAAGTGGAGAGCAGAGTGAAAGGCCAGCAATGAGACCAGCAATATCTGGGATGTGGTGGGATGGGCGTAGAGTTAGAGTGTTGAGGCCAGCGATATTTATGCTGGAAGAACGTATTTAGCGATTTCCCAGAGATGTGCGCACATGTGTGGGGGCCCACTCAGCACACTAATTCCAGCGTCTTCAATGGGAATAGGCCCCACCCCTGGATTTTTCATGTAATTCATGCTAGTGCCCTCTACAGTGCACAGAGTGTCGAAAATTCATTTTGAAGCTCCCAATGGAAAAAACAACACAATTTACTCCAGTTTTCACACACATTTGGCACTGAGATTATTTTGGGAGAATCCTCCCTCCCCCAGCTTGCGTCCATGTATTTAAAGCTGGATTAGCTGTCAAAGATTGTTTTCATGATATTCTAATTGTTAATTAACATCAAGGATCTCCATGACACTGAAAATTATCTGTAACACAATGTGCAGTCTCATTCCTTCCAGTTTTAATTGTTGTTGAACATTTTAAAAAAGAGATATTTTAACTTTTCCTTTTCTGTTTTCTCTCAATTCAATCTTTACTCTCTCCATCCTCTACACTTTTCTTTCTCCATCAGATTTGGCATTGAATGTCACCTCTCTCTCTTGTATTTGCTTTGATAATCTCACATTCCTTTAATCTAATTAGTTAAGAGATATATAGTTCCTTGCTGTGTTCACTCAAGTTTTAGCTTTTCAATTTCAGCATAGATTATTGTCAAACTTAAAATGGCATGGATAAATTTAACTAAAGCAGTCAGTGTTCCATTGATTGCTACACAAATCTTGCCTAAATGTAATGATTTTTATTGCTAATTAAGTGAAAACATTTTTGGTTTTCAGGCACAAAATCCAAAATGAAACCTAAATATTGAATTTTCTCCTTTTTTTAGTACAAAGACTTTGAAGCGTGACATTATACAGAAGAGAAACTGAAAGAGCTGAAGAATCAAACTCCAACTCATCAGCCCCATACTATTACTATCATTACTGTCTGTACGAAACACAACTCACAACTACTCAGGGATATTACAGCAAACATCTGTGGATTGTATTACAAATCAGAAATATATGCAATGAGATAGTTACTTATCAAAACACTGGCAATTCCCTATGTAAGTAAGTCTCAAGAGTTGTTGCTCCTGCATCAATTTGTAAATAGGCACCTACGTGCCAGTATGGCTGGAGACACGTGCAAGTACTTTTTGTTCCAGTCTTCTTGCCTCTCCTTTCATCTTTGATTCTTCTCATCACCTGGATTGGCATCTAATCCAACCATTCTTGTATTTCCTGAGACTAGCGAGCTGTCTTAAGGCTGTCAACAGCTTACTGTTCCAAGAAGAATGGTGATCGGATGACTTGGATGTTTGATTTTGCATTGTTCTGCCAACAGTGTTAGCTGGCATGAGCTATTTGTGTTGCAACAGAATTACAGCCTGATTCGGAATTAATCCAATTATTTGGCTATAAAATGAGTATAAACATCTATTTGAAATGAATAAACCTTTCTGAAGTATTGTTGGATCTATATTATCAGATCTGGCTAATGTTTCCCACATCTACACATAGAGAATAGTCTTGATAAGACAAACATCTCCACAAATTAGATAAAAACCAAGTAACTCAGGGATGAATAAATTTTGATCAGCCTCAAGATTGTAAATATTTACAATCAAACATGCCAATCAGTTACATAATTTACTCATGACACTTATTTAATTGTAGAATTGAGAAGATAATTTCCTCCATGTTTATGAATTGCTAAACTGTAACTATATTATTTATTACACTTTTACAATGTTTTTTACATATTGATCACAAAGGAAACCTTATCACACAAAGGTGCAACAATAAGCCTTCACTTCTCCTGGACTCTTTCTTTTTTTGTTGCCATCAGGCCCACTTGTTCCATGCTGGATATGTGTGGCAAAGACAGGACCTTGTATTAAATTTTGTTTTTCCATTTTACCAATCAGCTTTATCCAAGATTTAAAAGTGAACAAAATTTGCTTTTAGCCAAGATCTAAAGATTCAGTGGATATATAAAAAGGAATTATAAACTCCCTTGTGTGTGCAATGACTATTAACTGATCCAACTAAAATGTACACACATGAAAATGATACTTCTGTACACAAATGTGCATCATGCCAAACATAAGGAATCATTCAGGTGCAATTATGGTACTTTACAATTGATCATGAATTCATCTATCTAAACCTTTGCACATAATGGTCAGTTGTTCTCATCTATGTTTACAAATAATCTTGAAGATACAAAATGTCTAATGCAAATATGAATGTTAATTTATGAAATAACAAAGTTACTTAAATGTATCATTGGTCAAATGTGACCTGTTACTTCTTCAGATTTAAACTGCGATTGTTTGATGTGGGTTTTGTCTGTGTACATTTTACATGACAAAATGCAGTTGACCCTGCAGACAAACATGCTTGATTTACACACAGTTCTAATATAAACTTAAAACTCCCGACTATCAGACCATTCCATTTTCACTGTACAGAACTTCAAAGCATCAAACACTTGTTCTCCCTAGTTTATAGACTTCCTGTTCCAAACATAAGCACAGAATCCTGCAATGTTCATCAGATTTTCCCGATGGACCTTTTCATGATGTACTCAAATACTAATGTTCACTGAATTTTAACTGGAGATAAGTGGTGCATTTTATAAACAGTTGATTTAATTTTATATAAGCTCTTTTTGTAGGTTTTTGCTTTTCGATTTATTGAATGGATAACTAACTGATCCGTGGTGCCAGTTTTAAAATTGTCTAGGCTGTTATATAATTTATTGGAAAATTCAAAAAAGGGTGAAGTTGGCCAAAAAAAAACATAGGTGACCAGGTTATTTTGATCCTTCCATTGTGTGTTAATTTATGGTCAATACTTACCGCTCCTAATGTGAAAATGATCACTACTGTAGGTGGACAGTTTCTGATGCTTACACTAATAACTACATTCATAAAATTATTTCATTACATATGACAGAATAGATGTTAGCCACATTTTCACAATATCATTGATTTGTGAAACCATTGCTTACTTAATAAACTGCTCCCTAGTTAAATTTAGCATTTTTATCTGATTATTTATTACTGGTCAGATGTGGTCGATTGATTTTCATCAGGATTGTCCCTCTGTAATTAATTAATTAATTAATTAAGCGTCCATCCTGCATGAGATGAATTGAGAAAGTACGTGGATGATAGGCTGTGGTGTATGGGACACGCACACGTGAAGCTCACAGCCGTTTAACCCGCTTGCTCCAACTGCCATTCACTCACCCCCTCCTTTACCCCTCTTCAACCCTCCCCTCTCCTTTCCCCCCACCTCTCTCTTGCCTACTCCCCTGCCTTTGCCCATTCTCCTTTCTTTTGCCCACAGCTCTTTTGCACCAAGCTTCCTCACCCCATTTCCCCTCACCCCACCTACCCTTGCCACACTTCCCTCGCCCCACCCTCTTTCTCCACCCCTTCACACATATCTCCTCACCCCCACCTCCTTCACCCCTGCCCCACCTCCCCTTAGCCCAATCCCCGTTCCCTCCTTCTTGACCCACCTCCTCACCCCAGTTGCCCTCACCCCACCTCCCCTTACCCCACACCCCATCTTCCCTCACCCCATCTCACATTCCCTGCTCCCTCATTCCCTTACTACCCCCTCCTTGTCCCTCCACCATACCTCCTCCCTGCCTCATCACTCCACCCACGCCTCATCCCCTGCCCCACTTCGTCTCCTCACCCCCATCCCCCCACACCCATCTTGCTCCCCTCCCTCACCACATTCCCTTACCACATCTTGTCCCTTCGCCTTCTTCGTCCCCCACAGTCCCTCCTCTTCCACCTGGCCGCAGCTCCCCCTTCTCCTCGTTCCCCTGTCTCGTCCCCTCACACCCCCTCGCCCCCGCCTTGTTCTCCGCCCCCTCCTCATTGTCCTGCCCCTGCCACACCCCCCTGACCCCCGCCTTGTTCCCCTCTCCTAGCATGTCGCCCTCCCCTGTCTCGCCCTCTGCCACATCCTGCTCCCCCGCCTCGTTCCCCTCACCCACATTCGCCTCCCATGCCTTGCTCTCCTGTCCCCATCTTTTCTCCCCAACATCATCCCCCCCACCCTGCCTCACCCCCTCACCCTGCCTCGCCCCCACTCCTAACTCACCCCTCACCCTTGCCTCGCCCCCATTCCTGACTCGTCCCCCTGCCTTTGCCTCGTCCTCCTGTCCCCAACTCATCACCCCGTCCCCCACTGCAGCCCCTCCTCCACCTTATGCCCCCAAACTCCTCCTCTTCTCCGGCCCAGGCTCCTCCTCCTCCTCATCCCTGTCTCGTCTGCTCATCCCTCTCACCCTGCCTCGTCCCTGCCCCCTCCTCATCCTCCTGCTCCCGCCACAGCCCCCTCCCCTGCCTTGACCCCCCACCCCTGCCTTGCACCTGCTTCATCTCACCACCTCCACCTCATCCACCCTCCTTGCTCCCCCTCTTCATCCCCCCACCTTGCCACCCTACCTTGCCCCGCCTTGCTCCCCCGCCCCCACCTCATACCCCCATCCCTGCCTCATCCCCCAACCCTACCTCATCCCCCCCCATCCCCTCTTTTGCCTGCCCCATCCCCTCTTTGTTTGGCCCATCCTCTCTTTTGCCCCATCTCCTCTTTTGCCCTGTGCCCCTTTTTCCCCCTCTTTTGACCCCACCCCCTCTTTTGCCCCATCCTGAACCCTCTTTTGCCTTACCCCATCCCCTCTTTTGCCCTGCCCCGCCCATCTTTTGCCCTGCCCCGTCCATCTTTTGCCCTGCCCCGTCCATCTTTTGCCCTGCCCCGTCCATCTTTTGCCCTGCCCCGTCCATCTTTTGCTCAGCCCCGTCCATCCTGTCTTTTGCCCCACCCACTCTCTATTCCCTCTTTTGCCCCGCCTCCTCTCTCTTCACCCCCCTCTTTTGCCCCATCCCCCTTCTCCTTTACCCCCTCTCCTTCACCCCTACCGCCCTCTCCTTCACCCTTCAATACCCCTCAGGATCTTATATGTTTGAATAAGATCACTTCTCACTCTTCTGAACTTCCAAGGACTATTTAGTCTGTCTTGATAGGACAACCTTCTCATCCCAGGGATTCGCCTGGCGAATCTCCTTTGGGCTGCCTCCAACATTACTGTATCCTTTTTTAGCTAAGTGGACCAAAACTACATGTAATATTCCAGGTGAGACCTCATCAATATCCTGTACAATTGCAACAAAATTTCCTTATTTTTAAACTTCAATCCTTTGCAAAAAAGGCCAAAATGCCACTTGCCTTCTTAACTACTTATTGGACCTTTCTGTTTTTACACTAGAAAATCTAGATCCCACTGTACTTCACTCACCTGCTCTCTCTCTTCATTTTGATAATAATCTGCTTTTTGATTCCTCCTAACAAACAGCATGACCTCATACTTCCCCATATTATACTCTAGATTTTTGCCTTTGCACCCAATCTACTTGGATCCTGTTGCAGAATCACAATATCCTCAATACAACATACCCTACCACCCTTTGTGTCATTAACTAATTTGGAACCTTTACATTCTGTTCCTTCCTCCAGGTCATTAATATAAATAGTGAACAATTGCAGGCCAAAGTGATCCCTGCGGTAGTCCACTAACTACATCTTTCCACTCTGAAAAGGATCCATTTGTTCCAACTGTATTTTCTATATGACAGGCGATTTTCAATCTATGCCAACACATTTACTCCAATTCCATGGATTTTTACTTTATGCACCAGCCTCTTATGTGGCAGCTTGTCAGATGTTTTTTGGAAACTAAATAGGTTCTCCTCTATTCCTGTTACATCCCCCAAAAAATTCAAACAAATTTGTCAAACATGATTTACCTTTCTACCAAGTTTAATTTTATTTAACTTTTCTAAATGATTAGTTATTTCCCCTTTGATTATTGACTCCAACATCTAGCCAATAATAGTTATTAAACTTATTGGCCTATAATTCCCTACCTTTTGTCTTTCTCCCTTTTTGAATAAGGGCATCACTTTGGCTGTTTAACGAATTGCAAAAAATTTCAATAGGTCCATTATCTCTGCAGCCGCTTCCATTAAAACCTTACCGTGCAGTTCATCTGGTCCTGGCAACTTGTCTGCCTTTGGCCTCTTGTGTTTCTCTAATACTCTATTGCTAGTGATTGGGATTTTTGTAAGTTCCTCCACGTTATTTTAAATCAGTCCATCTGATAACTTGGGGATTTTTGCCATGTCATCCATGATGAAGACGGATGCGAAAAATTTGGTTAGCATATCTGTATGTGCTGTATTCAATTCACACACCTCATTCAGCAGAGGTCTCGCATTTACCTTAACTTCTTACTTCCAATTGATATATTCATAGAAACTTTAGGGGCGATCTTACCAAAAACAATTAGAATGCCAAATGAGTGTAAAATGAGAGAATCACACCGATTATTTTGGGTGAGCTCCCAGACGCTTTCATGCATAGAAAGCAGGAGATCCTGCTCTGCCATTCATATTGATCATGCCTCATCATTGAAGTCAACATCTTGATCCTCCCTTCCTCTCATTTCGCTTGATCTCTTTAGCCCCAAGACCTACATCTAATATAACAACCATGGGACTTCACCCACGAGCATCCCCACAGCATAAACTAGTCACCTTGCAGAATTGAATTTGCAGTGGGAGGGGCTGCAAGTTGTCAGGGGTGTGGATGAGGGAGGATGAACATTTTCAGGAGGGGATGAGGGGATGAGAATGGCCAGGAGGGGATGCGGGAGTGAGTATTGTCAGCTGTGTGAAGAAGTTAACCTTGTAAGGAGCAGATGTGAACATTGTCAGGGGCTGGTGTGAACATTATCAGGAGAGGGTGTGAGCAATGTCAGGAGAAGTTATGAGGACTAAGCACTTAGAAAAACAGAGCTAGGATATGATTCACGCCAGCAGAGGGAGTGGATGCACTTTGTAATGCACAAAGTAATGCACTTTGGCAGGAACAATAAATGTGTAGAGTATAGGGCTAATGGTAGGGCTCTTAATAGTGTTGAGGAACAGAAGGATCTTGGTGTATGTGTCAATAGATCCCTGAAAGTAGGCAGTCAAGTGGATAAAGTTGTTAAGAAGGCATATGGAGTCTTAGCTTTTATTGGTAGGGGGATTGAATTTAGGAGCCACAGCATCATGTTGCAACTGTACAAAACTCTAGTGCGGCCGCACTTGGAGTATTGTGTGCAGTTCTGGTCCCCACATTATAAGAAAGATGTGGAGGCATTGGAGAGGGTACAGAGGAGGTTTACCAGGATGTTGCCTGGTATGGAGGGCAGGTCCTATGAAGAGAGGTTGAAGGATTTGAGGTTGTTTTCGTTAGAAAGGAGGCGGCTAAGAGGGGATCTTATTGAAGCATATAAGATGATTAGAGGTTTAGATAGGGTGGACAGTGATAGCCTTTTTCCTAGGATGGAGAAAGCTAGCACGAGGGGACACAGCTTTAAATTAAGGGGTATGAGTTATAGGACGGATATCAGAGGTAGGTTCTTTACTCAAAGAGTGATTAGGGAGTGGAATGCCCTGCCTGCAGCTGTTGTAGATGCGCCAAGTTTGGTGGCGTTTAAGAGGTTAATTGATAAGTATATGGAAGAGAAGGGAATGGTTTAGTTTGGAGGGGCATTGCTTTTTATTTTGGTCGGCACAACATCGAAGGCCGAAGGGCCTGTTCTGTGCTGTAATGTTCTATGAAGCCTATTCTTGCTGTGAATCTGGCTGCCAAGCTCTAGGGCTGCTATTGCGCAGACTCTTCAGCCTCCCAGTATACTGGAGATTGGTCACCCTCCCATTTCTTGGACATCACCTCCTCACCTTTTGTTGACCTGGCCAATTCCCCACCCTTGCTGCTGCAGAAAACCCTCCCCGCCCATGGAGTTCCCCTGCATTGCTGTCATGACTTCTTTGTTACAGTGCCATACAAGCACGGCCTGTAACGACATTTAAAAACAAAATCTACCAGTTTGCACTCTGTTACAGAAGAGGGGAGATTAAATGAGTAATTTAAGTTTGTGCAATCCAATCACCAGGATGTCAGTCCATAAGAATTACCCAGTATTATTGAGTAGCGTGAACACTTGCTCACTGAATCAGTTCAAACCTGCTGTTCTTTGGTTTCTTTATAATTTGCTTAGCCTTCTTGTGTTCAGACAAGGTCATAAAGTGGAACTGTACTGACCAGAGAAACTAAAGATCAGTATTTACAAACAGCGACAGGATGCACTGGCGGACACATCCAGGCTGATGCTGCTCAATCCTGCCCGCAACCACTTAGAGGGTTTCAGGGAACCTGATTTTTTGCCTCCTGTCTGATCTTACTGTCTCACCACATCAATCAATCAGTAGGTCGAGCTGGTAAGATGACCCCATTATTATTTGTTTTTATGTTGCAACAATTTCTTTCAAAATTCATTTTCTTCCTTATCAGTTATTTAGTCTTTCGTTGCTGGATCCTAAAAACTTCCCAATCCTCTGGTCTACTACTACTCTTTGCCACTTTATATATCCTGCTTTTCAATTTAACATTATCCTTGACTTCCTTTGTCAACCATGGTTTTAGAACATAGAACATAGAAAAACAGGCCCTTCGGCCCACAAGGCCCGCTGATCACATCCCTACCTATTAGGCTTACCTATAACCCTCAATCCTATTAAGTCCCATGTACTCATCCTGAAGTCTCTTAAAAGACCCTATCGAATTTGCCTCCACCACCACCGACAGCAGCCGATTCCACTCATCCACCACCCTCTGAGTGAAAAACTTACCCTGACATCTCCTCTGTATGTACTCCCCATCACCTTAAAACTGTGTCCCCTTGTGGCAACCATTTCAGCCTTGGGAAAAAGCCTCTGAGAATCCACCCAATCAATACTTCACAACATCTTATACACCTCTATCAGGTCACCTCTCATCCTTCGTCTCTCCAAGGAGAAAAGACCGAGCTCCCTCAGCCTATCCTCATAAGGCATGCCACTCAATCCTGGCAACATTCTTGTAAATTTCCTCTACACTTCTTCAATAGCTTCCGCTACCCTCCTGTAATGATGCAACCAGAACTGAGCATAATCCACTTTCTCCTGTAATACCTGCTTTTGATTGGGATAAACCCCTGCTCAGCATGTTGGTCCAACTGTTTGAATATCAGGTGTCTCTAATGTGTTGGTGTGGACTTGATGTGCCTAAAAGTCTCTTTTGTATGAGTCATAGTCATAGAGCCCTTTGGCCCAACTTATCCATACTGCCCTTTTTTTAAACCCATAAGCTAGTCCCAATTGCCTGCTTTTGGTCCATATCCCCCTATACCCACTTTACCCATGTAACTCTCAAAACATTTTTTAAAAGACAAAATTGTACTGCCTCTACTACTACCACCTTTGGCAACTTGTTCCATTCACCACTCTCTGTGTGAAAAAATTGCCCCTCTGGACTCTTTTATATCCTTCCCTTCTCACCTAAACCTCTAGTTTTATATTCTCCTACCTTTGGGAAAAGATTTAAATAGTGGGGGAACAGTGAATGTTGTCCCTGGTGTCTTGTTATCCTACACTCAGCCCCTTCCTCCAAATTAGCTATGTATATGTTCAGATATATTGTTTTTCTTTCTTATAACAGCTGAGAAAGTGATGCCTATACTACTGCAGGGAAAAGGAAAAGACAGCATGAAATGAGACTGTTGAAAATGTACCATCATTCGGAATGACCCACTACAACAATGAATTTGTACAGTTTGCATGAATACCCAGTGAAACAGTACTGTACACAGCTGGGGGTCAAATATATTATGGTGGTTTCCACAGCAGTGTAACTGCCAATGTGATCTCTGGAGTCATGCTTACAAAGGCCTCTGACACCAAGGGACACAATCTGCAGTGTGTCTTTGCCAATGAGTGTGCAGGAATTGATGGTGAGGATCCAGAGCAAACTGGCAGAGCAGCTAAGGCCAATTGATATGAAAGGGGAGAGAGATAAAGCAACCTTTCTGAATGGCCCTGACTACACAGTGTTATCCTCCTGATCCTACCTAACTCTGTGAGGGTATTACCAGAGCTAATTTATCATCATAATGAAGAAATTAATCTCACATTTGGAATCAAAGCAGGATGGAGGACTGATGACACGAAGATGAGTGGAAAAGTGAATTGCATGGAGAACGCGAAAAGTCTGCAGAGAGATTTGGATAGGCTGAGTGAGTGGGTGAGGACCTGATAGATGGAATATAATGAGTATAAATATGAGGTTATCCACTTTGGAAGAAGTAATAGTAGGATGGAATATTATTTAAATGATGAAACGTTGCAGCATGCTACTGTGCAGAGGGACCTGGGGGTCCTTGTGCACAAATCACAAAAACCCCAGCTGCAGGTGCAGCAGGTGATCAAGAAGGCGAATGGAATGTTGGCCTTTATAGCGAGGGGGATAGAATATAAACACAGGGAGATCTTGCTGCAACTGTACAGGGCACTAGTGAGGCTGCAACTGGAGTACTGTGTGCAGTTTTGGTCCCCTTATTTGCGAAAGATATATTGGCCTTGGAGGGAATCCAGAGAAGGTTCACCAGGCAGATACTGGAGATGAGGGGTTAGATATGAGGAGACAATGAGTGGATTGGGACTGTACTAGTTGGAGTTTAGAAGACTGAAGGGGGTCGTACTGAGATATATAAAATAACAAAGGGGCTGGGTAGGGCAGAGGTAGAGAGATTCTTCCCACTTAGAAAGGAAACCAGAACTAGAGGGCACAGTCTCAAAATAAGAGAGGGGAGCAGTTTAGAACAGATTTGAGGAGGAACTTCTTCTCTGGGTCTGAATCTCTGGAACTCTTTACCCATTGAAGTAGTGGAGGCTACCTTGCTGAATGTATTTAAGTCACTGGTTGATAGATTTCTGATAGATAAGGGAATAGATAAGGGTTATGGGGAGAAAGTAGGAAAGTGGAACTGATCCACTTCAAATCAGCGATGATCTTATTGAATGGCAGGACAGGCTCGAAGAGCTGAATGGCCTACTCCTGCTCCTATTTCTTATGTTCTTATAAGGTTTTCAGGCAATTTCAATTTTGGATATGTGCCCGCTCAATCCTTGGAAAATTCTGGCCTAGGAAATCATAAGCCAGTTTGTATAACAAGTGTCATTGGGAAAATGTGAGAATTAATTATTGAAGAGGTCATAGCAGGATACTTAGAAAATTATAATTCAATCAGGGAAAGTCTATATGGTTTTGTGAAATGGAAATCATGTGTTACAAATTTATTAAAGTACTTTGAGGATATAAAAACAGAGTGGACAAAGGATTATAGCTGGAGAAAATGATGGGATATGATATGGGACAAAGGAGAATCAGTAAATTTTCAAATTCTCCTCCAAGTCACACGTTATCCTGACTTGGATCTTCATTCTTTTACTACTTTTCTATTATTCCTGCCAAAGTGAGCAACTTTTGATTTTCTCATATCATATCCCATCACTTTCTTCAGCTATAATCCTTTGATGACCAGTGTACTTGGATTTCCAGAGGCATTTTGATAAGGTGCTATATAAAAGTCCTGCAGAATTGTGAGTGATATTCCCGCAGAAGTTTAAGTGGTTCAAATACTAACCTGATGTCAAAGGCATTCTCACATTACCTCTTAAATTTAGACTTTTTGTCCATACTTGGATGAAAGCTTTAATGATGTCAGTAGCTGAGTTGCCGAGGCGGAACATGAACTTCGTATGTGTGAGCAGTTTATTGCTGGTTTGATAGACCTGTCCATTAAGCCTTCCATCGCTGATGACTGAGAGTAGTCTAGTCTGAAGTAATTTCCTATGTTAGATTTGCCATAATTTTTGTGGACAGGACGTACCTGGGCAAATTTCTTATTGAGTAGATGCCAGTGTTACAGATGGACTGGACCAACTTTTCAAGAGGTGGAGCACAATTCAGCACCCATCAGTAAACATTCCCACTTTTGACCTTATGGTGGAGGAGAGGTCATTGATGAAGCAGTTGAAGGTGGTTAGGTTAAGGACACTACCTTTGGGAATTCTGCAGCCTCCTAGGATTGAGATGATTGTCCTCCAACAACCACAACTATGTTATTTTGTACCAGCTTTGACTCCAGTCCAGTGCAGTTTTCTTTGCTGCTCCTGGTGCCTTCAGTCATTTGTTAATATAATATGGAACAAATCAAATTGGCTGAAGATTGAAGATGTAGGGGCCTCAGGAGCAGGCCAATTTAATCTTCACTTGGCACTTCTGGTTGTAGATGGGCGCAGTGCTTAAGTCTTATCTTCTGCACAAATGTGTTGTGTTCCCCCATCATTGAGAATGGGGATATTTGACTCAAAAGGAATCTTTGAACCTCCTCAGCCCCTCTGTCCTTCTTCCTCTCCCATTAGGAATTCTCTGGACAATCTTGTACCTTATTCCTTATAAGGTAATCTTTTAATGATGTCCATTCCTATGCATCCCTGGGAGTGTCATCCTGCTGCTCAATTTTCTGCTACTCATCCAGCAACTCTAATGGCTTTTGTGCTACCTTGAACGATGCCATGAATTAAATTGCATTGGCTGTCACGGGCATTCCTCTTGTCATGAACCTTCTCATGTTATAATCAGGTCTCTGCATGATTAGAATTTACATATTTTCAACTTGCATGTTGTGGACAGACAGTGAACAAACTGAAATGAAACAACCCAGGCTTGAATTGCAAACTATAATTATGTAGTAAATGTTCCAAGGTAGGTATATAGTGCAATAAACTGGCCAAGCATTAAAATAAAATGGCATTTTCATAACCAATGGGTGTGGTTGCAATGTTTTCTTTCTACAAAGAGAACTAAGTATAATGGTTGATTTTAACAAGATAGAAAATCCACATTGAGCAGAAGATTGTCTTTGGCCAATCAGACTACAACCACTGATCTAAATTAGTATTACTTTATTGTTGTAATTTTTGTCAATGAAGACCAGATAACTGCCTGCATTACATAGCATATACTACAGCATGTTGATGGAGTTTGGATATTGAATTTGTCAGACCCTTTGGAGATGCCGGTGTTAGACTGGGTAAAACCAAAAAAAAGTCTCACAACACCAGCTTCAAGTCCAACAGGCTTGTTTGCAGCAAATGCCACAAGCTTTTGGAACATGTTATTCCTTCATCAGGTGGATGGGAGTTCTTATGAAGGAACAGTGTGTCCCGAAAGCTCGTGGCATTTGCTACAAATAAATGTGTTGGACTTTAACCTTGTGTTGTGAAATTTCTTTCTGCTAATCTAGTGCAGCAGATCATTTATCAGTTTAGAACCTGCTAATTTTTTATCCCTTTCATTTTAATTAAACACTCTATATTGAAATCATCTGTAATGCACAGGTCAGGGGTGTGATAGAATATTCTCAACTTGCCTTGATAAATGTTGCTCCAACAACATTCAAGGAGCTTAATACCATCCAGGACAAAGCAGCTCCACATCCAACTTTAAATGTTCACTGCTTCCATTTTTTTTTGTGGAATCTGGGTATCATTGATAAGGCCAGCATTTGTTGCCCATCTCTAATTACCCTTGAACTGAGTGACATGCTACAGCATTTCAAAAAACAGTTAAGATTCAACCACATTGAGGTAAGAAGTGACACAACACATGGTTAAAGACTAACAGGTTTATTTAGAATCACGAGCTTTCGATGCACTGCTCCTTCCTCAGATGAGTCCAGTGCCGGCATCTCTGTATCACATTGCTATGGGTATAGAATCTTATGTAGGCTAATCTAATTTGAAAAAAGTTCACCTGAAAAATACACTTACGTAAGATGAACATCACAACCAAAGGAACAAGTTAAAAGCCTACATAGAGACAGCATTGGTATGTTTCGCATGTTCTAGCTGAAAATACTTGTATATAAAATTTCTCTACCAACTTGAAAAAATGCAGAGTAAGGATCAAGATATCAATGAACTGAGAAAATGGTGCAGAAGCAGGTAAAAACTTTAAAAAATTTCTTCATGCGCTATGAATGTATAACTTCAAAAATTATGCGCATAAATAATTCATTAAAATACTTGAAACATGAATATTTAGCATTTGCCAATGAACATTTGATAAAATATCAACTTTTAGAACTTATTTTGTAATTTCAAAGAGTAATTGTAAATCTTAGAGCATTATTTAATTGAAACAATAAAATTGTGCACAGTTAAAAGTTTTTATGTGGAGAGGAAATATCTACACATAAAAGGACATTTAATGAACAATAGTTAAAGTCCACTGTACAGAAGGTGCTTTATTAGATATCATTTTTCATTTAGTTTCATGAAAACATGGGATCCCTTTAAGTTGAAAACAATAAATCATGAAGAAGAAAACACTGGGATAGTTGTACTGCTCCTGCAGTATATAATCTGCTTTAGCTTTGGCACTTGTGTGCTGGGATTTATTTTTCTCAGTAAATACTTGATGAAATAGTACTGGATATATAAAACAACTTAATCTTAGTGTCTTGTTTAAGACAATATTCTAATGCATTTTTTGCTAAAGATGTATGATGCACAATATAAGTTAGAGCTTGTATTTATAAAGCAACTTATACTCCAATGGGAGTAGGTCCCACCCACTGATTTTTTGCAAGATTTACACAGTGCAGAGTGTGGGAAATTCATTTTGAAACACCTGCTGAAAATATAGTGGAATTTACTCCAGTTTATATGCAAATTCAATACTTTATGATTTATGACAAGGTGACACAGTGGCACAGTGGCACTGCTGCTTCACAGTGCAAGAGTCCTGGGTTCAATTCCCGGCTTGGGTCACTGTCTGTGTGAAGTTTGTGCATTCTCCTTGTGTCTGCATGAGTTTACTTCAGCTGCTCCAGTTTCCTACCATAGTCTGAAAGACATGCAGTTTATGTGCATTGGTTTGAACAGGCAGCATAATATGATGACTAGGGGAATTTCATAGTAACTTCATTCAGTGTTAATGTAAGCCTTACTTGTGATGAATAAACAAACTTTAACTTTACTTTATCTTCCTCCATAATTATTGGTATGGCTATTAATCCCTTCACCAACGATTAACATCCTGGCCAGAAATTGATTTTGATTTAAATTTGATTTGATTTATTATTGTCACTTGTATTGGTATACAGTGAATATATTGTTTCGTGAGTGCTATACGGACAAAGCGTACCATTCATAGAATACAGAGGAGAGAAGGAAAGGAAAGAGTACAGATTTTATGGTTATAGTTATAGTTAGGGTGTAGAAAAAGATCAACTTAATATGAGGTAGGTTCATTCAGAAGTCTGATGGCAGCAGGGATAAAGGTATTCTTGAGTTGGTTCTCAGACTTTTGTATCTTTATTCAGATAGAAGAAGGTGGAAGAGAGTATTTCCTGGATGTTTGGGGTCCTTGATTTTGTTGCCTGTTATTCTGAGGCAGCAGGAAGTATAGACAGAGTCAATGGATGGGAGGCTGATTTGTATGATGGGCTACGTTCACAACCCTTTGTAGTTTCTTGTGGTTTTTGTTAGAGCAGGAGCCATATCAAGCTCTGATACATCCAGAAAGAATGCTTTCCAGGGTGCACCTATAAAAATTGGTGAGACTCATAACGGACATGCTGAATTTCCTTAGCCTCCTGAAAAAGTAGTGGCATTGGGAGGCTGTCTTAACTACAGTGGTAACGTGGAGGGACCAGGACAGATTGTTAGTGATCTGGAACAGTCGTATAAATACTGTGGTAACAAAAGCATGTCAGAGACTAGGAATTCTGTGATTCGTAATTCTCCTCTTGACTCCCCAAGCCAGTCTAACATCTACCAGGTGTAAGTCAGGAATTAAATGTAATATACTCTACTTGCCTTGATGAGGGCAAGTCCAATACTCAAGGTTGTTACTGCCATACAGGACAAAGCAATCTGCTTGATTGGCACTACCATCTTCAACATTCACTCCCTCCACTAGTATCGCACAGTGGCAGCAGTGTGTAT
Source organism: Sphyrna mokarran (assembly GCA_024679065.1). Taxonomy (NCBI): domain Eukaryota; kingdom Metazoa; phylum Chordata; class Chondrichthyes; order Carcharhiniformes; family Carcharhinidae; genus Sphyrna; species Sphyrna mokarran. The sequence goes on along the minus strand of JAGIQG010000012.1, from coordinate 36,504,218 downwards.
CATCCACAAGATGCATTGCAACAATTTCCCAAGACTTCTTTGACAGCACCTTTCAAATCCACAAACTCTACCACCTAGACAAGGGCAACAGACATAGGGGGACACCAGCACCTGCAAGTTCCCCTCCAAGTCAGATATGATCCTTGCTTGAACAATATCACAATTCGTTCACTGTCTGTGAAAAGTTTGTGCATTCCAGGGTCAAATCCTGGAACTGTCTAAAGAGCACAGTGAGTGTAGGTCTGCAGATAGAGGGATATAGCAGGACTGTTTAAATACTTTATTTGTTTCCACAGGCAATTCGGTCCACCTTGTTGACCAACAAGGTGCATGCATTCGGCAGGTCGTGCGAGGGCTGCTCCTGGATGTTACTTCAGGAGTGGCCTAGTGCTTCATGTCGTTAGTGTATGCTTCAACTGGACCATCAGATGGGCAACATGACAGCTCAGAGACTATCGCTGTTGCTGTGCAGACACATGGATTTGGGCCTGTGTCTGCGGGAGTTTGCGCGTTCTCCCCGTGGTTGCGTGGGTTTTCTCCGGGTTCTCCGGTTTCCTCCCACATCCCAAAAATGTGCTCTTAGGCTGATTGGGTAACAAATTGTCCCTATAATGGTCTCTATATGTCATTAAGACGTTAGGACGGCGGCGCGGGCTCGTTGGGCCGAAGGGCCTGTTTCCCGTGCTGTGTTGTTCTTTGTTCTTTGTTCCTTGTATCTATGTGAACTGCAGCAGTTCAAGAATGTGGCTCACCACCACCCTCTCAAGGGCATTTAAGAATAGGCAACAAATGCAAATCTTGTCAGCAACAGCCAAATTCTGTAAAAGAATAAACTCAAAATAGCTTTTGTCAGGGTGCTTTGTACTTATATTGATATGAATTTTACTGACCTGCTCATCATGGAAATCTGAGGATAACGGGAAGGTCCATTGACCTTGGACGGGATTTTACGGTTTCTGGATGAGTAAGGCCGTAAAATCCTGCCTGTAGTTTGGGAAATGTGGCTGGTATTTTCTGCAGGTTGGCTGTACTCTGGGGACAGAGTGGGCTTAGAAAAACTAGACATAGACTGGTAATTAGAGTTGAGTTGTCACTTGATTCCAAGATTCCCTCTTCAAAATCCAGGCAATTCCTTCTTACCTCACTTGTCATACCAAGGCCAGGTGAGAAATGTGCAGAATGCACCAGGGGCCTTCAGTCATGGGCTGCACAGTAGGAGAGCATGTCCCTTTTTCATGGCACCAGCTGCCAAAAAAACAAATATAAAGACACAGCTACTTTCAGAAACAATGGAAGAGGTAAATTTGTAAGGTAAGTGGATAGGAATGTGTAGGGGGAGTATGGTTAGGAGTTGCGTGGCTGCGGAAGGGTGAAGCTTGACTGGTAAATATGTGGGGTTCATTGGGACGGTTGGGAGAGTTTGTGGGGGGGGGGCACTACGGGCTGTGTGGTCCATGCAGGGGGGAGCAGACTGTGTGATCCTGGTGTTGAGCTGAGTGGTCTGTGTTGGTGGGGGGTTGTGGGTTGCCTGGTCTATGGAGAGCAGGCTGCGTGGTCTGTGGGGGTGGGAATGGGGGTCGGGTAATCTGTGGAGAGGAGGCACAGGCTGCATGGTCCATGGGAGGTTGGCACGGGTCACATGGTGGGAGGGGTGAAGGCCACATAGTCTATGGGGAAAGGGCCCTGACCACATGGTCTGTGAGAAGGAGGCACGGGCCATCTGGTCCATGGAGGGGTGTGGGCCACATTGTCTGTGGTGTGGGTGCATGCCACATGGTCCTTGGGGGAGTACAGGCTGCATGGTCCATGGTGGGGGCACGGATCAAGCATCTATTGGTGGGGGGGGTCACGGGCCGCGTGGTCTGTGGGGTGTGGTGTGCAGCCTGCATGGTCTGTAGGGGGAACGTGCAGCACATGAGGTTCTTGGTAGGGGGAGCATGGGGTGTGTTGTCCTTAGCGGGAGGGCACAGGCCGTGTGGTCAGTGGAGATGTGGGCTGATTGACTGAGTGCACAGTGTGAGTGGTCCGAGTGGTCATGGTGGGTAATGTTTGGTGTGGAGTCACTTGGATGTTCATAATGGGATGTCAGTAGGATGGGGGAGTTGATCAGGGGGCATCGGGTGGGGACTTTGGTCAAGGGGCTTTATTGAGTCAAAGTCAGGTGGATCGTGGGATGGTTAGATGAGGTGTCTTATTTTAGGGTCACGTGATCAGTATGGGGGCTTGATCTCATGGTCAGTGGGGTCTGGCCAGATAGTCAATGAAGTGAGTTTTTTTTGGCGGTTGGTGGGTTAGGTGGGCAAAGGATCCAATGTTTGAAGTAATGGTCAATGTTGACAGACTTGCTTCATCTGAATGTAAATCAGTAAACTTGAAAAGGGGCAAATTTAATTTCCCTGCACTCATCCATGTGTGCTCTCCTTTTGTAATAACTTGCCAGTTACTTGGAACTGCTTTTTACCGATCTTTTCAAAGTTATTTCTCAAAACAAAGATTAGAACCAAAGCGGTGAAGAAAGAGGAAAAATTGAATATATAACAGATTATATATTAAATATAATAAGTATGTTTCACACTCCTTGGTGGAATTTTACATTCTCATCTTGGATATGAGTTGACAGGTGTGATGGGACTGGGCCATAAACTCTAGAAGCCTAATGGACACTTGTCCTTTAGCCACCTCCGCTGCTATTTTACCAGCTATGGGGAAGATCAGGCTTCTTGTCCTGTGGCTAATCGATGCCATTAATTGGTCAATAAACTTGAGGGTCACTTCCTACAACTGCTGGTATTTACCAACGATAGAACGCTCTATATCAGTTAACTTGGCCACCAATGGAACACTGACAGGCTTGTAGGCTGCAGATCAATATCTCCTATTGAGTACACTGTGCCTACTGAAGGCCCCTACTCTTGGATATTCTCACTCTCTGTCCCCCTTTGGTCTCTCCCACCCAGCTCACTAGTGCCTGCCTGAAACCATTCACTCATTTATCCAACTCCACTACGTTCACTGATATGGATTGTTTGTAGTTCCAGAAGTGGCCATCGCTTTCTGTGGTGCTCTTGGTGCTGGCAATTTGATTTCTCAGCAGCTCTCAAAATGGGTCTTCCTCACAGAGGGAAGTGAAAGTCTCACCTTGAACTAGTTGCTGTAAAAGCTGGTTTGGATTTCCTGGCCTTGGAGAGGCTGGCTTCCCTCTGACTTTTCAGCTGGAGGGTAGAAGGTGAGTGAGGGAATTGAGACCAAGACTCTATGGTGTTGTTGCGTTGCAGTAGTTTTAATTTCTTGCAAAAAATGTTGGGTGCAAACACTCTAACTTTATTGTAATGTGTTTACAGTTATGAGAAGAATATGTCCTTACGCATACTGCTTTCCCAAAATGGTGTCATTGACCAACCATAGCAAACAATCACTATCAGTTGGCCTACAACAAATCCAGCTTTGATGTGAACAAATCTCATTGATTGTGATCTTTGGAAATCACAACAACAATGTATTGCAATATTGCAACTTCAATGTAATGAAGTATCCCATGGCATATCACAAGAGCATTGTAAAGCAAATGTGGATGCATAGCTGCTTAAAATTATGTTAGGACAAATGGTCAAAATCTCGATCAAAGAGCTCTGTTTTAAGACTTGAAAAGTGAGATAGGGAGGCAGAGAGGTTAAGGAAGAGATTCCTGATTATACCTTTTTCCTTCCTTCACACACATCATTATGCATAAACTATGACCAAAACTATTATTTTCTGAAAGAAAACAACTCCGTTTGCATTTCTGAATATTAAAACAACTTAGTAGCCACTCATCTGATGAAGGAACAGCGTTCCGAAAGCTTGTGGCGTTTACTATCAAATAAACCTGTTAGACTTAAATCTGGTGTTGTAAGACTTGTTACTGTGTTTACCCCAATCCAATGCTGGCATCTCCACACCACAAGAACATTACCCAGACAGGAAAAACCTCAAATGCAACAACACTTTTGCTGGAGTCAGACTTCACAGATTCCTTGGTGGGATTTTTCTAGCCTCGTTCACCCCAAAACTGAAAAATCCCACCGAGCTCAACAGATCTTACCACAGTCTGCCCTTTGCCCTAGCTTTCTCCATCCTAGGAAAAAGGCTATCACTGTCCACCCCATCTAAACCTCTAATCATCTAATATGTTTCAATAAGGTCTCCTCTTAGCTGCCTTCTTTCTAACGAAAACAACATCAAATCCCTCAGCCTCTCCTCATAAGACCTGCCCTCCATACCAGGCAACATCCTGGTAAACCTCCTCTGCACCCTTTCCAATGCCTCCACATCTTTCTTATAATGTGGGGACCGGAACTGTACACAATGCTCCAAGTGCGGCCACACTAGAGTTTTGTACAACATGACGTTGCGGCTCCGAAATTCAATCCCCCTACCAATAAAAGTCAAGACTCCGTATGCCTTCTTAACAACCTTATCGACTTGATTGCCAACTTTCAGGGATCAATGCACATATACACCAAGATCCCTCTTTCTTCAACACTATTAAGAGTTCTACCATTAGCCCTATACTCTACACATTTGTTATTCCTGCCAAAGTGAATTACCTCACACTTTTCCACATTAAACTCTATTTGCCACCTCTCGGCCCAGCTCTGCAACTTGTCCAAGTCTCTCTGCAAACTATAACACCCCTCTTCACTATCTACCACTCCTCTGACTTTGGTGTCATCCACAAATTTACTAATCCATCCTTCAATACCCTCATCCAGATCATTTATAAAAATTACAACAGCATGGGCCCCAAAACAGACCCCTGAGGTACACCACTAGTAACCGAACTCCACGATGAATATCTCCCATCAACCACCACCCTCTGTCTTCTATCTGCTAGCCAATTCCTGATCCAATTAGCTAAATCACCCTCTATCCCATACATCTGCATTTTCTGCAGAAGCCTTCCATGGGCCACCTTATCGAAACGCCTTACTAAAGTCCATATATACCACATCAACCACCTTACCCCCATCCACCTCTTTGGTCACTTTTTCAAAAACTCAATAAGGTTAGTAAGGCACGACCTACCCTTCACAAAACCACGCTGACTATCCCCAATCAATTCATTTCTCTCTAAGTAACTATAAATCCTATCCCTAATTATTCTTTCCAAAAAGAATTCCTCTGACCATGTGGGGTCTTTCCCTTTTATTATGTGCTAGCTTGCCTCACATGAAAAGTGATGGAAAGAGTGTACGCAGACTGATTGCCAGGGAAGGTGGTAAGGATTCCTGGCACATGTGAATGATATGAGGAGAGTGAGAGCAAGGAGATAATGAAGACATGTTTGCTGGTGAGATAGCAGTAACTGAGCTTCCTTTGGATACGTGTATGTGTAGGTAAGTGGTGATAGATGAGAAGAGTGAGTTACCCTGGTCGAACATAGGAGATCATTCAGCCATCCTCTGTAAGGAGCTGGCACTTAACAGCAGTGTTACTGCCTCTCCTGCTGGGTTGGTGACTTTGCTTGAGGGTCTCATGCCCATCTGCAGGAACGAAATATGATGATGTATCCAGCTGTTATGGTTCAGGTCAGAAATTCTAAAATGTTCTATGGAGCCTGCTTGGATCATAAATCTTGCATAGAACATAGAACAATACAGCACAGAACAGGCCCTTCGGCCTTCGATGTTGTGCCGACCAAAATAAAAAGCAATGCCCCTCCAAACTAAACCATTCCCTTCTCTTCCATATACTTATCCATTAACCTCTTAAACGCCACCACACTTGGCGCATCTACAACAGCTGCAGGCAGGGCATTCCACTCCCTAATCACTCTTTGAGTAAAGAACCTACCTCTGATATCCGTCCTATAACTCATACCCCTTAATTTAAAGCTGTGTCCCCTCGTGCTAGCTAGGGCACTCTTATACTACTGTCATAACATTGGGTCAACCATTCCTGTTTGTTTTACACCTACTCACCTCGTGGTCTCTTTATAGTCCATAATTAGACATCAAACATAATAACTGGTGACAGGGTTGAGTCATGACACACAGGCTACATGATAATGCTGGTATTTTGGAACAAGGAAAGTTAAGACATCACCCAGATTTTGAAAATGATACAAATTAATGAAGTGGGGGGAGAGATTCACAAGACACGGACCTAGGCAACAAGGGATGCTTTTGGTGGGTTTGGGGACCATACCAAGTGAGGATAGCAGGTTCCCTTCCTTGAAGGAAAATAGAGAAGCAGTTGGAGTTTTACAACAATCGACAATGGTTTTATGGTCATTATTAAACTTCTAATTCCAGATGTCTTGAGTTTAAATGCCACCATTTGTTGTGATAGAATTCACACCTGGGTCCCCAGAATCTGACTTTTTAGTCCAGTGACTGATCTGGGCGATTGGGCATGGAAAGGACATGAGGCAGCATAGAACATAGAACATTACAGCACAGAACAGGCCCTTCGGCCTTCGATGTTGCGCCGACCAATATAAAAAGCAATGCCCCTCCAAACTAAACCATTCCCTTCTCTTCCATATACTTATCAACTAACCTCTTAAACTCCACCAAACTTGGCGCATCTACAACAGCTGCAGGCAGGGCATTCCACTCCCTAATCACTCTTTGAGTAAAGAACCTACCTCTGATATCCGTCCTATAACTCATACCCCTTAATTTAAAGCTGTGTCCCCCTCGTGCTAGCTTTCTCCATCCTAGGAAAAAGGCTATCACTGTCCACCCTATCTAACCTCTAATCATCTTATATGTTTCAATAAGGTCTCCTCTTAGCCGCCTTCTTTCTAACGAAAACAACCTCAAATCCCTCAGCCTCTCTTCATAAGACCTGCCCTCCATACCAGGCAACATCCTGGTAAACCTCCTCTGTCCCCTCTCCAATGCCTCCATATCTTTCTTATAATGTGGGGACCAGAACTGCACACAATACTCCAAGTGCGGCCGCACTAGAGTTTTGTACAGTTGCAACATGACGTTGCGGCTCCGAAATTCACTCCCTCTACCAATAAAAGCCAAGACTCCATATGCCTTCCTAACAACCTTCTCGACCTGACTGCCTACTTTCAGGGATCTATGCACATACACACCAAGATCCCTCTGTTCATCTAGACTACTAAATCCTACCATTTGCCCTATACTCTACACATTTATTATTTCTGCCATAGTGCATTACCTCACACTTTTCCACATTAAACTCCATTTGCCACCTCTGGGCCCAGCTCTGCAACTTGTCCAAGTCCCTCTGCAAACTATAACACCCCTCTTCACTATCTACCACGCCACCGACTTTAGTGTCATCTGCAAATTTACTAATCCATCCTTCAATACCCTCATCCAGATCATTTATAAAAATTACAAACAGCAGGGCCCCCAAAACAGACCCCTGAGGTACACCACTTGTCACCGAACTCCACGATGAATATCTCCCATCAACCACCACCCTCTGTCTTCTATCTGCTAGCCAATTCTAACCCAATTAGCTAAATCACCCTCTATCCCATACATCTGCATTTTCTGCAGAAGTCTTCCATGGGCCACCTTATCAAACGCCTTACTAAAGTCCATATATACCACATCAACCGCCTTACCCCCATCCACCTCCTTAGTCACTTTTTCAAAAAACTCAATGGAGGTTAGTAAGGCACGACCTACCCTTCACAAAACCATGCTGACTATCTCCAATCAATTCATTACTCTCTAAATACCTATAAATCCTATCCCTAATTATTCTCTCCAATACTTTGCCCACAACAGAAGTAAGACTCACTGGCCTATAATTCCCTGGAATGTCTCTCTTCCCCTTCTTGAACAATGGGACCACATTCGCTATCCTCCAGTCCTCCGGAACCACACCCATAACCAACGACTACCTGAAGATCAGAGCCAGAGGCTCTGCAATCTCCTCTCTTGCCTCCCAGAGAATCCTAGGGTAAATCCCGTCCGGCCCAGGGAACTTATCCAACTTCAAACCCTCGAGAATATCTAGCACATCCTCCCTATCTACTTCGATACCTTCCAGTTTGCTACCCTGTACCTCAGTGTTCTCCATAACTACATTTACCTCACCCTGCATGAATACCGAAGAGAAATATTTATTCAGTACCTCTCCAATCTCCTCAGGCTCCACGCACAACTTCCCACTGCTGTCTATGACTGGCCCTAATCTTGCCTAACCAATCTTCTATTCTTAACATATCTAAAGAAAGCTTTAGGATTCTCCCTAATCCTATCAGCCAAAGTCTTCTCATGTCCTCTCTTTGCTCTCCTCAATTCCCTCTTTAGCTCCCTCCTGGCTAATCTATAACTATCCATTGCACTAACCGAGCCTTCAATCCTCATCCTGACATAAGCCTCCTTTTTCCTTTTAACCAGCAAATCAACTTTTTCGTACACCAAGGTTCCCTTACTCGACCATTTCCTCCTTGCCTGACAGGGACATACTTATCAAGGACCCGCAGCAGCTGCTCCTTGAATAAGCTCCCCATTCCAGATGTTCCCAGTCCCTGTAGCTTCCTAGTCCAATCTATGCACCCTAATTCTCTCCTGATGGCCTCATAGTTACCCTTCCCCCAGCTATAACTACTGCCCCCAGCTTCATGCCTATCCCTATCCATCACTAAGGTGAACGTAACCGAATTGTGGTCACTATCACCAAAATGTTCACCAACCTCCAAGCCTAACACCTGGTCTGGCTCATTGTCCAGCACCAAATCCAGTGTAGTCTCACCTCTAGTTGGCCTATCTACATACTGAGTCAAAAAACCCTCCTGCACACTTTGTACGAAAACTGACCCCTCTAACGAGCTAGAGCTATAGCTATTCCAATCAATATTAGTAAAGTTAAAGTCCTCCATAACAATTACCCTATTACTTTCACATGGAGAGTACTTTCACCCTATTACATGGAGAGTAGAAGGAGTCATTAAGGGTAAGGGGGGCATGAATTGGCATTAAATTGGCTTAGGTACTATAAGGGATTTTGGGTAATGGGTGGAGGTTTGGGTGTCGGGGGGAGGCAGGAGATGGTAGGGGTAAGTGACAGATAGAAGGCCTAATAGTCCTTAATACAGTGGAATGAAGGCACAGGGAACTAAGGTGAACCTTTTGTGAAACCTACCTCAGCATTCAGCCATCCCTGTGTCTGCCTCAGATTTGCTTCTAGGGATACTGGGCTTGACTATATCCAATATCCCCCAGAAAAGAATGTGCAATTCGGGGGTCTTTCTCCCAAGTTGAGTATGGGAGCTGGGAAATATGCCTTAACCTACCTGCCCCAATAGTAAAACTCTGGGCCTGCTCTTTTTCCCACCTCACCCCACTTTATTTTGCCAGCTTTCTAAAAAAGAATGAATGCAAAATTTTTTCATTTTATACAAAAAAACACATAGAACTCTCAGAGATTGGTACAGTACAGCAGGACCATTCTCAAACAAATGCAAGCTGGAAGAGGGAGAAAAAAAATTGGTTTGGATTATTCATTGTAGCAAGGAATTCCTAGCACACAAGTAACAGAAGAATATATGGAGGGATGGGGGGATGTCAGGATATAGCCACAATTGGCTCAGCGGTGTTGTCAAGTTTTAAAAAGTATAGACCTGTTCCACAGGCATATATCATATATTTTCTCCACTGCCTTAGCTTTGTTGTTTCTTTAATGAGTCTTTTCCCATTCCCTGCTGCAGTCTAACAATCTCCTGTTTTTCTCTACGGCCAATGGTCATTCCATCCATACTCCCTATTGTGGCTTACTGCCCAAGCCTACTTTATTTGTTCATAATCTATTAGTATGGCTCTTCATCCATCTATTCTCTTTTCAGTTCTGATGAAGAGTGTTATCCTGAGACAGAACTCGTTTGTTCTCTGCACAAGATGTTGACAAATCTGTTGCATGTTTCTAGCACTTTTTTTTGCATTTTGGATTTCCATCATTTGCAATAATTTCCCTTTTCATTCGCAGCCTGATGAGGGCCAGTGATCGGAGAAATTTCCTCATCTTAGGATCAATTGTGTCTGTTATACAGGTTCATGGTAAAGTTCTATAACTGTGTCCCTGGCAAAGCTCTTTCAATAGATTCAACATCATTGTGGATCTACCATCACCACACGGTTTGAAATACATTTGGGAAAAAAAGCAAGTTTTTGGAAAAAAAAACTCAGAGAACGATTTTCCAGAATTCTTTATTTCTTCTGTATAAAGACATCATGTAAAATGACATGCAAAGCTATGTAGAGTGCAAATGATTACCCATAAGTTACATATTTTTACAGTTTTTAATTCCCCTCCTATAGAAATCCGTGTGACTGAGAAAAATGGAGTTACCATGAAGAGATTATTTTCAGGAGACTGCAGAAAAATATCCTCAGTTTAGAGAGACTGGGTACGAGTCATAAGCTTTTCAGTACTTCTCTTTAAGGGCTATACAATGCACCTGGGCTAAGAGCAGTGCAAGCAGGTTAACTGAGATTGGTGAGCAAGGCTTGGCATTGTTGACCCAGTCAGAGATGGAATCAGATGATCATGCACCTTGGAAATAGCTGGAGCTATCTGCACGATCAAGCTACTGAATAGTCCAAGGAAAAGCAATGCACTCATCTCTTGGAGCAGTTCCTTTTAATATTCAAAGTCCTTTTGTGGATCATAGTGCTATAAAAATATTAGACTTCATAAAATCCATTTACATTACAAAATGTATTTTGTCAAGTCAAATAAGCTTAATAAAAGCTTTCAAGGAATTCATTATACAGTACAAAGTACCATTTGCCAAACTTAAATTCCACAACCAGCACAGTTTGTAGTATAAAACAAATTCTAAATCATAAGAAAAATCAACAACACAACTTTAAAATATTGCAAATTAAAAGTGCTGGGAAAATGGCAACAGGACCAGGCATGTACATTAACTAAATTACTGCTTCACAACTTACAGATAGCAAAACACAGAAGCAGGAGTGTGCCTCTGAATTGCATCACATTTCAATCATATACCAACAGTATATATTCCGTCTTTTTTGCTTGATATTACAACTGTCCTTTTTGATCTCTGTAACGCTGCAAAGGTGTAACAGAAGCAATATGCCCTCAATCAGTTTCCTTTCACTATTACACCTTGCTGATGGAAAAGGGCAACTTAAACATAGGTTCAGTGTCAGGACAGCTCTAATAACAACAGGCATTAACAACCAATAGTTCAATTTACATACAACATCGACTCTTGTTGCCCAAGTAGCTGAAAGCTGGTTGCCTTGTTTTAAATTTTTATAAGATGCACTTGCCACCTTAAGGGAGATTTCTGCTGCTAGCACATTGAAGGGGCAGAATGGTAGAAAAGCAGCACGAGCAGTCTCATTTAGTTGGTTTGCTGCAATGATATATTTTCTGCTCAATGAGAAAAATTAATTGCATTAAAATTCAAATGTTATTTTGATACTTTTAATATTGCTAACTATCGTTGCCCACAAGGGTTGTTTCCTATTCATTGCAATAATTTTCTGCTGCTGCCCTTTGTTTGGGGAGGACCGAGCGGGAGGAGGGAGAGTGCTTGGTTGGCAAAATTCAAGCATCTGCTTGGTAACTTTAATTCACTCAGAACAAGGTCACAGAGAAGACAGAGGGTTGATTCCAGCTCCTATTGGTACACTGATCATTCCTGGTCTCCCTTTGTGTGGGCATGACTTGTCCACACAGACACACTTTCCAGCAGAATTCACTGAATAGTATTTAAGGACAAATATTCTGGCTGCTCGCTCTCTCTCCCTCCAGAATGAAATGCACCCATCTGAAAATATTTTGTTTCTCACAAATTTTCTTCCATGTGCAGTTTACATGGCCTGATAATTCGCCCAAAGTTCCTTTGCAAAAATGTTTGTCATTACCTTTAACCAAATTTTACAAAGCTTTCATAATGAGGTTTCACTTCATCACGTGAAATAATTCAAGTTAACGAAGGAATTAAACTGCTTGTTATAACATATCTTAAAATTTGCCAAGCAATACTTCATTGTTTGAAGGAGGAACAAGGAAATGTGCTTTGCATACATCAGGAATTAAGCTTTCCTTTTGTTTCAAGAAACACATTCTCAGGTGAGATATCGCCAGTGGCTGGTTTCATGAGAATTATTTTTGTTACTAAATTCTCTTCTAGAGCTGATACTAATTCTGGAGCAGAGTGAAAATAACTGGTATCCACATAGCATCTTAATGTAATAATGGGCAGGATTGTCCAACTCCACTTTCTGCTGGAATTATGTGGTTCTGCTGAAAGGCAATGGACTTTTGGATGGGGCCCCTGCTACATGTCCCATTATGGAAAAATCCCAGCCCAAATGTTCCCAGACGCTTATTGTAGCACAGAGAAGGACAGAGTCTATCCTCGTGTGTTGTTACCACCAAATTGAGTGCGGAGTACCAAACAGAATGGTTACTTGGAGCTCAGATAAATTGTAGGCTATTCTCACCCATTCCCATTCATGCTGTGTGGAATAATGTCATATTTTAGCAAGGCCACAGTCCCATTAGCAGCAATATTATTTGGTGCCGAAAATTTTCCCATGGAGCCACAATGACTGTGGCACAAATTGTTAATCCAGTGCTAACTCTGTGTGATGCTGCTGACCGTCAGACTGAAGGAACCAAGCTGATAGGAACCGGATTGACACAAAACAAAATTTTGCAAAATCTCAGCAGGTCTGACAGCATCTGTGAACTGAGGATGCAGCCAACGTTTTGAATCTGGATAACCCTTCATCAGAGCCCAAGATGGTCATCCAGACTCAAAGAACAAAGAACAAAACAGCACAGGAAACAAGCCCTTTGGCCCAACGAGCCCGTGCCGCCATCCAGATGTTCCCACCTCTACCCGTGATCCCTGTCTATGTTTATAGATCTATGAATTAAAAACCAAATTTGAGACAATTTAGGGAGAATTTGTTTTGCCAATCAGCCTAAGAGCACATCTTTGGGATGTGGGAGGAAACCGGAGCACCCGGAGAAAACCCACGCAAGCACGGGGAGAATGCACAAACTCCCACAGACACAGGCCCAAATCCATGTATCTGCACAGCACAGCAATAGTCACTGAGCTGTAGTGTTGCCCATTGCTCGAAACATTGGCTCTTCTCTCTCCACAAGTGCTGTCAGATCTGTTGAGATTTTCCAGCATTCTCTGTTTTTGTTTCAGGTTCCAGCATCTGCAGTGTTTTACTTTTATCTTAGGAACTATATTGACATGGGGCAGAATTTTCAACTTTGCCCTCAGTGGGGATTCTCCAGTCTAGCTGCTGTCAATGGAGCTTTGGTTGAGTGCCAAATTCTCCACTCTCACTGGCAGCGGGGTAGCGAGACGAATGAGACCAGAGAATTCCAGTCATGATCTCTTTTTTATGACTTTCTACTGTCTCTAAAACCATGGTGTGGAGATGCTGGTGTTGGACTGGGGTAAGCACAGTAAGAAGTCTCACAACACCAGGTTAAAGTCCAACAGGTTTATTTGGCAGCACAAGCTTTCAGAGTCTCACTCCTTCATCGGGTGAGTGGAAGTTCTGTTCACAAACAGGGCACATAAAGACACAAATTCAATTTACAAAATAATGGTTGGAATGCGAGTCTTTACAGGTAATCAAGTCTTAAAGATACAGACAATGTGAGTGGAGAAAGGGTTAAGCACAGGTTAAAGAAATGTGTATTGTCTCCAGCCAGGACAATTAGTGAGATTTTGCAAACCGAGGCAAGTTGTGGGGGTTACAGGTAGCGTGTTATGAACCCAAGACCCCAGTTGAGATGCTGACCCTTCCAGTTGGGGAACACTTCAGCAGACATGTACATTCAGCCTCTGAGCTTTGGGTGTTTTCTGAGGCAGCCTTCACATCACATGACAACGCAGAGTCACTGACAGAAACTGATAGCCAAGTTCCGCACACATGAAGACAGCCTCAACTGGGATCATGGATTCATGTCAGACTATCTGTAACCCTCAGAACTTACCTGGGCTTGCAAAATCTCACTAACTCTCCTGCCTAGAGACAATACACGTCTCTTTAACCTGTGCTTAACCCTCGACCCTCTCACGCTGTCTGTACTTTTAAGACTTGATTACCTGTAAAGACTCGCATTCCAACCATTATCTTGTAAATTGAGCTTGTGTCTGTATATGTTCTGTTTGTGAAGTAAACTCTCACTCACCCGATGAAGCTTGTTGGTCTTTAACCTGGTGTTATGAGATTTCTTACTGTTCTAAAACCATGGTCAGGAACTAATCCCCAGGCACTCCTCACAGTAACTTAATTACACTGTGAGGTAAGCCTACTTGTGACACGAATAAACTTCAGAACGATCCTTGAAACAGAAAGTAGAATATAATGATTATGTCTGACAGATGGGCTAATGAAAAAGTGCACAATGAGTTATCAGGTAAATATGTTTACTCTATTTTTAGATGGCGAATGCTAGCGTAACATTCTACTCTACAATCTCTGACATTCACCTTAACCAGAACAAAGTTTTATTTTGGCCATACTACAAGAGTAAAGGCCTGCTCTATTGGAATTTTGAGATGTGAAAGGATCCGTTTCAGATTTTGAACAATCCAAAATTACAGCGGTATTCACAGTTGTTGAATTATTATGAATGAGCAAAATACAGTTTGTACTAAGTGGTGTTTATATCTGTAATCAGCCCGCCTGTTAAACAGCAGTATACAACACATCTAACAATCAGCTCAGCGGATAAATTAAAAAACTCTCGTATCAATTCATAAGAAAATTATATTCAAAATAAATTACTTTTGTCATAATATTTAGAACACAGTGACTGTTTTAATTGCTTAATATCATCAGCAGTGCCAATAGGCTCATTTATTCTGAATGTGCAAAAGTACAGCAAATAATAAATACTTGTTAAATATATATATATTCTTTCTTGGGATGTGGGCAGGCCTATTGTTTCTTCCCATTCCTAATTATCCTTCAACTGAATGGCTCGCTGGACCATTTTTGAGGACAGTTGGGAGTTAACCATATTGCTATGGGTCTGGAGTCACATATGGACCAGATCAGGAGATGTCCATTCTTGAAGGGCATTAATGAACCAAATGGATTTTTACAACAGGCAATGATATTGGCATAGTCATCATCACTAGGATTAGTTCTATATTCTGGATCTATATTTATATTCCAGGTTTGTCAATTTAATTTAATTTCCACCAGCTACCATTGTGAGATTTGAACCCAGATTCCCAGACCTTTAGCCCCCAAACTTTTAAAATCACCAGCCTAATAATATTACCACTATGCTACTTAGTAAGTTATTAAACAGAAACAAAATATGCAATTAGCATCTGAAAAGGGCAATCTTTCTTTTCAAGCACTGATAGGCTTGTTGTATATTTCCAGCATTTTCTAGCTTTACGTTAGATTTTGGCACTTGCAGTTTTTCTTTTTAATCCTCAGATCAATTACTTAACATTGTCAATAAACATTTTAAAGAAAATATGTGAATTAACTGAAAAATCTCAACATGGGAACACTTTTGCATTCTATCTCACACATTCTATCCATTAGTTCATATTACTATGATCATATGATTACCATTCAACATAGAAAACTGGATTATTACAGACAGATTAACTGGTTGCACATTACCATTTTTATACAAACAATCATGGGGCGAGATTCTCTGGCCTCCATTCAACGATTTTTTCAGTGACTGGAGGCAGTGTGTCGTTCGCAAGTAGTGGGATTCTCTGGTCCCCCTGCTGTGGGAAACCCACTAAGAAGTCTCACAACACCAGGTTAAATTCCAACCAGTTTATTTTTTAGTAAACCCACAAGCTTTTGGAAACGCTGTTCCTCCATCAGGTGTATGGAAGGTTCTGATCGGAGAAGAACATCTAAATTCTCTGATCAGAGAATTGCCCTTCTCTGACACATGTGATGAAGGAACAGTGTTTCCGCAAGCTTGTGGGATTACTACCAAATAAACTGGTTGGACTTTACTCTGGTGTTGTGAGGCTTCTTACTGTGTTTACACCAGTCCAACACTGGCATCTCCACATCATGGGAAACCTACGGCAAGAGCAGAGAATCTTACCAACACAAACACAGAAAGTTCCAGGCTTGACCAGTTGCCACTTTATGTAAAGACTTCCCTCCCATACAACCTGGAAATTAGCAAATCCAGCGTTCAAAAATCTGATAAAACATATTTTAATAAGTAAGTTCATATTATTAGGCATGTTGTGCACCATTCAGCCTCTTGAACATTTCCCACTCAATTAGATAATGTTAATTTTATTTCTTAACTTCATCTATCCAACTTGGTTCTCCTCACATCCTTGCCCTAACAAAAAAACTATCAAACTTAATTTTGAAATTTTCAGTTAGCCCAGTTCCCCTTAGATTGAATAATGCTTCCTGACACCCTGACTGCACTGCCCAGCTTGAAGTTAAAGGTCAGATCCATTTTTCTAGATTCCACGATGGGAGGTAATAGTTTGTTCCTTACGAGGTGCCTATTTCTGGTCATTTGGTATTCACTACCCACTCCTGTAGCTTCAATTAGTCAAAACTGAGCAGTAAGGACTAATATTCGGGAAAGTTATTACCTTGATGCGTGCACCATCAGAATGAGGCTGAAATTGAAATGTTTATGGAACAGACAATAAGAGGCAGTGAGGGCAGGGAGTTCCCTGTTAGAACATTTCTCTGAATCAATGATTCATTGTATACCAATAACCCTCACGGAACAAAGATTGCTCAAAAAGATAAATACAGAAACTGCTTGAAATAACCAGCAGATCAGGTGGTAGCTATGGAGAAAAACAGGGTCATCTTTGACCTGAAATGTCAACTCTACTTGTCTTTCCACAGATGCAGCCTGAGGATTTTCTGCATTTTCTGTTTTTATTTTGGATTTCCAGTTTCTGCAGTATTTTGCTTTCTCTTGAGAAGATGTTAACTCTGGCACTAAGAAGGGATGGAAAGGTACAATCAGAGCCACTGGCATGTCAACTCACCATTGTTTCTTCCTGGAAACACGCAATTCATGCGAGACTTAACCTGTGAAAATTACAGCTCATAAGAATATGCAGGGCTGGGCATGGCAATAAATAACATTACTCATTAAAATGCTGGTGTTCAGTGTTCTCATTGATATGGCTGAGATGTGTTCACTGGTCGGATGTTTGCGGGGGAAGGGAGGTGCGAGGAGGGAGAGTTACACTATGGTTAGAGAGGGAGCCCTGTACGTTCATGCTCAGGGACTCAATAAAATCTTTATGCAGCTTTGACTGTGCGAATGCAGCAGAATCTCACAAATTTGGTACCATGTTATGTGTCACTGTAACTCTGCTTGGTATTTAGTCCAAAGTCCAAAGATGTGTGGGTTGGGTTGATTGGCCATCCTAAAAAAAATTTGCCCCTTAGTGTCCTGAGATGCATAGGTTAGAGGGATTAGTGGGTAAAATATGTAGGGATATGGGAGTAGTGCCTGGGTGGGATTGTGTTCAGTGCAGACTTGATGGGCCGAAGGGCCTCTTTCTGCGCTGTAGGGTTTCTATGGTTCTATGGTTCCTCCTGACCGAGAGATTGGTCAGGATTAGCTGTGAAATTCCTCAGGAATAACTCCTTCTTTACAGAAAGAGTGAAAATACTGCGGAATTTTCTGGTCATTGTAACAGTTTCATCAACATGACGACAGCAGTTCCTACAAATTTCCTATTTTAATATATTTAATATTAAATATATTAGTATTTGGTATCACTAAATGACTAATGGCTAATGCATTTTTCATTAAATTTCTGTGCTGTTGCCATTCATTCATTGAAGGGGCTACTGCATCATTATACAGCAATATGAGCAGAACGCATAGCAGTTATGCTCAGCAAAGTTTCACCCTCTCCCAGTCACCTTCTTATGCTTTCTTTAAAATACGACTCAATCACTCTATATGTAAGTGGTCTCCTATGGAACTACTTGCAACACAAGGATTAACCCAATACAATGAACCAAGTTGCTGTGACAGAACAGTGAACTGTGCTGTCTGTTAAGTCAGATTTGCTCTTAACCATTTAAACTTAATGATAATTCCCCTTCAAAATTGCTGCAAGTGTGAGCCGGAATTGGTGCTGGGACCTCTACAAAGCATTGAGCCTCCTCACCCGAATAAAAGCAAAATGCTGCGGATGCTGGAATCTGAAACAAAAACAGAAAATTCTGGAGAAACTCAGCAGGTTTGATAGCATCTGTGGAGAGAGCAAATGGAGTTAATGTTTTAAGTTCATTTGATTCCAAATCTGGACTTATAAGTTCAGTGTGGCTCTGAAGAAGTCATATGGATTCGAAATAGTAACTCTAGTTTCTCTCTTCATGGATGCAGCCAGACCTGCTGGGTTTTTCCAGCCTTTCTCGTTTTTGTACCTCACCTGAAGTTGCTACAACAGTTGGACTGGTTTAATGGTCTGCAGTATTATTCATTGTTCTTGTATTGATAACAACTTTAGAACGAATATATTCATAATCATATAACCTATAGTTACTTTAAAATCTTCCCCTGACCCAGAAGGGTTGCAGTCAGACTAGCAAATGGCAGCATCAGTCCTGGTTATGTTCTGCATTCAAAGGTTTAAGCAGAAAATCAGAAAGAATATATTGAGCTTCAAATTCCTGCACCTCTAGCCTGTGCTTGCTGCATCTTTCCACAAGAGGGCAAGCCTCCCCTGCAATGTCTCCACCAGCTCAGCTATAGCTGAATGAAAATAATGGTCTGGATCTGAAACAACCGTGTCATTTTCTCTCCACCCGCGCCGCCAGACATAGTCCTGGCCCTGTCTACTTTAGAAATTCGATTGTGCTTCAGGTGTGAAAAAGGTAGCTAAAGGTTCACGAGGGCAGGAAGGGTTCACCCCCTCATGAGGCCCCAGCAGCATACTGCCTGCTGTATTGGTTAGATCATTGTAGCCGGATTTCAGGACATATACCTGAAAACGGCTTTTTGCATAAGCAAATCGAGATCTTATGGCCTCTTTCAGATCGCTGTACAGTACTTGATTGGCAAATGACTCTAGCATGAACTGTACACACTGCTGTCAGTTTCTTCAGCTGCTCTTATTTACTTCTAATTGTGGCTGACTGACAGAATCTTCTGGAGGATGATCCACACGTGATACATTAACACCTCTGGCCTCGTCAGCAATCTGCCTCCCAAATTGGTTCCTCTAAAACACCCCTCTCTGCCAATGCATGAACCAGGCTTTCTCGCTGGCAACCCACGGATGGCAGGCTGACCCTGGGGTTTTAAAAACCCCACAGCTTGTACAAGTCGGCACTTGATACCGGGATCACAACACAGTTCTGGAAGGTCAATTTTCCTGGTTAACGGACTCCTCATCCTCACCAAACTTCTACCCAATTCCACTACCATTCCCTTTGACTTCTTCAAGCTGGTTAATGAACAACATCAGACTGAAAAGCCCTCCAACCTTTTCTAGTTTTTGCACTCAGAATTAGAATGGAAGATACTTTTATGACATATGTACCATGCGTGATGATGCCATTGAAGAGGTGCATGTCAAACACAAAATACAAAGGGCTGAATTCTTCACTGTCCTTGTTATTTAGAGTTAAATGTGGAGTCCAAACTTCTCTGATTATTTTTCCCCAGGAGATTAGATACAGCTCCAACACTCAGTGTGAACTGGACAAGTAACCACGGGCTGTCATTCAGCTGAACTCTTCTTTGTTTAAGTCCTGTGGATATTGATTTGTGTTTTGGTTATGCTGCAATAAAAAATAATTTCATTTATTTTCTCCAAATTGTACCTGCATTTTCTGCCATCCAATGTTCTCATGGTTTTTTGACACTTGGAACAAAAGTCAATGACACCCTAAAAATCTTTACTGAACCTTGCCTCACTGCAAAGCACAAGAGTAATCTTGTGGGGAGCAGGTTTAATACCAAGAATGGTTCATACATATGTTTCCATTAGGGTGGATAGCAGGACAATCTAAAATCCATTTCTGAAAGTCTTCTCGACTTGATTTACTCATAGCTATTACACTTCAGCCCACAGCCAAATCACAGCATAGGGCAAGATGAATAGGCCAACTCAGGAGGGGACCATGAGTTATCATTCTGTTCAAAAGCAGCATGAAGTACACTTACCCAACTTTGTAAAACACACTCTCTGTCTGACTGTCTCCCTCTCTTTAATGTGGGCAACAACTTTAATGGTCTTCTGATAAATTGTCACCAAATACCTTTGGCCAACTATCTTATGTAGACAACAAGATCTGTGATGTCAAAGTACCAGGTATTTTCCAGCAGGTAGCTTATGAGAATCTATATGTGACTGGTTGATCTCTGCCAAGATGGGGCAGAGACCTAAATCCTCTCTTTCAACATGTATGAATTAAAAAGAGCAAAACAGGCCAGGATTCTTCTGATTGTTGTTTCTAAACACTTGTTGATTTACGTTAATGCTGGATAAGGACAAAATTGTGTCTGACAATGGTTCCTTGTGATTGCACAACTTGCTTATACTAATGTCAAAGTTCACACATGAGTTATTACTGCCTGAAAGGAGCAAGAAGATAATTGCTGATCATGTACCAGCAGAAGGTCAATATCTTCAGGCGAGGAGCAAAAGGAAGAGAAGTGGGGAGAAGAAAAATGGTTTTCTTAGCATCTTATTTGATTGTTAATAGCAGAATCATAACATTGTTGATTCTGATACTAATAATGCCATATTAAGACATGCTATCCCTTTCAGCTTAAGTATGTCACAGGTTAAAGTTAAGTCATGCTGCTCAGAAGCAGACCTTTGTAAAAACTAGTCAACCTTTAGCTGCTATAGCGTTGTCTTATCACAGGACTCCACACGCTCTCATTAATGAAATGACACTGCTTACAATCGCCCCGTCCTTCTACACTCAGAAATTCATTGTGCTTCTTGCTACTTCACATTATCACAGGACATTTTTCAAAAATTGCAAGTATAATTTATAAAAACATTAATGAATGGTTTACAAACATTTCACTGGAACTGAAGTGCTGCATTTCAAAAAAAAACCAAAAAAAAAACAGTTCAGACATAGCAGGCCCAGCTCTGCAGGATTCTCAGTGTAGAGACCTCTCTGCTTCAGACTGCTGTCTTTTCCTGGTCTCCTTATTCTTTTTTAAACAATTAAGAGGTAACAACATTGCTCTGCTTTTAACAGAGCAGTGAGTACAAGTGTTTTCTCAAAGCACTTGTGTGTTCATCCTTTTCCACTTATGTAAGAGGTTAGGTCTAGTTTTCACAATCAGTGTTTGCCTGTTCGTTTCGAACAACATCAGGCAAAAACAAAGATACCCCTGTTAATTTAGAAAAGGGACTGACTTGCATTCAACTCCTTTTAGAGTGCAGCACATTTGGTGAATGACCCTTTGTCTGTTCTGGGACCACTGAATAACAGGAGCCTGAAACTAGGCCCAACCTCTGACAGTACTTTGGGCCTTTTAGGGCCTCTCGCTTTGCTAAGAGAGGCCATGTATTGTTAGATACAATGAATAGAAAACTTCCTAAAGTCATTGTACAGTAGCTGTTATAGTCTTGTGGAAGTCAATCTTTTCATTCCTCTTCGCTGAGCCAGGTTTGATGCCAATACAGGTTCTAGTCTTGGTGCCTGAGGTGTGCGGTTTAAAGCAAAGTAAGTGGCAGCCATTGCACCCTGAAATAAGATTGAAAACAGAATCCATGAAGTGGACGTTATAATTTGGATTTTGACTGCTTGACTATGAGCCATAATTTAAAAAGAAACCATTTTACCAAACTCATCTCATTTCCCTTATTTGGCTACAGATGCATTCAGCTTTCCAATACCACACCCCCAGTGACTATTCTCAATATGTGAGGTTAAGCAAAAGTGTTGGCGGGCTAGTGAGCTATAGAAAACATTATAGCCACATCAAATTCAGTGTCCACATACATCAGCATTGCAGTAACAAACACCAAATGTTGGTTAGAGATTGGGATAATCCATCCTTAGATAAATGGACTTTTAAGAAATTGTTTATTTTTCAGGAAAATTTGTAGTTAGAGTTCTCTCATAAAATAATAAAGTTTCTAGCTCTATCCAGATGGTGAGGAGTTAAAAAATAACAATAATTTGAAAACCTTAGACCATTGGTAAAGGCTAGTCTTTGGACCACTTCACATGCAATACAGTAAGCTGGAGTGCGTAGGATTTACTCCTCTCTGGATTTACTCCACTGCTGTAATGCAACAGCGCTAACCACTGTGCTACCCGTGCCTCCCTCAATGCTCATTAACTCACATTGTGCTTAGCAGGGGGTGAAATTAACTGTAGTGATATTGCTGGAAGTTTGTCCAAGAGCTGAGCCATTTACTGTGATTCCAAGTCGCAATATTTCCACTAGCCTTACTACAGGGGTTCTTTCATTTGTCTGAGCTGTGTTTTTAGTTTTATTGATGAATGTAGTGAAATCTATTAATTAATCGCATTGCACCAAAATGCATTGGACCTTCTTACTAGTTTAATTCCTGTAGGAAGTTAACATAAATTTGGCCTTCTAAAATTAAAACATCAAATATGACAGCTAAACTCCATCAGGAAAAAGAATTGAGAATCGTTATATTTCAGTCCTTATAGCTCTTTCCTACAGAGTTATGTTGGCGTTTTATCAAGAATTGTTTTTCCTATTGGGTGGTTTTGCCACATTGTTTCCAACAGAAAGCAGCACCGTGATAGTCCCCTGAGCTCTACTATCAGCAAGCAAACATTTAACGTACATGAAAGATCAAACATTTTCTGGGTCAGAATGCCAAGCCTCATTTATTTCACACTGAGCCCATGCTGCTGTAATGCCAACATGCTACCACACAGAAGGCTGGCACTGTATCCAGCATCTGCCATGCTCCTTGTGTGGCGCTTCCCAGACTTCTGCCAAAGCACGAGAGGAAGAAGCTGAGAAGATGTGACAAGCAGTTCTGCTGGGACGTAGGCAAGCCAGGGTTCAGCCTGTAATGAGGAGTTTCCTCATTACTGAGGAGCAGAGGCTGCAGACAGAATCACTAATTCACTGCAGTGATGATCACGAGAAGAGTCAGGTCAGCGTGTGTAGCTCTTTGGGACGAGTTATTAATGGTCCTACTAGACTCTTGGAGCAATCCCGTTAATCTCTGTCAGCATCTCCCCAGACCGGCAGGGGTTTCAGGATAATTAGAATAGAAAGCACAGTGGTAAAATGAGGCTTTAACAGGTTATCTGGAACTTGCCTTGACTAAATGGGCGTCATGCCTGCTGAGCTGATTCTGTGAAAGGTATTCCCGATTCACTACCCACGGGTGTCGAAGAACCTGTGCTGCTGTATGCCTTTGATGAGGATCGACATGCAGCATCTTAGAGACCATGTCCTGCAGGGGAGAGCCCAAAAATATCAGGTAAGCAGTGATGTTTTACAATTTATCAAACACAACGTTATCTCCTTCGATGTGGGGTACGTTTTTGACCAAATTCATTCCTGTGAAGAACTTGGACGTTTTAAAAGCATTGATGGGACATTACAGTTGTCGGAATTATGTTGTGTAAAATTCAAAACAGTAAATTCATCTTGATCAAACCTGGTTGCTTGCTAGTTTGGCAAATGCATCAACCCTATTTAAAAAGAATTTGTATCTCTGTTACACTATTCACATTGCCAGGATTCTCAAGTGTTTTACAGGCAACAAGTGAATTTTAAATGTACAATGATAACAACTTGCATTTATAGAGCATCTTTTATGCAGTAAAATGTCCCAAAGCATTTCACAGGCTTATTGTCAAAATCTGACACAGAACCTGATAATATAATGATATTAGCACAGCTAACCATAATGTTGGTCAGAGGTAGGTTTTAAAGAAGTGGAAAATATTTGAGAGTTTTAGGGAGTGAATTCTGAAACAGAAGGCTCAGACACTGTTTCATGTTGGCAGCAAATTTATTTCTACCTAATTTCTATATGATAAATGATCAAATGATCTGTTTTGAATCATAATGGTTAGGAGATAACTGTTGGCCTTTTCCCTTGACTCTTCCTCCAATTTTACGATTGAGTAAGCATATGCAGAACAGGCAGACTGTAGTGTCATAGAAAAGTAGAAGACAGGAGCAGGGGGAAGCTATGTGGCCCTTCTGGTCTTTTCCGCCATTCATGATGATCAAGGCTGATTGTTCAACTCAATAGCGTAATCCTGCTTTCTCCCCATAACCTTTTATTCCATTTGCTCCAAGTGCTACATCTAGCCGCCTCTTGATGTCAATCAGCATGCCATGCTGATTTAATGCAACTGTGTCATTTTGAAAGCTCAGTGGTCCAGACTGTATCCTCCGTTAACCTTATCCACTGAACACACATTAAGCAGCATGAAGGATCCCCTCCCGGTATTCTCAAAGGCATCACCAGCTACTTATGGGTTAATCACTGACTCATTTTTCCTGTTGGTTGCTACAATTCTATACATTTTTGGTGCCTGCCATAGTTGCTTCAAGTTTTTAAGTTATATAGAGAATGATGTGTCAACTGTTGACTTCACAGCTTCTGCACAAAACAATTGCTCTCATACACGGCTGTACTAGTTGGCATTCCCCTTGGAATTGACTATGAGTGGGCGAGTGAATAGAGGTGACCCAAAATAGGACAAGCTGCTAGAAGAGGAAGAAGAGCAGTGGAAAAGGAAGAGAAGGAAAATGCAGATCGATTCTTTCTGTCCAGGCTGTACATGAGGGATAAATTTGAGTGCAGTTTCAGGAACTTTAGCTCTAATTCAGTTCCATAGTGCCTCTTTTCTCTGGGTCTTTTTCTTGTCCAGTGAACAATGCAGGACTACTCCAGTGGCTGCAGCACAGGTAGTGGAGGCTGCTGGGTTTCAGTGGAGGGGGCGAGGTGGAGGATGCACATAGTCTTGTAAGATGATCTTAAGCAGCTCTGGGTCTAGGAGACCCAGCTGTGAACTCTGCTGCAAGCAGTTTTGGGCTGGCTGGATACCAGGCAACAGCAAGGGCAGTGACAGTATTGCAGAGGAGGGCTCACAAATTTTGTCAGCCTGAGGAAGGACAGCAGGCTGGGAAAGCTCCGTGGAGCCTAGGGGGGCAATATCTCAGCAATCCTGCAATCCTAGGCACCCTGAGAGGGGGGTTAGGCAGGTGGTGGAAAAGGGAAATATCCTGACTGAGGGGCTGAGGTGTGTCTACTTTAATGCCAGGAGTGTAGTAAATAAAGTAGATGAGCTTAGGGCGTGGATTGCTGCTTGGGAGTGTGATGTGGTGGCCATTACAGAGACTTGGTTGTCTCAGGGACAGGACTGGGTACTTCAGGTACCGGGATTCAGGTGCTTCAGGAGGGACAGGGTTGGGGGCAAAAGAGGAGGTGGTGTGACACTGTTGATCAGGGACAGTGTCATGGCTGTAGAGAAGATGGAAGACGGGGAGGGATTGTCTACCGAGTCTCTGTGGGTGGAAGTTAGGAACAACAAAGGGTCGATAACTTTGTTGGGTGTATTCTATAGGCCGCCCAACAGCGGCAGGGGAGTTGAGGTGCAGATAGGGAAACAGATCCTGGACAGATGTAGAAATAACAGGGTTGTCGTGATGGGAGATTTCAATTTCCCAAACATTGACTGGAATATCCCAAGGGTAAGGGGTTTGGATGGTGTGGAGTTTGTTAGGTGTGTTCAGGAAGGTTTCCTGACACAGTACGTGGAAAAGCCTACGAGAGGAGAGGCTGTACTTGACCTGGTGCTTGCTAATGAGCCAGGGCAGGTGTCGGATCTCACGGTAGGTGAGCATCTTGGGAATGGAGATCATAATTCTATCTCTTTCACGATAGCGATGGAAAGAGATAGGATCAGGCAGGCTAGGAAGGTGTATGTCTGGAGTAAGGGGAAATATGAAAACATTAGGCAGGTAATTGGACGCATAAACTGGAAGGAGGTGTTCTTGGGGAAGAGTACAGAAGGAAAGTGGCGGTTTTTCAAGGAATGTTTGTCTAGGGTACTGCAAGACAACGTTCCGAGGAGTCAAGGGGGTTCTGGTAGGACGCGGGAACCATGGTGCACGAAGGTAGTGGTGAACCTAGTTAGGAAGAAAAAAATGGTATATAAAAGGTTCAGAGAGCTAGGGGATATTAGAAATCTAGAGGAGTATAAGGTGTGTAGAAGGGAACTTAAAAAGGAAATTAGGAGAGCCAGAAGGGGTCACGAGAAGGCCTTGACAGGTAAGATTAAGGAGAATCCCAAGGTCTTCTACAAATATGTGAAAAGTAAAAGGTTGAGAAGAGAAGGGATAGGGCCTATAAAAGGTGAAGGGGGAAAAGTCTGTGTGAATCCGGAAGAAATGGCAGAGGTGCTTAACGAGTACTTTGCCTCGGTATTCACGGTGGAAAGTGAACTGGGAGTTTGCACTGCAGGTTTCCATACGGAAAAGATTGAGTATGTGGATGTTAAGAAAGAGGATGTGTTAGACCTGTTAAATTCTATCAAGATAGACAAGTCGCCGGGACCGAATGGGATGTACCCCAGGTTATTGTGGGAGGTGAGGGAAGTGGTTGCAGATGTGGTTCCTATCTTTAAGAAAGGGAACAGGGATAGTCCAGGAAATTACCGACCGGTGAGTCTGACTTCAGTGGTTGGTAAGCTGATGGAGAAGCTTCTGAGGGATAAGATATATGAACATTTGGAGAAGTTTGGACTGATTAGAAATAGTCAGCATGGTTTTGTCAAGGGCAGGTCATGCCTTACGAGCCTAGTTGAGTTCTTCGAAAATGTGACTGAACACATTGACGAAGAAAGGACAGTGGATGTAGTGTACATGGACTTTAGTAAGGCATTTGATAAGGTCCCACATGCAAGGCTTCTGGAGAAGGTGAGAGGGCATGGGATCCAAGGGGCTTTGGCCTCATGGATCCAGAACTGGCTTGCCGGCAGAAGGCAGAGAGTGGTTGTGGATGGGTCTTGTTCTGCATGGAGGTCGGTAACCAGTGGAGTGCCCCAGGGATCTGTTCTGGGACCCCTGCTGTTTGTCATTTTCATAAATGACCTGGATGAGGAAGTGGAGGGATGGGTTAGCAAGTTCGCCGACGATACAAAGATCGGAGGTGTTGTGGATGGTCTGGAGGGATGCCAAAAGTTGCAGCGGGACATAGACAGGATGCAAGACTGGGTGGAGAAGTGGCAGATGGACTTCAATGCAGATAAATGTGTAGTGGTCCATTTTGGCAGAAATAATGGGATGAAGAAGTACAATATAAGGGTTAGGAGTCTTAGTTGTGTTGTAGAGCAGAAGGATCTCGGGGTCCGGGTCCATAGGACTCTTAAATTGGCCTCGCAGGTGGAGGAAGTGGTCAAGAAGGCGTACGGTGTACTGGCCTTCATTAATCGAGGAATAGAGTTTAGGAGTCAGGAGGTAATGATGCAGCTCTATAAGACTCTTGTCAGACCCCAGTTGGAGTATTGTGCGCAGTTCTGGTCGCCTCATTATAGGAAGGATGTAGAGGCTATTGAGATGGTTCAGAGAAGATTTACAAGGATGCTGCCTGGATTGGGAGGCAGGCCTTATGAAGATAGGTTGAGGGAGCTGGGACTCTTCTCACCGGAGAGACGTAGGTTGAGAGGCGACCTGATAGAGGTTTATAAAATGTTGAGAGGAATAGATAGCGTGGACTCTCAGAGACTATTTCCCCGAGCTGAAATGGTCACTACGAGAGGACACAGATTTAAGGTGCAGGGAAGCAAATACAAAGGAGATGTCAGGGGTAGGTTTTTCACTCAGAGGGTGGTGAGTGAATGGAACCGATTGCAGTCGGAGGTTGTTGAGGCAAACTCACTGGGGTCTTTTAAGAGACTTCTGGATGAGTATATGGAAAAGAATAGAATAGGGGGTTATAGATAGGTCTGTGGATTGGTAGATGTGATCGGCGCAACTCGTGGGCCGAAGGGCCTGTTTGTGCTGTATTGTTCTATGTTCTATTACTGGATTACCGTGACACCTTGTCAAGTCCTTGGTGTGCTGCAGTCTGAACTTGAATGGTAGAAAGCTGAGTTTGCTTGAGAACAATACAAGCTTTCAGTGTAGCACTCAAACATGATGTAACAGCAGTACCAGACATTGCACAACGATTGGTTGTGTAATTGGGTTGATGGAGTTGGCCATTAATTTCAGGCTGGAAAGGGTGGGACTAGAAGCTTTGTGACAAGTTCTGTGCCAAATTAATGTCCTTTGCCATTAACCTCAGGCTTTCTGGCAGGCTCCCCAACACACCAAGTATTTCATTGTGTACATCCTTATTCTGCAATTTTCAGCACTCTCGTCTGAGTTCTCTGCAGCAGAACTCAAACTTCACTCTGTCAAGCTGGCACATGCACTATCCCTGCCTCCTGTCCTGACTGCTGCGCACTTTGCTCAATGTCTCTATACACACACGGGTACTGCCACAATGACATTCTCACAAACGTGCACAGTGCCAGAATGTGAGCTAGTGTCCCAATGTTAGCGGGATTGTCTAATGAAGAGAGATTGAGCAAACTAGACTATATTATCCAGAGTTTCAAAGAATGAAGGATGATCTCACTGGAGTGTACATAATTTGACAGGGAAGACGCAGGAAAGATGTTTCCCCTGCCAAGGACTAGAGACATAGTCTCAGAGGACAAGACTAAGTTATCTAGGACCAAAATGAGGAGGCATTTTTTTATTTCGAGAATGGTGAATTTTTGGAACTCCTGCCTCCAGAGAACTGTTGAGGTATAGTCATTGAGTATGTTCAAATCAGAGGTTGATAGATTTCTTGACACCAATGACATTAAGAGGTATGGGGATAACAGTGAGGTAGAAGATCAGCCATAATCTAGTTAAATGACAGAGTGGGCAGGAGAGGTGGGCCTTGGAATATAACCAAGGCTGAGGTAATTTTAATTTACAACTTTTGAACTACAAGAAGCTCAAAGATTATTTAAAAAAAGAAATAAAGGGATATGGGGAGGTGGATTTGAGACCAGGGAGAGATCAACCATGATCCAATCTCAAAGGGCTGGATTTGCCTATTTCTGCTCCTAATTCCTATGTCCCTTTTATGGGGAAATGGACAAGAAAACAGAGGTCAGGCCGTAATCAGATCAGCCAAGGATCTAATTAAATGTTGGAGCAGGCTTAAGAAGCAGAGTGATCTTCTCCTGCTTCCACTTCTTACGATCTTATAATTTTATGATCTTCCCTTTTATTCTTCTTCCCACCTTCCTCACTTTCCCTTGTTCAAAATTAATAGTGTTTCTAACTATTCCCATCTCTGATGAAAAGTAATTTACCTGCTGTACTGATTGCATCTTTCTGCAGAGGTATTGTCTGACCTGTTGCATAGTCTACTTTTGTTTCAGATTTCCAGCCTCAGTAATTTCTTTAATGATAGGTTGGGCTATTTTCTTTTAAATAAAGTATTTTTCCCCAAAGTTTTATTTAGTAGTGTGACAATAATCACTGCAATGAAGTTACTATGAAAATCCCACTGTTACCACACTCCGGCGCTTGTTCTGAAGGAATATTTAACACGGCCAATGTACCTAACCAGCATGTCTTTCAGATTGTGGAGGGAAACCAAAGCATCTGGAGAAAACCCATGTAGATACAGGGAGAATGTGCAAACTCCATTCTGGAGTTGACCCTGGGTTCCTGGGTGCTGTGAGGCAGCAGTGCTAACCACTGTGCCACTGTAACAGCCTAAAATAGAGGAAATTGAGGTGTATAAAATTATGAGAGATATAAATAAGTAGACCGGAAGGCATGAGTGATTTAAATCACTGCATGCAGAGGGTACTGTGGTTATCGAACCTACTGCCTTGAACTGGTGACAACAGATCTTGTTTTTAAAAATATTTGCATGAACACTTTAAATAGTGTAATCAATCAGAAAAATTGGAAAAGCAGTTTTTACTTATTCTTTCATGGGATTGACAAGGTCAGCAATGCCTTATTGCCCTTGAACTGAGTACCATTTCAAAGGGCAGTTAAGAGTCAACCACATTGCTGTGGGTCTGGAGTTCACACATAGGCCAGACTGGGTAAGGATCTGTGAACCAGATAGGTTTTAAAAACAATCGACAATGGTTTCATGGTTACTGTTACTGAGACCAGTTTTCAATTCTAGATTTTATTAATTGAGTTTAAATTCCGTAAACTGCTATCTGGATTGCTAATCAGCTTATATTACCATGACAGAAATATCTCCCCAAGAGATGGCTAACTTGTTATGCCTAGCATAGACAAAGAGAGTGAAATGGCCTTCTACAATACAGATTTCTATAATTGGCCCTCCCCATTCCCTTCTGCAGAAAACACGGGTGCATGGGATTGAGAGTGATTTAGCGATTTGGATCAGGAATTGGCTAGCTGATAGAAGACAGAGGGTGGTGATTGATGGGAGATATTCAACCTGGAATTCAGTTACTAGTGGTGTGCCTCAGGGATCTGTTTTGGAGCCACTGCTGTTTGACATTTTTATAAATAACCTAGATGAGGGTGTGGAAGGATGGGTTAGTAAATTTGCGGACAACATTAAAGTTGGAGGAATTTAGACAGTGAGGATGGATGTTACAGTTTGCAGAGGGACATAGATAAGCTGCAGAGCTGGGCTGAGAGGTGGCAACTGGACTTGATTGTGGAAAAGTATGAGATGATTCACCTTGGAAAGAGTAACAGGATTACAGAATATAGAGCTAATGGAAGGACTCTTAGTAGTGTCAACGAGCAGAGAGATCTTGGTGTACATGGTCATAGATCCTGAAAGTTGGCACCCAGGTTGATAAGGTTGTTAAGAAGGCATACAGTGTGTTAGCTTTTATTGGTAGAGGGATTGAATTTCGGAGTCATGAGATCATGTTGCAGCTGTACAAAACTCTGGTGCGGCCGCACTTGGAGTATTGCATACAGTTCTGGTCGCCACATTGTACTTGAGGTTGTTTTCGTTAGAGAGAAGAAGGTTAAGAGGTGACCTAATTGAGACATACAAGATGATCAGAAAATTAGATAGGGTGGACAGTGAAAACCTTTTTCCTCGGATGGTGATGGCTAACATGAGGGAACATAGCTTTAAATTGAGGTGTGATAATTATAGGACGGATGTCAGAGGTAGGTTCTTTACTCAGAGGGTAGTAAGGGAGTAGAATGCCCTGCCTGCAGCAGTTGTGGACTCACCAACTTTAAGGGCGTTCAAATGGTCATTGGATAGGCAAATGGATAATATTGGAATAGTGTAGGTTAGAGGGTCATTAGATTTGTTCCACTGGTCAGTACACATCAAGGCCAAAGGGCCTGTACTGCGCTGTAATGTTCAATGTTGCTACTGTACCTTTAAGAAAGATATTTTTTAATTGTGTACTCAGAAGTTATAAGCAGACACTGAGCTGTTAAATAATTTAAATGGGATTTTGTTTATTGAAGTGTTTTGGGAAAATTGATTGACAAGTCAAAGTTAGGTGGTTTGTCTACAGAGGAATCTAAGGATCCACTTTCAGTTTTGGTTTGGTGTTTTACTTCAGACTGGATGCAGTGTTCTGTCTCTCTCCCATGTATTACAGATTCTGCTGGCTAGCTGGAAGCAAGTCTTTTGGCCTTCCTAGAGTGAGAATTTTGTCTCATGCAATGGTTCACTGGCTAAAAGCTAGAAGCCAGCAGTTCCATTATCTCTATCTCAAGGTCTGGTGGAAGTTACAAGGCTGGGAAGTCAGAGTTTCAGTTCTCCAATCAAAAAACTAACTGCTTGCATCAAATGAACATTCTTATTTTCTGTGTTAAACCTGTGGCCGGGATACGTACAGAAGGCAGTTTGTTTGCTTGGAACATTTTGTATAGTTGTTAAGATTTATATAATATCATGGTTTTTTTTATCTTGTTTGTAATTGGTACAAGTCATTGTTATGGGTTATCTGTATTAAATAAATTTTGTTTGATAAAAGCTCCGAGTAGGTTATTTGAATCACACCCAAAGTAAAACATTTCATGCTTACCCTATTCACATTCAAACTGCAAAACCTATGATCCAGATAGACTTCATAAAAGACTTCAGATGTTCTGACATGGATTATAACACTTCACTGGAGTGCAGTTGATAAATTGTACAGCAATCATTCTAATAACCCAGTAACACCAGAAATTGAATGGATACGTACTAATCATCTATTATGATCCCCTTGGCTGTGCTTGGAGCTATCCATTTTAGAACCCAGGAATTTTAACCCCCATAAACAGGTGGTACAAAAGATTTCTACATCTCAGGCCCCAAGGTCAGCTGTATCAAGTTCATTCACATTCAGTTTTAACAGAGATGGGAGCAGGCAACATACCCACTTTCTCGAGATGAGCTTTAATAACTTTAACAAGGCCCACAATACAGACCCCTTTGGATATGAGCTCCCAGATTAAGGTAGTAATAGATGGGCCAATCAGGGAGCCCTGCATGTCTACATAACTTGGAATGTCAGGATAACTGGCATTCGGGGTTTATACTTTGTAAAAGGAAGTACCTGTCTGAGTATTGCTTGCTGCGTAAATAAATCTACGTTTGGCAAAGGGACACTGACCTTGGAAAAGACATTTCATGAAGCATTCATTTGAAGAATTTAATGAGACTTTGTGCCTCATATTTTATTTCTCCTCCAGGTTTAATCCTGGCTAGATTGTTTCCCAGGCTAGCTGAAGGGAGACAAGGATTGCTACGTGGAAATGGTAGCTACTTGTTAAGTACTGTTTGTGAGCCTGGGGCAGCAAGAGTCTTGGTCCCCCAAGCCAATTTGATCTTATTCAAATGATTGGAATCCTCACCTTGAAATGAGCAACCCTTCAATCCCTTCCATCAGCTTGGATCCAATCCACCTCTGATCCCCACAATCATTTCTTAACCCGAAAAGCCACACTGTACCCCTTCCGAGTCACAACCTCTCCTCCAGCAGCAAGAATCTACCTGTTCGTGGCTGTGGCCTCTTTCATAGCCACTCAGCCGGGAGGTAAGCCTGACAACCAGGAAGGCTCAAGGGAGAAACTAGAACATGCCACGGAGCTAAAACTTCAATATGTTCAGGGACCAGTACTCCACATCCCTACTTAGAAATCTTAGTACTGATTAGGGCCAGAGATAGGGACAAAAAGACTGGATTAAGTGAGAGAGAAAAAAGCAGAAAAATCTGAAATTTACATTTCAATGTGTTTAGCATTTTCAAAATGACTCTGAGGAATGAAGCTCCAAATATAATTATTACAATCGTTCCCTTTCTGTGGAAGAGGTAAATTGGCAGTCAAAATAATTATCAGATCATTAAAAGGATACTTGCACTGTTAATTACTAGTCAACCTCCCGCAGCGAGTATAAAGATAGTTAATGTACAGCATCACAGAAACCGCAGACAAATGAAGCCTGAGATGCTGTTTCTGTGAAACTGACAGCAGATCAATACAAACTGGCCAGCACTTGCATCAATTTTATTTCCAGCAAAGTTTACCCTCCGGTGTGTGGAAAACAGGACCGTGCTTTGTCTGTTTGCCTGCATTATTCCACTCACTTTGGCAGCGTCAGAAATAGTGTCCCAGTTTCCTCCAGTGAGGGCGTATTTCCCACTTCCAATACGTGCCAGGATTTCTTCAGGCGTATCTTCAGGTCCATTTGCAAAAGGTGTGAAGCTAATAAAGAAGGAAAAAAAAACTTAATTTTTGGATGTCACTGATATTTTTACTTTATTAACTCCAGCAAAAATCTCAAAAAACTGTTGCCCATCAGAATGTTCCATTTCCCATTTCCTAATATCACTCTGACTGGTTTCAAAACAGACATGGGCCAGATTTTTCTGGCTGTTCATGCCAGGGGGATCTTCTGCCTTTCTCAACTACGTGGGGTGGAGTCAATGGGAAACCTAAATCCATGGAGAAACACAAGCATTTTGATGACAAGTTCCCGTGCAGTGACATCAATGGATTGAACATTGCAGCTTCACTAAAAAACCTCCCACAGCATGTAAGGTCCCACAAATTAAATTGACAAGGTGACAGAGAAGAAAATCAGCATGAAAGGAGGGCGGAGAGCAAGACCCTGTCTCTAAGAAAGGATGGGGTTGAGTGATGGCAACTCTCACAAACTTACCCAGTTTGCCCCATTTGCCCCGTTCACTGGCCAGCAGAGCAAGAGGGCAAGAGGGTGGGGTACAGTGTCCGTATGAAAGAAGATGGAGTTGGATATCTCTATGAAGGGATAGGGATTTGAATAGGGCAGAGTATCTGTATAAAAGGATGGGGATTTAGATGGGATACAGTATCTGTATAAAAGGATGGGGAGTTGAATGGGGTGTGATGTTTGTACGAAAGGACAGGGATTTGGATAGGATATATCATCTATATTGAATAGGACATAGTGTCTGAATGAAAGGATGGGGAAATGAATAGAGTGCAATGTAGTGGGGTCTTATCAAAAAAACTCTAAAAAAAAGTCCTGAACCAGAGTAAAAACAGGAGAAATTTAATACTTTATACAAGCAAATAATATTGCAAACAAATTGTTTATACTCAGTACAATAGGAAGTAAAACCTTCAATTTGCTCTGGAAATTGGTTCATTCAGCAAAGCCAGGAACTAAAACTTACGAAGACTCGATAATGATCCTTGAAGAGCATTACTCTGCAAAGCTACTGATCATTGTGGAATGGGCTAGTTCCCTCTGAAGGAATCAAAAGGAAGGTGAAAGCATTGCTCAGCTTGTGGCAACTTTAAAATAGCGGGCACAACATTGAGAATCTGATGAGTTCTTAGAACATATCTTCAAGATCTTCTAGTTTGCGGTTTCCAACATGAGACTATAACAAAGAAGGTTGCTTACTGAACATGCTTTGATGTGAAGGATAATAGTAGAATTCACAGTGTCAATGGAACTGGCTGCTAAAGAGGCTTCACAGTTTGGTGCAGGAATAAAGATCTACAAGTTCAAAACAACAACAAGTGTGTCATAGATGTGCCAAAATGAGCCAGTGAGTGAATGCTGGAGCAAGGACAATTGACGCAAGAATTGAGGCAAAATCGGTTATATTGTCAGCGGCATGTTGGTCAGCACTGCTGCCTCACAGAAACAGGGAATTGGGCTCAATTCTGGCCTTTGGTGACTTTTGTCTGGAGTTTGCATGTTCTCCCAGTGTCTGTGTGGGCTTCCTCCTAGTGCTTTGGTTTCCTCCTACATCCAAATGTGTGGGGTAGGTAACTTGGCCGTGTTAAATTGCCCCTTAGTGTCCAAAGATATGCAGGTTAGGAGGATTAGCAGGATAAATATGGGTTTATGGGTCTGGGTGAGCCTGGGTAAGATGCTCAGTCAGAGAGTTGGTGCAGATTCAATGGGCACTGTTGGGCTCCTACGATTGCAAACCCTTGTTGGGGTAGATCAGTTTGTCCTGACAATATTCAGAAAAATAATCTGGGTAAAGTTCAAGAAAAAGAAGAAGCTGCATTCTATTCGAACTGAATGTTTTATCCATACAGGGTGGATCAGATAGATTCTGGGTAATTCTAAAGTTACCCAGATGGAGATAGATATGGTGCTGTTGCATCTTTAATTCCTAAAGCATCTTCCTTTAAAACCAGCTGATGTGATTTCAAGGACATACATGGAAGAGATCATTAAAGTTCACCTCATGGTCAATGTGTAGTTGAGTGGACAAACAGCAGAGTTGCCTCTCCATGTGGTTTATGGTAATTTTCTGGCTCTATTTGGGAGATTATGGTTGGAGAAAATAAAGATTAACTGAAGTGCTGGCAACAGATTGGTCAACGGCAAAGCAGATCTGCAGCATGTTTCAGATAAATACAAGAGCATTTCAAGAGCGATTTGGCTCAATGAAGGGAGTTCAAGTGAAACTCAAGATAAAGCCTAATAGTCAAGCAAAAAGTCTCAAAGCAAGAGCGATGCCATATGCAATTCACTCCAAGGTCAAAGAAAAACTAATACAACTTGTGAACACTGGTGTGTTACAATGAGTGACTGGACACCCTAAGCTCACCTGTCATGAAACCAGATGGTTCAGTTCATATTTACAGTGGTTTTAAAACTATCCTAAACCCAGTGTTGCCTGTCAATCAATATCAATCCTGCACACAGATAAGAAATATATCACATTGTCTCCTTTACATCCTTGAGAGTGGCCTAAAATGTCACAGAAACACTTGTGTGTAGATGTTG
This sequence comes from Sphyrna mokarran, assembly GCA_024679065.1. Classification (NCBI taxonomy): domain Eukaryota; kingdom Metazoa; phylum Chordata; class Chondrichthyes; order Carcharhiniformes; family Carcharhinidae; genus Sphyrna; species Sphyrna mokarran. Next base: position 36,467,992 of record JAGIQG010000012.1, on the reverse strand, counting down.
CTGATCTGTTTGAGGGTTACATGTTTTTAGTCATAATTGATGCACACTAAAAATAGCCAAAACTATCCTGAGATCTACTACAACTGAATAAACCATTAAAAAGCTTGATGAAATTTCTGCAGGATTTGGTAAACCAGAAAGGAATGTTAGTGAAGGTGATTCACAATTTACTTCACAAGAGTTTGAGGATCATCTCCATATAAAATCTGCACTTTATTGTTCATCAACCAATGAATTAGCTGAAAGATTCACATAATCCTTCAAACATTTTTCAAAAACATCAAGAGAGCAAGGTTCATAAAAGTCATGTGAATAGTTTTTGACATCTTACAGTTCACCTATATTACTATTATAGAAAAAGTTGAGAACGCTATTATTATTATCTCCAGAAACTTCAACAACAATCTGAAGTTGCAAACGAGATGTGCAACAAAATTCATTTTAACAAGCAGATTGAGTGTTTGAGTGTAATTATGCCAAGAATGAGTAATGGGTGCCAACCATAGGGTTGGCACATATATGCCTTTTTTTTTTACACTGTTCAAACTTTAGATGAACGAGTTTGGCAATGCCATGCTGACCAATTATCATCTTGGCATGATTTCTCAGAATCATCTCCAGAAGTACCAACTTCTTTACGACTTCATGCTGTGAACTACTGAAGACTTAGTTGAAACAAAAGCAGAAAATGCTAGAAAATCTCAGCAGGTCTAACAGCATCTGTTGCAAGAGAGAATACAGCCAACGTTTTGAGTCTAGGTGACTCTTCCTCAGAGACTTAGTTGAGTCAGAGTAACTAGCTGATTGTGTCTGAGTTAGTTTACCATGAGAGAATGATACAGAATTAGTTCCAAGAGAAGTGTCTAATGAAGTTCAAATGATACTTCTACGGTTAAGGACAGCCAAATACCAGAAGGTCATATACAACCAAAGAGGAATAAACATCAAAGAACAAAGAAAATTACAGCACAGGAACAGGCCCCTTCTTCCCTCCAAGCCTGCACCGACCATACTGCCTGACTTAACTAAAACCCCCTAAGCTTCTGGGGACCATATCCCTCTATTCCTACCTCATCCATGTACTTGTCAAGATGTCCCCTAAAAGCCACTACCATATCCGGTTTCACTACCTCCCCAGGCATCCACCACTCTGTGTAAAAAATCTGCCTTGTACATTTATTTTGAAACTTGCTCTTCGCACCTTAAACCTATGCTCCCTAGTAATTGACTCTTTAGCCCTGGGAAATGCTTCTGACTATCTGCTCTGTCCATGCCTCTCATAATGTTGTAGATTTCTACCAGGTCTCCCCTCAACCCCCATCGCTCCAGTGAGAACAAACCAAGTTTCTCCAACCTCTCTTCATAGTTAATGCCCTCCGTATCAAGCCACATCCTGATAAATCTTTTCTCTTCCCTCTCCAAAGCCTCCACTTCTGATAAGGTGGTGACCAGAATTGAACACTATATTCCAAGTGCGGCCTCACTAAGATTCTATAAAGTATCAATTGCTAATTGCTAATTTTTAAACCCAATACTCCGGCCGATGAAGGTAAGCATGCCCTATGTCTTCTTGACCACATTCTCTACCCATATTGCTACTTCCAGTGACCTGTATATCTGTACAGCCAGATCCTTTTGCCTATCAATACGCCTAAGGATTCTGCCATTTACTGTATATTTCATATCTATATTAAACCTTCCAAAATGAATTACTAACATTTGTCTAGATTAAACTCCGTCTGCCGTCTCTCCTTCCAAGTGTCCAACTGATCATATCCTGCTGTATTCTCTGATGGTCCTCGTCGCTATCTGCAAATCCACCAATATTTGAGACATTCTGCAACTTACTAACCAAACCAGTTACATTTTCCCCCAAAGCATTTATATATATATTACAAACAGCAAAGGTCCCAGCATTGATCCCTGAGGAACACCGCTTGTGTATTGTCTCCAGACAGCACAGTAAGTGAGGGTTTTTGCTAACCCAGGCAAGTCATGGGGGTTACAGACAACCGCGCAACCTCAAACAGATCATTGTTCGTATCAAACTACCCAACCTTTAGGAGAACAGTGACCACAATACCACACAACCCTGCCACAGCAACCTCTGCAAGACATGCCGGATCATTGACATGGACGACATCGTCAAACGTGAGAATACCATTCACCAGGTACACAGTACATACTCTTGCAACTCGGCCAACGTTGTCTACCTAATACGTTGCAAGAAAGGATGTCCCGAAGCATGGTACACTGGGGAGACCATGCAGACACTACGACAGTGGATGAATGAACATTGCTCAACAATCACCAGGCAAAATAGTTCCCTTCCTGTGGGTGAACATTTCAGCAGTCACGGGCATTCGGCCTCCGACCTTCGGGTAAATGTTCTTCAAGGGGGCCTTCATGACACACGACAGCGCAGAGTCGCTGAGCAGAGACTGATAGCCAAGTTCCACACACATGAGGACGGTCTTAACAGGGATCTTGGCTTCATGTTACACTATCTGTAACCCCCATGACTTGCCTGGGTTAGCAAAGGACACCGCTTGTCACAGCCTTCCATTCAGAAACACATCCTTCTTCTGATACCCTCTGTCTCCTTTGACTGAGCCAGTTTTGTATCCACCTTGCAGTTCACCTCTGGTCCCATGTGACTTCACCTTCTGCACCAGTCTGCCATGACGGACGTTGTCAAAGACCTTATTGAAGTCCACGTAGACAACATCCACTGCCTCCCTCTACCCTCATCAATCATCTTCGTCACTTCCTCAAAAAACCCAATCAAGTTCATGAGACACAACGTCCCCTTCACAAAAGCATGTTGCCTCTCACTAATCCATCCACTTATTTCCAAGTGGGAATAAATTCTGTCTTGAAGAATCCTCTCCAATAATTTCCCTACCACTGATGTAAGGTTCTCCCATCTATAATTACCTGGATTATTCTTGCTGCCCTTCTTAAGTGAGATGGGGCAAAAGCAAGCAGGAGGGGGAGAGCAAGCAGGACAGAGGGAGAGCGAGCGGGAGGAGAAAAGCGAGCGGGATAGGGGGGAGAGTGAGCAGGACGGGGAGGGAGAGTGAACGGGATGGGGAAAGCGTGAGCGGGATGGGGGAAGAGCGAGCGAGATTGGGGGAGAGTGAGCAGGACAGGGAGGGAGAGTGAGTGGGATAGGGGGAGAGCAAGCGGGATGGGGGGAGAGTGAGCACGACGGGAGAGAAAGTGAGTGGGATGGGGAAGAGTGAGCGGGACAGGGGGAGAGTGAGCGGGACGGGAGACAGCAAGCGGGACGGGAGAGAATGAGCGGGATGGGGGAGAACGAGCGGGACAGAAGGAGAGCGAGCAGGATAGAGGGAGAACGAGCAGGAGGGGAAAAGCAAGCGAGACAAGGGGGGAGAGTGAGTAGGACGGGGAGGGAGAGTGAGCGGGACGGGGGAAGAGCGAGCGGGATGGGGGGGAAAGTGAACGGACTGGGGAGGACGAGCAGGATAGGGGGAGGGTGAGCGGGACAGCGAGAGAGTGAGCGGGACGGGGGAGAGAGAGCGGGACGGGGACAGGGAGAGCGAGCGGATAGGAGAGAGTGAGCAGGATAGGGGAGAGTGAGCAGGATAGGGGAGAGAGAGAGGGACGGGACAGGGAGAGCGAGCAGGATGGGGGGGGAGAGCGAGCGGACAGGGGGAGAGAGAGCGGGACAGGGGGAGAGCGAGCGGGACAGGGGGAGAGCGAGCAGGACAGGAGGAGAGTGAGCGGGACAGGGGGAGAGAGAGCGGGACGGGGATAGGGAGAGTGAGCGGGATGGGGGAGAGCGAGCGGGTCAGAGGGAGAGCAAGCAGGACAGGGAGGGAGAGTGAGCGGGACAAGGGAAGAGCGGGCGGGATGGGGACAGGGAGAGCAAGCAGGACAGTGGGAGAGTGAGCGGAACAGGGGGAGAGTGAGCGGGACAGGGGGAGGGAAGAGGATTCTGTGCTTCGGATGTTTACAGAAATCTGAAGTGGAAGATGCCGAGGGCCTTTACACAGTTTATCTGCAAGTTGTTTAAATGACAGAAACAGCTTCTGGACATCTGTGTGCTGAAGCTACGTGAAGAGCTCAACACTAAATTAATCAGTATAGATGATGGGAAGTTGCACCAATATGAACAATTCCACTGAATAAACCTGGTACACTCAGCCAATTTCGTGAGTACTCATTATTTACACTTCACTTGGATACATCAATACAATCCAGTGTTGAATATTTGGACGTTCATCAAAGCAGCTTCAGTATTTTCTGGAAACATTCTCACTCTTGAGAAGCTATAAATATTTGTGATAAGGTAATGCTTTGATATTTTCAATTTTTCACGTCACTAATTCTAATTAGAGTTGTAAAATCTCAGCATCTTTTGTGTGTGCAGCTATAGAAGATGCACGTCACTTCAGTAGCTCTGACAAATAAAGTTTGCCAAATACTTGTGAATAATGGTCCTAATCCTTTCAACGTTTGTGTCATTTGCAATAGAAATACAAGACAAAAAGCCAGTGACAGTAATTCAGTGGGCGCTGGGGTCATACTTATTCATGGATATACTGATTCTTTAAAGAATGCACTTGAACATCCACTAATTGCTTCCATAAGCCCTCCAATATTTGTTTGCAAGGCACATGGCCATTAAAGGGATTAACGATCACAGTGCGTCAACAAGCCCTGTACTAATGATATTCAGGCTGGGCACAGAGGGCACAGGACTGTGATCCAGTGCTGCCTGGCATATCTATGTTTCAACGGCTGTTGTGGGAGACATAAAAACAGTTACAGTACAGAAGGAGGCCATTCAGCCCATCACATTAATGGTGGCTAAAAAAGAATCTTTAATCTTGGTGGTGTATTTATCTGTTTCCATAACTGCAGTAAATTTAATTGTGATCAATGCAATTAAAATGTTCTCCTACTAATATCCCTTCCAACTATCTAGGTTCATTCCCTCAAACCGAGACTAAAACTGCTCCTTCTCTTATTGTAGTGGCTTTGAATATTTTCGAGAATACATTTATATTGAATTTATTCCAATAAATATTCGGGTAATTGAAACCTCTTAACTTTACTGCCCTTTTTCAGCAACTTCTCTGCATACTTGCTTTTCTATTGCTCTCTGACTGTTTATGGATTATGGCGTGCTCCTAGCAGTGAGAGTGCTCCTATTTTGTTCCTCAGTTAGACATACAGTAAGGAGGATGAGCTCTAAACCTCCATTGTCAGAGAACCTCATACTCTGAGGGAGAGGGAGGGGGCAGGGACAGAAAGAAAACTTCTTGCTTCATGTCTGGATTGCTGTCACATCCTAATAGCCAATTGTGCTTTCTGTTGATGAAAACAATGGTTGCCTTACCCTGCCAGCATAGTGTAGAGTAGAATCCCTAAACTCCATATGTCACAGGCTGCATCATATCCTTGTCTCTTGAGTACCTGTTGTAGAAATGTTAGAAAATTATTTATTATTCCATTTAAGACAATGCAATAGATCATTAATCAAATTTATATTTTAATTGATTCACTCAAATAGCATTATGGTCTGTTATGAAACTCTGTTGGCCCTTTTTTCTCCAGTTACCCCCCATGGCCAATCCACCTAACTGACGCATATTTGAAGTGCGGGAGGAAACTGGAGCACTCGGAGGAAACCCACGCAGACATGGGGAGAATGTGCAAACTCCACACACACAGTGGAATTGAACCTGGGTCCTGGTGATGTGAGGCAGCAGTGCTAGCCACTGTGCTGCCTATTATAGAGTCATATTCTGCAGTTCTTTGTTAATTTTTGTTAATCCTTGAATGTATCCCCCCATAACCATGTTCTGGAACTACATATGAGGACATTCCATGATGACAGCGATAACCTTACTCAAGGCTCCCAGATGAAACAGCTGGTAGAAGTCAAAGATAATAAAGCAGCAAGGAAATCGGACAGAAAAGCAGCAACAGAATCTTATGCAGAGCCCAAAGGATGAACTGATCTCAGACTGGATTATGGTGGGTATGCTTGATGAAGCTTTAGCTGCTTTTTTGCAGTCCAGGGGAGAGATAACTTTATCCAAGGCAGTTCAATCAGTCAGACAGGCTGAACTATAGAAACAGAACCAAGTTTGAATCTGTGTGATAGAAACCCTTTGTTGAGTCAGAGTGCTGATTCAATCTTGTTTGTCAGCTATATACCAGCATATCCAATAAAAAGCCCAACCTGAATGAAGAGCAATCACCGCCATTATCCAGTATTCCCACTGTGGTTCGTAAACCCCAAACAAACCTCAATATAGATGTAGCATCTCAATACTATAGCAAAGAGGGCAATACTGCAATTAAAGCCTCCTGTTCTAACATTTAAAGAGAGACCAATCAGATCAAACAGTATTCAGAAATAAAATAACAGTAACAGGGTGTGTGGTATTCCAAGTAATTCTGTTACAGCTGAACGTTCTATGTAAACAATGGCTGACATTATCTTTTCTTACTCCACAAGGAATACCTGTTGAACTATAAAGATCTTTTATTTAAGGCAACAGGAATGTTGTGATAGTATATTGGTTTGTATATTATGATAATAGGTTGGATAAAATCAAATGATTACATTTACGTAAATGTGCATTGTCATCAAAGGAAGAGACCTTCATCATATGTTGTAGTCAATCTTAAACAATCAGTACCACATGTAAGCTGAAACAAGAAAAGGGATGGCACGATGGCACAGCGGTTGGCACTGCTGCTTCACTGCGCCAGGGACCCACATTCAATTCCCAAGTTGGGTCACTGTCTGTGTGGACTTTGCACATTCTACCCGTGTCTGCATGAGTTCCCTCTGGGTGCTCCGGTTTACTGTCCAAAGATGTGCCGGTTAGGTGGATTGTCCGTGCTAAATTGCCCGTTAGTGTCAGGGGAACTAGCTAGGGTAAGTGCATGGGGTTGTTGGGATAGGGTCTGGATGGGATTGTGATCAGTGGTTGACTTGACGGGCTGAATGGCCTCCTCCTGCACTGTAGGATTCTATGAATTGAAGCTCTTTGTGCAATTTCTATGCCAGCCTTCAACTGATTTCGACTACATTAGTTTAAAGCCCCAGATAATGTAGCACCACTGAACTTGTTCATAGGGGAAACACAACAATGACCCTGTGCTAACTTCATATGTTTGAGCTGGCTGAAAATATTCTAACAGTGTATTTGTAAATGGGTTCTACTCAGGTCTATTCCCCAGTTAGTCATTAATCTTCCATGTGAAAAAAATGTATCCTTGGTGCTAAAGTTTGCTCTTGCTCTGCACTATTTAAATCAATGATAACAAAACCTGCAGGTGATGTAACAACAAGACAGTCTTTTTATCTGAACACAATGCCATGACCCTCTCGTATGCACTTTCTCAATCCTCTGAAAGGCAGATGAAGTAACACAATTTTAAATGTTAGATATAAATTGTTAAACTGCTTTATTCCACCATCAACAAAATAAGAAAATATGCTACACTGACCCTTCTAAGTGGCTTAAAATGTGTACTTTCCTGGAATTGCTCTTTTTTTGAAAGCTGACTGCAGGTTGATTGGTCACATGATGATGATCACATGTCGGGTGCGTGTGTGTTACTTCCTGGGAGTGTAGGCAGAGTACAAGCATGAAGTAGTTGTTAAGCTAGTGAGTAAACTATCTTTTGTTACAGGCCACTGTTAGTGATTCAAGAACCCAACACATTTACATAGTGTTGGGAATTGGCTTTACGGCATAAGAACTTCGCCACATCGACCCATTCGACTTTGATAGTTGGGAGAAGTTCAAAAAGAAGTAACATATTTCCTACAGCGCTGCATTGTCTGACAAGTTAAAAACGGTACAAGCATACAGCTTATTAAACTTAATGGGCCCAGAGACAATTAACAAATTTGGATTGCTTGCTTTCCAGATGGAGGAGGAAAAAGAAGTTTGAGAGTATCTGTCTTTCAGTACAACATCAGCAATCTGTGATTGTCTGTGTGGATATGAGTGCTATTGCAGACCAGAACACTGCATTTGCCTGACGAAGGCTATAAAGTCGAAAGCTCGCGAATTTACTATCAAATAAATTGGTTGGATTTAAAATTGATGTTGTAAAACTTTACTGAGTTTACCCCAGTCCAACGCCGGCATCTCTACATCATTTCAGTACAAAATACAATCCTCGACAAATATGCGATGAAATTCAACAGAACAAATTGCAGATTAATCAAGACAATCTTACGGGGTCATCCTGAAAATATTGGAAAAAAAATGCACATTTGGAACTCTGACTGATGAAAATAACCAGGGTCAAATAGTTTGTTGAATTCACACCAATTTAGTCCTCAAGCAACTGAGGAGAGAAAATGATCTAATGTTTCAGCAGCCATAGATATCTGCATGTTAAACAAACAATCAGAAAAATAAGTAAAGACTTAAGGTGCAAAGTTTTTGCGGTATAGGACCTGCCCTGCTCCAACTGTAAAAGATACAACGCATATAGAAAATTAAATCATTTTGCTAAATTCTGAAGATTGAAATTGCAGGAGCAACCGCCTCCCTTACCCCCTGCAACTATCAGTGACATGGCAGCTGGTCAGTCCTCCAGGGAAAGGAGTATCAGCAAGGTGAATGAATTGAAGCTTAGCCAATTTCACATTATTGATGTCGGAAAACATCACTCTACTTCGAGCGTGTTAACGCTATCACAAAAAAAAGTGAAATTTTCACCACCCTCAACGTGATTTGCAGCAATGCAAGGCTGAAGGTAAAGATTGACAGTGTGCAAACCATAACGTATTATCTAGCTAGTTGACCATTTGGCTAAGATCAAGTGTCAGATCAAGCCCAAGATGGGATGCAATGCCTTATGGTGTCAGTTTCGATCCTGTTTGTGTCTCTTGTGGGGACCATGAATTGGATTCAAATTGGAATTTGATTTTTGGAGTAAGAAAGGAGATGTATTTGGGTTTTGAGCATTTACTTTGTATCTTTAAGAATGGAATAAAAAAAGTTTAAAGAAGTATTGTCGAGCTGCATGTTATGGGAACTAGGCCCACATGCAGTACCACACCCCAGCACCCAGGTAGACCTCTTAGTTCATGGTTGATAATCATCTGCATTGAAGGTTTAGCTACTGTGCATTGCACTCAGGGCAGGTTCGAGTTTCATATAACTGACCAGAATGTAAAGTCACTACTAGATCTCAGAACAGCACTACGTTGGGTTCATTCAACTTGGCCTAGAAGTGAATACTCTACAACACCAAGCCCCAGAGAAAAAGCATACAAAGGCCTCTTTAACTGTGACGTCACTGGTATATCACATGAGATGAGATAGTTGGGTACCACCAACAGTCTGTGCTGCAAGAACAGTACCAGTAGCCATAAAGCAGAAAGTAGTTAATGATTTGCGTTGGATGATGACACTGAGTGTTATACCCCTATAGATGAGATCATAGGATAGGTTTCAGCATTCGTGGCCACAGTAAAGAAAGATGACACAATCCAGATGGGTATTGGCTCAGTACATTTGAATAAAGCACTGCTCAGACCTTGTCACCCACGGAGATAGTGGAACAGTTGGTTGCAGACGTGCCAAACATCAAAGTTTTCAGCATTCTTGATGCAAAACGTGCACTCTGGCAGAGCCTATTAGATGAAGAAACCTCAAAACTAACTATATTCATGTCTCTGATAGGCAGGTATCATTTTCTTTCTATGTCCCAGAATCATAGAATTACTACAGTGCAGAAGGAGACCATTTAACCCACCGAACCTGCACTGACAACAGTTCCACCCAAGCCGTATCCCGGTAACCCCACATAACACCTCGCTAACCACCACCCCCCCCCCCCCCCCCTCCCCTCCCCCCGACACAAAGGAGCAATTTAACATGACCAATCAACCTTATCTGAACATCTTTGGAGTATGGGAGGAAACAGAACACATGGAATAAACCCATGCAGACATGGAGAGAATGTGCAAACTCAACATAGACAGTCACCCAAGGCCAGAATTGAATCTGCGTTCTTGGCACTGTGAGGCAGCAATGCTAATCACTGTGTTACTGTGCTGTCTTCTGTGATCTCCACAGGCAGCAACATCTTCCAGCAGCCAATAGAACAAGTCTATGCAAGCCAACCTTGTGAGATCATTGTTATGACATCCTGGGGTTGCACTGTACTAGAACACTTAGGACATCTTTGTCTCATCTTCGACAGAACCAGGACTGTACAACTGAAGCTCGACCCTGCAAATTGCAGATTCACAGTCAACCAGGTTCTTTACATAGTTTTTTTACTCACAGCCAATGGTGTAAAGCTCAATCCAAACAAGACATTATCCACACAACAGATGGCCATTCCTGCAGACAAGCACACTTTACAGCCTTTTCTTGGTATAACAAATTATCTTTCTAAATTCATCCCATGTTAGGCCACTCATCCTCTTCGTCAGCTTCTCCACTAGGATGTCGAATGGTGTTGGCAAGAGCAGCATATAACAGCTTTCAACAAACTCAGGCAATCAGATTCCCACTGATGCTATAACACTTTGACATTCGAGCATCTGTACAGATATCAGCACACACATCCCTGCAGGGACTTAGCAGTCTCTGCTTCCAGAATGGCAGGCAAATATCCTTCACTTCAAGGGTCCCAACTGACATGTAGATTCATTATGCACAGATCGAAAAGAACATAAGAACATAAGAAATAGGAGCAGGAGTAGGCCATCTAGCCCCTCAAGTCTGCCCCACCATTCAATAAGATCATGGCTGATCTGGAGTGGATCAATTCCACTTTCCCGCTTTATCCCCATAACCCTTAGTTCTCTTGCTTATTAGAAACCTATCTATCTGTGACTTAAATATATTCAACGAGGTAGCCTCCACCACTTCAATGAGCAGAGAATTCCAGAGACTCACCACCCTTTGAGTGAAGAAGTTCTTTCTCAACTCCGATCTAAACTGCCCCCCCGCCTTATTTTTGAGGCTGTGCTCCCTAGTTCTGCTATGCTTTCTAAGTGGGAAGAATCTCTCTACCTCTACCTTATCTATCCCCTTCAATATCTTATATGTCTCTATAAGATCCCTCCTCAGCCTTCTAAACTCCAACGAGTACAGACCCAATCTATTCAATCTCTCCTCATTGGCTAACGCCCCCATCTCCAGTATCAGCCTAGTGAACCTTCTCTGCACTCCCTCCCAGGCCAATATATCCTTTCGCAAATGCGGCGACCAAAATTGCACACAGTACTCCAGCTGCAGCCTCACCTGCACCCTATACAGTTGCAACAAGACCTCCCTGCTTTTATATTCTATCTCCCTCGCTATAAAGGCCAACATTCCATTCACCTTCTTGATCACCTGCTGCACCTACAGACTGGTTTTTGCAGTTTGTGCACAAGGACCCCCAGGTCCCTCTGCACTGTAGCATGCTGCAGCTTTTTGCCTTTTAAATAATAATCCCTTCTATTATTATTTCTACCAAAGCAGATAACCTCACTTTTGTTAACATTATACTCCATCTGCCAGGTCCTTGCCCACTCACTCTTCCTATCCAGATCTCTCTGCGCCTTCCACACAATTTGCTTTTCCACTCATCTTCGCGTCATCAGCAAATTTTGTCACCCAACATTCAGCCCCTTCCTCCAGATCATCTACGTAAATGGTAAACAGTTAAAGCCCCAGCACTGATCCCTGCGGTACTCCATTAGTCACCAACTGCCAATCAGAATAGCACCCATTGATTCCAACTCTCTGCTTCCTATTACACAACCAATCCTCTATCCACGCTAATACCTTACCCCCAACTCCATGCACCCTAACCTTTTGCAGCAACCCTTTTGTGAGGCACCTTATCAAACACCTTTTGGAAATCTAAAAATACCACATCCACCAGCTTCCCTCTGTCCACCGTACTAGTCACATCCTCATAGAAATCCAATAACTTCGTCAAACACGACTTCCCCGTTATGAATCCATGCAGCGTCTGCTTGATCAAACTGTTCTTTTCTAGGTGCCTTGCTATTTCTTCTTTGATGACGGATTCTAGCATTTTTCCAACTATGGACGTTAAACTAACTTGCCTTTTGTCTGCTACCTTTTTTAAACAGCAGTGTAATATTAGCTGTTTTCCAATCTTCCGGCACTTATCTGGAGTCCAGCGAATTTTGATAAATAATTACTAAGGCATCTGCTATCACCTCTGCCATTTCTTTCAGAACCCTGGGATACATTCTATCTGGTCTCGTGGACTTGTCTACCTTCAGTCCCATGAGTCTATCAAGCACTACCTCTCTAGTGACAATAATTGCATCAAGGATCTCATCTCCGACTGTCCATCTATTGGCAAACTATTTATGTCCTCCTCCGTGAAGACCGACACAAAAAACTTATTTAAAGTCTTAGCCATTCCCTCTTCACTTACCGCTAAATCTGCCCTCTCATCCTCCAAGGGTCCAACATTCACTCTAGCCAGACTCTTCTTCTTTATATATTTGTAAAAACTTTTACTATCCTTTTTTATATTTAGAGCTAGTTTACCTTCATACTCTATCTTTCCTTTCTTTATCGCTTTCTTAGTCATTCTTTGTTATTTTTTAAATCTTTCCCAATCTTCTAATCGTTCACTATTTTTAGCCACTCTGAATGCATCAGCTTTTAATTTAACACTCTCCTTTATCTCCTTCGATAACCACAGCTGGTTATCCCTTTTCCTACAGTCCTTCTTTACCATCAGAATATATTTCTGCTGAGTATAAGATCTCCTTAAAAATCCTCCACTGTTCCTCAGTCGTCCTACCAACCAATCTGTGCCCCCAATCTAAATTTGACAATTGCGCCTTCATCTTATCATACTCCCCTCTGTTCAAACAGAGAACACAGATTTGGGACCCTACTTTCTCATCCTCCATCTGCATCAGAGATTCAATCATACTATGATCACTCGTCCCAAGAGGATCCCTCACAAGAAGATCCCTAATTCTACCTGCCTCATTACACAGTACCAGATGTAAGGTAACTCGTTCTCTCGTAGGTTCCCTTACATACTGTTCAAGGAAACTATCCCAACAGCATTCCAAAAACTCTTCCTCAAGCCCATTGCATTGGACTGGGTCATCCAATCAATATGCAGATTAAAATGCCCCATAATTAACACTTTTCCGTTTCTGCACGCATCAATTATTTGTTTGTTTATAGCCCGCCCCATCTCAAAGTTATTATTTGGGGGCCTACAGACCACACCCACCAGTGACTTTCTCCCCTTACTATTCCTTATCTCCACCCACAACGATTCCACGTTTTGCTCTTTGGAGCCTATATCTTCTCTTATTACTGCCCTGGTACTATCCTTTATTAACAGAGCTACCCCACCACCTTTTTCCTCCCGTCTATCCTTCCTAAATGCCTGATACCCCTGGATATTCAGTTCCCAGAAAAGAAACTTCTTGCTTTAGTTGCCTGTCAGAAATATCATGGCCCCATATATGGCCGTCCTATAACTGCTGGAAAAGATCATCAACCACTCGCAACTATCTTAAAGAAACCTGTGCACATGTAATGCTACAGCTGTAATGTTACAATCTCAGTATTGTCGACAAACAGAGTAAGGAATTGCACTTGGCTAGTGCCCTCTTCAGATCTTTCTTTCCCACCACACACCAGAGAGATCATGAGGAAGACATAGACATTATGGTAATGGAGGTGCTGAACTCAAAGATGCCTTACAGACTGGCATCACATGCAGGCAATTGCAGAACATCATCACAAGGGGCTGGCCAGAGTCCTCAAGGGAGCTTCCCCACAAGCTCCGTCCGCACATTTTTCATCATCAGAGATAAACTGAGCCTGCAGGATGGATTGATACTGTGATTCATCAGCCCTACTGCTCTTCAGGAATACTACAGAAAACAACTGCTCCAGGGGCACCCCAGGTTGTAAGTATCTAGATACAGGACTAAAGAATCACTGTTCTGGCCTTCCACATACACAGACATGTAAAAGGAAATCTCCAAATGTGCACCATCGAATGGACTCAAGCCGCATCAAACAAAAGAACTGCTGTATTTACATGAGGTCTCAGACCTCTCTTGATAATTCACATTGTTAGCACTTCAAATGGAATGGTAAATAATGGTTAGTGCTTGAATCATAGAATCCCTACAGTACAGAAGAGGCCATTCGACCCTTCCAATCCACACCAACTCTCTGGTAGAGCATCTTACCCAGGTTTTCTGCCCACCTTATCGCTATCACGCCATACATTTCCCATGGCTAATCCATCTAACCTACACATCCTGGGATACTAAAGAACAATTTAGCATGGCCGATTCACCCAACCTGCACATTCTTGTTGATTCATACGCTCGTTGGTTTGAACTTGACTGCGTGCCAAGAGATACTTTGCCACACAAAGTATCTCATAGAGGCTCACAGAAACAACGTTCACCAATTCATCTCCACTGAATTTTGTAATTTTGCATACATATGTGACTTTGAGCACATCATGAACAGCTTCCTACATCCACAATGGAATAGATTGTACATTCAGCTAAGCATCTTCCTAAGAAATGTGCCCGAGAGCATAATGCTGCTCTCCTTAGCCCGTGGGATCTGCCAAGACAGGGTCTACCCTGGCCTGCACAATGACTATTCTCAGGTGTATCAAGATCATGATTCCTAATACTAAGGCTGTGCTGCAGGCCAAACTGGTGACCAACGTCAAGGATGCCCTCATGAAATGCAGACTGACAACCAAGACACGCTATGATCAAAATGCCCACAGACCTGATTCTCTGACATCTGGTCAAACAATCAGGATTCAGACTGTAAACCGCCATGACGAGATGGTGGTGATACACGATCTGAACCACAACCGAACAGTCACGTGGTAGCCTCAGACAGTGGCCGCTATGGGTGCAACTGCCGGCACTTCCTACAGATATAAAAAGCAGCACCAACAGATATCACAGACATCCAGTCCAGACATCAGTGGGCATACAACTTCCTCCACAGGCCAATGCAGTGCCTGCTTCACCCAACAAACACACTGTTGGAATGCTCCAGATCATCCACACTGAGAGACCAACCTTCTGTTTAATCCTACTGTCCAGCTTTGTTTGATGTGAATACCCACTGGAAACAATTAAATGAAAAGAAGAATTGTTTCTTATTCCAGATCATTATAGATTAATGCTTCAGTGACTTCTCATTACTTCTTGGATAAACTTATCGATACTCCCATCTCGTTGTTCTATTGCTCCAATAGATGAATGAAAACAGATTTTAAACCATTAGCATTGAAGTAACAGGTCAATAGCACTCCAGCCAAATATATTTCATTAAACATGTTTGAAAGTCGCCAAATGCAATGACTCAGAATAGATTGGCAACTCTAGCCTTTAACATATTTGAAAGGAATTATTTTTGTTTTTCAATCCTGCACATTATACCTATTCTTGTAAGTATAGAAATGATGTAAACTAGACCCATTACCTTGAGTGCCTACCTAAACTGTACAAGGAGCTAACTCCCACGGAGTAATGAGTAATATATTCCAGGAAAAAAAATCATCGTTAAGTACACTTTCTAAAAGACCTCTATCTGACAAAAGCACTATTATTCCAGTGATCAATACACTTCAATGCATCAACCCTTATTTAAATGGGATATATTCCGAACAATATGTTTGAAAAAGCAATGAACTGTACAAAATAGAATTCAAACAGTTTACAGTGTTGATGAGTTCTCATTAATCTCTTCAGACAAATAACATGTGGAATTGTAATTTCCCTTACCTCAGGTGCTACAAAGTTGGCGGTGTAACACGGAGTCATCAGCAGTCCATTCTCAGCCCGTAGCTGCTTGGCAAAACCAAAGTCGCATATCCGGATGGATTCTGGATTTCCTGACTCATCCACATACAAAATGTTACTTGGCTTCAGATCTCGATGAACAACCTACCAGGAATGAGAAAGCAGCACTGAATCACCAGCTATATAAATCACAACTGATCAATGTTCAGGCCGGTGAGTTTTCTGCCTGTGACACTTGTTCCTAACTGGGAGTGATGGATTCCACAATCACCCCTGATATGCAGTGATGGGCAGAATCGGCAGTCTGTAATTTCCGCCTTCGCTGTCTGAGCAATAGTCTATCACAGCGGATCATCATCCTCATACTGAAACCATCCAGGCTGTGAAAGTGAAAATTACTTTCAACATGCTATCTTCAAACTCCTTCAAGATAAATGACTTTATGACATCTTTTTAAAATAGCACACAGGAGAGTTTCAGACCGAAGAATGAACCAGAATAGCACAGAAGAATTTCAACTTCAAATGAAATTCCAGACACGTTGCTATTGATGTCCTTATCGTGTAAAGGATGTCAGTCCCAGTCAATGAATCACTTCCCATTTTGAGCTGTCGGCACCAGGCAGGGCCAAATCAAATGTGGCATCAAAAAAATATGGAACGGGGGAGACGCAGCGTGAATGACATATAGAATGACACCCCATCTGAATGATTGCAAAAGTGACAGTGAACTGAGATTCCTACACCACCGTGGCATTTTCACTGTTTACATTGAGCATCTTAGAAAGATGTAGACTTAGAGGAGATCGAATAGAGGTGTACAAGATTATGAGAGGTATAGATAGAGTAAACAGGGTTAAGCTTTTTCCTAGGATGGACTCGAATAGCACAAGGGTCACGGACTTAGGGTGAGGGGGGTAAGGTATAATTTGGATGCTAGAGGGAGTTTTTTCACACAGAGGGTGGTGGGGGTATGGAATGTGCTGCCAAGTAAAGTGGTGGAGGCAGGTACTCTGGAGTTATTTAAGAGATACTTAGATGGGCACATGAACAGAATGGGAATGGAGGGATAAGAAAACTGATTTAAAATAGGAATCATGAGCCTTGGGAGTCCCTGGGAAGTGTGTAAATAGATGATGATATTGATGTACTTGTTCTTATCCTACAGGTACTTTGGTCCACCTTGTTGTCTAACGAGAGGCATACACGCGATGGGTTGTGAGAGGGCTGCTCTTGGAATTTTTTCGAGAGTATCCTCGTGCTTCATGTCGTTAGTGTACGCTTGACCTGGACCATTTGATGGGCAACATGACAGCTCAGTGACTATCGCTGTGCTGTGTAGATAAATGGATTTGGGTCTGTGTCCATGGGAGTTTGCACATTCTTCTTGTGCTTGCGTGGGATTTTCTCCAGGTGCTCCGGTTTCCTCCCACATCCCAAAGATGTGCTCTTAGGCTGATTGGCAAAACAAATTCTCCCTAAATTGTCTCAAATTTGGTTTTTAATCCATAGATCTATAAACATGGACAGGGATCGCGGGTAGAGGTGGGAACATCGGGGTGCGGCGTAGACTCGTAGGGCCCTTCCTGTGCTGTTTTG
The DNA here is from genome assembly GCA_024679065.1 of Sphyrna mokarran. Classification (NCBI taxonomy): domain Eukaryota; kingdom Metazoa; phylum Chordata; class Chondrichthyes; order Carcharhiniformes; family Carcharhinidae; genus Sphyrna; species Sphyrna mokarran. The sequence continues at coordinate 36,450,580 of JAGIQG010000012.1, read as the reverse complement.
TTCTTTATTCTATATCTTCCTGACTTCATTCTGCAGGACTAGGATTGAAATTACCTATATTCATTTCAATAGAAGCTGGAAAAATCTGAATATATGTAACAACACTAAATTACCAAGGGAAAAAAAAACTTATTTTTATATAGAATCTTTCACAAGTTCTGGATATCTCAAAGCTCTTTACAGCATCATGTAGTTGCTGTTGTAATGCAAGAAACTCAGCAGCAAATTGACACCTCTTACTGTGCTGAATTATTCTTCAACTCAATGGTACAATCGAAAGAAAAGCTGGGGAGCTTTCCCAATGTAATGGCCAGTGAACAAAGAACAAAGAACAAAACAGCACGGGAAACAGGCCTTTCAGCCCAATGAGCCTGCGCCGCCACCCCAATGTTCCCACTTCTACCCGTGATCTCTGTCTATGTTTATAGATCTATGGATTAAAAACCAAATTTGAGACAACTTAGGGAGAATTTGTTTTGCCAATTAGCCTAAGAGCACATCTTTGGGATGTGGGAGGAAACCGGAGCACCTGGAGAAAACCCACACAAGCACGGGGAGAATGCGCAAATTCCCACAGACACAGGCCCAAATCCATGTATCTACACAGCACAGCGATAGTCACTGAGCTGTCGTGTTGCCCATCAAATGGTCCAGGTCAAGCGTACACTAACGACGTGAAGCACTAGGATACTCTCGAAAAAAATCCAAGAGCAGCCTCTCACGACCCATCGCGTGTATGCCCCTCGTTAGACAACAAGGTGGACCAAAGCACCTGTAGGATAAAAACAAGTGCATCAATATCATCATCTATTTACACACTTCCCAGGGACTCCCAAGGCTCATGATCCCTATTTTAAATCAGTTTCTATACCCCTCCATTCCCATTCTGTTCATGTGCCCATCTAAGTATTTCTTAAATAACTCCAGAGTGCCTGCCTCCACCACTTCACTTGGCAGCGCATTCCATACCCCCACCACCCTCTGTGTGAAAAAACTCCCTCTAGCATCCAAATTATACCTTACCCCCCTCACCCTAAGCCCGTGACCCCTCGTGCTATTCGAGTCCATCCTAGGAAAAAGCTTAACCCTGTTTACTCTATCTATACCCCTCATAATCTTGTACACCTTTATTAGATCTCCTCTAAGTCTACGTCTTTCTAAGGAAAACAGCCCCAATTTGCCTAACCTCTCCTCGTAACTCAGACTTCCATACCAGGCAGCATCCTGGTAAACCTCCTCTGCACTCTCTCCAGAGTCTCCACGTCCTTCCGGTAGTAAGGCGACCAGAACTGGATGCAGTATTCCAAATGAGCGCTAACCAACATTTTATACAACTGCAACATTAAAGGCCAGCTCTTGTACTCTATACCCCTTCCTATAAAGGCTAGCATACCATATGCTTTCTTCACAACCTTCTCCACTTGCTCTGTCACCTTCAGAGACTTGTGCACCTGTACCCCCAGGTCCCTCTGTGTTTCTATACTCTTAACAGGTCTACTCTTTATCATATAATATCATAATATTATATCAATGGTTAGCCCTCAATAAATATCTCAGGAACAGATTATCGTGTGATTTACATCCTTGCTGCTGTAGGTCCTGACTACATAAACTAGCTACACAATTACACTGATCACATTGAAACCGTACTGCCTTGGCTGTAAAGCACTTGACAACATTTTGAGATTGTGAAAGGCACTATATCAATGTAAAATTTACTTTCTTTCTTAGATTTCCAGAACAACAGATGGAAAACAGATTGACCTTTGAGATGAGACACAGAATGAATTTTTGAAAAGTGATGGTAGTGATTTAAATTCCCATATATCTTATCAGAAACTCTTTATGGCAGTTTTCCTTGATTGCGGGCAAGAATCTCCTCAAAATTTTAAATGTCCACACGCCCCTCCACCAAAAGCTAATGTTTCTCAGCATCCTTTAATCACTGTGCTGTGTTCTTATTGGGTATTTATTCCATCCTCACAATTGTGTGCTTTTGAAAAGCTAGTCCTTGATGAGTTGTGTTGTGTGTTCCTCACTACGAGTGGTTTTCTTTAGGATTGAAGATAAACTGGACAATGGTTTGGATGTAATGTAGAGCTACTTAATTCTCCATATCTTGTAGTTCCCAAACACAAATTACTCCCTGGACACAAATATTACTTTCAATTAGTGCTCACCCTTCATTTTCTGTACCCGTCAGGCTCACTATATCCTTCTCACGATTACAGCTCAGGCTTTAAATAAGCTTTCATTCACTTTACTGGGTTCATTCATTTCATACTGATCACAATTTCTGACAAAGTGTAGCCTTTATGACATTGATGTTCCTATGACAGAACTGGATTTCTGTTCCCTAAATGCAGCCCTGGAATTCATGGAAATGCTCTCAAGGGCTGGCTAATGATCTCTACCTCAAATAGCAGCAAGCCCAATATTGCCATTTAAATGAGGTGGGGCTTGACAATGCTCATTCTTCTATCTTTACAGATTGTTTTTAATAATTGATGGCATACAATTTATTTCACAATCTTTTGGGCTTCCTGGATCCTGGTGCTCACTCTTTCAAACATGCAGTAGCAGCAGATTTTCCTGTCTTAATTCCAAGGACAGGGGTCTGGATTGGGGATGTGATCTGCTCAGAAAAATGTGGCTGTTCCAAGGAAAGGGCAGTGACTAAGCACAGGGCTCCCCAGAAAATGTACATCTTGCTCATGTTTATTTATTTGGGCATGCATACAGAGTAACAGTGTAACTCGATACTTCTGTTATACACCGCTGAAATTGAAACTTGGAAGATTAACAATTAGGATATAATACTAAAAAAAAGGAAAGTCGAACTTTTCATTTTACACTCATCAGGACATTTTGCAAGAATAGATACAGGCCATGATTTAATGACTCCATTGACCGCAGGTGCAAATCCTGTAATGCTGGCTAAATCTGTGAGAGGTCAAAAAACAGTGCTGACAAGATCTCAAAATGAAATCTTCATGCTCCTCACCAATGATGAAATCAGCTTCACAATTTTTGCATGAATTAACATTACACTAACAGGCTTAACAGTGTAATTCCACTCTCTTTCTGACTACCTACCTAGCTGAGATGACCATGGCGAAGACATACAGGTAATTATAGACTCTGGATTTGAGATACATAACCAAGCATTGCCCCCTAGCATTGTGATAGTGCTCCTTGACACTGTGGGAGCTTCAATCCGAGCATTCCTACTTGTGGGGTGGGGTGCCCTTCTGCATGGAGATTTTCCTTTATCCGAGAGGTTGGTGGAGAGGATTGCCCTCGTCCTTTATTAAAGGCGCCCTGATTTTAGGATTACTGGTGCTGCCTTTCACAGACCATGCCCCTTCAGTTGACTGGGTGAATCTTGCCTTCCCTTTGAAATTTCGCAGACTGTTGTTCAATACAATCTGCGAGCTTCACACTTTTCTCACCTCAGCATTTTTGGGACAATTCCGGCCATAGAGTCCTGATGATTGAAAGACGAAAAGCTCTGACATGCTACTTGTAACAATACTCAGCAATACTCAAGTTCTGTGCAATTCGAACGTACCCCCTGTGAGTGTAGATACTCCACAGTCTTTGTGATTGTATAAAGTACCGCACTGGCCTCTCGCTCTGAGAAACACTTCTGCCGTAAAATCCGATCAAGCAGTTCTCCTCCTCTCATTAGTTCCATGACAATGTACAAATATTTCCCATCATCGTAAACCTGAATAATTAAAAAAAAAATCAAGGTCAGGCAAGAGATATTTGTTTCAGAGAACCACACAATGCAGCAAAGATTCACAGGTCAAATGGCATATTCAGAACCTCAACCTCATGCTCCTTGCACACAGGCATTTCTAATTTACCGTGTATGATATGTTTTCTGGAATTATTCAAGAAGAACACTTGGAATACTGTGTGCAGTTCTGGTCACCCTATTATAGAAAGGATATAATTAAACTGGAAAGAGAGCTAAAAAGATTTACTTGGATGCTACTGGGACTTAAGTTATAAGTATAGGCTGAATAGACTGGGACTTTTATCTCTGGAGTATAGAAACTGAGGGGTGATCTTAGTGAAGTCAATATAATAATGAGGGGCACAGATCAATATCTTTTCTCAAAGGTAGGGGAGAATAAAACTAGAGAGCATAGATTTAAGATGAGAAAGGAGAGATACAAAAGGGTCCAACAACTGTTTCACACAGAGGGTGGTGAGCATTTGGAATAAGCAGGCAGAGGTAGTGGTAGAGGCAGGTACAATTTTGTTTTTTAAGAAGCATTTAGACAATTACATGCATAAGTTGGGTATACAGGGATATAGGCCAAATGTGGGCAATCAGGACGAGCTTATGGGTTTAAAGTAAAAGGGCAGCATGAACAAGTTGGGCCAAAGAGCCTGTTTCCATGCTCTAAACCTTTATGAGAATAGAGAATGGTATTGATGTAATAATATCATGTGCCCATCACTCTGTGTGAGATATATTGCTATTATAATTTCAATATGAATTCTGCTGAACTTAATGGGTAAAATTGTACCAGCACATCCATCTTTTGTGAAGATCTTGTGAAGGTTTTATGAAGGGTAGGTCGTGCCTTACTAACCTCATTGAGTTTTTTGAAAAAGTGACTAAAGAGGTGGATGGGGGTAAGGCGGTTGATGTGGTATATATGGACTTCAGTAAGGCGTTTGATAAGGTGGCCCATGGAAGACTTCTGCAGAAAATGCAGATGTATGGGATAGACGGTGATTTAGCTAATTGGGTTAGGAATTGGCTAGCAGATAGAAGACAGAGGGTGGTGGTTGATGGGAGATATTCATCTTGGAGTTCGGTGACAAGTGGTGTACCTCAGGGGTCTGTTTTGGGGCCCCTGCTGTTTGTAATTTTTATAAATGATCGGGATGAGGTTATTGAAGGATGGATTAGTAAATTTGCAGATGACACTAAAGTCGGTGGAGTGGTAGATAGTGAAGAGGGGTGTTATAGTTTACAGAGTGACTTGGACAAGTTGCAGAGCTGCGCCGAGAGGTGGCAAATGGAGTTTAATGTGGAAAAGTGTGAGGTAATGCACTTTGGCAGGAATAATAAATGTGTAGAGTATAGGGCTAATGGTAGGATTCTTAATAGTGTTGATGAACAGATGGATCTTGGTGTATTTGTGCATAGATCCCTGAAAGTAGGCAGTCAAGTCGATAAGGTTGTTAAGAAGGCATATGGAGTCTTAGCTTTTATTGGTAGGGGGATTGAATTTCGGAGCCGCAACGTCATGGTGCAACTGTACAAAACTCTAGTGCGGCCGCACTTGGAGTATTGTGTGCAGTTCTGGTCCCCACATTATAAGAAAGATGTGGAGGCATTGGAGAGGGTACAGAGGAGGTTTATCAGGATGTTGCCTGGTATGGAGGGCAGGTCTTATGAAGAGAGGATGAGGGATTTGAGGTTGTTTTCGTTAGAAAGGAGGCGGCTAAGAGGAGACCTTATCGAAACATATAAGATGATTAGAGGTTTAGATAGGGTGGACAGTGATAGCCTGTTTCCTAGGATGGAGAAAGCTAGCACGAGGGGACACAGCTTTAAATTAAGGGGTGATAGTTATAGGACGGATATCAGAGGTAGGTTCTTTACCCAAAGGGTGTTCGGGAGTGGAATGCCCTGCCTGCAGCAGTTGTAGATGCGCCAAGTTTGGTGGCGTTTAAGAGGTTAGTTGATAAGTATATGGAAGAGAAGGGAATGGTTTAGTTTGGAGGGGCATTGCTTTTTATATTGGTCGGCACAACATTGAAGCCCGAAGGGCCTGTTCTGTGCTGTAATGTTCTATGTTCTATGTTCTATCTGAGGGTCATATGATCGCGTCCAAGACTAACAGAGAATGCTGTTTTCCAAGCCTCACCCGCTCCCGGAGTCTGGGCGGGTGTACTGGTAAAATTTCAGCCAATATATCTGCTGAACATTAAACTGTCAAGAAGATTCTATCAAAGAAAATTGCCTCAGAGGAATGTGAATGACCACATCTCTTGAAACATCCAGATAACCACCTGCGTATTCAACTGGATGGGGAACAGCAATGGATACAATCACCTTTCGACAATGAACGCTGGTTAGGAAAGACACTCACCGAGACATAACTTGATCAGATCTAAACCATGGGTTTGAAATCAACTTTCTATGACCATGTTTGGGTAACCAGTCATTTGTTGAGATGATCCAACTTACCTTGTTTTGTGTTTTAAAAAGTTCTTTTTCCCCAGGCCATTAAACAGAGTGTGTACTCGATCCCTCTCTCTCTCTCTCTATCCAGGCTGCAAGTTTGAACCCTGCCTGGTGTTCATCAGTTCACATGCTGTAGGTAGTGTTTTAAGAATCAAGACACTGCTGATTCGGGAGGGAAAAAGGCGAATCATCCATCTCATTAAATCATCTCGACTTTGAATCCAGAGGAACCACCCAATTCAATAATTGAAAAGATCCATGTACCACTGATTTTTAATTGTTTAATCTACCTATCCTCCTTCTACCTTTTGCTTACGTGTGTGTGTGTGCGTGTGTGTGTCTGTGTGTCTGCGTGTGTGTGTCTGTGTGTGTGTGTCTGTGTGTGTGTCTATGCGTGTGTGTCTGTGTGTGTGGTGTGTGTGTGTCTATGCGTGTGTGTCTGGTGTGTGGTGTTGTGTGTGGTGTGGTGTGTGTGTCTGTGCGTGTGTGTGGTGTTCTGTGTGTGTCTATGCGTGTATGTCGTGTGTGTGTGTGTGTGTGTGTGTGTGTGTCTGTGTGTGTGGTCTGTGTGTGTGTGTGTGTGTCTATGCGTGTGTGTCTGTGTGTCTATGCGTGTGTGTGTGTGTCTGTGTGTGTGTGTGTGTGTCTGTGTGTGTGTGTGTTAATGAACGTGAGAGAGCGTTGGAGCATTTTTGTCATTTTCATTTCTGCCATGTGTTAAGTACAAGAAATTCTAATTTCTTATTGTTTAAAAAAGCTTCAAAAGAAAATCAACAACGTGCTACTTTTAAGGTTACAGTGTGTAAACAGTTAAGCACTTGCTGAAATGCTCAGCACATTCCTTTTAGAAAATCCTGATGTGGTTTACCAAGAAGTGAGAAAGAGGGGAGCCATTCTCCCTCTCTTCACATGATCCTAATGCTGCATTATGAGGATAATTTTGTGTTTTGGTCGGAAAATTATAGGCTGGAAACAATCATTTTTTTCTGAGTAGAACGTAGGAGCAGGAGTTATGCCATTTGACATTCCTTGTAGGTGAGCATCCCCAGTGCAGGAGCAGACTTGTCTTAATGATCTTAAATATGGAATAGCAAGAAAATTGCAATCATCCCAGGATGTGTTGTCTGGAATTATTGCCTGAAGTCATTACTAATTATCAGTGATGATGGGTACTGATGGATTCTCCTATCACTTTGACAGATGGGTGTTCAGAAAAAACAAAGACTGGTTTACAGTTTAGATTGATGTCATATCATGTATGACATTAGACCAAGTCCTGATGTGCACTCCCGTGTTAAAATCTTTGCGTGTATACTGGTGAAGGCCAAAAAGTATATGGAAAACACAGCTGGAACCAATACATAACCTTTCTTGGTGTCACTGGTGACAGGAAAGGTATTCGATAATATACCACTTTGCCTCATGTTGCTCATCATGCCATCTGGCATGAGCGAGTAACACTGGTCACCTTTCCAGGGCAGCCGTATTTGCACAGAACCTTCTACTGGTTTTCCCAGTTTACTGTGTCAAAAGTCTTGATAAAATCAATAAACACCACAGAGAGAATTTTATTTTGCTTGCATATTTGAATTGAAAAATTACTAAAAATACGGCCAGAATTTTAGCCGTTCACACCAATACGATTCTCAAATCCTGCTGCAGTGAACGAAAATTTGGCTGAGTACAAAATTTTCTATCCTCGTTTGCAGTAGTGGCAGATCATGAAGTGCCAGAATTGTTTCCTATCCTCCACAGAAGCTACTGTGTTACTCTGGTGTTAATGATATGAGTGTCAGTCCATCCAAGAATAATGTTGCAAGTTTTTTCTGCTGCTGAGACAAGTGATGATCCGCGATGATCGTCACAGATGGACTTGCTCCCTTACCATTTGTAGATCAAAAGCAAGCTTTTCCAGAGTATGATGCTGTCTAAGTGACTTAATGGTATTATTGCACACTATGGATCATTAGTTTAGGAACTTGCTGAAGTGCTGTGCCCAATGAAAGGAAATCTTCTATCTAACTGTTAGGAGATGATTACCTTCTGCAGAGAGGATGGGTGTCATGCATTTGATTCTAGGGCCATAGACAAATTGCGGATCTTTGTGCAGAGCCTTCAGGTTATTTTTAGGATGGGGATAACAACGATTAAATGGCACCATTTCATGAAGTTAGGTGTTCATTACGGAGGATTGACCAATGGGATGTATGTATGTTAAGTTTGAACTCATGCGGACTGAACTTGTCCAACTTGAACTCCCAGGAGGCCAGAACCAAGGATGTCTAAAATATATTCTCTTATTCAGTAGCTATCTCTCCAAGTTGCTATGGCAACTTTAGAATCATCATGCTATCACAATCCCATTGCCATGCCAACTGTTTGCTTTCCAATTCCAAATAAAATTATCATCTTCAAGAGTTAGGACTTTAACATTGGAAAAGATATTTTAACTACTCAATATTCTTGAAAATAAATCCTTTCTGGCGTAAATCAGAAACTGGCTTTTATTTGGCCCATGGTGGGGATGAAGCTTAAACCTGTGTGTGAGACTTTAGGTGCAATTGATAAAAATCCAAATGGAACAGGGAACTAGTTCCAACTTACCAACTTCCACATTTAACTCAATTGTGTTAGGCTACTTGTGTGCATCCCCCTCAGAAGAGGGGAGCTGCATGTTAAATATGAAGCACTCAATTGGATAGGGATAGAACCATTCAAGTATTCACCTGATAGACTCACAGTTAATGGCAGTTAAGATAATAGAAATAATTGAATATTTTGCCTTCATGTTCACCTGAAACTCTAATAGGGTGAACATGACATTGGAAGGAGAAATCAGAAACCAGACAAGATAGAAAGTGGAGAAATAATTAGTAAACAAATCAAACTTTGAGAGGATAAAAACTTTGCCCTGATGGATTGTATCTACATACATTTAAAGGAATTAGATAGGTGTCAACTGAGGCACTAATATATATATATATATGTAAAATTGAGTCGAAAAAGAAATTGTGGCATTGGATTGATAGAGGGCTAATGTGATTCTTATATTTAAACATTGAGACAGAATGTATCCTGGAACTCCAGACCAGTTAATTTAATGAGTGGTAGGTAACATAATGGAATCTTTATTGAGATCTATTACAAAAACATCTTAAATTAAAAATATAACGAATAGCTGGCAAAGATTTCATGCTTGACTGACCTTACTGAATTATTTGAGGAAATAATAAAAATGATGAGATGAGGTTACCATATAAATGTAATAACATTTGTAGATTTTTCAGAATTAGTTTGAGAAGATGCTGCCTGTTCATGGTATGACTAAGGTTAGAAGATGTGGAATCAAGGGGTATGTAGCAGGAATGAGTAGCTCGCTGGTTACAAAGCTGAAAGCAGAGAAGGAATTGAAGGTCGTTACTCGGGCTGACAAGAGATGTTCCAAAGAAATTGGTATTAGGTCAACAGCTGTTCATCACTTACGTAAATGATTTGGATTCAGAAATCAGGAGAACAATTTCAAAATTTGTGAATGTCACCATATTGGGGGTGACATTAATATTGAGGAAGGTTGCAAGAAAATAGAAGAAGACAGTGAAGAAGGTTATCTAGGATTGTAAAATGATCTGGATCAATTGGGCCAGTGGCCCAATGAGTGGCAGATGGAATTTAATTCAGATAAATGTGACATGATGCATTTGGATAGGTCGAATTGGAGCAAGTTTTACTCAGTTAACGGTAGAGTGTTGGGGAGGGTTTCAGAACAAAGAGACTAAGGGTATATGTTCATAGCTCCTTGAAAGTGGAGTCACAGGGGGACAGGGTGGTGAAGAAGGCATTCGGCATGCTTGATTTCACTGGTCAGAACATTGAATACAGGAATTGGAATATCTTGCTGAAGCTGTACAAAACATTACTAAGGCCAACATTTGGAATACTTTGTAGAGTTCTGGTCACCCTCTTATAGAAAGGATATTACTAAACTAGAAAGCGTGCAGAAAAGATCTGTTGTGGGGAAAGTTTTGGAAAGAATTATAAGGGATAGGATTTATAGTCATTTAGAAAGAAATGAATTGATTAGGGATAGTCAACATGGATTTGTGAAGGGAAGGCCGTGCCTCACAAACCTTATTAAGTTTTGTGAAGAGGTGACCAAAGAGGTGGATAAGGGTAAGGCAGCTGATGGATTTAGTAAAGCGTTTATAAAAAGCGTTTATAAGGTTCCCCATGGAAGACTACTGCAGAAAATGCAGATGCATGGGATTGAGGGTGATTTAGCAATTTGGATTAGGAATTGGCTAGCAGATAGAAGACAGAGGGTAGTGGTTGATAGGATATATTCAACCTGGAGTTTAGTTACTAGTGGTGTACCTCAGGGATCTGTTTTGGGGCCACTATTGTTTTGTTGTTTTTATAAATGACCTGGATGAGGGTGTTGTGGGATGGGTTAGTAAATTTGCTGACAACACCAAAGTTGGAGGAGTTGTAGACAGTGAGGATGGATGTTACAGTTTGCAGAGGGACATAGATAAGTTGCAGAGCTGGGCCGAGAAGTGGCAACTGGAGTTTAATGTGGAAAAGTGTGAGGTAATTCACTTTAGTAAGAGTAATATGTGTGCAGAATATAGGGCTAATGGTAGGACTCTTAGTAGTGTAGATGAGCAGAGAGATCTCAGTCTCCAGGTGCATAGATCCCTGAAAGTTGGTACTCAAGTTGATAAGGTAGTTAAGAAGGCGTATAGTGTGTTAGCATTTATCGGTAGAGGGATTGAATTTCGGAGCTGAGATGTCATGTTGCAACTGTACAAAACACTGGTGTGGCCTCACTTGGAGTATTGTGTACAGTTTTGGTCGCCACATTATAAGAAAGATGGAGGCATTGGAAAGGGTGCAGAGGAGTTTTACCAGGTTGTTGCCTGGTATGATGGGTAGGTCTTATGAGGAAAGACTAAGGGACTTGAAGTTATTTTCATTAGAGAGAAAAAGGCTAAGGGGTGACTTAATTGAGACATATAAGATGATCAGAGGGTTAGATAGGGTGGACGGTGAGAGCCTTTTTCCTCGGATGGAGATGGATAACAAGATGGAGATGGAGCTTTAAATTAAGGAGTGGTAGTTATAGGACGGATGCTAGAGGTGGGTTCTTTACTCAGAGGGTAGTAAGGGCATGGAATGCCCTGCCTGCAGCAGTTGTGGACTCGCCAAGTTTAAGGGCGTTCAAATGGTCAGTGGATTAGCATATGGATAGTATTGGAATAGTTTAGGATAAAGGGTCATAAAATTGGTTCCATTGGTCGGCGCAACATCGAGGGCTGAAGGGCCTGTACTGCGCTGTAATGTTCTATGTTCTATCTAAGATTTACTAGGATGCCACTGGGACTTGATGGTTAGAGATATAAGGGGAGGCTAGATAGACTGGGATTTTTTTTTCTGGAGTATAGGAGACTTAAGGGTGTATAAAATAATCAGGGGCACAGATAAGATAGATAGTCAACAACTTTCCCCAAAAGTAGGGGAGTCCACAGCTAGAGGGCATAGGTTTAAAGCGAGGGAGAGAGATACAAAAGGTCCCAGAGGAGCAATTTCTTCATTCAGAGGTGGTGAGTGTCTGAAACAAGCTGCCAGGGTCAGTACTAGAGGTGGGTACAATTTTATCTTTTAAAAAGCATGTAGACAATTACATGGATAAGATGGGCATCGAGGGATATGAGCCAAATGAGGCAATTGAGATTAGTTTAGTGGTTAAAAACTGGGCAGTCTGTAAAAGTTGGGCCAAAGGGCCTATTTCCGTGCCATTAACTTCTAGTATTCTATGACTATGACTCCAAGACATTGAGGCACGTGCAGAATGAATGTGCAATTAATAAATTAATTTCAATAGATAAATGTGAGATACATGTTGTCATAAAAAGAATATGGAGGCCACATAATTCTTTGTAAACTAAAATAAGGCAGACATGAAAAGGAATTGAGCAGTATCAATATACAAATCTTTAGAAATATCTTTACAGGTTAATAAAACAAAAAAAACCAAAGCACTGAGATTTATTTATAGAGGCCACAGTAGAGCATTTATATTCAATAAGTATCAAATCTTGGTTGGCCCACAATACCAATAGTGTGCATATTTCTGGTCTCTATCTAATAAAAATGAAATTGAGGCACAAGAAGAGATACAATAAATGATTAAAAAGGATGATACCAGGTCCAAGAGATTATACCTATCAACAAAGATTGAACAGACTAAGGCGCTCAGATCCTAGATGTTGCAGTTGGAAACACACAGATACTTGTCCAGAGAGTGTACCCTATCCATGACCACATTATCAAGCAGAGCAAGAAGAATTTCAGCTCCCTGGGATATATTCCTCATTCTAGGTTTCATTATTAAATCAAGCTGGCTTGTTAATCATCAGCAGGAAAGCTGTGGAAATGTCTGGCTCTAGCAGTCAAGTTGATAAGGTTGTTAAGAAGGCATACGGAGTCTTAGCTTTTATTGGTAGGGGGGCTGAATTTCGGAACCGCAACGTCATGTTGCAACTGTACAAAACTCTAGTGCGGCCGCACTTGGAGTATTGTGTGCAGTTCTGGTCCCCACATTATAAGAAAGATGTGGAGGCATTGGAGAGGGTACAGAGGAGGTTTACCAGGATGTTGCCTGGTATGGAGGGCAGGTCTTATGAAGAGAGGCTGAGGGATTTGAGGTTGTTTTCGTTAGAAAGGAGGCGGCTAAGAGGGGACCTAATCGAAACATATAAGATGATTAGAGGTTTAGATAGGGTGGACAGTGATAGCCTTTTTCCTAGGATGGAGAAAGCTAGCACGAGGGGACACAGCTTTAAATTAAGGGGTGATAGTTATAGGACGGATATCAGAGGTAGGTTCTTTACCCAGAGGGTGGTTAGGGAGTGGAATGCCCTGCCTGCGGCAAACTTGTAGATGCGCCAAGTTTGGTGGTGTTTAAGAGGTTAGTTGATAAGTTTATGGAAGAGAAAGGAATGGTTTAGTTTGGAGGGTCATTGCTTTTTATAATGGTCGGTGCAATATCGAAGGCCGAAGGGCCTGTTCTGCGCTGTAATGTTCTATGTTCTATGTTCTAGACTTTAGCTTTGCCTACTCAATCCACCGTCTGGTACTTCATCTTGTGGAAAATTTACTTATTAGGAAACCTGACTTGCTTCTACAGAAAAGAACTAATTCAAATCCAGTGTAAATCCCACATGTACAAATTCTACCCAACCCTTACAAAGGGGAAGTAAGGTGAAAGGTTAAAAACCTATCCAAGTATTTTCAAGAAAGTTTAACAGTTGTCTACATCAATTTGTACCATGTCAGTTCAAACATTTCCCAGTCAGTGGTAATAGTGTGTTTAATCTACTCACATCCTTCAAGGTGATGATATTTGGATGCTGTCCATATCGTAACAAGATTTCAATTTCCTCTGATGGATCCCTTTTGCTTTTATCAATAATCTGGAAATAACGGAGTGAAAACATTGTTATCAATCACATCCACTTATCATTTCACAAAAACTTCTGTGTGAGGTTTCTTTCCTCCAATAATTTCCCCTCTGAATTCCTCCCTTCTACACAGTTGCTCACTGGATATCAATCGTGCTGAGACATAGCTTTACTATAAATTCAGCAGCAAGTGCCCTCACTGGTATCCATAGCGATGAAATCGCTGCAATTTCTGGAATAAAACCTGTCAGCCTCCTACCCATATTTCTTGCAGAGCAAGGGGGCTGAATAATTGAAAAAATATGACTAAGACTTATTAATTTAACATGACAAAACCTTTAATTGCAAAGTACCTACTCACTGCATGACTTATCTACTCACTTCCACACAGAAAAACCAAAACTGCAATGGAAACAGTGCACTGATATGGTGATTGCTAAATTCAGTTACAAGTCTTCTGGTCTACCAGGTGCTGTTTTGGGTTCATACTCGTGTCCAATTTCCAGGGCTCTGCTTGGAGCCATTGCTGAAGGCATGAGCACAGTAGTTCCTGTCCCCTTCGTCTGCAACATGACAGAGATACAGCAGAGAGGACACAGGGGAGGGCAAGTTTCTTTGAAAGGGAAGAGGAGGAGGAAGAGAAGTCTCAGTGGGAGATCCATCCATCCAGGATTTATAGAGTGCAAATTTCAAACTCAGTGAGCAACAGTCTGTCAGATATGTGCATTTCAACATAGCTTCTCACTGAACTTTGCCAGCTATTGGAGCTGGAACTCCAACCTCAGAGCAGGGGGAGGACAGCATTGTTAGTGGCTGTGAAAATGAGAGAAGCCATGAACACTTAATTGCCCTTGAAGATTGAAATGGGTGATATTTGCAACATCTGTCAGCTTTCTGTCCATTATTGCGTAAGCATACTCACTAACGTTGTGTATATAAAAAGAGCCAAATGCATTTAATTTGCTCTTTCCAGCGAGAAGTAAGCAGAGGGAACATGCTGTTTTATGAGAACTATAGGCTTCCGGTGCTGCAGAGCAGCCTTGATTATATGCACATTGCCAGTATTATTGCAGATAATTCTGATGCACTTCAAGCAGAAATGGTTTCACTGCTTCAAGGTCCAGCTTGTGAGCAATCCAGCATCCTGGCAGAATTACTGATATCTTTATTCTGCAGCCATCTGCTGTACTATCTACATTTGAGTCACCATCGCAGTAGTTGGCATTGCTGCCCCACAATGCCTGGGACCCCGATTCGATTCTCGGCTTGGGTCATTTGCCTATGCAGAGTCTGCATGTTCTCCCTGTGTCTGCATGGGTTAGTTACGGGTGCTCAGGTTTTCTCCCGCATTCTGAAAGATGAGCTGGTTAGGTGTATTGGCCATGCTAAATTCTCCCTCAGTGACCCAAACAGGTGCTGGAATATGGCAAGCAGGGGATTTTCACAGTAACTTCATTGCAGTGTTAACATAAGTAACTTAGTTGCAGTGTTAATGTAAGCCTACTTGTGACAGCAACGAATAAACTTAAAAAACAACTTAAACCATAATAAATGAGAGGATGGCTACTGAGTAATAAAAGTTATCTACTGACCACTAGATCTTGTATCTGGTTTTACAACCATGTACATGTGGGAACATGCATTCAATGAAAAGCATTCAAAATGCAATCAAGCAGAATATTAGGAAGATTAATGATTTTGATTTTGTTGCCTGAAGAAGTCTTGATGGAGGAACACTGTGATACTGTCCAGGGGATGTGTCAAAATTCATCACGAGCAGTCGTCACAAGCACAGGGCCCTTGTCAGCAGGAGGAGGAGACAGAGGAGGAAGAAGAGGAGCAGGATAGACTAACAATCTGTTATCATTGTTGTGCGTTTTTGCCTACTTTTGTGCTTGGTTAGGATAAGGTAGAGACTGTCGAAGGCAATATGGCTGCTGGTAAACTTTAACCTTTAGTAAACATTCTTCTAACTATATACAGGAGAAGGGTTAGTTTGCGCACAGAATCCTCCCTCAGTGATCTTACATCACTGATGATGTTGATGTTTATTTACATATTTAACACTGACGCTTTACACCACAACCAAAACATCCAGCTTCTGTTCAGAGAGTCAATGATCATCTCATCTAGCTGTGGGAGCGGTGAATGGAAGCTAATTCTTCAATCCCTAATAAATCCCACTGCCCGGTTTTTACAGCCTTGCTTGACCTGAGACCAGAAATTCCCACCCGACTGACATTTCCATTGTCTGCCCTTTGCCCATTCTGATTCTGAGGCAGGCAGGGCAGTAACATTCTGGTGTACATCTTTACACAGTTACTCAGCACCACTGCATCCGTTTTCCTTCAATGTGGAAATAAAATCAGAACAAAATAAATCCCAAATTCAGAAATCAAACTATTTACTATTCCATATTCAAGTATGGAAGGGCACTCATAACTCTGTTATCCCTCAGAGAACGCATCAATCCAGGGAGAACAGAAAACCAGGGGTGGTTTTGTAGCCATTGCCACCCTGACCACAGCGAGGGAGGATGCCTTAGAAATTGGCAAGGATATACAGACACAGGCACACAGAAAAAGGCGCGCACGCACACACACACATACACGTGCATGCACATGCACACACATTGGGTTTTAGCTAGAGAAAGATAGGGACTGCCCAGAGAGATCGTTACAGTAGATATCACCCCAGGCTACAAACAGGAGAAAGCCACTTGATTTATTGAACCTGCTCATCCATTTAATCATGGCTGCACTTGCCCTGTATTCCTTAATATCATTGTGCCAACCACACCAATGGTTAGCACTTCTGCCTAACAGCGCCAGGAACCAGGTTCAGTTCTGGCCTTGGGTGATTGTGCGGACTTTCACTTTGCATTTTCTCACTGTGTCTGTATGGGTTTCTTCCATGTGCTCCAGTTTCCTCTCACTGATATGCAGGAGGACTAAATTGCCCGAGGATGAGTGAATTAGGAGGGTTACAGGGATAAATATGTAGGGTTACAGGGATAGGGTCTGGGTAAAAAGCTCTGTTGCAGGGTCAGTGCAGACTTGATGGGGCAAATGGCCTCCTTCAGAACTACAGAGGCCATTCAGCCTATCAAGCCTGTACCAACAACAATCCTACCCAGGCCCTATCACCATAACCCCATGTATTTCCATGCTATTCCCTCTGACACTAAGGGGTAATTTACCAAGGCCAATCAATTGAACTCACACATATTTGGACTGTGGGAGAAAACTGGAGCACCCAGAGGAAACCTGCACAGTCACTGATGCTGGAATTGAATCTAAGCCCCTGATCTTATGACATAGCAGTGCTAACCACTTTGCCAATGTGCCACCACCCGCCCCCCCTCCCCAGAACTCTATCGTGTTGAATTAATGCCCATAATGACTGAATTGTCACAAAATACTTGGTACAGAGTCTGTATGTTTTTACACTGCCAGAACCAACTCAACATTTCACAAATCCTTGACAGTTGATGAGAGACGATGAAGGACCAGTTGAAGAAATCCTCCAAAGAGGGCAAGCACTTTGAAGATGCACTGTCACATGACCTACGTGCACTCTGCACCAACACAGATACACAGTCAGCTTGGTAGGTCCCGCTTTGCAGATGGCTAGGCTGTCACAGTTGGGCAGGAAACATGTGTGAGCAGCCTCAGGTGTTGGAGACAGCAGTGGAGAATTCCCTACTGGAGAGGTGCAGGACCAGGACCAGACATGCTGAGCCTGGAGGGCAGAAACGGGAAATATATGTGCTCTTGTTAACCTTTTGATAAACAGTCACTCCATGGTGTGTCAGGTCTATCCCGAGAGACAGTGGCGATCCACACGTGAAATGAGTGGCCACAACAAATGCATACTGATTCAGACCAACTGTATTCACACTCTGGCTGCCCCTATACACAGGATGGAGCAAAGTTAGCTTAATGCCTCAGTGAAATGCAGCACAGAGCAGCGCGTTGGTGCAGTGGTTAGTACTGCTGCCTCACAGTGCCAAGGACCCAGCTTCAACTCCGGCTTAGGCTTAGGTGCAGAGTCTGCACATTCTCCCTGTGTCTGCATGGGTTTCCTCCCAGGTGTTCCGGTTTCCTCCCACACTCCAAAGAAATGTGGATTGGGTTGACTGACCATGCTAGATTAACTCTAGTGTCAGGGGATTAGCAGAATAAATATTTGGGGTTGAAGAAATAGGGCCTGGGGTGGGATTGTGGCCCGTGCAGACTCAAAAGTTAAATGGCCTCCTTTTACACTGTAAGGATTCTATGATTCTAAGTGCTTTCTGCTTTCTGGAAGTGGAGCGACATTGAAATAAAAGGTGAAGAATGGGCATATGGCAGTAGGGCAAGGTCTTGACAAGTTGTCAAGGTCTTCATCTTTGAACTCCCTTCCTTCCCAAACATTTGGCATTTCCTATCCTGAAGGCTGAGTCCATCCCTGCACAGGTCCCAGTGGCACAGTCTTTGGCAGGACCCTCATGGTCTCCAGCTCCTGGAGAATGTTCCATTGCTGGCATCTCATGTCTCAGAGCAGGGAAATGAGCAGTCGTCCTCCAGTTAAGTAGCACCACATAGAAGTAATAGAAAGTATAAATGGAAATGGACACCATTGTTCCACAAGCGGATTCACTAGGCTGCTCATGGTAATATTGATTTAGTAATATAGGTCTTTAATACAGTGAAAGAAAAACATTGCTTAAAATCCTTATTTTGATGCTCTCTACTTTATTACAAATCTACATTCACTGTGGAGAGTGGATGAATGATCTGATCAACGTTTGAGGTGAAAAGGGTGGCTCTTTCACTGTTAGACTGCAATGTACTTGGGGTGGTGGTGGTTGGCAATGAGTGGAGGGAGGAGTAATGGGCTAGACCATTTCTAGCCACCAGAGGCAGAGGGCGGTGCTTAATTCACCAGACAGCTTGCAGTGCAGATTGGAGCCACAAACTGTGCAAGCACAGAAAAAGTGAAAATGAAAGTTCTCCTAACCCAGACGTGCCGGAGCCATCTGGCATTGTGCCCCTCACCATTCGCCCTCCTGTCATCCCTCCATGACAGCTTGGAGGACTCCAAGGCCAGCACCAGTTTTGCATCAGCTTCCCCATGGCACCTCAGCATCCCAGAAACTCGGTGGGTCAAATTAGTGCTGAGGCATTTGGGTTACTCTCTCTCACTAGGTGCGCACAACACATCCACTGATGTATATCGGGTGGAGGAGGAGACATCTGAGATCTCTGGCACTGAGAGCCTGCCAAAGGCAAGCACTAGGGTTATCCCCAGATTACGTGCTAGGCCTCTGTAATCACTTCTTCCTCAGCTACCAGGGAACGCAGGTGGGGCTGATAGCCACACCGGACCGACTGCGAGACTGTTGGGACAAGTTCCAAAGCTTTCAGATAGACCAACTAATGCCTGTCTTGCATGGTTCCCAGGCCAACACTGCAAGGGTGGCACCCATGGTAGAAGGTCTGACAGGAAATCCTCACCATGAATGGCAGGGTAATGGCCAAGTCACAGCAGGCCATGGCGGAGTCTCAGAGGGCCACAACTGAAAGCCTCAATAGGCTTTTCAAGATTCTGTGGACCATGGCGGAGAGACTCAAGAACTTGCAAGAGACCCAACAGGACAGTGATGGCGATGGTTGCAGCCTTTGAGAACATGGCCCAGTCACAGAGGGCAATTTGCTGCAACCATTGACATGTGACCTGCAACTTACAGGGTCATCACCACAGGCTCGCTCACTATAGCAAGAAAGCAGGTGGTCAAAGAACAAAGAACAAAGAACAAAACAGCACGGGAAACAGGCCCTTTGGCCCAACGGGCCTGCGCTGCCACCCAGATGTTCCCATCTCTACCCGCGATCCCTGTCCATGTTTATAGATCAGTGGATTTAAAACCAAATTTGAAACAATTTAGGGAGAATTTGTTTTGCCAATTAGCCTAAGAGCACATCTTTGGGATGTGGGAGGAAACCGGAGCACCCGGAGAAAACCCACGCAAGCATGGGGAGAATGCGCAAACTCCCACAGACACAGGCCCAAATCCATGTATCTGCACAGCACAGCGATAGTCACTGAGCTGTCGTGTTGCCCATCAGAAGGTCCAGGTCAAGCGTACACGAACAACGTGAAGCAGTAGGACACTCTCGAAAAAGATCCAAGAGCAGTCCTCTCACAACCCATTGCGTGTATGCCCCTTGTTAGACAACAAGGTGGACCAAAGCACCTGTAGGATAAAAACAAGTACATCAATATCATCCATCATCTATTTACTCACTTCCCAGGGACTCCCAAGGCTCATGATCCCTATTTTAAATCAGTTTTCTATACTCCTCCATTCCTATTCTGTTCATGTGCCCATCTAAGTATTTCTTAAATAACTCCAGAGTACCTGCCTCCACCACTTTACTTGGCAGCACATTCCATACTCCCACCACCCTCTGTGTGATAAAACTCCCTCTAGCATCCAAATTATACCTTACCCCCCTCACCCTAAGCCCGTGACCCCTTGTGCTATTTGAGTCCATCCTAGGAAAAAGCTTAACCCTGGTTACTCTATCAATCCCCTTCAAAATCTTGTACACCTCTATCAGATCTCCTCTAAGTCTATGTCTTTCTAAGGAAAACAGTCCCAATTTGCCCAATCTCTCCTCATAACTCAGACCTTCCATACTAGGCAGCATCCTGGTAAACCTTCTCTGCACTCTCTCCAGAGTCTCCAGTATTGGCAGAGTCAGGTGAAGCTGGAGCTTCTGGAGCTCCACCACCCCATGGAGTGACTCAGGGGCCCAAAGGAACCCTGAGGGAGGAGGAAGGACTTGAATCGTGCTGGGGCCTTCTGCCCAGGAGCCTTTGGCTGTGGCTACACCTTCTGATTCCCCTCCAGACACTGGGGCATTTCAGGGGTAGCAGAATGGAAAGGGTGGCATGGCTGTATCCGTTACACCTTGAAGCTGGCCAGGGCTCTTAAGGTCCAGCCCTCCACAGAATGATTGCTGAGGGTATCACAGACCATGGGATGCAGTAGGCAGCTGGCCACTTCCACCTCCGATGTACATCCTTGGATGAGACCTCGTGGTAAGCCACAAAGTTAAGAAGTTGTAGCAGCACTAATATGGCATGGGTGAGGGAGAATACTAGTTAAATAGAATATTTAGGCATTTTGAACATTCACGTATTTCTGTATGAGCACTTATTTTGAAGACACTTTTATTGGCAACAACAACTGTTATTTCAACCCACAACTGTGACTAGTTTGTCTCTGAATGGCCTAAGACAGGAATGTACTTACTTACTCCTGATCATTGCCAAAGAGACTCCGCACCTTAATGCCTGTGGGTAGGGCCCTCCCTCAGTACACTGCTACTGTGAAAGCCGAGACGCTCAAATCATTCATTGGCTGGTGGCATGCACTGGCAGTGACTGACAGTATCTGCCATAGCACCCCCAGAGCCCAGGCGAGATTCCCTCCCCCCCTCATGTTGCTGCTGCCAGCTCTCCTCTCGCTGGGCGGCCTTCTCGCCAGTGAGTCCAGCTAGTTGGCTCCACCTCCTCCTCCAAAAGGTCTCCTCGCTGCTGTGCCAGGTTATATTGGGCACAGCACATCACCACCATGTGGGATGATCCCAGGGGCTATATTGGAAAGCCCCTCCAGAGCGCTCCAGGCACCATCTTCTGAGGAGCCCTTACACACTGCTCCATTACTGAATAAGTGGCAACATGGGCTTCACTCTATTGGGTGTCTACCTCAATCTCAGGCCTCCACACAATGTCATCTGCCAAGTCCAAACGAGTAGCCCATGTCTTCCATAAACCATTCCTGCATCTTGGGCTTCTCCTCAAAGACCCCAGGATATCCAAACTCCTCAGTATAAAATTGTCATGCATGCTGCTGGAATGTTTGGTGCAGATATTGATGGCATGGAAGCCCTTCCTGTTCTTGAGTCTTCCTGGATTTTTCACCGAGAGAGAGGCACGGATGCAGTCTACAGCCTCTGTACATTTGGTATTCCTGCAACGGCCATGAATCTTGCAGCCCAAGCTTCCTGCTTGGCCTGCTCTAGGCCCGTGCTGAGAAGATGAAGCCAGATCCTGTGAGCAACAACAGCCCCTCACCCTGACACAAAACGCAACATGGCCTCTATGAAACAACACCCCTCAGCAGCATGGAGCAGTTTAAATGCAGAGACTTATTCCCTCCCTCACTTTCACTGACCAAGCGCCTGAATCCGACTTTTATACATGAGGGGTTTTCCTGACTGATCCAGCTGCAGGTTAAGGCAGGTCAGCTAGGACGACTGGGAGTGGACTCACTCAGGAGATTATGATGAATGCAAAAAAATGCAAATTGACATTTCCCTCTTTTTGAGTGGGGTCCCAATCACATCGATTTCTTTGATAAAATGGGAATGGGCGCGAAAACATGCGCCATTCCTGCTAGTTGTATCAGGCCCGATTTCACAAGTTTTTCCCACTTCAAAACAGGCACAATTAGGTCATAAAATTCAATCCACAATGTCAAGCGTGCATGCATGAGGCTGTTGTGGGCTTCTTGGGCAGTCAGGTTTGTAGATGCAGGAACCCTGAGGCTCCAGCTACTCCTCCTCTTTCCCAGAGGTGTAAGTTATGCTGCATTGGGGGCTGCTCTTTTGCTGCTTGAAGGCTAATAGCAAGATAATTAAGATACAGATGAGTTCACTCTAGGTCACTGCAAATAACTCAGAAAGCCTCTCAAAATACTAATTTCAGGTCAAGTGAAATAACCCAGTAAGCGCAGGCCTTTCACGGCAGCTAAACATTGATTTCATTCTTTCTAGTTTTCTCAGCAGGTTGATTTCAGTCAGTAGCCATTTTATGCTGTGCATTCACCTTTTACCACCAAACAAGATGCAGACAGACTGTGGAAGCTATTCAAACTAGTACGTAGTCCAAGATATGCAGGTTAGGTGGATTGGCTATACTAAATTGCCCCTTAGTGTCCTAAGATGGATTAACTATAGTGAATGTGTGAATAGGGCAGGGGAGAGGGCCAGGTTAAGAACTCTATCAGAGAGTCAATGCAGACTTGATGGGTTTAATGCCTTCCTTCTGCTCTGTCAGGGTTCTATGATTCTAGAATTAAAAGCTTATTAAATTGAATGCTTGAATTTCTTTCCTAACAGTTGCACAATCTCTGACCCCCACCTTGGTCCAGCCTGAATGTCAGCAGGATGATGTTGGGTTCTTGTCCCCATGCCACCTTTCAGGGATTTCACCTCACACCTGCCTCCCCTTGTCCATTAACAGTGCCCCCGTTAATGTTATTGCTCTGCAGATACTGCTTGATCTATTCAGTATTTCCAGCATGGTCTATTTTATTTCAGATTTTTAGTATCCACTTTATTTTGTTTTTGTCAGTTGAGAATGTTGGCTGGAGACAGAATGAGATTGAACACCAAAATTGCAATCAATGTTCACCATTTAGGCTTGTGGACAAGAAATGAAAGCTTTGCGTGGATTCCTTGTACAGAGTCATAAATGTCAGCATCTTCAAGAAGGGGAAAGAAGTGGGGGAGATTTAGCCATTACAGTGCCAGAGAAGCCCTCCTTGCTGTTTTGAATGAATACCGGTTATTTCTTGGACTGACAGATAGACACTTACTTTTACAGCATATTCCACGGCCGTGAGTTTGTGAACACATCGCTTACATACAGAGTATGAGCCAACACCAACATCCTCTTTCAACTCATAGCCATCTGTGAAGTGAATATTGTTCCCGTGTAACTGCTGGAAGAGAATTGAGAATGAAAAGTGGAAAATAATTGGAGTATTGACAGTAACAAGGACTCAAACAGTTGCAGAACTTTTAGCATTTTCCATCTGAGGTCATGGATGAAGTTTATGGATTTTGGATACGCAGGGCAGTAAAGGATCTGAGATAGTATGAGAAGGTGGAGCCAAGTTTGAAGATTAATTGTGAGCTGGTTGAATTGTGGTGCAAGGTTCAAAGGATCAAATGGCGTACTCGAGCCTGTATCAGTTGGGGTCTTATATTTTTATGATGAACTTCCAGATGTTGCCATCAATTTCAGTAATTATATGAATGTTGCAGATACCAAGATTGTGTCAGGGAGAAATAAAATAATGGTCAAACTTAGCTATTGACAAATTCCTATTTCAACCATTAAACTCCTTTCCAATTACAGAAAAAATCAAAACTGTTGTTCAAAGATCAACAGATCATCAATATCTTAAAGTGTCGATGTGAATACAAATAACTGACTGCAGGTTAAAAATAGGCTGGAATTTTATCACCCTGCCCACCACAGGAATCAGAGTGTGTGAAGGGCAGATCATGGAAAGATCCACTGACCTCAGGTAGGATTTTATGATTTCAGGATGAGCAAAGCCATAAAATCTCATCCATAGTGTTATCTTTCAGCTAAAGTATAGGAAACACAAAATGCGGCAGTTGTTTTGAATAAGACAGCTTTCAGAAGAATGTTAAGAGGGATAACTGTTAACATGTAAATTATTGTTGAAGATACATTTACAAAGAACAAAGAACAAAACAGCACGGGAAGCAGGCCCTTTGGCCCAATGAGCCTGCGCCGCCACTCCGATGTCTCCACCTCTACCCGCGATCCCTGTCCATGTTTATAGATCTATGGATTAAAAACCAAATTTGAGACAATTTAGGGAGAATTTGTTTTGCCAATTATCCTAAGAGCACATTTTTGGGATATGGGAGGAAACCGGAGCACCCGGAGAAAACCCATGCAAGCACGGGGAGAATGCGCAAACTCCCACAGACACAGGCCCAAATCCATGTATCTGCACAGCACAGCGATAGTCACTGAGTTGTCGTGTTGCCCATCAGGTGGTCCAGGTCAAGCGTACACTAATGATGTGAAGCAGTAGGATATGCAGTTTCATTTTCGTGGCATCTTGCATAGTTCTCCAACTAATTTTATGATTAAAAATTGAGTGTGAAATGCATATCCTGCAATTGACATTTTAGTTTGTGTTTCAAAATGGCTGCATTACTATTATTTTGCCAGTGTTTCGTTTTATCTTTGGGTAAAGCACACAAAATAAATCTTAATTTTTGTGCACGTTTCATATCTACTCTATATAGTAAGCAAGATTTCTTATTCTCAGCACAGAATAGTGCTCCCCTTAAATAATTACTGGGATTGTCACATTTGCTCTGCATCCACAAGATTTGTTTTCATACATAGCTTTAGGAATGGAGAGAATTGTACCAGTTTAGCTGTCGTGCATCCTAAAAGATACAATACTTAGACTCAGTTACTGATCTGTTAACATTTCTGTAGACATTATGTGGCGTATTCTGCCCACTGAAAATATTGTGAAAGTTTCAGAAAACAGACGTCCCCATCAGTTGCTGCAATGCTTTTAACGTTAAGAATTTAAGAACTGTCTGACCTGCACAATTGAATGATCAATCAGTTTTCGAGAATCAGGTTGTGTCTGCTCTTGGCCAAGGTTGGTGGCAACAAAACTGAAACCTCGGAAAAGCTGATGTGCATTGGCACTTGGAGGCACACCAGGTGAGTCTGTGAAAAGAAAATGAAGAAATCAATTGGAGCAGTTGGTACAGAAATAACATTCTACCGGGCAAGGCCTTTGAATGTGCTATTTAACAAGACACAAATGAAGATCAATATCACAGCCATGGAGTAAGCTAAACTGATTATAGAAATTTCAAATGCAATTTGACAACAGCAGTCTTTTACAAAAACTTACTTTATAATATTCTATGTCAAATATGCATCACTTTATCTATTCCAGAATATTGCTTTCTTCTGGCATCCTTATAATCCAAATCCAGATCAGCTTGATTCAAAGACAGTCTAATTACTCTTTGCACACATATAATTTAGACTGAGAATTGGTTACTATCACATCCCTCAAGGACAAAAGGATATTAGTTTTCATGTGTTCAGTCATTGACGTAATAGACTTATGATGAAGAT
Source organism: Sphyrna mokarran (assembly GCA_024679065.1). NCBI lineage: Eukaryota > Metazoa > Chordata > Chondrichthyes > Carcharhiniformes > Carcharhinidae > Sphyrna > Sphyrna mokarran. Next base: position 36,424,912 of record JAGIQG010000012.1, on the reverse strand, counting down.
GCAGTTTGATAAAATACTCAGCATTGAAGAGTTTGTTTTGTTTGTTATTCATATGGTTATGGAAGCAGTTATAGCTGATGTCAAGATTAACAATTAGTTCAGCTGTTTCAGTTGGCACAGTGTAAATGGCTGTAGTACCACCAGGAATGGATCTGGCATACCATATACTTTCTTCACAACCTTCTCCACCTGCTCTGCCACCTTCAGAGACTTGTGCACCTGCATCCCCCAGGTCCCTCTGCGTTTCTATACTCTTAATAGGTCTACCCTTCATCATATACCTCCCCCCTACATTCTTTCTCCCGAAATGCATCACCTTGAGGTGTAGATAAAGTACGGCTTGGTATCTACCCTGTGCAGGTCAAGCCCTGGAGGCCTTCAATTGCTAGTCTGGGTGGAGCCAGCTAGTTTTAAACACCCTTTTGGGCATTCGCTTAATAGGGGAGTTCATATCCTTCAAGACCAGTGCGAGGATCGAAGGGTTTGACAGAAATATTGTACAGATCTGCTCTTTCCTTCTTCCTGGCGCCAACTGATCTCCTCCCAGTCATCAGGATGCGTGCTCTCACTCCCAATGGACCTGGCTTCCTGCACTTCTGTTCAATAAGGTCCAGCCCAATTACCTGCCCCACACTATTGTCCCTTAAATGGACCACCTTAACACACACCCCTACTTTTCTCTATGCTCATTTTTAGCTGCATTTTAGTATATGTATTAGTATGTTGTTACTCAAATTGTCAGAAATGGCTACTGCCTCGCATGTGTGTATGAATATTACTTATCACTTCTAAGTGCAAGTCTGAATGTTGCCTGTATACATCACAGACTGCTTCTGTATCTGAAGATTGGCCATGATACTCAGCATAACATTGGAGAGCTTTCTCATTGTTGACATTCCAAAGGGAAATTCATTGAGAAAGCAGCTGAAGATGGTTGGGTCAATAGGACTCTGCCTTGAGAAATTCCTACAGCAATGCCCTGGGTTTGTATCTTGTCTTTTTGTGCTAGATATCACTCCAACCAGTGGAAAATATTTTCCCCTGATTCCCTTTGACTTTGTTAGGATTCCCTGACATCACATCTGACCAAATGCTGATTAATGACCAAAAGTCTTAGCACAGAATTCAGCTCTTTTGTCCATTTTTGAACCAAAGCTGTAATGAGTTGTGGTTCTGAATGGTTCTGCCAAAATCCAAACTGAAATCGGTGGGCACATTTATGGTGAGTAAATGCCACTTGACACATAATTGGCAGAACCTCCCATCACTTTGCGGATGAGTTAATGATCAGTCAAATTGAATATGATTGCCTTTTGTGGACACACTAACATCATTATGTGACACAACCACCATGTTAAATGTCAGCAGATCTACATCAAAACTGGGCATCAATGAGACACTATAGATAATTGGCAGCAGCAATATTGCATTCAACCACAACCTATAAACTCATGATCTGATATCCCCTGCTCTACTGCTGTCAACTTCTGGAGGAGATCAAGATAGACAATCCATTTGTCACTTCTAGCTGAAGGTGGTTGCAAATGGTTCAGCCTTCAATTTTATACTCACATGCTGGCTCACATGTCACTGAGGCTGGGTATGTTTGTGGAAACTCCTCCTCTTGTTAGTGGTTTAATTGTCCACCATCATTCACAAGATGGTAGCACAGTGGTTAGCACTGCTGCCTCACAGCGCCAGGGAGCTGCGTTCAATTCCCGGCATGGCTCACTGTCTGTGCAGAGTCTGCATATTCTCCCTGTGTCTGTGTGGGTTTCCTCTCACAGTGTGAAAGACATACCGGTTAGATGTATTGACCCGAACAGGTGCTGGAGTGTGGTGACTAGAGGAATTTTACAGTAACTTCATTGCGATTAATAAACAAAATAAAAAAAAAACTGGATGTCAAAGATTTGCAAAACTTTGATCTGAACCATTCGTTGTGGAATCATTTAGCTCCGACCCTATCATGCAGGTAGTCCTGTGTTGTAGCTTCACTAAGTTGGTATTTCATTTTTAGCCTGCTGCTGCTCCCAGCATACCCTCCTAGAATTATCATTAAATCAGGTTGAAATTCCTTCAAAACTAGCTCTAACTCAGTGGTGTTAATGTTGTTGTTTGGTTCTGTATATTATCATGTGCCTTCTTCTCAGCGCCCAGCAACTTCAGACAATTGTCTATAATCGTTGAGAATGACAGACAGTGTTTGCGAGATGGAAAGGTTTGAAGATATGATGTGTGGCCCGATGGTCAGTTTTGATCCCTTTGCATTGGACCACCTGACCTAACATGAGTGAAATGTGGGCTTAAAAAGGAACGGACAGAATTCTTTTGCAAAAGGGCCTCTTCTCAGATTTTGGTCAAGTCCGTCCAATCTACAGATAGGAATTAGACAGATCTGATCAGTAAAATCTTAAAAGAGTCCTGACCAAAAAACACTTGAGCACTGGTAACTCAATTCTTGGTTGGTGCAAACCAAGGAAACAGTTAACAAAAATTTATGTGCTGTGTTAAATATTTCCTCTTCCATCCTTGGTCAAAAGAGGAGAGCGTAGGAGAAAAGAGATCAATAAAAGTCGATTTCATTAATGCAGACTGGTTTTCATAATAAAAGCCTTTCCCTGCAGCAGCTCAACTCTCAGACAGTGCAGCAGAGGATATCAGGTCACAAGGCTGAGCCCAGAGAATGAGCTCAGTCTCTGGGCAATAATGTTTGGCTATATTTAAAGGGACCTGTAATCCATTTGATTTCATAGTCAGAAAATCTCATTCCTTATTCCATAACTGAGGAATTGAAGAGCAGCTGAATTTCTAATTGTTTCTGAAAAGGAAGCCTCCCAGACTGCCTTCAATAAAGGAACAGATTTTATTTTCCTTGAATGTGGCTGAAACTACTTTTGCCATGCTTGTAAAAATATATGTCAACTACATTAATTCCATTCAACCCATGTACAAATGTGCATCTTGACATGCAGGAAAGTAAGCAAGTCAAAGCAGTCATCATAAAGTCAAAATCAAATAAAACTCAGCAGACCTAGCAGCATCTGCAGAGAGTGAAACATAGTTAACATTTCAAGTCCATCTGACTCTTCTGCAGAACTGGAGGACAGAGTTCTGAGGAAGGGTTATACAAACTCAGTCACTCTTGCTGAGTTCATAAAAACATAAGAACTAGCAGAAGTAAGCCATCTGACCCCTCAAGCTTGCTCTGCCATTCAATAAGATCATGGCTGATCTTTGTGGACTCAGCTCTACTTACTCACCCACTCACCATAACCCTTAATTCCTTTACTAATCAAAAATTTATCTACCCTTGCCTTAAAAATATTCAATGAGGTAGCCTCAACTGCTTCACTGGGTTGGGAATTCCACAGATTCACAACCTTTGTGTGAAGAAGTTCCTCCACAACCCAGTCCTATGTCTGCTTCCCCTTATTTTGACACTATGCCCCATAGTTCTAGCTTTACTCATCAGTTGAAACAACTTCCCTGCTTTGATCTTATCTATTCCCTTCATAATCTTATATGTTTCTATAAGATTTTCCCTCATTTTTCTGAATTCCAATGAGTATAGCCTAAGTCTACTCAGTCTCTCTTCATAAGCCAACCTTCTCAACTTCTGAACCAACCTGTGAATCTCCTCTGCACCCTCTCCAGTGCCAGTATATCCTTCCTCAAGTAAGGAGACCAAAACTGCACACAGTTCTCCAGGTGTGGCGTCACCAGCACCTTATACAGCTACAACAAAACCTCCCTGCTTTTTTAAACTCAATCCCTCTAGAAACGAAGGACAAAATTCCATTTGTCTTCTTAATTACCTGCTGCACCTGCAAACCAACTCCTTGCACAAGGACACCCGGGTCCCTCTGCACAGCCACATGCTGCAATTTTTTGCTATTTAAGTAATAGTCCATTTTGCTGTTATTCATCTATCATTTCTGTTTTTATTTCAAACTTCCAGTATTTGCAGTATTTTGCTTGTATCCAGATAAAATTGCCTGGTCTGACAATAGCAAGACATGGATTCATTGTTTGAATCTGTGTCATTGCCAATACATAATTTCACAATGAGAACAGAAGCCATGCGTGCCAGTAAAGGCATGTCACATTCAGCCACATTCAAATAGATTACAAGTTCCTTTAAATATAGCCAAACCTTATTGCCTAGAGGCTGCGCTCATTATCAGGCCTTCATTGTGCTGAAAGTTAAGCTGCTGCAGGGAAAGGCTTTTATGCTGAAAACCAATCTGCATTAATGAAACCTACTTTTTATTGATTTCTTTTCTCTTACACTCTCCTGTTTAGCCCGAGGATGGAAGAGGAAAATGGGCTTTACCTACCACTTTGTGTTAATTATATCTAATCCTCTCAACTTCATGGTAATTCATGGATTTCTTGCCAGAGTTGGAAGGATGTCCCATCAATCAGATTAGCTAACAACTCTCCAGCCCATCCAGGCACAGCACTGTAGTGGCCAGCAGAGCTACTGCATCACTAAGCCTGGAACTAAGTCATGATGTGGAGTTGCTGGAATTGGAATGGGGTAGGCACAGTAAGTAGGCCCACAACATCAAGTTAAAGTCCAACAATTTTATTTAGTAGCATGAGCTTTCAGAAAGTTGCCTCTTCATCAAGTGAGTGAAGAGTTCAGTTCACGAATAGGGCATATACAGACACAAAGTCAATTACGAGATACTGGTTGGAGTGCAAGTCTTACCATGTCATCTTTGTAGAAAATTGATGTCTGTGTCGATATATACAATCTGCTTTGGGATCCTCTCCAATTTGAGCTGGCAGTTTGCAGTGTCAGTGGTAGACATTAAAGTCCAATAGATTTATTTGATAGCACAAACTTTGAGAGGGATGCTGATGAAGGAGCTTTAACTTGGTGTTGCGAGACTACTTAAAGTGCCTACCCGAGTCCATGCCGGCAACTCCACATCATGATTACCACTGACACTGCAAACTGCTGGCTGAAAGTGGAGAAGATCTCAAAACAGATCGTGCATGTTGACACAGATGTCAAGTTTCTACAAAGATGACCTATTGAGACTCGCACTCCAACCATTATCTTGTAATTGAGTTTGTGTCCATATATGCCACGTTTCTGAACTGAACTCTTCACTCACCTGATGAAGGGGCAATGTTCCAAAAGATCATGCTACCAAATAAACTGGGGCAAGTGAGAGGGATCCTGGGGAAGGATGACCAGGGGATGCCCGGGGGCCACAGGACAAGTTGAGCGGGCAATGGGAGGGGATGGAGGATGGGGTGCCCTGAGGTGTCTGGTCGATGAGGAGAAGGTGCCGCAGTCAGAAGGGGGCTTCCGATGGAGGTATACCTCCCTTCCCGCCTGAGATCAAGACCAGTGATTTTCTTCTATTTCCCACCCGAAGCCACACAAGCTCCTGCCAGCCTGAAAATTGAGAGTGGGCAAGAAAAGGCCCTTAAATGGCCAGTAAGTTTTAAGCCATTATGGATGGAAATTGGTCATTGATCATGCAAGTGAAACTGGCCTCCAATACAGAGTTCCTTTATTATTCCAACACCCAGAATAGTTCAAGGCAGAAAGCAGAATAACATGGATAAGATAAATCTGCAGAGAAAGGCTGTGACATTCTTACTTTCTAATGACTATCTGGCATTAGCCAATGTGAGAAGACTCCAAAACTGGCTGATCCATGGCTTCCAGCTAAATACATAACCGACTCCAGTTTTAAATTCATTTGAGAGCCAACATCCTAAATATTCAACCGCAAGAAACCTCACAACCTGCTGTAAACCTTTCAATTTACAAAACCTTCACTACAAGTTTGAATCATCAAATCCATTTAAGAAACAGCAAGCCTGCCATGAAGGAGATCAGAAATTGCAAATTTGGGGTTGAATTAACTAATTTGTTCACTATATTTACCTGTGTGTATGTACGCAACTGAATGTGAAATGTTGCAGAAATTCAGGGTGTGTGCGTGAGAATAAATAACCTTCATTATTTAAACGCAGAAAAGTGTGAACTTCAGAGTTCTGTTTCTATAAGGTATGAATACTAAGTTTGTTCCATACATATATAATAGTCTCTTTCCCAGATAGTGCTCTCATTCTATGCTAGTGATTACGCCAGTTAGACTGTTTCTGTTGATATGTTTGCTTTTGGCACCTTACTGGACTGTGATGTTGGGTTTGAGTTGACATTGCAGTGAGGCAAGTTAAGTCTTTCGACTTTTCCTCATGTGGTTTTGCCTATTATCTCAGTAACTGAGGTGAAGATGCCTTGTGACTTGAGATTGTATATAGTTTTTCTAGAACTATTCATTTATAAAAATGTGTTGGGTTAGTTTGATTGGCCATACTAAATTGCCACAGTGTCAGGGGGACTAGTTGGGTAAATTCGTGAGATTATGGCAATAGGGGATGAGGTTGGTGCAGACTCGGTGGGCTAAATGGCCTCCTTCTGCACTATAGGGGTTCTATGATTCCGTGATTCTACACTATTTACAAAACTTGACGATATACGGGTCAACGGACATCATTTCTTTGTCTCACTCTTTTGGAATTTATAGTCATTTGATTTTGATGTCATGCTCCCATTGTCATGAACATCACTGTTTCATTAGCATAACCATCCATACTTCAATCTATAAAGAATGATTTGCAAGTTTGGTGCATATAGTAGGCAATGGCATTGCAGTCATTTTTTAAAACAATCTATTCATGCATGTGTTGTGGTGTCTCTGGCTATGCCTGCATTTATTCCCCATACGCATAAAATACCTCCTGTATGTCTATGGTGGTCAGTTTAGTTTTGATATGGAGGCGAATGAGGTTAAAGATTTTATCTAGCCATTATTTAATATCCAAACCAGAAGGCCTTTTGATCTTCAAGGTGATTAGCTGCTGTCAGGCAGACTGCACCATTTGGGGGCTGTTAAACATCTTTATTTGACTCTGGTTTGGATTTTGAAGGTATTTGTTTCAGATCTCCCTCTTGAGGTAGCTGCAGTCATACAATCATGAAGAAATTGAAAGATTGTGAAATGTCTTCAACATCTAAATCTGTTGATCACAATCTGTAGAGCCTCACAATTTACAGAGTCAAATACTTTCTTTAGATTCTTGATCGTGTTGAAGAGTTCTTGGTGTTATTTTTGACATTTCTCTTAGATTTGTCATAGTGTGTCTTTGGAAGGATTTCTTCGGCCATAAAAAGTAAGCAATTCAGGAGAATGCATTTTAGGATTTTTCCAGCTATGTAGAAGGGGGAAATAGCTCAATAGTTTCCATTACATTCACCTGATTGTTGATGCTGCTTTGTTATTGATGGTTCACCCATTGATTCTACCACAGGATACTTGGGAGATAGCTAGCAGAACATCAGCTGTCACTGTGAACTCATGGCTGTTCAGAATGTTCTTTCTAGCCCTGTCATCCTTAAGAAGATAACACAATCCTGTTATTTTGTCCACTTAATCTTGGTCTATAGATAGCTTCAAGCCATGATAGTCAACAAGTTGTTAGATTTATCAGACTTTCCTTTCCTACTACATGGCCTTTACCTTCCTGGTTGTCTTTGGAAGTCAACTTCGAGCTGTTGAATGCTATTTTCTTGATTTATAAACACGGGCTGTTCTCACAGATAGTGAAGGCTGCTTGTTCCAGAAGGTCAGATATTTCAGCATTGTTCTCATTAAACCAGCTGTGGTAAAATGGAAACAGAACGGTCTAATACAGCAGTGTAGTACAACCAACTGTGTCTGATCCCACTGTCCTGGAACTGGATTGGATTTGTGAAGATTCTTCACAATGGTTATGAACTGGAATTCTTCCCTTTAGTTGCTTCCAGGCTGGCACATTGATCTTATCTTTCAACTTTGAATCTTGCAATGTCTTGGTGCTTGGTTGATGCTCACTACTGATTGTACAGTTGATGATTGGTCCAGCAGGAATCTGTCCCCCATATGGATCAAGTTATACAGACATCACTTATATCTTTAATCCCAGCAATTACTTATTGCAGGCATCAATTGTCGGGAGATCGTGGTGCAGTGGTAATGTCACTGGAATCGTAATTCAGATGTCCAGGAAAATTCTTTGGAAGCACAGGTTCAAATCCCATCATGGCTGCTGAAGGAATTTAAAACTCAATTAATAAAGTTTGGCTCAGTAATGGTGACCATGAAACTATCAAGTGTTGGAAAATCTTTCTGGATCACTAATATCCTTTAGGGAAGGAAATCTGGCGTCCTTACCTGTTGTTGCCTACGTGAGACTCCAGACCTACAGGAATGAGGTTGACCCTTAACTAATCTCTGAAATTGCCTTACAAGTTACTCAATTCAAGGGCAATTAAGAATGAGCAACAAATGCTGCCTTTGCCAGTGACACCCACATTCCACGGAAGAATAAGTTAAAAAATGCTTGACTTTGGATCCTCCATGTGGGTTTTGTATTTGTCCTTCCAGCAAAAGAGGGTGCATTTTTATAATGAGGTCATGCTGAACGTACTTTGTCAGCAGGAACATGCCATTTCCCATTCTGCTTTTTTTTGTTCCAGGTTTTGGAATCAATTCCAATATTGGGATTAAAGTTTCTGGAACGATGATGTTTTCTTCTTTTGGGATGGTGAGGACTACTCCATCAAGTCAAAAAGATAAATTTTCCTTAACATCTTTATTGGATTGAGGATCAGGACATAAATACTGATGACAGAGACATATTGATCAAATCTGAGGTGTAGGTGAAATACCTGAGTTTTCCCCTTATATGATGGGGGAATTCTGACAGTGCACCCAAGATGACAAAACCAACTCTGAGGAATGAGAGTTGTTGTGCCTCCTTTCTATACCAACAGAAGACATCTCCTCTGTTTGTTCTCTCTGCTGTCCCCCCCTATAAAAGCAGGTCTCAGTAAGGGTGGTGATATCAGCTTGGAGTCCTGATAGTTTACATGATACAATTGCAGTTCTTTCTGTTCTAACAGTCACTCTTGTGATTATCAGTGTTGCAATATTTTAAGTGGTAAAATTTAAAGGATTTTTTCTCTGACAACAAAAGGTACCACAGAGTATGATTTCCCATCCAGGAGAAGATATGGCAGACAAGATTAAGGGATCTTTTCTACCTACACCCCCCCACCTCCATTTGGAGTGAGCAAAGGACTACTCAATCATAGATTTTTCTCCTCAAAAACACCTCTGTTCCATTTCAGACTTCTTACTCTGTTTACCCCAGTCCAACGCAGGCATCTCTACATCATGTCCATCTCAGATGTCCAGCTTCATGCATCTGCTGCCTGTATGCAGGTTCTTGATTACAGACTCCCACGTTCACAGCCCTGTTCCCTTCACCAATTTTTCATTGCCACATAACCTGGAAAATGGAGACTGGTAGAAGTCTACCTATGACTCTGTTGAAGATAGAGATCTTGGGACACTGTCCTTGTCCATATGATCTTGTCAGGTTGCTGGTCAGATTTTAGTGAGGTGTCAAACCACAATGACTAGGACTATCTTTCTACTGCAGCCTTCCACTAACCATGCAGCCCATATGTGTTACCATGGAGAGCCTTTTGGTCCACACTTTGTCTGACCTCCCACTGATCTTTCTGTCATGAATGCCCCCTCCGGGAGATTTCGAAAGCATTGTTCAAGGTATTGCCAAAGACCAAAAATCATGGAGAGTAACTGATATTAGTACACAATCATCCCTCAGCACTCTATTAAGTGCCTCCACAATTGAGGCTGTGTGCACCTAGACAGAATGAGAAATATTGTCCTTGCGCTGTTTTGAGGCTGCTGGAATTCCTATATTTTAGTTATGATTTCTTTCATAAATTGAGGACTTCTCAAGCATTCACCTTCCCTGAAGTTGAGGCAAGAACATTGTTCTCTGAAGGCACAACCTCCTGCTGAATGTCCTTCTTCCTTCCTCCTGCTCCTTCTTCTTGCAGCTTGTCCTGCTCTATGTGGCCTCTTTTTCTTCTCCCAATCATATTAAACTCCCAAAGGAAGACCTGTTAAGTCATAGATGTGGAAGCAACTTGTTTCAACAGAAATATCACTGACAAAAAGGTCAGCCAGACTGCTCTCTGTGCGATATGGATATTTTAGCCAAGTGTAGGAAATGTCCAAAACTGCATACATTTGAACCATGGGCCAGAAAGGATAAATTAGCAACCTAATTGTTGTAATCCATGGTCCGTTAAAACTGGCTCGTGGAAAGTCCCTCATTCTTTTTATTGTTATGTTCAGTAGGGAAGACAGGGCAAGTTTAAAAGTGGCAACATTGGTGTCAAATCAGCATTGTACATTGATATCTTGCTGCTGTACACATATTGCTAGTGGTCATTAGCTACATGTGCACAAACCCCTGATGGTGTCCTGCATACATCCCATCAGCAGCATATTCAAGCTCTTAGGTCTCATTTTCAATCCCAATGTGGTCATGAAATACTGAAAGAAAACAAGTTCTGCTTCTTCTAATTTAACCCTCTCAGTACCTTCAGCAAAACAAATTTCATAGTTTTGTAAATTGCAAACAGACCCTAGAGACTGCACACTGTTCCATTTTAAAATTGTACTGATAAATTTGGAAACAGGTAGCAGGGAAAATAAGTCTAAATATCCAAAATTAACTCAAGTTTGGAAAATTATTATTGGTCTTCACCATTTTGCCATTAGGATCCAGCTAGATCCAAGACATGGTGACATAGTGAGTTAGCACTGCTGCCTAGCGCCAAGGACCTGGGTTCAATTCTGGCCTCAGGTCACTGTGTGTAGAGTTTGCACATTCTCCCTGCATCTGCATGGGTTTCCTCCAGGTGCTGCGGTTTCCTCCCACAGTCCAAAGATGTGCAGGTTAGGTTGACTGGTCATGCTAATTTGCCCTGTTAGAGGGATTAGCAGGGTAAACACATGGGGTTACGGAGATAGGACCTGCATGGGTTTGTTATCAGTGTGGGTTTGATAAGTTGAATGGCCTCCTTCTCCATGATGTGGAGATTCCAGCGTGGGGTAAGCACGGTAAGAAGTCTACAACACCAGATTAAAGTCCAACAGATTTATTTGGCAAATTAATCTGTTGGACTTTAACTTGGTGTTATGAGACTTTTTGTTCTCCTTTTTCACTGTTCACTAAGATTCTAGGGCCATAATCTTACTGATTGGTGGAGCAGGTTCGAGGAACTAAATGGCCTACTCCTACACTTGGTTTGTATATTTCTATCAAATGTTTTGATCTGGCACAAAAAATCTCCATTGCCATCCACAATCATATTTAATGAATAAACAAACATGTGCTGGATTTTAAAAAACTCCTCCTTCAGGTAAACCTGAAGTAAACCTATAGTAAATAAAACAGCTTTTGATTCATTCTCACCCATTTTAGACAATCACATCAAAATTAATTACTCTCTAATGTTTAATAAATGGAATTAAACTGAGCAATTCAGAGAACAGCTTCTTCCTTGCTGCCATCAGACTTTTGAATAGACATACCATACATACCAAGTTGATCTTTCCATGACTGTAACACTACACTCTGCACTTTCTCCTTTCTTTCTCCCCTATATACTCTATGAACAGTATGCTTTGTATCGGGTGCAAGAAACAATACTTTTCACTGTATTTCAATACATGTGACAATAATAAATCAAATTAAATGTCACAAAGAGACAACTGACCAATTGGTGTCCTTGATGTGAATTCAGGATCAAAGTGAAACGTGTCCTCTGGTCTTCCGACTGCTGGTTTAAATGGTGGTTTAATTTCTTTCCTGTATAATTTCTGTTGGGAAAGAATGTATTCCAATGACACAGAACTAAATAGGTTCTAGCTTCCTCTGTTCTTACTGCATGTTACATTAAAGGTCTGTCTATGCCATTTGAACAAAACTGTCAATTCATTAAATATGCACTAACCACAGCAGTAAAACAATGCGTAGAAAACCTTAAACCTTTATGTTTTATATCAAGTTACGACACATTCTAATCCTTGTTTTCCATTATCTTGTGTTGAATATGCTGTATTATTATACAGCAAGATAATGTCTGATCCAATATTAACATCATCTTCATTATGACTTCATCCATTTAATTACACTGAGCACATCTACTCTATCTGAAAAAATGCTGAAAATGAAACTAGTGGTTAATTGAAACAAATGGAAGATTGCATAAAGCATAAAGGAATGGCTGCAGTTCATGGAGATCTTATGGTGCTTTCACATTGAAGACTTGTACTATTACTATGTTGGGAGTGTGATTGACCTTCATGCACAACGCTCTATACTCTGCAGATGGCTCAGTTCAGTCATTTCTTTGTCTTTGTTCATCATAGGAAGTAGGCGTTGCTAGCAAGATGTTGTTGACTGCTAATTGCATTTGACTTGATGAGCTGTTTCAAAGGGTTCTTAGAGTCAACTGCATTGCTGTGGGAATGCAGTTACATGTAGGCCAGACTGGGTAAGGATGACTGATTTGCTTCCGTAAAGAACAAGTTGAACCTGATGGATTTTTACAATCCATGATGGTCGTCATAGTCACCATTACCCATTTCAGATTTATTGACTGAATTGTAATTCCACCAGCTGTAAAGGTGGGATTTGAATCCATGTCCCCAAAACATAGGCCTGGGCTTCTGGATTACTTGTCGAGTGATATTATCACTATACCATCATCTCTCCTCAATGTGGCAAGATCGAACAATTTCTTTAGCTCTCACCATAGTTAATGTTTAGTTAATTTGGAATACTTTTATTTATAATAATCTAAGCATACAGTTAATATATCAGTTTTGTACGTGTAGAATTTTTCAAGTGAAAACAATGTCCTCATTTTGATTGTATTCTTATCTTATTCCTTTACTGGAAATGTTCTTGACCATTGGGAATTATATTGTATTGGACAATTCTTCCAAGAGGTTTGCTTCCGAGAATGAATGTTATATTTTCTTCCAGTGTTAACTTGACTTTTCAAAACTCTCTTTTACTGACGGGATCAGTTGCTTACATTTACTTTAACCCAAGTAGCCCTTCCTGCCCAACAAGCTTTTGATTTTTTTTTGTACTATAAGGTGTAGCTGACAGGAGGAATTGACCCACTCTCACTGGCTACAGTATTGCTGGATAAAACCATATGGCTGGATGATATCTTACCCAAAGCTGCCAGTGTTAATTAGAGCTTTGCTGCTGGACTCACAAACAGAAATCTGCATTGGCAATCTCAGTAACCTTTTCCTTCTATATTTACCCTTTGAATTCCATATCTTGCTCATGCTATTGGCCATAATTTTACATTGCTTGGATGGCAATGTGCCCAGCCTGGAATTACATGAAATCATGCAAGACAACATGGGACATGTGTCTGGACATCACTATATATTTGTGTGATATTTTGGTCAGCAAATGTGTGAGAGAGTTGGAATTGTGCTGCTGACAATCAAGCAGGTTATTAAACCCATTATAAGGAGCTAATTGAAAACAATTTTATATGACCGGTCTGATTTATGGTTGGTGGGCTGTTTGATTGGCCAGACGGCCTTTATGTTTTCATTGCAAACTCGATCCAGGGCAAGAGGAAATGTCAATGCTGAAATTAAATTTGGGAAGGTGTCTGGGACTGAGGTTTGTGCTTGAATACGTTACCTAGGCATTGTTTCTCCATCAGAATGTACCTTGTACAGGTCTGCAGCTCCCTGACACGCTCCACAGTGACTGTCCCCTTGAGGGAGCACCTTAAGACACCCCAGTCTGCACCTTCCCTTCTCTTGCTGTCAGCTCACCTCCTGAACTCCTCAGCAGCACCGAGCCTTTCACAGCATACATTTCACACTGGCCGCCCATCAATCCTGAAATTGTGTTCGGGGCCAATTGTAGCCGGAAGCATTTTGCACCTGCTTCTGGATCTCCAAACACTGTTTATGGACTGTCTCCTTTCTCCAGTGAGAGGAAGATGCAGCTGTGGGACCAGTGTCAAATAAATAGTAACCATGCCACAAATTCACTTCGACCCAACAAGCTGCAGGTCTCTCTGTGTGCCCTTCTTCCCAATTGTACTCCTTCCGCATGGTCTGGTCTATGATGGCTTAATCAAGACTGGACATCACATCAAGCAACTCCTGCTCCAAGCACTTGATCCCTTCCACCTCCGAGTCAACTCCTCGTGTATTCTGACTGAAGATGTAGACGTGTGTCTCTTGCCACATTTCACCATGGTCTCACAAAGGGGAATCTCTCAGAGATTTGGATGACGTTAAGTTTATACAAGGTACATTGTGGCGGGTAGAATACTAGTAAAGTTACTTTACTAGTAAAGAATCACCCTTGCCACTGACCAAGCCATTCATGAAGAAGATACAAATGAAATGAGAGTTGCAACATGACAGACATGTCAGAAGTGCTGTATTCAAAGATAGTATCACCAGAACAGAAGTGGATAAACCAGAGGAATGGGTCCTTACAGGGAACAGGGTGTGAGGAGTTGTAGTTGAGGTAGCCATGGCAGTTGGTGAGTTTATAATGATCAGTCTATCACCACAAGTGGAGACTGAGAGGTCAGGGAAGGGAAAGGAAATGTCGAGGTGGACTGTGTGAAGGTGAGAGCGGAGTGGAAATTGGAGGCATAATTAGTACATATTCCCAGATCCAGATGACAGCACAAAGAAAATGTGGTCAGAGGGGGTCTGAGTTAGACTGGAGCAAGGAATGCAGTGGACAGGAACAAGATGGGGACAAGGGCCAAACAATTTCCAGCATGATATAGGTATTAGCGGGATCACAAATGCAGGATGGTGTCAAGAAAGGGAGAAATGGGACAGGAACAGCCTGATCTGATGGGCCTAGCAGGGCAGTCCTGTAGATTTTGTAATTCACTTCTTCCTACTTGACTCTATCCTCTCTCTCTCCAGTCTCTTCCTGCCTAGATTCATGATCCTCTGATGCCCTACATCATATCACCAATTTCCAGTTTCCTTGCCCTAATCATCTCCTCATTCACTATGAATATCCAATCCCGCTATACCACCAGCATGAGGGTCTGAGAGCTCTCCGCTTCTTCCTTGAACAGAAGTCTGACAATTTATATCCATCATCACTTTCCTCTGCCTGGCTGTCACACTTCTCTCACTTCCTACAAATAAAAGGTGTGGCTATGGGTACCTGCATGGGTCTATTTTATACCTGTCTTTTTGTGGGAAATGCAAAACATTCTTCGTTCAGGTCCTATTTAGCTCTCTTCTCACATCTCTTTCTCCTTGACTTTCTGTCTCCATTTCAAGTAAGGACTCCATTCCATTCACTCAGTTTCTCCCCCTCCGATGATGCCACATTCGAAAATGGCTCTTCTGAAATATCTGCCTTTTTCCTTAATTAAGATTCTTCTTTGTGGCTAACAGGGTACTCAACCTAGTCCAATCTATTTCTCAGCTTCATCCCTTCCCCTCTTTTCCAGAACCAGCGTGAAGTTCCCCTTGTCCTCAGTTTTCACCCAACCACCCTCCACATTCAAAGGATCATCCTCTGCCATATCTGCCAACGCCAACACGATGCCATTCCCAAACACATCTTCTCCAGGCAACATAGTGGCACAGAGGTTAGCACTGCTGCCTCATAGCACCAGGGACCCAGGTTCAATTCCAGCTGTGTGGAGTTTGCACGTTCTCCCCATATCTCTGTGGGTTTCCTCAGTGTGCTCTGGCTTCCTCCCACAGTCTGAAAGATGTGCTAGTTAGGTGCATTGACCTGAACAGGCACCGAAGTGTGGCGACTGGGGGAACTGCGCAGTAACTTCATTGCAATATTAATGTAAGATTTACTTGTGACTAATAAATAAATTTTACTCATACTTTCCCTGGCCCCCGCTGTCAGAATTCCGCAAGAACCACTTCCTCCTGGTTATTCTTCCACTGTCCCCAACCCTTCCAAGAACACCTGTTTATATAATTGCAGAAGGTGCAACACCTTCCTCTTTCTCTTTCCCTCCTCTCCATCAAGTTCTCAAATACTCCTTTCAGGTGAAGCAACATTTCATTTGCACCTCTTTCCATTTGGTTTGCTATATTTGCTGCTCCCAATATGCTTGCCACTACACTGGGAAATATTAAATGCAGACCAGATGACCGCTTTGTGGAATACTTTTGCTTAGTTCTCAAGCATAACCCCAACTTTCCTATTGTTTTCCATTTTAACTCTGCACCTTGCTTTCATGCCCACATGTCTGTCCTTGGCCTGCTGCAATGCTCCAGTGAAGCTTAATGCATCTGGAGGAGCCACCTCCCATCTTTTGATTTGGCATGTTACAGCCTTTGGAATTCAACGTTGAGTTCAACAGTTTTAGACTGTGACCTTTCTCCTCCATCTTGACCTTTTCTTTTCCTCCAACAATTCTTTTGTCTCAGTGCAACCTCTCACATCTCTCCCACAGAGCCATCTGTTATTTGTTCTACAGATTTGCTTTCATGAGCACTGACCTTTGCTCTCCTATTAACCCATTCTGCTATCTTATCTTTATGCCACTTCCGCAGCCCTTCGCACTGCTAGTAACAATTCCTCTATCTTGGAGGAACATAGCAAAAGGAGGCATCAGCTGTTTGAGCCTGCTCCACCAATCAATCAGATCATGGCTGATCTTTCTCTGGTCTCAAATCCACCTCTTCACCTGTCCCCCATATCCTCTTATCCCTGTTTTTTATTAGAAACATGTCTATCTCCTTCTTGAAATCATTCAACTATTCAGACCCCACCACACTTGCTTTATAGGGCAGTATGTTCCACAATTTCACCACCCTCTGTGAGAAATAGTTCCTCCTCATCTCAATTTTAAATCTACCACCTTGCAAACTATGCCTCTGAACTTTTATTTGAGGTTGCTCCATAACAGGAAACCTTTGGTCTACATTTACCTTTTAAAGTTTTACGTACCTCAATCAGATTCCTTCTTATCCTTCTAAATTCCAGCGAGTATAAGCTCAAACTGTTTAATCTCTCCTCATACATCAACCCCTTCATCTCCGGAATCAATCTGGTGAACCTCCTCTGAACTGACTCCAATGCCAGCACACCCTTCCACAAATGAGGAGAACAAAACTGGACACAATATTTCAGATGTGATTCCACCAACACCCTATACAATTACAACAAAACTTCTTGACTTCTATACTCCAGTTCCACTGCAGTAAGTGCCAACATCCCGTTTGCCTTTTTCATTACACGTTGCACCTGCATTCTGTGATTCATGAACACAGATACCCAGATCGCTTTGCCCAGATGCAACTTGAATCTACTTTCTATTTAGACAATAATTTGCTTTTCTATTTTTTCTGCCAAAATGGGCTTGTCCGCATAAAACTCCATCTGCCAATTCTCCTAACCTATCTACATCAGTCTGTAAAATCTTTATTTCCTCCCCACTCGTGCCCTGTGCATCTTTATCACAATTTCTTCGAGCTCCCACTTATCACTGACCTATATTTTGCTTTACCCCCTTTTATTAAGTATAAACTCTATCAAATGTTTCCCTCTTTTCAGCTCTGAAGAAGTTTGTACAAAATATTAATTCTGTTTCTTTCTCCGCAGATTTGCCAGATCTGCAGAGATTTTCCAGCATTTTCTGTTTTTATTTCAGATTCCCACCAACATCTTCAGTGTTTTGTTTTAATATAAAATTGGACTTGGCATGTGTGAAAGAGAAACATATTTTACCAGAAAATGACATGCTTGCCAAAATGTAGTAATTTAGTCGAAGCTAAGTTGTTATTTTCCTGATTATTTTTAGTTCTGTTTTTTTAAAGTACAGCTCATGAATATATTCTTAACTGCAGATGGTGTTAAGTGTTCAGCCATTGTCATTTATCACTGCTCTCAACATCTTATCCTTCCAGCTATTGAAACCGTACTGCAGTATAAACAGAGACTAAATGACAGCAAAAAGGCCAATCACTTTACAATGGATCGCCACACGAGGGAACTTGAAAAAAACCCATCACTGATTGCAAAGTAGCGGACGTTCATTAAAAGCAAATGTTATCAAGAGCTTAAAACTTCAGAAATGCACTTACATTCCAGTCTATAGTTCCAAAGAAAGAGTGCCGTTTTATCTCCTCAACTCCATCAGGTCCAGCACCTTAAAACCAAAATTAAAATACAAACAAAGGAATTAAGTGCTTCTGAAAAGTCACCAGGCTGCATATTATGTGCAGGTGTGATGAGGTGGGCCTGTAAAATAGGGGAGGTGCCCATCCAACCACCTTCTTGCCCAGCCCTGAGTTCATCCCCCAGGTGTGAGATTGGCAGCCTACCACCATATTTAAATAAATAATGAAGGATCAAGTGGGTTTGTTATCAAACTAATTGATAATATACTGCCGACGCCACAGGTTTGGCATCGACAATTGGGCGAGATTAAGTAGCCTACTTTTAAAAGAATGTTATCAAATAAGGACAGGAGAGAAGGGGGGAGTTTATCATCAGGGGCTGCAATTTGCAAATCGGGGTCAGTCCCCCGACAATAAAGTTCCCTTTCGTTCTACCCACTTACTGCATTACGCAAACCACTTCCACCATTCCCCCCATGCGCCTCCCTAACCTGCCCAAACTCTTTCTGTTTCAGACTTCAGATTTACCCATCTTCTTCCTGGTCACAGCCCTGGCACTGCCCACAGATGTGCTTTTGATGATGCAGGGGCTGATGGAACCTCTGGGTAATTGGCTTGGCTGTCAGCTCCTGAGGGCAGGAGCCCCACTCTGCCCCTATATAACCCACCCCCAGTGCGTTAATGCAAGCCATCCATCTCCTGGAATATTCTGCCCATTATTTTATAAGGGCACCAAACTCTAACCTCTAATATATGCAGCAGGCCAAATGGAATTTGTACCCGAGATTCTTTTCTTCATGTCACGTGTAATGTGCTGAATAATTTTTTTCTTGCCATGTCATGCCTAAACCAGCATGTTCTTTTGAAGTAGCTAATGCTTATAAAGCTGCAGGAGACTCCAAACTCCAAAGAAAGCACAAATGATGCATTTTAATATTAAAAAAGGAGTCATTTTATAATGAATTAAAGGCAACAACAGAAACTGGGAGTTTGACACATTGATAATCCCATCTGATCATTCAGATTTTAAATAGGATTTAGAACAGGCTTTGGCAGGGTTGATTTAGAAAGAATGTTCCTAATGGCGGGGTAGTCCAGAATTAGGGGTCATAGTTTGAGAATAAGGGGTAAGCCTTAGATTGAGATGAGGAGAAATTTCATCACCTGGAGAGTCATGAATTTGTTAATTACCACAGAAATTACTCAAGGTCAAAACATTGTGTGATTTCAAGAAGAAATTAAGAACAAAAGAACAAAGAACAGCACAGCACAGGAAACAGGCCCTTCAGCCCTACAAGCCCATGCCGCTCATTTTAACACTCAGCGAGTACCTTATTCAAGTCCTTCGTCGATCGTCGACGTTCTTGTCTACCTCTAGTGGACTCACAATAAAGGGGTGCAATTTAGGGAATTATATGTGTGCCAGATTAAGGGACATGCAATTCAGGGACAATTTATTGACACCAATAAGCCTAAAAAGCACGTTTTTGGGATGCGGGAGGAAACCGGAGCACCTGGAGAAAACCCACGCAAGCATGGGGAGAATGTGCAAACTCCCACAGACATTGATCCAAGCCGGAGATCCGACCTGGGCCCCTGTAACTGCACAGCAGACAGTGATAGTCACTGAGCTGTCGTGTTGCCTGTCAATTGGTCCAGTTTAAACGTACACTAACGGATGTGAAGCACTAGGCAACTCTCGAAGCAACATCCAAGAGCAGCCCTTGCATGACCCACCGCGTGTATGCACCTTGTTGGCTAACAAGGTGGATCGAATTGCCTGTAGTTGTAAAAAGGAGACATCAATAAACATCAATAGACATATAACAGACTATACAGACATTAATGGAAAATCCCCAATAGCTCCAACATAAGTGACAAGGTGAGCCTTAAAATTTGTTGGACGGCTGATAGGAATCTATTAATTCCCAGGAACATCCTGAGGCTCTCTGTCTCATCTAGAACATTCTTTTATATCTCTTCATCTCCAGTTTACTCATGTGTCTATCTAGGTAAGTCTTAAACAACCCAAGTGTGTCTGCCTCCACCACCCTATTTGGCAATGCATTCCAGGCCCTCACAACTCTCTATGTGAAAAATATCCCTCTAACCTCCTCACCTTGAACCCGTGATCTTTCGTGATTTTCGCATCCAACCTGGGAAAAAGCTTCCCACTGTTCATATCTATCTATACCCTTTATAATCTTATATACCTCTATTAGGTGTCCCGTCATTCTCCGTCTTTCCAGGGAGAATAATCCCAGTTTGCTCAATCTTTCCTCATAGTTAAGACACTCCATACCAAGAAGCATGCTGGTAAACTTCCTCTGCGCTCCCTTTAAGGCCTCCACATCCTTCTGGTAGTGCGGCGACCAGAGCAGGACATGGTACTATAAATGTGGTCTAACTAACATTCTATACAACTGCAACATTAGACACCAGCTTTTATACTCTACACCCTTTCCTATAAAGGCAAGCATAACATATGCCTTCTTCATCATCTTTTCCACCTGTACTGCCACTTCCGAGGACTTGTGAACTTGTACACCTAGGTCCCTCTGTGTTTCTGTACTCTTAATGGTCCTACCATTTATTGTGTAACTCCCCACTACATTATTTCTTCCAAAATGCATCACCTCTCATTTATCCAGATTAAATCCCACCTGCCATTTCACCGCCCAATTTACCAGCCTATCTATATCATGCTGTATTATCTGATACTATTCATCACTATCAGCGAGTCCAGCCATCTTTGTGTCATCCACAAACTTGCTGACCACACCAGTTACTCCTTCTTCCAAATCATTTATATATATCACAAATAGCAGAGGTCCCAGTACGGAGCCCTGCGGAACACCACTAATCACGGACCTCCAGCTAGAAAAAGACTCTTCCACTGCTACCCTCTGTCTCCTGTGACCAAGCCAGTTCTCAACCCATCTAGCCACCTGTCCTTGTGTCCCATGAGCCTTAACCTTTTTCACCAACTTGCCAAGAGGGACTTTGTCAAATGCCTTACTGAAATCTATATAGACGATATATTATATATAGCTCTTGGGGCTAAAGGATCATGGAATATGGGAGGAAGTGGGAAACAGATTATTGAATTTGATGATCAGCCGAGTGGCTTACTCTTGCTTCAAATTTCTATGTTTCTATCTGTTCTCGATCTTTAAGGAACAAATCAGAAGCTTTGTTGAATTTGACAGTTTTACAAAAAGAATGATCATCATATATTTTATTACTTTATTGTCAAGTAGTTATTTCTCCATTAATGGTTACTTTTCTTTCTTTGCATAACATAGGATTAAAGTGTTGAACAAATGTTTACAGTAAAAACAATTTTGGAGAAAACTTTGTGAACAGTGAAATGAGCTAACTGGACTTCAAAACACGTGTTTCTTTTCCAATGAAGCAAATAACCTGCAGATAAATCAGAGGCTGATTGTTTCTTTATCTTCAATGTCAGCAGAAAATACTTTGATATGGGAGAGTTAAGAATCACAAATAACTCAAAATATATTTGTTCATTCCATTCAGAAACCTCCTTAATGTAGCAGCTGACCTGTACATTATTATCTTTGTACAAATGAATTGAGTTACCCAGGAAAACAGCATGATATAGATAGGCTGGTAAATTGGGCGGTGAAATAGCAGATGGGATTTAATCTGGATAAATGAGAGGTGATGCATTTTGGAAGAAATAATGTAGTGGGGAGTTACACAATAAATGGTAGGACCATTAAGAGTACAGAAACACAGAGGGACCTAGGTGTACAAGTTCACAAGTCCTCGAAAGTGGCAGCACAGGTGGAAAAGATAAT
Source organism: Sphyrna mokarran (assembly GCA_024679065.1). Classification (NCBI taxonomy): domain Eukaryota; kingdom Metazoa; phylum Chordata; class Chondrichthyes; order Carcharhiniformes; family Carcharhinidae; genus Sphyrna; species Sphyrna mokarran. Next base: position 36,403,005 of record JAGIQG010000012.1, on the reverse strand, counting down.
GAAGAAGGCATCTAGAACATTCTTTTATATCCCTCTATCTCCAGTCTACTCATGTGTTAATATACATAGGTTAATATTAGATAGTAAAAGTGATTTCATTTAATTATCCAATTTTTCGCAAAGATTTAAAACATATTTACCTAATCTGTTGCAGGGATTCCGCTTGAAAAGTGCTCGCAAAAGGCTTTGGGCTTCTGGGCTTAAGAATTGTGGCATTCCCAGTTTGGCTCTAAAATATAGACACACAATTCCATATTATTAAGTAAAAAAAATAAGGTGCATAAAAGTATTTGAAGCAACCTATTCCTTCGTCGCTTAGTTCATATTATTCCCTAACTTCAACTTCCTCTCCTGAAAGCTATAGCTTGTGCCAAAGTGTGACTCTCACAAACACCAGGCACCCACTGGTACCTCTGTTAAATAGTTATCTTAAGCCAAGAGATTGAATGTCATTGGACTGGTCTATGATAGTGGGTATCCCAACTCAACACAAGTCTGTTTAACAAATACACACAAACTTATCTGCATAGATCATTGCAAAGCAATCAGGTGCAAGAATTCTGGTTGATATTTTCCCTTCCCTAGACTGAACATTATGTTGAATTGTCATAGTATCACGTACCCTAGTCAAAATCAATTACCTCAAGACAGAACAGAGATCAAACTCAGGACCTCCTTCATTTATTTGGTTTAGTGCTACAATATGGGTAGCATAGTAGTTAGGACTGCTGTCTCAATGCATCAGGAACTTGGGTTCAATTCCGGCTTTGGATTCTCCCCATTGTCTGCGTGAATTCTCCTTCTTTCCTCCGGACGCTCTGGCTTCCTCCGAATGCTCTGGTTTCTCCCTCAGTCCTAAGACGTGCTGGTTAAGTTGTTTATGGGGATAGAGGGTGGGCAATGTAGGTCTGGGTACATACTTTTACAGAGAATCGGTGAAGCCTTGATGGGCCGAACAGCCTCCACTATATGGATTCTATAGTTCTATGAATGGAGTTGAGGAATAGCAAAGGACAGGAAACACTGATAAGGATAACTGACAGATTCCCACCCTCACCATTATGACTAATAGTAGTCATAGTGTTGAGAGGACAGAAACTTAGAGGGCCATATAACAAGACTAATTCAATAATCACTGAGGAACTTTAATCTTCATGTAGGCTGGCTAAACTAAATTGACAACAGTTATCCACATCCTTGTCCCTCTGCCTGTCATTGTGACCCCTTTCTCTGTCTTCTTCCACAGCCTTCCTCCCTTGTTTCCATCAGGCCACCAACCCACCCTTCCCATTCTTCCTCACCTCACACTCCATCCCCAGTCGAACATTGGATCTCTATAGTAATGGCTGCTTGAGTCCTGCAGCACAGTGCTGTCCTGATAAACACTGACGTGTGAGGAGGGTGAGATGGGAGGAAAAGAAGACCTGTATGCTCCCCAATCTTAGTACTGGTCCAACTCATTGACATGGGAGGGTGCACAATGCAGCCCATGGAGACCAGCTTGGCATGGAGATGGAGGCAGGAACTCTGGCAGAGTGGTGGAGAGAGCAGCATGATGGCAGAAAGGCTTTGCTGTCCTCATCTCAAAGTCCCTGGTGAACGGAGGACTATTTTGTGAGCACAACTCTTTAACAATCAGGTTTGACACTGATGTGATTTTCCACTGGTGTGAAGCAAGATCAGAAGGCTGGATGGGAAAACAGTGGGCAACTGTTTTAATGAGCATTCATGAGATGCAAATAAATGCAAATGGCGTTATTCATCAGCTGGTGACTGACCGACCCAACATTAACCTGCTATTGGGAGATAATTTTACATTGGTGTGTTTCCAACTTTTAGGTTCTTGCCACAGGCTCTGTGCCCTCCTGCCGTCAAACCTGCCATGGGCAGACTGGGAGAATTCCAATTGGAGCAGATTGAGAGAATTCCAACTTCTATTTGAAACATTGGCTCTACACTCTATAGAGACTGTCAGACCTGCTGAGATTTTCCTGTTCTTGTTTCAGATTCAAGCATTCATAGTATTTTGCATTTATCTTAGGAGAACTCCAACTCTGTTAACCCCTTCTCATATACTGTAGGCCCTGCTGAGCATTTCCAGTACCTTCTGATTGTATTTTAAGCTCTCAGCATCTGCAGTATTTTGCTAGATTCTCTGGAGTTTAGAACAATGAGAACTGACCCATCTGAAATGTATGCAATTACTTTAAGAGCTGATAATGTTAACACTGAGAAACAGTTTCTCCTGGACGGAGAGTCTGGAACAAATATGGTCTCAGATTAACGGGTTGGCCAGGATGGTCGTGAATCTTTGGAATTCTCTGTCTGTATGGTTGGTGAATGATCATCATTCAATATATTCACCACAAAGATGGATCTTTTTTGGCACTGAGGGAATCCCAATACCTGAGCAAAGGGTGGGAAGGTACAGTTACAGTAAAAGATTAGCTATGTACCTACTGAGTTGTAGCCACATTCAAGAGGCTATCTGGGACCACTCCTGTACCAATTTTTATATTCTTCTGTTGATTTATCTGTTGATCTGTTTAATATTAACATCCACTCACTATTTACATCACTAAACATCTATCTACTGCCTCAGATGGATGTGTTTGCATTGAATCAGTCTCAGAATGTTGGCTTTACTATAAACTGAAATCCAGGGAATGGGGTGGATTATTTAATAAACATTGAAAGTGGCTTATTCTTGAATAACAGTGTGTGACAATCCCACTTTCTGTATAATAAAAATGGAGGAGTTGAAGGCTGACAATGGTCTGACAATGGCTGACAATGAGACATTTAAATGACTCAGCTCTTATTTGTGTGTGTCTGTGTGTGTGTTTAGTATGGATGTGTGGGGTGAGTAGGGAGTGTGTACATGTGGGATGTGTGTGGGGTGTGTGAGTCTGATATGTGTACATGTTGGGTATATATGGGTGTGGTGTGTGTGTGCGTGCGGCTATGAGTGGGGGCTGCGTGTGGGGGGCTGCATGTGGGGAAGGGGCTGCGTGCAGTGGGGGGGACTGTGTACAGGGGGGGCTGTGTGCGGAGGAGGACTACTAGCAGGAGGACTGCGTTCAGGGGCACTGCGTTTGGGGGCACTGTGTGTGAGGGTGCTGCGTGCGGTGGTGCTGCGCGCGGGGGGAGCTGTGTATGTGTGGAGGGAGTGAATTGCTTAACTACACTCAAATGTTTTCCCTTCATAATTCATTCAAGATAAAAATGACCCCATCTCAGATAGTTGATCATTGAACATTTGCTGCAATGTGAGGACACAATGATTGCCTTGCAGATATCACTTTTAAACATGAAATGTTGTTATTGTTAGTAGTCTAAGTGGAAAGGCGCACTACATACAGGGATAGGCAAAATGACCATATTCTATTTTATAGATCTGGATAATAATAATCTTAGTTTTGTTAAGAAAACTGTTGAATCTCTTCATAATCACAGCATGAAGATTGAAACATCGATCCATACAAGTTTGTAACTAAAGGGATTGACTAAGTTATCCGTTTCTCCTAAAGCATCAGCAGCCCTTATTTCATGCTATTTGAAACGGATGTCAGTAATGTACCATAACTACATTCTTTAAGCAGAAAATGAATGTTACAAGTTTTCATAACGTAAACTTACTTGAGTATAAGTGCCATGGTTTCCTTCCTATCCTTGCCTTGGAAAGGCAATGACCCTGTTAACATCTCAAACTAGACAGTGAAATCAAAACAAGTGTGTTAGAAACATGGTCTGAGTAAAGGCAAACAGCCCACATCACCGCATAAATCATTCAGCTTTTCAAATTGCCTTTCATTCAGTGACAGAAGTAAAGACGTCCATCAACCAACACATCCTGTTGATACATTTTAAGCATTGTATTTTTGAATGTCTCTTACTTCTGTAGAATTCTTTTTAAACATATTTGGTGATTAGCAGTTGAGTGCAACCAGGGACAACAGTAACATAAAAGATATCTTCTCAACTCAACCATTTTTGGGAGGACTTGGAAAGATTTAAAAGAAACGATACCGCATGCTGATGGGAGTATTTGAAATTACGAGCAGTTTAATTTGTGGCCAACAATCCATGTTCAGACATTCTATACTTTATCTTTGCAGAATGAAATGATTTCACAAGAAGCTACGTGTTAGGATTTGTGCTGTTTTGTGTTGCGTTAATAGAAATTTGTCAGGCATCAGGTTTTTAAATTCCTAGTATAAACAAGAGCGACATGGTGGCACAGGGGTTAGCATTGCTGTCTCACAGCGCCCTGGTTCAATTCCGGCCTCAGATGTGGCTCTGTCTGTGTTGCTTTCCTCTGTGTGCTCCAGTTTCCTCCTGCAGTCCAAAGATATTAAGTTGAGTGGCCATTCTTAATTGTTGCTTACTAAGGGGGATTGGAGGGGTAAATACTTGGGGTTAACAGCGATTGACCCAGGGCGGGATTGTCGGTTCTGATTCATGGACTGAATTGCCTCCTTCTGCACAGTGGGGATTTTATGCAGAGCCTCTTGAGCACAAGAGCTCTGTCATTGTAATCTTTTTGATTCTATATCCTTGTACAGCTACTTAAATGTTCTCTTTACAAGTTAGTTTTTATGGTTGTGTCCAATGGAAGAATTGTAGTGTGAAAAACTGCCTGGCAGCAGTGCCTCCTAGACCATGTTCAGCACCATCAATGTAAAAATTCATTTCTGCCATGTTTATTTTGGGCTATTGGTAGTTTCCAGATCACCAATGCAAGACTGACAATTCATTTTTATTTTGCAGCACTTTGAATATGAGTGTACAAAGTTGAGAGCAAAACTCTTCAGTAAAGCACAGGTCATTTGGTTAAGTAGTTGAACGAGAAGTACAGATGTCTTTAGACAGAAGGGGATGGGGGAGTGGAGAACATCCTGCTTGAATTCAGCCAAACCATGGCAAAATAAGCAAGAAAATGGGGTCCTGAGACCTACAGGAACTTCAGTAGCCTGACTAGGATATCCTTTCCCCTCTCCTGGCTGGAACTTCTGCTACCAATCTCCTCTCGCTGCTGTATTTAAATAACAGTAGAGAGATGGAGGTCCCCAGTGGATTTTCTTACATTCAAACCATATTATTGTCGATGATATCCAAAAAGAAAAATTCATACTCTTTTTTTTAAACACAGAAAATCTTTTCAATAGGTTATGAAGTTATTTATAGACTTTCAATTGTTCTTCCGCTCTGACCAATTCTTATTGAAACTACACAACATGATTCTGTTCATAACTTGGTGCTATTTCCCAATCTCACTTGGAGGTACTAAAAGGTCTGCAAGACATTAAGCTAATTCACTGCGCAGAGACATGGCAGGTTCAACTCACTGGAGCAGGAGATCCTGCAAATTTCTCCATCCTCAATGTGTGGAAGCCAGCAAACAAAAGGCCAAAGCATTTGCAACAATCCTCAGCCACAAGTGCTGACTACACGATCCATTTCAACCTCTCCCTGAAGTTCCCAGCATCACTGGTGCCAGTTTTAGCCCATTTGGTTCACCCCCATGTGATATCAAGAAAAGGCAGAGGGCGTTAGATAATGTGAATGCTATGGGCCCTGAAAACATTTCAATAATAGTACCAAAACTTGTGTTCCAGAATTGCTGTGTTCCCTAGGCAAGCTGTTCTATTACAACTACAATATTGCATCCACCTGCCAATATGGAACATTTCTCAGATATGCCAGTATACACAAAGCAGGACAAATCCAACTCAAACAATTAGCACCCCACAAGTCTACTCTCGATCATCAGTGAAGTGATGGAAGGGGTTATCAACAGTATTATTAAGTGGCACTTACCTAGCATTAACCTGCCCACTGATACTCAGTTTGGGTTCCACCAGGCCCAATCAGCTCCAGACCTCATTACATCTTTGGTTCAAACATGGACAAAAGAAATCCAGAGGTAAGGTGCAAGTGACTGCCCTTGATATCAAGGCCACATTTGATTGAATGAGGCATCAAAGAGTCAATGGGAATTGTTATGGTTTAGGGCAGAGACTCCACAGTGTTTTATGAAGTCTGTCTGGATTGTAAATTTTGCATCTTGAATTTGGCTAGGATAAGCATGATATAGTTCACCTCAGGCATGATTCAAATAACCCACTAGGGAGCTTTTATCAAATAAAGTTTATTTAAGAATACAGTTAACATGTATAGGAAGAAAATTAGCAATAACTTCCTTCAATTACAAACTAAACCAAAACAACCTCAGTAATGTTTAACAATTATATCTAAAATGTTCCAATCAAAACTAAGCTTCCTTCAGACAAACCCCTTTAAACAGCTTCAACACAACAAAGTCAAATGTTCACTTGATACTGGAATTGAATCCTTTGGATAAATTTTGCAGTTCTTTAATTGACTCAGAATATTTAAAGTCAGAACAGCTTCTCAGAACAGCAGGGAGAGATTCTAGGCAAACCACCATTAGCAGGTTTTCTACTCCAGGAAGGCTTTCAATTCACCAGCAGAATTTCCAAATCAAACAGGGAGAGAGAAATGCTTCTCTTCAGCTTGCTGTACTTTCTAAAACTCAAACTTTTGGCTCCAAACTGAAAGTGAAACAGCTCCTATCCATGACCTGCAATCATTCTTCCCCTTGACGATAAACATCCTCGTAAAAATAAACAAGCACTGTTAAGCAGCAATGAAAGAACATCTTCAAAAAAACCAGCCACAAATGCCATCAGCTGAGGCTGAGAGCAAATGATATTTTAAAAATCTCTTAAAGGTACACTGACATCACAAAATCACCAGTAAATTTTATGCTGATTAGAGTCATACACAGTACAAAGAATGATGCTTGAAGCAGTTGGAGGGCAATCACCTCAGCCCCAGGATATCAGTGCAGGAGTTCCTCAGGATAGATAGTCTGCTAGGCCCAACCATCTTCAACTGCTTCATCAATGATCTTCCTTCCATCGTAAGGTTAGAAGTCGATATATTCACTGAAGACTGCACAATGTTCAGCACCATTCGCAAATCATCAAATACTGAAGTCCATGTCCAAATGCAGCAAGACCTGGACAATATCTAGGCTTGGTTGAGAAGTGGTAAAGAACATTCACACCACACAAATGACAAGCAATAGCCATCTCCAACAACAAAGGATATAATTATCAGCTTTTGAAAGTCAACTGTATTACCATCATTGAATCCCCTACAGTCAACATCCGGGGAGGACGGGAGGCACGCGGTGTTATCATTAACTAGAAACTGATCTGGACTAACCAAATAAATATTGTGGCTAAAGGAGCAGATCAAGTATGGAATTCTGCAGTGAATAATTCATCTTTTGAATCTCCAAAGCTTGCCCATTATTGACATGGCACAAGTCAAGCGTGTGTTGAAATATACCCCACTGGAATTGTGCAGCTCCAAAAACACTCAAGGATCCTGAGACCATCCTGTTCAAAGCAGTCCACTTGATTGGACCCCATCCATAAATATTCACTCTCTCCATCACTGACGCACAGCGGCAGCAGTGTGTACCATCTACAAGATGCACTGCAGAAATTCACTAGGATTCCTCAGGTAGCACCTTGCAACCACATGACCACTACCATCTAGAAGGACAAGGGCAGCAGATACACGAGAACACCACCATCTGTAAGTTGCCTTCAAAGTCACTCACTATTCTAACTTGGAAATATATTGTTGTATCTTCATTGATGCTGGTCAAAATCCTGGCACCACTTGTAAGTTGCCTTCATAGTCACTCACCATCCTAACTTGGAAATATATTGTTGTATGTTCACTGTCACTAGGTCAAGATCCTGGAACTCTCTCCCTAACAGCATTGAGGTTGTACCTACACCTCAGGAACTACAGCAGTTAAGATCACCACCACCTTCTCCAGGGCAATGGGTAATAAATTCTAGACTTATTGTCTCTTGAATTAATTAAAAAAAAACAAGTTTACACTTGTTTCCATTAAAGACAATTTAAAGTTTAATTTCTGTGCAGTAACTTATTTCTTCCATCTTACTTTCTTGTCAAACTCTTGTCCACACATGATCACCACAGAGAAAAGAATTCAAAAGATGAACATCTGACAAGATTGAGAATTGCTGATAATGCAGATCCTCTTACATTACATGGTAATGGAACCCATGAATCAATGAATGGGAAGAACCTCAGTGAAAAGCAAAGGCTAGATATATGTATTTGATCTTCAATCATTAAATTACACAGGAGCATGATCTACCAGATACAACAGAAAATATTACTGTTCTTTTCCTTGCAAACCTGCTCCTTGTGCTGAAGGTTCTGATTAGAACATAGAACATAGAACATTACAGCACAGAACAGGCCCTTCGGTTCAGAAATGCATTGAGAAATGCATTAATGCATAAATGCATAAATGCATTTTCAGAAATGCATTAAAGGTTCAGAAATGCATTGAGGAAAAGACACAAGTTTCTTTTGGATGAAAAGTTGGTACTGAGACAAATAAAAACAAAAGATCACACTCTGGAATCTATTGAGATATTCCATCATGTCCTGTTCACTCTGCACTCCCCATATTGCTGTTGCCAAACTATTGTGTATGTCTGCTGTCCTTTGGGTTCCAGCTTTCTCTTCTAGAATGTTTTGTGGGCTAATAATTTGAAGTATCAGTGGGAGGTCTATTTTTCAAAATGAACTTTAGAGCTTCATATAAGAAATTATTGTTGTGATTTGAACCCTTTGTATTCTAAAAGCAGATTTTCAGACTGCCCCTTTATACCAGTTTCCACTCTGAGATTTTCTGCATGTTGTTCCCCGCTCCATTCCCACTTAGGCAGCACTGTTAATATTGCTGCCTCACAGTGCCAGGGATCCAACTTCAATTCCAGGCTGGGGTATATTTGGAATTTGCACGTTTTTCCTGAGTCTGCTTGGGTTTCCTCCGGTTACTCCAGTTTCCTCTCGCCATCCAAAGATGTGCAGGTTAGGTTGATTGGTCATGCTAAATTGCCCTTTAGTGTCAGGGGATTAGTGGGGCAAAATGTATGGGATGCAGATTCAATGGGCAGAATGGCCTCCTTCTGCACTGTAGGGATTCTATGATTCGATGATTATTTGCCAACAGCCCGAGTTAGGCATGTGCTAAAATCATTCTGAAAGTATTACCAAGTCAATAGCTTTTATCCATCCTATGGTGAATCTAGCTGAGTGCTGACAATCATATGTTACTGCCAAAATTATTTACTGCTTGGAACAACAGTTCTATAGTCTGCTAAGAAAAAAGGAAAACATGATTTAGCTTGCTAATAGTTAGATCTTGGCCCATTTAATCATTCATATTGAAATTGAATCAAGCTAATGGACTTCACTGTGCTAAAGAGAATCTTTGCCATGCTGTTAATATATGAATGTTGACATGTACACGATTGACAATAAAGATATTATATTTCATGAGGTTAACTTGCAGTATTCACTATCTCACCCAGAATAGCTTCCTGTTCCAAGAGGTAAGTACAGTATTTGGCATTAAGTGAAAGCTTGCATCTTGCTGTGCTTCTGAGATAATTATTTATATGGGTAATTTTAATTTTTGTTGCTAATTTTTCTGAAAAAGTTTTTTATTCATTAACATCTTTCATAATCAATATACCAAAGAACTTCATGATTAATGAAGAAATGATTGTACACTGCAGTAAATAAAATATTTATGACTGGTATCTGGCTTCCACAAAATATCATCTTCTAATTTCATCTTTTTCATTTATTTGCCTTAATGCTATTGAAGTTTCAATAGATATAGATCAGGATTCACCAGGCTTGCTTGTCCCTGGCAAGAATCAGTTGGCCCATTGAATCAAGTGTCAGGCCTAAAATGGGATTCTCACTGGGCGACAAGCCCACTGCGATCCTCTTACTCAGCCCTAACCTTACCGCAATGTTTACATTGATTTGACAGGTTGGATATTTTGTGAGATGTAACTTCCTCTTTTCTAACTGCAATGTTTACAAAGCACTCAAGATGCATTCAAGCATGAAGGGAAAGAAAAATAAACAAGGCTCTTTGGTAGTGCATAGGTAATCCATACCTGTCAATCAAACCTTCAAAGGGTGCACCACCAGATACTAACCCTTTCAATGGTAAAAGGGTACTCCCCAGCAAAACTGTATCAAAGCATTCCAACAACTGTGGGTTTTGGGAGAAAGCAAGGGGATCTCTCAGGAAATCCCGACAGGTCATTTTTATTAGAGCACTTTAAAGAGGGCTTTTAACTCCTGGGCCAGTCACTACTATGGAATGGAGTGTTGTGATAATTTTGAGGGCATCCAGGTATCCAAAGGGCGTGAATGTCAAAATGACAAGGGCAATTCAAAGGTTTCAGAGGACAGAAGCAATAATGAGTATCTTAGCCTGGAATGGCGTCAGAATTCATCATCCTGAATATAAACAATGCTTTTCCCAGGGCAACAAGAATGGCTCCAGTCACAAGATCCCATCTGGAGGGACTCAGGATCGAGGCCTTTCCCTACCCAAAGAGCACTCAACCTCCAGATCCCTTGGGGAATCCCTCCTCCTGCAGACCAGCACTGGCAGAGGGGAGCATGAGCACAGCACTTACCTTCTAGACCACCCTCGGAATACAAGGTTCTAGGTCAGGGAGTCCACTTCAGGATGCCAAGAGGGCAATGCAAAGTTGACACAGGACGTCTTGAGGTGACCCCATCCAGGAATGTCTCTTTCTTGTGGGTGGCAGAGGTTGTTGAGACATCTGCCTTGGAGCGATGCATGACGTGGGAGGGGGATGACCTGTTCTTTCATTGATTCACCGGGGGAAAGGATGCTCCTCTATGCTGATGGTTGGGAGTGCTGCCCTTGCCAGCGAGAGCCACTACGTCCATTGGTGAGTTGGGGGAGAAGGGCAGGAAGTAGGGATCTCTTAGTGTGGAGATCAGGCACCCTTTAAAAATGACTGATTCCTGAATTGAAATGGTTCACATGAATCCACCTGACAAGCACAGCTAACACCAACACGAAACGTTTTGGTTTTTCCACTGATGGAAGCATTTAAGCGTGCAAATGGCAGAATTTTTACCAAAAAGCTGATTTGACAATGGTTTGAGGAGCCACAGTTGTAGCCAGCAGGATCACGCCCAGTCAACTGAGGCCATTTAATCATCATAGAAATTTCCCTGGCCTTTTCCCTCATTGTCTCCATTTTTAGATCAGTAGTTTCCACCTTGGCCAGTGAAGGTGCTGATCTGTGGGTTTTGCAGGGCCTCTCATTGACACTCCCTCCCATCCAGGGAGCAGCCCTGCACCCCTGATTGCTCAGCAAGCCCACTCCATGAATTTTAATCGGTTCTCCATTTCAAGATAGCAGTGAACGTGTCTATAACATGTTGAGCGGAGTTGGGATCCCCATCAAGCTCCCAATTCAGATTCCTAACCTGAATAACAATAACGGTTATAACCTGAATAACGGGAGACTTTTATTGCGGATGCAGGCAACAAATGAGTGACAGTTAGCAGGTGCTTACTGTCTCAAGATACTCCTTTATTGTAAAATGATTTTGTAGATTGGTCAGCAGACATGAATGTTGAGGTTAGCCCTGGTTTCCTATATATGGTTCCCTCAGCATTTCCTGAAAATGCTGCTTTGTTTTACCACAGTGACATTTATCTGATTCCTGGATAAAGGTCACTGATGTAATCATTATTCTGTTATTGCATATCATTTGAACAGTAATTATATTAAAATCTTATGCAGGTAATGAAATTAATAAATGCATGGATTCCTACATGGTGCCATTTACAATGCTGTCCAGTTGAGGGAACCCACTCCTTCAGTAAAAGCTAAGTTTAGCCATTGCCTCCTTTTCACAGGGAAAGTAGTGTCCTTGCAAATGTAGCATTAAGCACCTTCCTAACAAATATGTGTTCACTGCACATTGCTTGATGTAACACAGGTCCATTGCTGAGAGTTGGGGATTGTGAATACAGCATCTTGCTGTAATGCAAGAAGCTGTAATCACAGCTGTAATCTATGTAAAGTGCTCCTTCGGAGGGTCATTGCAGACTCTTCAGCACTGTAAGGATTCAATTGTTCCATCTTGTTGTTGCCTCATGAACTTATTCCCCTCATTTATATAATACTATAGGTTATATCCAACTGTTAGTAGCAGAACTGCATTCCACACAATCTGCTATTCCATGGTTTGCCAAGTTCCATAATCCACCAGAATGAAAAAAACAATTCAGGCCACTAATTTTATTTTCCCATTTCACTGGTGTTCCATTTTAAAATATATAAGACCAATTTGGACCAGTATTCTTATTTCCCTATTTTACCATTTTTTTTCCTTCTGGGCTCACATTACCAAATGACTTCTGTTTGTTCAATGAATGCAGAAGACCATGAGCACAGGTATACCTGAGAATGGGATGCCAACCTGCTGGCAATGTAACACAGCATGTTATAGACATAGGTAGTCAATCAAATCTGATCAAAACTCTGCAACTTGCTGTATCCAGATGTAGAGTTATTCTATGAATAGAGAAACAAACAATGGGAGAAGTTGGCATCCTCATTCTCAATGATGGGTGAGTGAAAAAACAAAGCTGAAACAAGTCCAATCATCTTCAGTCAGAAGTGTCAAGTGGAGCGTTTTTGTCTTCCCTTCCTGACTCCCCACTATTGCAGATACTGTGCTTCACCAAATTTGATTCATACCAGTGAAACAGGGAGGTGCAGTGGATACAATGAAGCATGTGGGTGGAAATTTCAAGTGCTGTTGTAGTGAAGGGGGGCGGGTGGTGGGATGGAAAATGTAGCAGGCCAATCACTTCAGCAGCATTGGAACTATTGATGGAACTAGCGCTTCAGCAGGACTGAAAAATCCAACTGGCAGAACTGGGGGACTGTAAAATTCCTTTGGTGGGAGAGGCAGTAAAATTACACACATGGGCATCAACAACACCTTCAATAAAATGCTGAAGGCTTATGCTGCAATCAAACCTTAACCACGATTTTATAGAATAGCTACAACACTGGCTTTTAATTTGATCTAATTTGATTGATTATTGTCACATGTATTGGTGGACAGTGAAAAATATTGTTTCTTGTGTGCTATACAAAGCAATCCATTTATAGAAAAGGAGATTGCAGAATGTAACATTACAGTCATAGCTGGGGTGTAGCAAAAGATCAACTTAGTACAAGATCGCTCCATTCAAAAGTCTGATGAAGCTGTTCTTGAGTCATAAGAACATAAGAACTAGGAGCAGGAATAGGCTATCTGGTCCTTTGAGCCAGCTCTGCTATTCAATAAGATCCTGGCTGATCTTTTCCTGGACTCAACCCTCCTTACCCAGCTACTCACCATTACCCTTAATTCCTTTACTGTTCAAAATGTTATCTATCCTTACTTTAAAAACATTCAGTGAGGTAGCCTCAACTGCTTCATTGGACAGGAAATTCCACAGATTCACAACCTTTGGATGAAGAAGTTCCTCCTCAAATCAGTCCTAAATCTGCTCTCCCTCATTTTGAGGCTATGCCCCCTATTCTAGTTCCACCTGCCAGTAGAAACCCCCTCACCCCCGCCGCTTCTGTCTTATCTATTCCCTTCATAACCTTATGTGCAACTATAAGATTTCCCCTCATTCTTCCGAATTCTTATGAGTATAATCCCAGTCTATATTTGGCCACACAGTCATAATTGTATAAGAGTACAGTAAGGAGCTGAGGACACCGATGTTGAGAGTGATTGTGGCAGTGGTGCTGTTGTCTAGCCTTACTGATTGCAATCTCTGGGTTAGGAAGGTCAGGATCCAGTCACAGAGGGAGGTGCTGAAACCTAGGCCATAGAGTTTGGAGATGGGTTTTGTGGGAATAATGGTGTTGAAAGCTGAGCTGTAGTCAATAAATAGGAGTCTGACGTAGGTGTCTTTGTGGTATAGGTGTTCCAGGGTTGAATGCCAGGCTAAGGAGATGGCATCTGCTGTGGACTTATTGTGGCAATAGATGAACTGTCGTGGATCCAGGCAATATGGGAGGCTCGAATTGATTTTTGTCATGACCACCCTTTCGAAACATTTCATAATGGCATCTACCCAACAATGTTGAAAATTGTCCTGGTATGTCCTATCTGGAAAAAACAGGACAAATCCAGTTCATGCAATTAACATACATAGAACATAGAACATAGAACATCACAGCGCAGAACAGGCCCTTCGGCCTTCGATGTTGCGCCGACCAATTATGAAAAAAAAAAGCAATGACCTTCCAAACTAAACCATTCCCTTCTGTTCCATAAACTTATCAACTAACCTCTTAAACACCACCAAACTTGGCGCATCTACAACTGCCGCAGGCAGGGTATTCCACTCCCTAACCACCCTCTGGATAAAGAACCTACCTCTGATATCCGTCCTATAACTATCACCCCTTAATTTAAAGCTGTGTCCCCTCGTGCTAGCTTTCTCCATCCTAGGAAAAAGGCTATCACTGTCCACCCTATCTAAACCTCTAATCATCTTATATGTTTCGATTAGGTCCCCTCTTAGCCGCCTCCTTTCTAACGAAAACAACCTCAAATCCCTCAGCCTCTCTTCATAAGACCTGCCCTCCATACAGGCAACATCCTGGTAAACCTCCTCTGTACCCTCTCCAATGCCTCCACATCTTTCTTATAATGTAGGGACCAGAACTGCACACAATACTCCAAGTGCGGCCGCACTAGAGTTTTGTACAGTTGCAACATGACGTGGCGGCTCCGAAATTCAATCCCTCTACCAATAAAAGCCAAGACTCCATATGCCTTCCTAACAACCTTCTCGACCTGACTGCCTACTTTCAGGGATCTATGCACATATACACCAAGATCCCTCTGTTCATCAACACTATTAAGAATCCTACAATTAGCCCTATACTCTACACATTTATTATTCCTGCCAAAGTGCATTACCTCACACTTTTCCACATTAAACTCCATTTGCCACCTCTCGGCCCAGCTCTGCAACTTGTCCAAGTCTCTCTGCAAACTATACCACCCCTCTTCACTATCTACCACTCCACCGACTTTAGTGTCATCCGCAAATTTACTAATCCATCCTTCAATACCCTCATCCAGATCATTTATAAAAATTACAAACAGCAGGGGCCCCAAAACAGATCACTGAGGTACACCACTAGTAACCGAACTCCACGATGAATATCTCCCATCAACCACCACCCTCTGTCTTCTATCTGCCAGCCAATTCCTAATACAATTAGCTAAATCACCCTCTATTCCACACATCTGCATTTTCTGTAGAAGTCTTCCATTGGCCACCTTATCAAACGCCTTACTAAAGTCCATATATACCACATCAACCGCCTTACCCCCATCCACCTCTTCGGTCACTTTTTCAAAAAACTCAATAAGGTTAGTAAGGCACGACCTACCCTTCACAACACCATGCTGACTATCCCCAATCAATTCATTTCTCTCTAAATAACTATAAATCCTATCCCTAATAATTCTCTCCAATACCTTGCCCACAACAGAAGTAAGACTCACTGGCCTATAATTCCCTGGAAGGTCTCTCTTCCCTTCTTAAACAATGGGACCACATTCGCTATCCTCCAGTCCTCCGGAACCACACCCGTAACCAACGACGACATGAAGATCAGAGCCAGAGGCTCTGCAATCTCCTCTCTTGCCTCCCAGAGAATCCTAGGGTAAATCCCGTCCGGCCCAGGGGACTTATCCAACTGCAAACCCTCAAGAATATCTAGCACATCCTCCCTATCTACTTCAATACTTTCCAGTTTGCAACCCTGTACCTCAGTGTTCTCCACAACTACATTTACATCTCCCTGCGTGAATACCGAAGAGAAATATTTGTTCAGTGCCTCTCCAATCTCTTCAGGCTCCACGCACAACTTCCCACTGCTGTCTCTGACTGGCCCTAATCTTGCCCTAACCAATCTTCTATTCTTAACATACCGAAAGAAAGCTTTAGGATTGTCCTTGATCCTATCAGCCAAAGTCTTCTTGTGAACCCTTTTAGCTTTTCTCAATTCACTCTTTAGCTCCCTCCTGGCTAATCTATAGCTATCCATTGCACTAACTGAGCCTTCAAGCCTCATCCTGACATAAGCTTCCTTTTAACCAGCGAATTAACTTTTTTAGTACACCATGGTTCCCTTACTCGACCATTTCCTCCTTGCCTGACAGGGACATACTTATCAAGGACTCGCAGTATCTGCTCCTTGAATAAGCTCCACATTTCAGATGTTCCCAGTCCCTGTAGTTTCCTAGTCCAATCTATGCACCCTAATTCCCTCCTTATGGCCTCATAATTACCATTCCCCTAGCTATAACTACTGCCCCCAGCTTCATGCCTATCCCTATCCATCACTAAGGTGAACATAACTGAATTGTGGTCACTATCACCAAAACGTTCACCAACTTCCAAGTCTAACACCTGGTCTGGCTCATTGCCCAGCACCAAATCCAATGTAGCCTCACCTCCAGTTGGCCTATCTACATACTGAGTCAAAAAACCTTCCTGCACACTTTGTACAAAAACTGACCCCTCTAACGAGCTAGAGCTATAGCTATTCCAATCAATATTAGTAAAGTTAAAGTCCCCCATAACAATTACCCTATTACTTTCACTCCTGTCCAGGATCGACTTTGCAATCCTTCCCTCTACCTCTCTAGAACTTTTAGGAGGTCTATAAAAGACTCCCAACAGGGTGACCTCCCCTCTCCTGTTTCTAATACTAACGGCCATTCTTTTTATTCATTAATGGGTGTGCGCATTTCTGGCAAATGTTTGTTCAGCGAGTGTAGAAGACCACGAGCATAAGTGTACCTGGGGCGGCACAGTATTGAACACTGCTGCTTCACAGCACCAAGGACCTGGGCTTGATTCCCGGCTTTGTGGAGTTTGCACATTCTCCCCGTATCTGTGTGGGTTTCTTCCAGGTGTTCTGTTTTCCTCCCACAGTCCAAAGATGTGCGGGTTCAGTGGATTGGCAGAAATGATGAAGGGAGTGAATGCTTCAGGTGATGAATCAGATAACCAACCAAAATCCTGGAACTCTCTGCATATTATCACTGTAGGAGTACTTTTGCCATATTGAACTGTTCAAGATGAAGATATACCTGCACTTTTTCATGGACAATGAGGGATTGACAATCTAGGTTGGCTTTTCCAGCAGTGCCCATATCCTGAAAGGTGTTTTCTTCAGTTTAAAGTTTATTTGTTAATGTCACAAGCAGACCTACATTAACACTGCAATGAGATTACAGTGAAAATCTCTTCGTTGCCACAATCTGGTACCTATTCAGATACACTGAGGGAGAATTTAGTATGGCCAATGTATCTAACAGCTCATCTTTCAGACATGGGAGAAAACAGGAGCAGCCAAAAGGAAACTCACGCAGACATGGAAAGAACGTGCAAACTCCACACAGATAGTGACCCACACGGAATTGAACCCGGGTTCCTGACACTGTGAGGCAGCAGTGCTAACCACTGTGCCACCATGCCACCCAATGTGCAGTATCTGCAGTCAGTTGGAATCAATTTAAAAGGACTCTAAACCTATGCTATACACTTGTGTGTTGCAGAGGGAACACTGAAATTAGGATCTCTGCCACCATTGCAGATTAAGTACATGGTTTGCATCTCAAGTGCGATAAAATGAGAGCACAGCAATTTTATAAGTAAAGTCAATATAATTTAGTTTCAGACATTATGCAATTTGAATGAAGGACATTGAGTTTTATTGAACTTGCTGCAACCTTTTTGAAAATGCTATAATCAGGGCTCTTGTGAAAGGCTCACATTTATCATATGAATGGAAAGGAAACATCTGGTGTACAGCATAGATGGTGTTGGTTATATATGTGAATACTTAACAAAGGGGAGATAATTAAACACCATTATCCATACTATATCAAAGCCATATTGACATAACTGATGATAAATTGTGACTTCAACATCAGGTTAATGTGCTTGCTTCTGTCTATTCCATTAATAAAGGTTCAGCAGCTTAATAACTTTGTTCAAATATCAGGAAGAGAAATTTAGCGTAGATACATTAATGGCGATTTCACCACAAACACTGGCAAACACCTAATGGTTTAGTTTGATTTTTCATCAATTATTAACCTAAAAGCAACCTTAATTTACTCTCTGTCTTTCCTGCATTACAGCAGTGACTACAGTTCAAAATTGCTCACTTTGCTGTAAAACACTTCAGAGCATCCTGAGATTGTAAACAGGTTTAATGAAATTGAAGTTTTTTTCTTACAATTTCCATAACATCTATCATCTGTGATGCCCAATAATTAAGCATCGTTAAGAATTAAGGTAGCTGCTTATACATTACCTTTTCTTACCCTATACAAGGTCAGTTCAAATTACCAGTTACAAATTTGCCAATTTGCTTTGAAAATGATACATATGGTACACAGTGCAGTGGCACAGCACATCAAGGCCTCAGTGCATTGTAGCATGGAGAATTGCTACCATTTCCCATAATGTATTCATGTAAAATGTGACCTAAATTCTTGGCCATGAATCGTGAGCAGAACCAAACCTTCTGATCCTCAGTAATTCATGCAAATGTGAGATCAAGGCCAGGGTATGTCATGTTTTAAACAAAATACATCAGATATAAGTACAGCTAAGATACTGTCACACAGATAGCAATTTCCATTTCCATTTTTCACAAATCAGGGTACACTTGTCATAACACTGCTGTCATTGACATCACTGTCTCTGCAAAGCTTTTCAAGAGAGAATACTTAAATACATCAATCAGATAGATGTTGCTGTTGTGTATGCCACTAAATTTATGTTAAACCAATTTGTTATTTGGTCATAGTTGAAAAAAAATCAATTTGCTACTACAAGAATTGTCAATGCACATTCAATCAATAAGTATATCAAGGAAGAGGAGGAAAACAAGAAAACAATGGTACATATATCAGCATCTATGTGAGGTTGTTTTGTTTTGTGATTGGGCTGGATTATGTGTGTTTCTGCATTTTCAGTGGGGATGGCGTGGTGGGGTGCCAAGTATACCACCTTCCCGCCCATATTCTGAATATGTTAAGTGCGAAGATGCTGAAATCATATGGTGCTGCCATATTTAAATAAATAATCAAGTGTTAATTGACCTTGTTAACAAATCACTGACCCTGATGATATACCAGCCATATCATAACACTGTTGGCTTGGGCAGATTTTTTTTTACAAACATTTTTCAATGGGATGGGAAGGAAAGTGAAATTATTATCTTCTGGTCTGTCTTTTGTGCATCAGGAGGAAGTCCCCAAAGTAGTAACCCCCTATCTTCCTACATGCCTGTTTGCTGAAACTTATCATTCTCACCTTACTGTCCCTAAACTATCCAAAATCCTGATCCAATACCCTGGAATTACCTTGATCCAGCATTCAAGGTCTCCTTGTCTTGTGCAGTCTTGGCTGTGTATAACAGTGTGCTGTTGGCACTTCTGGAACTCTTACAGTGGCTGGCCAAACTGACTGGCTGGCAGCTTGCAAGGAAAAGACCTCCTCCTCAGTGAGGGACAGATGTGGCCAATAATTTGACACGCCTGCAGCACCTCATAGTTACAATGCAGGCTGGCATGAAGCAAGTTGGCTCTATTCTGACTTCACATTTGGGACAAAGAGGGGTGAGCTGTTCACACCCTCATAATATACACCCCTCTGTCTTTAATATACGGTATGATGGAAGAATAAAAGGGTCATGTGGCCTGTTCTACATTTGACCTAAGAAGTCTAGGTTTTCTTTTTGTTAAAGATTAAAGTGGGGCTAGGGGTAGGGGTTGGTGGGGCAGATTTCAAGATATTCATACTGTAAACAATCACCAAGAAGCTGTGTTGAGGATGGATGGACTCTTAGCTCCCAAGTTACAGAAAGGTGTGAGGAATGCCAGATTTAGTAGCTGGTTATACATTAATCTGGGGTGGAGAACAATTTTGAACTCCTGAGGGTTAGCCACTTTGCATTTCTACTTGAATACAAACCCATACGATTCACAATGCTTTGAAGATAGGCTTTTAGAGGGATAGATACTAAATGAGCTGATGTGGTGTCAAGTTATAGGTTGTCATAAAAATATCATTGAACATCAGAGAAAGGGTGGCTCTGTATGAATCCAAGAGAAGGAGGTATCACAGATAGAGACAACAAGTCTGTATTATACATGAGGCAAAATATAAGTAGGAGCTCATATCTGGATTGAAGAAACCAACATTATGTAAGATTAAACAAAACTGGAAGATTAACTTTGCTTTAACTAGATGCAAGGATCTCCAGGTTAATCCATATCATGAAAGTCAGTTTGGGGATTAGATGTAATCTGGCTGGAAAGGAAAAATGAACTAAGTATGGACTCATTCTTGAAGAATGAATTGTCCACTTAAGAGATAGAGTTAAGTATAAATGTAGAGGGAGATTTTCAATCACTTTAAATGTTAAAGGAAATGCCTTTTCTGAATATAGAATATAAATTGCCTACTGAAATAGCATTTAGTCAATATTACTTTTAGTTTCTGAGTTACAGTAAAAGTCTTAAAAGTTAAAGTCTTGGGTAATCCTTTCAGCCTAGAAATTCAAATTACTTCTTAAAAAGCATCAGTGTCTATGGGGATCACAACAACCATAGTCTAGAAAATTCTGGTTTTCATTTTGATGCTAAATTTAATTAAGCAGCAGTTTAATTTCTTTCATGCCAGGTCAGAGTGTCAGATTGCAGAAAGATCTCAATTCTCAGTTGTCATCAATGCATGCCGATTTTACCTCATTCATATTCACTACCAGCCTCTCATACTTATTCATCAAACTTTGCTCGAAAAGAAAATCACCATAAGTTAACTGTTGGCAATGTATTTTTCAATCGAGAATCAATTACTGTCAACCTTTGGCTGCACCCTTAGAAAAAAATAGATACAAAAAGACATGCGAGTAAATCATATCCCTTTTCCCATTATTAACACAGGAAGATTATTTCACTCACCATTAAAACGCCAAAAGACCACCAGTCTGCACTCTGTGCATGGCCACGCCGGTTCACTACCTCAGGAGCCATATACTCTATTGTCCCACAGAAGGAATAGGCTCTTTTGTCATGGTCGACAGCTTCCTTGCTGAGCCCAAAATCTGAGCAATAAAGATAACTGTTAGTATGGCTGGAATCTTGTCAAACTATCAGAAATGATATGTTCAAATGTTCAATTGCAATGCTGCTTGGTTTGATCCTCATGAACATTAATATAAATTGCACTCACCTGTTATTTTAATGTGACCATCTTCATCCAGCAGTATACTGAAATTTAAACAGAAGTAAAATGGAATGAAGAATCACTCAATACAAACAAAACTTGAAACTCACCTTCATATTTGAAAGGTGGACAATGAAAGACACAGGCCGGGATTCTCCCAGCTTAGTGTGCTGCTCAGGTAACGCAGCGGGCTAGGAAACATTAGTGGTGGCTGTTTCACAGGATTTGTGATGGACCCCAAGCCTCCACATGAATCCCAGGCCAAGTTTTTGATCATCTCTGTGCCAATTATCATATTGAAGTGTGCATTTCAATGGTTAGCAGACCTAGGATTTTATTCTTTGGACACACCGGCATCTCCCTGACCCCGTTGGGAGTGGTTCCCTCCAGAAGGAATAGGCCCCAACTCCTGCTTTCCAGAGTGAATCCCACTGAGGCTTTCTGCAATGCTCAAAGTGTTGGAGATTCGCTCTGGCAAGTACACTAAAAGTACACGGGAATTACTCACGCTTTCTCACTCACTGGGAACTAAAGATTTTATGGTGGGAGCTTTCCGGCCACAACGTATTTTGACAATGTTGGCTGCAGGAATGTACAACCAGCACCAAGTACAGATTCTAGTCACTTTTCACATGAATTCTGGTCTTCAATGTTAGGTGAAGTGTAAGTGATTATTAACCTGGCCTACCAGAGCACAGAAATCTTCCCTGTCAGGATTAACTCTGTTTCCATTACTAATGCTAGACAAGAGATAGCAAGAGGTGCAATTAATGTCTTCTTTCAGCCAACTGATGTCTCACTGACTCTAAATCGTCAGCATCTGTCACACTGTTAAGATGAGGGTAATTTATTACTGAGGGTGGATAAAGACATTTTAGATTATATGTTCTGAGCGTGAGAGAGTTCCAATTCATAAGCTCTCTCCCATTTCTCAGAAGCAAAAACAGCGCAATTTGCTGAATGGGTTTTTGATTGTTGTTAGTGTTGGCCTCTAACTTACAGCTCAGAAGCTTGTGGGTGCAAACTCCAATCCAGAATATCAGCACATAATCCAGGCTGAAACTTCAGATATGAGGGACTTGGAGGGATTGTGAATTGTCAGAATTCACCATTGAAATGAATCATTAAACTGAGGTCTTATTTGTCAGTTCATGCAGACAAATCCATGTAAAATACTGGAATCTTGGGCTGTATTTGCACGTTATCATCACCCTGATGGCATTAGTCTAATAATATTATTATTTATCGCATTTGCTGTTTGCAGAATCTTGTGTGCAAAATGATTTTCATGCTTACTCACAAATCAACAATGGCAACATCTCAAAAATGATTTCACAAACTCCTAGAGTTCCTTTAGTGCAGGAGGGGGCTATTCAGCCATCGAGCCTGCACCAACTACAATCCCAATGCTGCCCTATCCCCACATATTTACTCTACTAATTCCCCTGACACTGAGGGGCTAATTCCCCTGACACTAAGAGTCAACCTAACCTGCACATCTTTAGAATGTGAGAAGAAACCAGAGACCTGGAGAAAAATCCACGCAGACACGAGGAAAATGCGCAAACTCCACAGACAGTCACTTGAATTGAACCCGGGTCCCTGGAGCTGTGAGGCAGCAGTGTTAACAATTGTGCCACTACAGAGATTTTATGTATCCAAAGGACTGGAAAGATGTATGCCCTGATTGGGTCAACTTTGGGGGCTGAGTTTTAATTTCAATTTGGTTTTCACCAGTTTAAAACGGTTTCAGGGAATGATAACTCTGGGCCCTTATTACATCTCACTGATGAGTTTCATACTGGATTGGGTAACATGCCTGAAACCTAGCAAATCCTCGGGACTAATTTTCTGTGGATTAGCCAGAAGCCTATTTGAAGTGGAACAACTTCTCAGGCTGGTTTTGCTATTTCATTGATACAAGAGCAGCCTTGGTCAGAAGTGTGTTGCAAACGAGATACAGGTTTCTCAAGCTTTCTTTGAGATACATGCGTAGATTTTAATTCCAGCCTTAATTTTATTTCTGAGTGAGTTCTGGACAGGTAAACTTTTGTTTCAGTTGAGCAAACATCTGAAGTGTCCCACTGAAGCAACAATTGCCTTCCATACACTCTGATTCTAAGGTCAGAACATATGGAACCAAGGGACAAGCTGAAAAATTGGTACAAAATAGGAATCAGAACCTTAGGGTAACTACTAGGACAAAATGTAGGAAATAGTGTTCCACTGGGATCATAGGTAGGACCATTATTGTTCACAATTTACTTCAATGACTTTGAAATCAGGAATCAGAAGTCAACTTGAAAATGTCAATGAATTGGGGCATATAGTTAATACTGAGAAAGACTGTGACAAAATACAAGGTGATATTAATAAGTTTGAAGAATGGGACTATAAATGGCCAATGAGTTTTAATGCAGAAAGAAATGAAGGGATGTGTTTTGATATGAGGCTACAAATGGCTTACAAAATAAGAGTCTATGTCAGATAGAGGAAGAAAGGGTGCATCTTCACAAATCACTGAAAGTAGTAACACAAGTTAACAAGGACATAAAAATGCCATGACTGGGATTCTTCCAGCCAGGAGACACCAGCAGGGGCATTTAGCGAATGCTGGTCGCAAGTCCCCAAGTGCGATATTTTAGCACAATCAGCTCCGTACCAATTATCACATGGAGAACTACCAAACAGATCTGGCTATGTTATTTTTAACGCCAGCCTGCTTTTCTTCCTCAGTCTCAACGGAGGTCTCCAGAAACTCACCATGGGACGCAAAATGGGAATACAATGAGAATTGTAGGGCCTGAGTTAAACATACAGAAATACTGCAATGCTCAGTACTCACATTTGCTTTCTCAACATCTTTTGGACAAGATTCATTAACAGTACCAATGCAGAACACTGAGATGCTGCAAGGTCAAAGCTAAAGTATCTCTCATCCTCAGTAAGACATGTTTGTCTCCCCAGTATTCAAAGTATGAGGAACATATACATGGGCTCAGTTGATTATCTTGATGCTCTAGAGGGTTGGCCACTCTAGAAATAGGAGCAGGAATAAACCATATTGATCTTTGAGCTTACCATTTCCAATACAAGTATAATCTTTCTTAAATGTGGAGGCCAAAACTGCACAAGTATACCTAATGTGGTCTCACCAAAACCTGGTATAATTGTACTAAAACTTCTTTATTCATATGCTCCGACCCTCTTGCAATAAAGACCAACATGCTATGTGCTTGCTGCATCTATTTGCTAACTTTCAGCTGTTCCTAGTATGAGCATATCCATGTCTCTTTGAACATCAACACTGACAAGTTTCTCACATTTAAAAAATATTCTGCTTTTTTATTCTTAGGATTAAAGTGAATAACTTCACACTTCCCTATACTCTCTGCCATCCAGTTAACCACTCATTTAACCTATCCATATCTCCAAATCCTCTCCAGCCGCTCTTTACAGCTTGCCTTTCTACCTAGCTTGGTACCATCAGCAAACTGTTACAGCCTTGTACCAAATTACTTACAAAGATTGGCCAGACCCCAACAATTTTCTATTTTGGCATAAATGTGAGAATAGGATGCTTCACTCTAAGAGTAATTCCATTAACAAATTAGAGATCTTTTATTATAAAAACCAGCTTAATTAAATAACACAGATTAAATATAACTCAAATCAATGAAGCAGCTTAACTATAACTCATTGAACAATATTTAAAACATAAGAAGCGACAAGTCTAATTTTTAACTTATCATTGTTTAAATTCCAAATAAGCAACTACTTCTTTCAGAATCAAAAATCACTTTAAATATAGTTAGCAATCAGAAAAAGAGGGGCAATTCTCCAAAAAGTGCTGAATTGGTGGGAAAACTGTTCTAGATTATGACTGTTTTCTTAGTTCAACTTCACATTCGAATCTCCCCACTCTGTGCACTGCAGAGGTCCCAATCGTGAATATCATTAAAAGCCCAGGATGGGGGGACCCTATTCATGCTGGAGTCTGACAGTTCAGGAATTCTGCACATGCTCGATCGTTGGCCAGCCAGGGAACCCTACAAACCACCCCTCCATGGCAACAATTCCCAGGCTGGCCCTGACCCCCTACACCCCACCCACCCTGGAGAACCCCAATGTCCAGTCTCGCCCTCACATTAATGGCAATTTTCCCATCCCCCTCACACCGACAGACTAGGGTACACAGGTTGGCATTGCTAGAGTGCCCATTGCTGGGGGAAACACCCCCGCCCCCTGACCTCCTGGGGGACTCCAATTGATGCCCCTTCATTCCAGCGGGGTCTCCCGTTAATTCCCTGAACATGGGAAGCTACCCTAAGTCCCACTGGAATAAAGTACTCCTGGCAGGATGGGAGATTCAATTGGGACCAGCAAGTTCCTGATAATGAGATAGAACATAGAACATAGAACACTACAGCACAAACAGGCCCTTCGGCCCACAAGTTGTGCCGAACACATCAAAACCTACCCAGCCATAGACCCATCTATAACCCCCAATCCCACTGGATCCCATATACTCATCCAGAAGTCTTTTAAAAGACCCCAGCGAGTTCGCCTCGACCACCACCAATGGCAGCCGATTCCATTCACTCACCACCCTCTGAGTGAAAAACTTTCCCCTAGCATCCCCTCTGTACTTGCTTCCCTGCACCTTAAATCTGTCTGAGATGTAAAACCTACTTAAAATACATTAAAAAAAAAAGATTCAAATGACTTGCCTGTCTTCCCACCGGTTTCCAGCATGGTCTGATCTTTGACTATTCTCCGGCTCTGGGAGATGCTCATGCGTTTGCGGTGCATGGGCAAATCCCAGAACAAGGCTGACAATGTACATCTCCCACTCTGACCCACCAGAAAAGTTACAGGTTATGATGGGAGAATAGTATCAATGGTATTCAGTCTTGAAGCTTTCAGAGAGAGTTTGCAATGAGAGCAGCTTTCAGATCTCTGTCTTTAAACAAACCTCAGCCTGAACTCCATAATGTTTTCTCTCTGCTACATACCTAGCTCCTCCCATTGACCACACTGTCACATGACCCTGTCAATCTAAATCCCCTCACATTTCTTTAATTAAAAGCCCCAGGAGATCTTTCCCTTTTGTAAACTGAAGTCTATCAGCTCTCTCCTAAATAAACACTACATGGCTAAAATGAGTAACTATCCTGCTTTCCCAGGATCTGAACTGCATTCCTAGTGGGCATACTGACTAGATGTAGAAAAAAATGAACTTTAAAGTGGTCCACACATAAAATATATCCATAGCACACTATTGTCACAACTTAAATACATTACTCTCTGTCTCATCAAAGTTACTAAATATGGATTTAAATAGCTCAGACTCCAGCACTGATCCTTGTAACACTTCACTATTCACTGCCTGCTGATTTGAACAAGCCCCGTTTTTGACCATTCTGTTTCTTATCCATTAACCAATCTTCTCTCCATGCTGAAAGACTATCCCCAACTTCATGAGGCTCTATCCTAAATATTAGATCTTTGCATGGCACCTCATTGAATGCATCCCTGGAAGAAGCCATCCTCACAATTCCCTGGGGCATCAACTTATTGATGCTCGAAATGGATTCCTCCTTTCTCTCTGTGCTTGTGAAAGTATGCAGGAAAGGCCTGTAAGTGCATTGCAGACTTTTAATCATCCCTCAAGTATTATCCTTTTCATCAAAAGATCTCAGAACACATCATCTGTTCCAGATAAGCTAAGCTTAGAGGGGCAACGCTTTCTAACACATCTCCACAGAGATATCCACCACCACAAATTGCTGTGCTGATCTGTTAAATATGTGTCACCATGTGAAAACTCTACTCTCATTTGTCTCAGTTAAATGTGAATATTTGAGTTGGCGAATGTTAAACATGAATCGTTAGACAGTGCACCCTCAGAAAAAATCAGGAAGAATCACTTTTGGTGAGCATGAGTAAAGTTGAGCCCTAACATCTGGGAGAATTTATGGGAGATCTCTGTCCTCCTTCTCCTCATATTTTTTTTCCTCCTCATCCTCATCTGAGGATACAGATAGCTCTTACATTTCCTCAATTTATCTCCATTGCAACTGCCAAGTTGTGCAAGGCAACAACAATCCTGGACACCCTCTGTGACACATATTGCAATGCTTCGCTGGCCTGGTCAAAGCATCAGAAACATATTTTGAGCAATTCTATAGTCTGCTCTATGACTGTCCTTGTTGACCTGTGTGCAGTATTGCAATACTTCTCTGCAGGGCTGTGGGGCACTGGTAGCATAACTTAGCAGCATGAGTCACGACAGCTCCCTGGGAAATAAGCACGCACCTGCATTTTTTTTTTCTGTGGTCATAGACAACTTGAATGTTCAGAGAGTGAAACTCCTTCTGACTGACATTTAATGAATTTTCATGATATGCAAATTAACATAAATAGGCTCCTGCCATCAGGCAGCTGATGCCCGCTCCTCCCTTGTCACATTGTACACACATGCCAGTGTTAGAAAATGAAGATTTCAGCTCTTGGCTGATAAAGTCTGCCACATTTCCAGCTCTAACAGACACTATTAATTACTACCCAAAGCGTCTGCAAAGGAATACAGATAGGTTCAGTAAGCAAATTGAAAATTGGCAAATAGATATAGTGTGGGAAAATGTAAGAATTTCCACGTTGGTAAGAAAAGCAGAATATTATTAAATGGAGAAAGGCTGGAAAATGTTGTCATGTACAGGGATCAGGATGTGCTCTGGCATTAATCATAAATTAGCATGCAGGTACAGCAGGTAATTAGGAACATAAATTGAACATAGGCCTTTATTGCAAGGGCATGGAGCATAAAAACAGGGAAGTCTTGTTATAACCAGCCAAGGTGTTGGTGAGATCACATTCAGAGTAATGCGCACAGTTTTAGAATCATAAAATCCTTACAGTGCAGAAGGCACCTTTCAGCTCAAAGAACCGGCACCAACCACAATTCCAACCAGATTCTATTTCCTACAACCCCACACACCCAGCTAACCCCGAATTCAAAGGTCAATTCATCATGACCAATCAATCTAATCCGCACATTTTTGAACTATGGGAGGAAACTGGAGTAAGAACTCAGTAAGAATCTAGCAACACCAATTTTAAATCCAACCGATTTATTTGACAGTAAATTTGCGAGCTTTCGACACTCTGTCTTCGTCAGGCAAGAGTGTCGAAAGCTCGCAAATTTACTATCAAATAAATCGGTTGGATTTAAAATTGGTATTGCTAGATTCTTACTGAGTTCTTACTACTTATTAGTAAATTTGCAGATGACACTAAAGTCGGTGGAGTGGTAGATAGTGAAGAGGGGTGTTATAGTTTGCAGAGGGACTTGGACAAGTTGCAGAGCTGGGCCGAGAGGTGGCAAATGGAGTTTAATGTGGAAAAGTGTGAGGTAATGCACTATGGCAGAAATAATAAATGTGTAGAGTATAGGGCAAATGGTAGGATTCTTAGTAGTCTAGATGAACAGAGGGATCTTGGTGTGTATGTGCATAGATCCCTGAAAGTAGGCAGTCAGGTCGAGAAGGTTGTTAGGAAGGCATATGGAGTCTTGGCTTTTATTGGTAGAGGGATTGAATTTCGGAGCCGCAACGTCATGTTGCAACTGTACAAAACTCTAGTGCGGCCGCACTTGGAGTATTGTGTGCAGTTCTGGTCCCCACATTATAAGAAAGATGTGGAGGCATTGGAGAGGGTACAGAGGAGGTTTACCAGGATGTTGCCTGGTATGGAGGGCAGGTCTTATGAAGAGAGGCTGAGGGATTTGAGGTTGTTTTCGTTAGAAAGGAGGAGGCTAAGAGGGGACCTAATCGAAACATATAAGATGATTAGAGGTTTAGATAGGGTGGACAGTGATAGCCTTTTTCCTAGGATGGAGAAAGCTAGCACGAGGGGACACAGCTTTAATTAAGGGGTGATAGTTATAGGACGGATATCAGAGGTAGGTTCTTTACCCAAAGGGTGGTTCGGGAGTGGAATGCCCTGCCTGCAGCAGTTGTAGATGCGCCAAGTTTGGTGGCGTTTAAGAGGTTAGTTGATAAGTATATGGAAGAGAAGGGAATGGTTTAGTTTGGAGGGGCATTGCTTTTTATATTGGTCGGCGCAACATCGAAGGCCGAAGGGCCTGTTCTGTACTGTAATGTTCTATGTTCTATGTACCCCAGTCCAAGCCAGCTTCTCTACATCATGGAAACTGGAGGACCCAGAGGAAACACTTACAGACGCAGGGAGAGAATGCACAAACTCCACGCAGACAGTGCCCTGAGGCCAGAATTGAACCTGTGTCCCTGGCACTGTGAAGCAGCTGTGCCAACCAGTGTGCCACCATAATCTCCTTATTTAAGAAAGGACATAGTTACCTTGGAAACAGTTGAGAGAAGGCTCACTATGTTGATTCATGGAATTCATGGGCAGTCATTCTGAGGAAAGGTTGAGCAGGTTGGGATCATACAAACTGAACTTCAGAAGACTGAGGCATAATCTTACTCAACATTTAAGATTCTGAGGGGTATTAACTGGGTAGATACTGAGAGAATGCTTTGCCTCGTAGGAGAACGTAAAACCCGGCGGTAGTTCCAGAAGAAGCGATCGCCCATTTAAAACAGAAATGAGGAGGAATTTTAATTCCCAGAGGATCTTTAATCTATGAAATTCTCTACCTAAAGGGCAATGGAGGCTGAGTTGCTTAAAAATTCAAGATTGAGTTTGAAAGATTTTTTTTACCTATAACAGAATTATAGACGGCAGATAGGAGAGTCCCGTTCAGGCCAAGATCAGATCAGCCATTATCTTTTTGAATGGCAGAGCAGCTTTGGCAGACTGAATGGCCTATTCCTATGTTTTATGTTCTTGTTCCATTGAGACTGCCACTTCCAGACTTCAAAAATAAGATAGTGTGTGGATTTTTCCAAATTTTATATCTCACACCGAACAAGAAGGGTCAAAATACTGGCCATCATAAAACTACAGTTGTTTGCGTGATTATAATGTGCTTTTGTACAAGTTCAAATAAGAAAATAATAAAATTTTAAAAAGCAAAAAAACTATACCCAGTCAAAAAACAAGGTAGAGATCCAAATGAGGGACTTGGAAAATTAACATAAATGGTAATAGATGTCTGGAAGTGATTATAGATAAGAATCTAATCATTGCTTTTAATTATCAACTGAAACAAGTGAAATAATTTTTAATTATTTGAAGTCTGAAGTTAGATGCACTTTAGTACCAGTTATTGATTTATAATGCAGTCAAGCACTTCTTATCCAAACCAATAAAACTGAGTTCAATTTACATAAAATTGGAAGGAATGTCTAAAATAAAGACAAAATCTGTGGATGCTGGAATCTGAAACAAAAACAGTACATGCTAGAAAATCTCAGGAGTTTTGACATCATCTGTGGGGAGAGAATAGAGCCAATGTTTTGAGCTTTTGCCAGAGTCATCCAGACTCAAAAAGTTGCCTCGACTTGCTCCCCACAGGCGCTGTCAGACCTGCTGAGATGTTCCAGCATTTCCTCTTTGCGAGGGAAAATGTCTGTTGGCTGCACCTCGTAGTAGAAATGCAGCAACATCTATCTGATATGTAATGCTGTTGCAGCATTGAAAGAGTTGTATTTAGCCACATGACTTGGAGCCAGCCCACAGATGTCACCTTCTCTTGGTTCAAGCTGGGCCGGCACCAAAATAAAACAAACTACAGTTTGTTCAATATCATTTACAGAAGACATTTAACAGGCAATCCAGCTTCAAACATTATCAGGTAGAAATCAGGTTATTATGTGTTACACACTTAGGTTTAACATCTCGTGCTTCAGAAATGTTTCAGAGTCTTTGGAGTAAATTTTAAATGGACAAATAATGACGGGAAAGGATCTTGGAAATTCTGGTATGGAATCTTGGCACATGAAGTTCTAGACCTGATGATAGCATTCTGTTTGTCTCATTATTAAATATTTTCCACTATTTTATTATAATATATTGCTATTTTTATTTGTCAGTCAACGTGTTTTAAAAATTGCAAACACAAATAAAACTTGAAAATATGGAACTACGGGAGGTCCGATAACATCTAAAATAAGATTTCAGATTAGATCAAGAATCTGTATCTGAAATATTTATTAAGCTTTTTCCTTTGCAGAACGATGCTGCACATTTCCACTGTCTACTAATTACACTACTACAGTGACTACACTTCAGAGCTTCATTCTTATGATATTCTGAAGTCATGAAAATTGATAGATAAAGACATGTTTTTCTTTCCAGTTTTAGAAGTTTTATTATACTGCCATATTCTTCTATCAAATTTGCACCACTCTAACGCTCACTGCCCCCACACACCCTAGGGTCTAGATGCTGACAAACAAATTACATGCAAACTATAATGATGCCTTTGCATTGATGGAGATACCAGTGATGACAATGTAGTCAACAACATTCTAGAATGAATAGGGTGGTATCAAGTTAGGAACACAGGAACATAAGAACTTAACAGTCCATAAGAACAAAATAGTCCAAAGATGTGCGGGTTAGGTTGATTGGCAATTATAAAATTGCCCCTTAGTGTCCTAAGATGCTTAGGTTAGAGGGATTAGCGGGTAATAATATGTAGGGATATGGGTGTAGGGCCTGGGTGGGATTGTGGTTGGTGCAGACTCAATGGGCCAAAGGGCCTCTTTCTGCACTGTAGAGTTCTATGGTTCTATGGCTCATAAGGGCACGAGTAGGCCATTCAGCCTATTAAGCCCGCTAACCCATTGCTAATCATCGATTTCAATGTCTTTTCTTCATACTACCCTCATATCCTTTTGTTATTTATTGCATTTATATAATATCTGCATGCTATCAAATTTATGGGCCTGCCCATGAAAACTGGAAAATCCAAGTCCTTGTGTTTGCAACAACACACAAGACAGACAAATATCACCTTGCCAGCCATGTTAAATGAAGTCATAAGTGGAAGGAATTAGAATATTTTGCACATATCACAAAAGCCACTTTTCCTTTGTGAGAGAAAGAAACATGTCTTACTTTTCCGGTTTTAAGTCTCTATAAATGATCCCAAGGCCATGAAGGTGGTCTAAAGCCAAGGCCAGCTCAGCTAGATAGAATTTGACATCTTCTTCTGTAAACATCACCTACAGGAAGAAAACCATGCAATTACTGTTTAACTAGCTATCTGGCATAAGGGTATTATTATTCTTTTCAAACCATCAAATCTTTTATAAACCTGAATTCAGTATAGAAGGTTGAAAATGTCAAAGAAAAACAGAGTACAGTTCTTCAGATAAATTATTTGATTTCAATTTATCCTGGGAGCTGTTCACAATTATCTAAAAGTATCCATAATCATGTGACATCTCCAAAACTGATTTCCTCAGCATTTTTAAATGTAAAGAGGAATAATACTATATTATTGAGACTAAAATTGTACAGGCAGTGATTTCAGCAGTTCCACAGGGATTTATTAACGGATGTATAACGTGCACACAGGAAGCCATTCAATTCATAAAGTTCATGCTACTTCCTCTTGGAGCAACTCAGTAAGTTCCAAGCATCAACTTGATTTCTTCGCTCTGCAAGCTAGTTTTAATCTTAAGGTCCATTGCAATGCTTCATGATAAAATGGAACTTTCAGATAAATTGTAAAACCAGGAACACACCTTACCGTTTTGCTGGTTCTAGTGAATATAAAAAAAAATCTCAGAGCGTCATCAGAACGGGAATAGGGAGTTCTCTCATATCTTTACTAACATGTCCATCTTTCTTGTAATGATAGTGAATAAAATGTTGCCAACATACCTCTTTGGATAGTCTTGTAAAAAGATCACCTCCTCTTAGAAAATCTAAAATCAGATACAATTTTCCTTCCGTTTGGAATGCTGCAGGGAGACAGAAAAGAATGAAGATGTCTTTTTTGATTTGGTTATCTGATTCAGCAACATTTTTAAACATAGAAACAACATGAAGATTTTAAGCGAGCAAGTAAATCCAGTGAGAAATTGAGAAAGCAGGGCAAAATAGAATTGGGAAAATGACTAAATACGGGGTACACATAACCAAAGAAATAGGAAGGTTTTATTGGTTGGAAATAGAAATGAGGAAGAACTCCAACAAGGGTTGGAAAATACCTCTGCACGTCCAGGAGACAGTAAAAGAATTATCATGTTAATCAGTAAGCATTTCAATGAGCTAGAAATTGGTTGCTTGAAAAAAAAGCAAGTGAACAATAAAGTAAGCATGTAGGTTCCTCAAGATGGTAAAACACAAAGAGAAAATGTTCACTGTTTACAACAGACCCATCTACATTCTGAACTGAGAGGTCACCAACCAGGATTGCTTCATGGTTCAGGCTGTTGAACATAAATGATTATTCTGGGTCCAATTTTTGCAATGTGTCAGGAAATTCAAGGGAATTAGAAGAAAGACATTGAGCTGCAAATCTCCAGAATTTACTGGTCAGACTACATTGATTCACTGTCTGCTTCGCACAGTAGCATCCATGTTATTTTCAGGAACTTGCTGGATTTACAGATTAATTGTCCATTAAAATTACCATAGAAAGTTAAAGCAAGAATTTAACAGTGTAAATCTTAATTAACAAAATGATAATTGTTATTGCAAAGCTAAACAATCTCCCT
Organism: Sphyrna mokarran; assembly: GCA_024679065.1. NCBI lineage: Eukaryota > Metazoa > Chordata > Chondrichthyes > Carcharhiniformes > Carcharhinidae > Sphyrna > Sphyrna mokarran. Next base: position 36,369,063 of record JAGIQG010000012.1, on the reverse strand, counting down.
GGCCCAGAAAGGGGTTAAACCAGTTTAAATTGTTCAATCTCATTGTACATGTTTGGGTTTTTAAAAAAAAGTTCTTTTCTGCATTTTTTTTCTTTCTCTGTTAATCTAATATTTCTATCTTTCCCTTTATTTCACTTTCTATGGCCAACTTTCTATCCCCTCCCCTTCAATTTGACGATTTCTTTGTTTCTTTCTCTTCCTCATCCATAAATCTGATTGGTTCAGAGATGGTCTCATTTGGTTTTTTTAGAAGTTAATTTGAAGGGATGTGGGCATCATTGGTTGGCCAGCATTTCTAAATTGTCCCTAATTGTCTTCCATTTCACAGGCCACATTCACATTTCTATGGATCTGCAGTCACATGGGGGCCAGGCCAAATAAGGGTAGCAAATTTCCTCCCTAAAGGACAGATGAGTTTTTACAACAACCGACAATAGTATCATGTCATTATTAGACTTTTAACTCCAGACTTTCATTGAATACAAATTTCACCATCTGCTGTGGTGGGATTTGAACCCAGATCATCAAATCTTGCTCTGGGTCTCTGGATTATCAGTCCAGTGACAATACCACTATACCACCGCCTCCCCCATAGGATTCCAGAAGCGCTGTTTCCCTCTGGGTTGAGCTCCAGTCTACTGATTCTGACATTAATCATGCAAGTTTTAAACACCAAACAGGTCCGCCAATTGCTAATGAAGCCAAGATGTGAAAGTATACCGGGCTTCAACATTCAACTCTCTGCATTGGATAACTGGCATCCTGCCTGCTCTGAACATATGCTAAGTGGGGGATATGATCTTATTAATATCATCATATAGAGAAAGGAACAATGGGATTTTGGTTGTGTCGATTACCAGATTCAATTCACGGTCATATGATCCATCACATATTAAGTTAATGAATGGGAAATTGAGCTGACTGCAAATTAGTCCCCAATTTCTAATACATAAAGTAGTCAAGCAATACTGACAACTGAGATCATTTCCATTTAAAAATTTTATCTAGATCTTTAAATATTGGGTTAATAAGTGAAAGATATAATTCAATGTAAATTGGTGTAAAGTAATTTGAATTTGATTCCAACAGAGGGAGTTTGTTAAATATAGCGATGATGCAATCAGCTGGCGAGGGCAGAGGTTAAATAAAAACATTAATGAAACAAAACCTCTCATTCCGGTGAATATCTACAGTTGGAAATAAATAACATTTTAGCTGAGGTCTGGGCATGCATCCATTGCAGCCATTTACAATATTACTCAGACTCTGTTCAAAGTAACAGGAAGGTAGTTGTGCTTTTTCATAGCCTAGTCACTTAAAATGGTAAGTTAGCAAGCAAAGATCATTCAAGATGTAGGGAATTTCAATTAACAAAAGTGCAGAGGGAAGCTGATCTTCTTTTCCTGAGAAAGCTTGAAACTGAACAAACTGAACTTCAAGACGGTTCTCAAGGGTAATTAAGGATGGGCAATAAATGCTGACACTCCCATCCCAAAAATAAATTTGAAATGTTATGAGTTGTTTTGGATCCAAATATTTAAATGGATATAAAAGGAATGGGTGGGATTCTCCGATTTCATCCATACCCACTTCACTGCAAGTGAGAATAGAGAACTTGACATTCCAGCCAAAGCTCCGGCACCACAGAATCCCAGCCACAAACAAGGACAGAGACCTTTGGCAAATATATTAGGGTTTAAAATCTGATTAAAACACCTTCCCTCCTTCTCCCTTAGTTTACACAAAATAACCATTTAAAATCCTTTTTTATTGATCTTGATCATGTGGTGATATTGATGGTAATGATGCTAACCATTCTAATCACTAATTTGAACGTAAAACACAAAACTTACCATAGTGCAATTTTACTATGAAAGGATGATTGACTTCAGCCAAAATGTCCCGCTCCATTTTTGACCTGACTCGATCACGCACTGGGGAGATAATGAAGTAACAAATTAAGACAGAAATATTTGTTTTAACTTTATAATCTGCTGTGTTTTACATTGCAATGAATTCTGATTGAACTTATCAAATGTCTCATAGCAAAGCCAATAAAATGAGAGTTAGGTCTTATTTCCCAGGAAGGTGACACAATAATGTTTCAGATAAGGTAAAATCTGAAGGAGTTATTGGTAGACGACTAAATCGACACAACACACAAACTACAGGTGAACTTGTACTTTTTTTTACATGCCACAGTAATTTGGGACAATTGGTTTTTAACGTATTCTCGTCACATTCATAGATGTAATATTGGAATGAATTGTTTCGATCATTTCAGTGAGAGTCACCTTCAGTGCATCTCATGTGCGGTTCCCCACCACAACGTGTTTCTCAGTGACCCACTGTTGGGAGGAACTTCCGGTCCTGCCACTTTCAATGGAATTTCCCACTCAATCCACCCTATACTGTCAGGAAACCCATGATGAGGGTACACTATTGGCAGAACTGAAAATTCCCACTGGCATGAACAGCCAGACGAGCTTGCCTAGTAGTAGGGAAATAAAAGCATGAGATTTATTTTCTATGGGTGCACGCTGTATCACTTTCCAATATATGACCTCTCACACAGGTACATATATACAAACATACCGATCAGGAGCAGGAGAAGGCCACTCAGCCTCTTCAGCCTGTTCTGCCATTCAATAACTTTGTGGCTGATCTGATTCAACCCCACATCTCTGTCTACCCCCAAAGGAGTGATTACAAGAACTGTTAGATGAAGTCAATTGATGAACTCATACCACGGAACAAATCTCTTATGCAATAATACTGAAGAAAATATGGTCAAGAAATTTGATAATGTGTCCATTTCTCAATAAACCCAAAATAACCCAATACGTGCATTCAGTCAGACAGCACTGCCCACTGTATCAATATAGGCATCAAAAGAGGAGGTTAGGCTCCTACCCTGAAACTGGCACTAGCATCTTTTCTCATATAAATTTCTCCTTCAAACAGGCCTCGTGCCTGTTTGAGGCCATTTTGTTAAAGTGGTGTGTGCTGAGCGCCTTTGGTCCTATGCTGACTTACCAGGTCGGGAAAACCAGGTCTGCACGCAGTGTAGCAAGGACTCCTTAATGGGATTTCTGCAGATTGCCATCTAAAATTGAACCGTTTAAAAATACTTACCTGAATATGGAGGCAAATAGTGCAGGAATGGTCCTCTTGGTTTGACATTAAAACCATCTTAGCCACAGCAAGTTACCACTCGCTGTCCTTGCCCCACAAATCCCCATGTTCCTTAACTGCATGGTTGCTTCCTATTTCTCTTCCTCTCTCCCTGTCACTACTTCAATCCCTCTTGTAGTTAACTCCTAACTTCTAGCTATATTGCCCCTCCTGATTGCCTCTTTCATTCCAATACCTACTTGCAGGAGACAACTGGCAGTGCAACAGACCAAAATTCAAACTGGCTTTCTGCTGAGCTGTTTGGTATGATGTTAATGCACCTTAAGAAAGGTTTTTTTCAAACATGATTTCTACAGTTCATGGCTTCAGTGATGTCATTGTTGCTGGATTGACTGGAAATATCCTTTTATTGCTACGTAAGTGGCTTAAATGCGGCTGTTTGTATTTACTCTGTGATTAGTTTTAAAATCCTGCATTGTTAGGAGAATGGTCGTGTATTTTTGGACAGTTTCTTTTATTGTCTGTTGGAGCTGCAGGTTCGAGTTCTTTCAGTTTCTAGAAGGGACAGTAAGCTAAATAGAAGTGTTTTACTTCTCTCCCTGTTTTTCTTTCTTTGGAAATACTCTTTTTTTCCCCTGAAGAGTGAAAATCTGCTGTTATTGGAGGCTGGACCAGAGCCTCTCTGGTGTTTTGGGAAGTTGTCTTATCTTCAAATTGTTTAGAGTGAATCCAGAGAACTGCAGACTTCAACGAAAGGACTTCATTTCCATTATAATGTGAGAAGTAGATTTTGCTGTATTTAACTTGTTTAAAGGTTTTTGTCTGTGGAAAAGGTACTGGTTTGATTAGAATATCTTAGATATCTTTTTTAAGGGTTATACATTTTCATGGTTGTTTTGTTTTTTGTTTGTCATTGACAAAAGTTGTTGCTAATTTTCTTACTATACATGTTAACTGTATTCTTAAATAAACTTGGGTTGATAAAAGCTCCCTAATGGATCTTTTGAATCACATTTGATGTGAAACATCTCATACTTATCCAAGTCAAATTCTAGATGAAAAACATATGATTCAGGTGGACTTCATAAAAACATTTTGGAGTTTCTAACCTGAACCATAACACTGAGGACACCTAGCCTGTGCTTGAAGCTAGCCAACTTCAGGTGAATGAAGCCTAATAACACTGACGTACACATACCAGAATCGTTCTCTGCATTCAGTATTCTTAAGCCTATTCTTTCAAATAGGAGGGCACACAGGCAAGCCCTAGAATATTCTTCTTGAGGAAAATAAAACATTTTTGGAAGCTGCACTATGACATATTGTTTGTTTCTTTGGAGAAAAGCACTAAATAAATACACTAATGATTAGAGCTTGCAGAAACCAATAGCTGATCTGAAATCAAAGTCTGTGCACTACATATACAATAACCGGAAGAAGTTCAGTCCCATTGGAATAACTTAGTCCTTGCATGGCCACAAGTTCTGAAGGCCACATGATTGGCAAGGACACAATGGATCACTTGGGCAGGAAGCTGAGTCAATCAGCAGGATGGCACTGACCACGGGTTGGGGAGGGAATGGCATTTGGAGCTCAAGTGTCCAGAACAGCATTCGTATTTGTAGTCTATTCTTATATTAATATTCTTGTGTATAATATATTCTATACTTAATAGGATTGCGAGTTATTCGTAAGTTTAGTAGGTAGAGATAGGATTGGAACAACTTATGGGCTGAAGGGCATGTTTGTGCTGCAGTTTTTCTATGATTCTATAATTACTCTTTTGGCAATAAAGCCTTTATAGTTAAAGTTACATCAAGTCACGCTCAACTTATTACACCATTTTCTAAGCAATCTGGCTCTGAGACATTCTAACAACACTTTTCAGATTATCTGATTTACTGATGCTGACAACCAAAAATGCAAATGAAAAAAGCTGATTCTTCAAATAAAACTTTCACAAACCTTATAAGAGTTGAATATAACTATCAGCTGAAAAAAGTTGCCAGCCAACAAGTACTCTCCTGATCCATTCTTCCAGAAGTACCTTCAATCTTGAGGATTTGTTCCCCATCCGTACCTTTTCTTCAGCTAGATTTTAGCAGTTCCTGCATTAACTACTCACTCTCTACCATCCATTGTTTGTCTCACATAGTGAGCATTAATGACTGTTGGATTAGCCCTTGCTTGCCTTATTTCACATGATTCCCTCCCAATAATTGATCCATAATTTTATTCATTCATTCCCTCCATATGTGAAACCGCAATCCTTTCCAGAGCTTCACTAATTTAATCAGCCATGTTGAATAGTTAGCTTAGGAAGTAAACTCTTCAGTTTAGTAAGGGTTATATGACTGGCGCAGTTTTTAATTATCTCAGTGTGATCAGAGTGAAAGGAGGCTTTGAGCTTGTCTCTCCTATACCATGTACTGATAACATATTGATTTGCTTCATTGGGTGTGCGAAGATCAAATCTGAAACTATTTACAGAGAGGCATGATAGCACAATGGTTAGCACTGCTGCTTCACGGCTCCAGGGATCAGGGTTTGATTCTTGGCTCGGGTCACTGTCTGTGTGAAATTTGCACATTCTCCTTGTGTCTGCGTGGGTTTCCTCTGGGTGTTCCGGCTTCCTCCCACAGTCCAAAGATATGTGGGTTAGGTTGATTGGCCATGCTAAAATTGCCCTTAGTGTTCTGAGATACATAGGTTAGAAGGATTAGTGCGTAAATATGTAGGGATATGGAGGTCTGGGCAGGATTGTGGTCAGCGCCAATTCGATAGGCCAAATGGCCTCTTTCTGAACTGTAGGGTTTCTATGATTCTTCCTATGAGAGATGAATTCTTTAACAAAAAAAAACAAAATTGCCAATACTGGAAACCTGAAACAAAAACAGAAAATGCTGGAAAATCTTTATCTCACAGCCCCTGAGGAGAGAGGAACAGAATTTATGGGTGGGATTTTCTGGCCTCATGCACCCCCAAGATCATAAATTCCTATCCAAGTTCAACAGATCATTAAATGGTCTGACAAATTTTCTGTCCCATGTTGGGGAGGATGGGAAAATTCCACCCAATATTTCAAATCTGTTACCTAGCATCAAAATACCTTAACCCCTGATTCTGTTTTTTCATGTTGGTGGCTCACAGTAACGAATGCATCCTTTTACAGTTGATATTGTAGGCTCCAGCTATCCTGAAACAATGGGATTCAGGCGAAAATGACATTGGGGAAAGAGCTGTTGTAGTTCATTGGCTTCTCTGGAGACTGGGTGGCAATCCTCCTGCGCTAATTGGATGGAGTTCTCTGTGGTCATAATAATTCTTTGGTTAGTTATCAGCCTCAAGGAAGCTCGACTCCACAACACAGAGCAAGTCCCAGTTCAAGATAAATTGGTATTGGTTTCTATGGCAGAAGGGCTGGCTATCTGGTATTGGTAATGGGATTGTGACAATGGAGTGAAAGAAAGGTTGGTAGTTTGGTGGATATTTATGAACACATGGATCCAGGTCATGGTGAACAACCCTGGGAATACTAGTCAGAAAATTCCTTCCACCTTTTCACTAACTCCTGAACTTATTCTCTAGCTCATTATGTTACTGGTTCCCAAGTGAACTATGGTTTTTGGTCACATTGATCGTCACATTTTCTACTCTACTGTTATTGTAACAGCTTGTGATTTTGCAAGTAACTTTCCCTCTTTTTTAAACCTTCCCACACACTTTGTGCAGAGTTGCCCATGAAGAGAGACCATTGCTAACCTGATAGATTATGAATAAAGACAGTGATTAATTGATCCACATTGTATAGGGGAGAATTTCAAATTTAATCCTCAATCTGTGCTCAGTTTGCTAATCTCAGCAAGTTAACAATAAAGCACTGAAATTAGTCTTAGTTCTCTCAGGCTGAGCTGGAATCTGAGGAGTATGCTGCTGTTAACTGGCCAGTCACCTCCGCTGAAATATGCATTGGTTGATTTCTCTCTCAATTATTTCATCAACTTTACTAAAATGGCAAAAAGGAGCAGCATCGGGCAACATAAAAAGCTATCTAAACTTCCAACTGAGATCTGGCAACTTTTTAAGAAGGTTAAAGGGCATTATTCACAATTCCCAATTCCCTATTCTACCAAATTTTGAACCGTTGAATAAATAATTTAATTTCTTACCATTAAAAAAAGAAAAAGACTTGCTCTAAACAACAGGGTGACGCTTCACTTCTGCTAGCTAAAGGTGCAATCACTGCTGGCCTGTTGAATCTGGCATCAATGGCCAGATTGATGGCATCAATGGCATCAAAGTCATTGCGAGTCTCCCAGCCCACTATGCCAGCCCCAAGCAGATTCCTGCCCAGAATGGGTGGGAACCTCATTATTATTATGCATCCTCACTAATATGAATTCTATTAACAGGCTGACAGCCCAAGTCTCTGGCTTCCTGGGACATGCCCCTCCCCTGTTCACAGTGAGAAGTCAGCTGGTGCCATACAGTACAGATCCTGACAAGCATAGACATGCACCTTGGACTTCGAGGGGGTGAAAGGAGGAAAGTTATGTGCCCATGAAGGGTTCTCCCACTGCCAGGTTGCAGAGGGAGGGTCCACAGGGACGTAGTGGTGGGAAGCGTTGGATGAGCTCAGGCTGGTGGGCAACAGGTTGATCTTGGGACTCTCCCAGAATGGAAATCTTGTGATTGGACCTTTTCTTCTTACCCTGGGAAAATGTAGATTACTTTTAGCAATGTGATGTCAGGCAGCTTTTGTTAAAATTCTTCATTCTTAACCGTCAAACTTTTGAATATGTTAGGTTCCTTTAGTATTCATGCGGCTGGAAATCTAGTAACCATTAAAATCACGGCAGCACTCCATTTCACAGAAAGGATTCTCTTTGCTCCCTCTCAGAAGCCCCAGGTGTGAGCAGACCTCTGTGAAGTTCCCTGCCTGGTGGGAGAAGTTGGTTTCACTTGGGAGATTCCTCTTTCAAGTCAGAGTGAGCTGCAGCTTCTGTCTGGTCTCTTTGAACTGCTTTGATTGACAGGAGACTGTCAGTTCCACTTGCTCCATTAGGATTTATTTATATATTCACTTTCTGCTCCATTGAGTTTTATGAAGTCATTTGTTCTGAAGACTTTGGCTCAGTTTTTTCAAATACATCTTCTTTAACCTTTCATGATGCAATGACATGCCCGCACCCGAGATTGTGTTCAGATCTAGAGCAGGTTGGTACTATTCCCTTGCCACACTGGCAGAAAGCACCCTCCTCTGCTAGGGTGTCCACTGTCAGGAGTAGGCCTGAAGGGTGGCCTGAAGGCGATAGGGGCTTTGGTAACCCCACGTTGATGTTATCTTTCCCATTGAGTGTGGAGGGGGGTGGGGGTGCAGAGAGATGAATTAAGATGTTGGGCCTATGTTTTTTTTTGGGGGGGGGGGATTAGGGGGGGGTAGTGGGTTGGGCCATCCTCATGTCTGCAAGTTGTGTTTGGGATGGTGGCCTGCTCATTCAGGGATGGGGAGGTGATAGTCTTTTGATGGTTTGGGCCTGGAGGCATTGCCTCTTCTCACTGAAAGGAGAAGGTGCAACATTTCTGTCGGGGTCCCGACCTCTACGAAGCTGGACTGGCCAGTATATTTCCTGCCGTGCATATTTTTAAATTTTTAAGTCAGTTGACTGCCCCCTGAGAGGAGCTGCCAGCGCCAGCAGAAAAACCATAGCCCTTTGTTCTTTCTACACAGAATGGTGGCCAACATCTTTCACAACCTCAGCTTGTTGCAAAGCACTTTGCAATCAGCAAAGCATTCTTGGAGCTGTCTGTAGCGACTGCTCTAGTTTTTGGAAACACACAGCCAAAGATCAATCTGATAATGGCTAGATCATTTGCTGTTGTGACTTTGACTGAGCGATAAATATTGGCCAAGTCGCTGAGGACAACATCCTTATTCTTCTTTGAAAAAGACACAAGGGATGCTTTATAGCCACCTTACGAAGTATAGATAGAGCCCTGATTTAAAAGGACAGTCCTTTGAGAATGCAGCATTCATTCATAGAACATAGAACATTACAGCGCAGAACAGGCCCTTCGGCCTTTGATGTTGCGCCGACCAATTATGAAAAAAAAGGCAATGACCCTCCAAACTAAACCATTCCCTTCTCTTCCATAAACTTATCAACTAACCTCTTAAACGCCACCAAACTTGGCGCATCTACATCTGCCGCAGGCAGGGCATTCCACTCCCTAACCACCCTCTGGGTAAAGAACCTACCTCTGATATCCGTCCTATAACTATCACCCCTTAATTTAAAGCTGTGTCCCCTCGTGCTAGCTTTCTCCATCCTAGGAAAAAGGCTATCACTGTCCACCCTATCTAAACCTCTAATCATCTTATATGTTTCGATAAGGTCCCCTCTTAGCCGCCTCCTTTCTAACGAAAACAACCTCAAATCCCTCAGCCTCTCTTCATAAGACCTGCCCTCCATACCAGGCAACATCCTGGTAAACCTCCTCTGTACCCTCTCCAATGCCTCCACATCTTTCTTATAATGTGGGGACCAGAACTGCACACAATACTCCAAGTGCGGCCGCACTAGAGTTTTGTACAGTTGCAACATGACGTTGCGGCTCCGAAATTCAATCCCTCTACCAATAAAAGCTAAGACTCCATATGCCTTCTTAACAACCTTCTCGACTTGACTGCCTACTTTCAGGGATCTATGCACATACACACCAAGATCCCTCTGTTCATCTAGACTACTAAGAATCCTACCATTTGCCCTATACTCTACACATTTATTATTTCTGCCATAGTGCATTACCTCACACTTTCCACATTAAACTCCATTTGCCACCTCTCGGCCCAGCTCTGCAACTTGTCCAAGTCTCTCTGCAAACTATAACACCCCTCTTCACTATCTACCACTCCACGACTTTAGTGTCATCTGCAAATTTACTAATCCATCCTTCAATACCCTCATCCAGATCATTTATAAAAATTACAAACAGCAGGGGCCAAAACAGACCCCTGAGGTACACCACTTGTAACCGAACTCCACGATGAATATCTCCCATCAACCACCACCCTCTGTCTTCTATCTGCTAGCCAATTCCTAATCCAATTAGCTAAATCACCCTCTATCCCATAGATCTGCATTTTCTGCAGAAGCCTTCCATGGGCCACCTTATCGAACGCTCTAGTTACTAAAGTCCATATATACCACCATACAGTGCAGTATTAGATTGTCCATGCCCAGTTAAAGCTTGTTAAGATATGAAATGTACTTATACCTACACTAACATACACATTCTGTAACACTCCTGATCTGGTTCCTTGGTGAGGCATCTCCATCCAATTCTTCATTTTTTTTTAGAAATGTATTTATAAGATTGGGCTTTGCTGGCTGAGACGGCATTTTATTGTCCATCCCTAATTGCTCTTGAAAAGATGAAGGTGAGCTGCCTTCTTGAACTCCTACAATTCCTGAAGTATAAACACATCCACAGTACTATTAAAGGAGGAGTTCCTGTATGCTGACCCAGCAACATTGAAGGAAAGGTGATAAAAAATTTTTCCAAGTCAGTATGGTGAATGATTTGGAGGAGAACCTCCAGTTGATGGTGTGGCCAGTTATCTGCTGTTCTTGTCCTTCTAGATGCTAGTGGTCGTGGGTTGGAAAGTGCTGCCTAAGTGATCCTTGGTGAGTTCCTGCAGTGCGTCTTGTGTTTGGTACACATAGCTGCCACTGTTTATCAGTGGTGGAGGCAGTGAATGGGAAAGATGTACCAAACAAGCTGGCTGCTTTGTGTTAAATGTTGTCAATACACATCCAGGAAACTTAGAGTATTCCATCACACTCCTGATGTGTGCCTTGCTAATGGTGGACAGACTTTGGGAAGTGGGGAGATAAATTACTGTCTGTAGGATTCCTATACTTTAATCTGTTCTGGTAGCTACAGTATTTATATGGACAGTTCAGTTCAGTTTTTAGTCAATGGTAAAGTTCACGATGTTGATAGTGGGAGATATAGTAATGGTAATGCCATTGCCTTTCAGGGGGCAATGATTATACCCTCTCTTACCAGAAATGGTCATTGCTTGGCACTTGTGTGACATCAATGTTACTTGCCACATGTCAACCCAAGCCTTGATATTGTCCAGGTCTTACTGCATGTGGATATGGACTGGACAGGGACTGCTTCCACATCTGAGGAACGTTACTGAACATTTTGTAGTCATTAGCGGACATCCTCACATCTGACCTTATGATCGGAAAAAGGTCGTTGATGAAGCAGCTGAAGATGGTTGGGCCGAGGATTCTACCCTGAGGAGCTCATGCAGTGATGTCCAAGAATTGAACAGGAAACAGTGCAAATCAGCAGGGCTAAAGGGATGTGCCACTAAAAAGGTAAGTGACTTCATGAAAGGAGAAGTTCCTTTTCAGTACTGGAAAGCTGTGAGAGGCAGAAGAAGTGACTAGCTAAAGTCATGAGGCACCGCTCCTCAATTCTGGAGAAGTGAAAGTGCTCACGCTAATTAACACAACGAGGTGAGTGAAAGGAGATTTGGGAATTGAGGCATATTTCACAAATGACAACAGTGTAGTATAACATTACAAAGGGAGGCAGATGGGATTAGGTAGATGGTCCAAATACTCGTATTCTACCCATAGAACCACAACATTAGAGGAGGCTATTCATCAAGTCTATGTCCGTTCCCTGTAGAGCAATTCTGTTAGTCCCATTTACTGGCTCTATCCCCGTCACTCTGCAAATTTATTACCTTCAATGCCAATGCTTTCAAAATCATTGATTGTGTCTGCTTTCACCACCTTCATAGAGGCAGGGAGTTCCAGGTGATTACCACACACTGTATAAATGGTTCCTCCTCACAGTGCACCAGCATCTATTGCCCAAAATCTGAAATCTGAAATCTCTAGTCCTCCTACCAATTGGTTTTAGGAGCAGCTTTTTTTGTCTGCCTCATCTAAACCTGTCAAACTCACATACTACTTTGTGTTCCAAGAGTCACTGGCCCAGCGTCTCCAACATAACTCTGTAGCTAAGATCTCTCATTTTAGTAAATCTTCACTCAACTTCTCAAGTGCACTCACATCCCTCCAAAGCTCTGGTGAGCAGAACTGGATGCAAATACTCTAATTATGCCTTTCCCCTCCTTCCTTTTACTTCAACATCACAGTTGATATTTGGGCAATTAGACGTTCCTATTTAATCACACTAGAGTTTTGCGGAACTCTTGTGGTGAGTAGATGGTACTTTGCTTTAAGTCAGATGTTCTGGGTCTGTGTCCCACTCCACGATCTGATAGCCAGAGAAAGTATGCTCATAATTTGGCCAAACAAATTGATCACCAACTTTTAAATTACTCCAACGCACCTCTGGCACGTGGTAATGGTATGAGCCTGCTGATTCACGTACTTGATGTGGAGTGGTAGCCTCAAGCCGCTGGTGATAGACTGGTAATTTGTTCTAGGAAAAACTGGATGTGGAAACAAACATAAGCATGTCCTTCACCTCCATGGTGCTTGTGGGAGTGGGGATTCCCCCATGTGCATGGCGGGGAGGGGGTGCTGGGGGAGTTTATTTCCAGTGGAGATTGGGGGCCCTTCAAAGATGGCATTGAGTCTTTGTGAAGCCAACATTGCCAGCTGTATCAGGCCCTGTTGCACCAGAATGACAGGAAAAACTACACCCCCAGTTTCTCAGTGCACAACTGCCAGAAGGTCTAGAGAGAAAACTCAGCTATGCAACCGGAGAGCGACACTCGGCTTTCTCAGCGGAGAGCTACACTCGGCTTTCTCAGCGGAGAGCTACACTCGGCTTTCTCAGCGGACAGTGACACTCGGCTTTCTCAGCGGACAGCGACACTCGGCTTTCTCAGCGGACAGCGACACTCGGCTTTCTCAGCGGACAGCGACACTCGGCTTTCTCAGCGGAGAGCTACACTCGGCTTTCTCAGCGGACAGCAACACTCTGCTTTCTCAGCGGACAGCTACACTCTGCTTTCTCAGTGGACAGCTACACTCTGCTTTCTCAGCGGAGAGCTACATTCTGCTTTCTCAGCGGAGAACTACTCTCTGCTTTCTCAGCGGACAGCTACACTCTGCTTTCTCAGTGGAGAGCTACATTCTGCTTTCTCAGCGGAGAACTATTCTCTGCTTTCTCAGCGGACAGCTGCACTCTGCTTTCTCAGCGGTGAGCTGCACTCTGCTTTCTCAGCGGACAGCTACACTCGGCTTTCTCAGCGGACAGCTACACTCTGCTTTCTCAGCGGACAGCTACACTCTGCTTTCTCAGCGGACAGCTACACTCTGCTTTCTCAGCGGACAGCTACACTCTGCTTTCTCAGCGGACAGCTACACTCTGCTTTCTCAGCGGACAGCTACACTCTGCTTTCTCAGCGGACAGCTACACTCTGCTTTCTCACCGGACAGCTACACTCTGCTTTCTCACGGACAGCTACACTCTGCTTCTCACCGGACAGCTACACTCTGCTTTCTCACCGGACAGCTACACTCTGCTTTCTCACCGGACAGCTACACTCTGCTTTCTCACCGGACAGCTACACTCTGCTTTCTCACCGGACAGCTACACTCTGCTTTCTCAGCGGACAGCGACACTCTGCTTTCTCAGCGGACAGCTACACTCTGCTTTCTCACCGACAGCTACACTCTGCTTTCTCACCGACAGCTACACTCTGTTTTCTCAGCGGACAGCTACACTCTGCTTTCTCAGCAGAGAGCTACACTCTGCTTTCTCAGCGGACAGCTACACTCTGCTTTCTCAGCAGACAGCTACACTCTGCTTTCTCAGCGGACAGCTACACTCTGCTTTCTCAGCGGACAGCTACACTCTGCTTTCTCAGCGGACAGCTACCTCTGCTTTCTCGACCGCCGCACACTGCTTCTCAGCGAAGTACCTCCCAGCGACAGCTCACTCTGCTTTCTCAGCGGACAGCTACACTCTGCTTTCTCAGCGGACAGCTACACTCTGCTTTCTCAGCGGACAGCTACACTCTGCTTTCTCAGCGGACAGCTACACTCGGCTTTCTCAGCGGACAGCTACACTCGGCTTTCTCAGCGGACAGCTACACTCGGCTTTCTCAGCGGACAGCTACACTCTGCTTTCTCAGCGGACAGCTACACTCTGCCTTCTCAGCGGACAGCTACACTCGGCTTTCTCAGCGGACAGCTACACTCGGCTTTCTCAGCGGACAGCTACACTCGGCTTTCTCAGCTGACAGCGACACTCTGCTTTCTCAGCGGACAGCTACACTCTGCTTTCTCAGCGGACAGCTACACTCTGCTTTCTCAGCGGACAGCTACACTCTGCTTTCTCACCGGACAGCTACACTCTGCTTTCTCAGCGGACAGCTACACTCTGCTTTCTCAGCGGACAGCTACACTCTGCTTTCTCAGCGGACAGCTACACTCTGCTTTCTCACTGGAATCAGCACTCAGAGATTATGAGAAGATTCCACCCATGGATTCTGTCCTCTCGAGGACATCCTTTATTTCCAATGCTGCAATATCTTCCTAATCATTGCTGCTACTCCTTCTCCCTATTCCATCTCTCTACTTTCCTTCCCTGTTTGTTGTGAATATTTTGTATCCTTGAATATTAAGCACTCGGTCTTCATCATTTCTAAGCCACATTTCCAGTATTGTCAGCAGATTGTATTCTCGCATCGATACTTATACTTATAGTTCACCAACTTAATTCACTCCACTTTATGTGTTTGCAATATAAACCTGTCTTTGCATCTCTTGTGGTCCTTCTTAGTCTATTCTCTCTGTGATACCCTGGAATCAGAGAGGCAACATATCATGCTGTGTTCATGATGATGGCTAAAGAAAAGTTTCCTGCCAATATAGAATCATTTCTAACATCTGCATTTCTACACTTTTTTGTTCCCTCCTGTATAGTCTCTTGCCAATTGGTGCCATTTTCAGGTCTATATCTCTAAAAAGTGTTGTCAATCCAATGGTGATGAATCTGAGAGTAGCACACACCTGGAATATCCTGGATTTTCTGCCTCTTCCTTCTGTTCCAGACAGCAAACCATCAAACCCAGTGCTTTTTACTCCATGGAGGCTGACCATCTCCTGGAATGCACAATCCAGGAACCTCTAATGCTTCCTGATGCTCCACAGTGACTCAGCTGCTGGAATAGGTGCAGTGAGTGTATCCAGTTAAACAAAATAGCTGACAGCCATTTGTGGACTCATTCCCCAGTGCAATGCCTTGACCACTCAGGCCCAAGCTGCCTGGTTTAAATTTCAATGCTTGACAATTAACTGGTGCATTCTCCACAGCAATGCCTCAATTTGCCAATGAATCTGTATCTCTTCTCACAAAGTAAAAATTGCTCTTTCTTCTTATAGTGATACTGCTGCGAACAGTCCTGATGAGTGCAAGACAGAAAGCTTCATCATGTCTCTTTTCTTCAACAATACTCAAGTTCTGTACACCAAATGACTACTAATATAATCTTTGTTGCAATGTAAAAAAACAGATTTCACATATCATGGTCACATTAAAGCACTGTGATAATGACCAGACAATAGGGTGAATTTCCTGTTCTGCTCACCATGGGAATCATGCTGATCTGAGAAAAGTCTGTTGGTCTCGAGCAGACTTTTCTAGTTTTGGGCAGCCGGAAAATCCTGTCTAATATGTTTTTATTAAGTGATATTGGGAAGGACTCTTGTTTTTCTGTAAAATAATGCCATGGGGTCGTTTATGATCAGATGAGAGGGCAGACTTCATAAATTTGCATTTACAAATTGGACTCAGAAATTCAGAGGAGAGTAATTAAATGAGCAGATGGACAATTGAACCAGAGCAGATGCTGGGAACTGCAGAATAAATTGGGCAAAGTGTGTGGAACAATCCAGGTGGAAGTTAATACAGAGGACGGTGAAATACTTCATAAAAAGAAACATAAATACTCTCTCACTGTTGCACAAATTGCTAAGGATAAAGTTAAGAGAGATCTTGGAATTTTCAATGCTCAGTATATCTAATTGTTGTACACTTGTGGTTAACCAAACAAATTGAGAGCAAAACCACATGACCAAAATAATAGAGTGTATGTTGAAGGGAGTAATGTCTAAATTTCTCTGCGCTCTGTGCAGAAGATCTATTGTGTATTATACCCTATTCTGATAGCTGAGTTCTAATATTCAAGTCCTATAGGCAGTTCAGGAAGGAAGCGTGAAGGTCATCTCTATTCTCAAAAGTCCGAGGTATGAGGAAGGTATGAGGGAAATTTGCTTTTTTAATCTTAATGGGACTAAATGGCTCTTTTCCAGGAACTGAAATAAGATGGATAGAATGGCCTTCTGCATTCATACTGGTTTTATGATCTTCTATGTTGCACAATTCTTTTAAACAACTCTATTGTCTTCATGACTCATCCAAAATCTAATTAAAAAGGTCATTCAGCTCTTTTTAAATAATCAATACAGTTATAACTTTTTTTTAACAACAATGAAATTGTATAATAAATGGATCACAATCAAAAAGCATTCCGCATCCAAAAAACACATAATTGCTCTCGAATGAACCACTCCCCGATGCACTTTAACATGAATTTGATCATTGCATACTTCAGTGTTTAGAAATGTCATAAAATACTTTGAAACAAGATATTGGATTTACTGCATGGAGATGTAAGCAAGCATAATACACAGATAACAAATATTATGAGGGTAGTTTTGGAACAGTGTGCACACTGGAGAGTCTGGTGAGTAGGGGAGTCATAGGAAGATGCTTGTTGCCTTTCGCTTTTTTCTATCTTTCTCAGCCTGGAAAAATTGATTCCTACTCTACTGCAGGAAAAGGAGCTAGCTGTTTGCTCAGTATCTGATAACTTGCTCAGGCCTATTTGAGTCATAACATTTTAAATAATATAGAAACTGGTGGAAAAAGTTATAAAATATATAAGAAAGAAATAGTACAATTACATAATTAATTAAACTACATTAAGAATAGCAGGAGATGTCATGGGTGCAGCACGTGGGAGTTCTTGGATAACATTCTGATCCAAGGCAATCCAG
The DNA here is from genome assembly GCA_024679065.1 of Sphyrna mokarran. NCBI lineage: Eukaryota > Metazoa > Chordata > Chondrichthyes > Carcharhiniformes > Carcharhinidae > Sphyrna > Sphyrna mokarran. Next base: position 36,351,859 of record JAGIQG010000012.1, on the reverse strand, counting down.
AGTTTCTGCAGAAAATGTTCACAGTTCGAGGAACTCCGACTCAGAGTCATTGAGCTGGAGGTTGACTTGCAGACACGGTGACACATCATGGAGGAGGAAAGTTACTGGATCCTTTGTACCAAAATGAAGTTATATACTTTGATTTTGATTTAATTTGATTTATTATTGTCACATGTATGAACATATAGTGAAAAGTATTGTTTGTTGCGTGCTATACAGACAAAACATACCATTCATAGATAAGGAAATGAGAGAGTGCAGAATGCAGTGTTACAGTCATAGCTAGGGTGTAGAGAAAAATCAACTGAATACAAAGTAGGTCCATTCAAAAGTCTGACTGCAGCAGGGAAGAAGCTGTTCTTGAGTTGGTTGGTACATGACCTCAGACTTTTGTATCTTTTCCCTGAAGGAAGATGGAAGAGAGAATGTCTGGAGTGCATAGGGTCCTCAATTTTGCTGGCTGCTTTCCCAAGGCAATGGAAGTGTATTCTTTAGAATAGAGTCTTCTGATTTGCTCCATGGTCAGAGATGGAAGAGGGTGACCGCCAGCAAGTTAGATAAGAGGACCCAGAAGGTGGGAGCACAGAGGCATCAATCTTTGCAATTGTCCAAGAGGTCAGAGATTCTCTCAGCTTGTGTCATATCGAGTGGAGGCTGCAGGGGGGATGAGTAAACTGAGCATGGTACCCATGGTAAAAGGAGCCATTCAAGTTGGGGGAGCAAAACAATTATGTCATAGAGGTCAGTATAACGAGGAGGATTGATACTGTTCTCTGCAGCAAAGAGAGTCCAGACAACGGTGTTGCCTGCCCAGTGCCAGGGATCCAGACATCTGTTCAGGACAGAGAGCAACATGCAGTGGGAAAGGAAATCCAGCTGTGATAGTCCATGTAGTGTTAATTTCAATAATAGTACATGGTGAAGGAATGATTCAGAAGCTTATCTTTAGTTTCATCAAGTTCATTCTTTGCACAGCTCAGTAGAATGACATCCTACTTACACTTCCTCACACAACTGTTGAAACTGCCTGTATTTAAACACTTGATCCAATGCTCATTACCTGTCTTTAACAATTCAATCAGCTTAACAGTGTAATTGCTAATTGCTGAGACATTGACAGAGAATAAGGAAAGAGGTTCTGCATCAAGGGAATGAGGACCTTGACATTAAAAAAAATGCAGAATTTCAAAGATAGTAACCTGTGGGTTATTATGTGAGCCACATGCAAATTGTCACAGGACAGATCAATTTAGAGAAATATGTGGCTCAAAGACAGTTGTGGGGGAAGTGGGTTTCCATGTCTGGGGCACTGACACCAATAATAGGGAAACTGTGAAGTGTACCATTGGGACAGCCTATAGTTGAACTATGCTGGGGCTAAAGTTCTAGCAAGCTGCATAAGTACAGAAGCAGTGAAGATTTAAAACTACACAGGAGGGCAGAGGGTCAAATTTGGGGAGATGTGATAAATCAAAGAGTAGAGAAAAAGCAAGAGTGAAATGTATTAATGTGGGAAAGGATAAACTGACCATGACAGGAAGGGCAGGGAATACAAAACTAAGAGTAAATCAGTAGATAAGGCTAAAGATTACAAAAACAATAAAAAAAAAACTAGAGGCTTTGTATCTGAATGCACATAGCATTCAAATTTACACAGATGAGTTGAGAGTGCAAATAGGAATAAATATTTTGTATGATTTGGCAGCCATTACAGAGGCATGGTTGCAGGATGACATAGGTCAGGACCTGAATGTTGGGGATACATGACATTTCAGAAGGATACAAAACTGGAGATGTGGCTCTGTTAATTAATGATGGTATTAGCACATCCAAGCGGGATGACCTAAGTTAAAGAAAGCAGGATACAGAAATGGTTTGAATAAAGCTGAGAAATGATAAAGACAAGAGGTCACTTGTTGATGTGGTGTACAGATCCCCCAGTGGTAGCCACGTGGTAGGATGGAGAATAAAAGAGGAGATACTGAGAGGTTATTAAAAAGCTGCAGTGATAATCATGAGGAATTTTAATCCGCACATCAACTGGGAAAATCAGATGGGGAATGCTGATCTAGTTGTCAAGTAATTAGGTAAAATCAACATGATTTTGTGAAAGGAAAATCACTATTGATTTATTTGAGTTCTTTGAAGAACTAACATGCTATGGATAAAGGGGAACCTATAAATGTACACACTTAATTTCCAGAAGGCATTTGATAAGGTGTCTCAGCAAAGATCAATGCTGAAAATAAAAACTCGTGGCATGGAGGTAACATATTGATATGGAGAGAAGATTGGCTATCTAACAAGACATTGAAGGGGTCATAAATTGGCCTTTTTCTGGTTGGCAAGATCTTAGGAGTGATGAAGGATCAGTGTTGGGTCCTCAACATTTTACAATTTATATAGTAACTTGGATGAAAGAAATGAAGGTATGGCTGTTAAATTTGCTGATGACACAAAGTTGGAAAGTAAATTGTTAAGAGAACATCAGGGTGCTGCAAAGGGACATTGATAGGGTAAGTGAGTTGACAAAGATCTGGCAAACGGAGAAAAATGTGGAATAGCGTGAAATTATCCAGCTTGGCAGGAAGAATGAAAATATTTATTATGTAAATGATGAAGGATTGCGGAGCTTGAAGAAGCAGAGGGTTCTGGGTCCTAATGCATGAATTGCAAAAGGCCAGTATGCAGGTATAGCAAGTAATGAGGGAAGCTAATAGAATGTTATCATTTATTGTGAAGGGAATTAATTACAAAAGTAGAGAGATTATTTTTCAGTTGTACAGGACATTGGCGAGATCACATTTGGTTCCTTATTGAAGAAAAAACGTAAATGTTCAGAGATGGTTTATTAAATACCCGAATTGGGCAGATTGTTTTATGAGAAAGAATTGGATAGGTTGAGCTTCTATTGGCTGGAGAGTAAGAAGTGAATTGACAGTAACATATAAAATCTTGAGCGGTTTTGACAATTCAATATAGAGAGGATGTTTCCACTTGTTGGAGAATTCAGTAGTGGGGGCCCTTGTTCAAAAATAAGGGATTTCCCATTTAGGACAGAGATGACGTGAATCTTATTTTCCCTTAGAGGGTTGAGAGACTTTGGAACTCTCTTGCTGGAAGTCTTTGAGTATTTTTAAGGCAAAAGTAGATAATTTTTCACCCTTAGAATCTATCAGGGATCAGCGGGAAGGTGGAGCTGAGGCCACACTCAGATCAGCCATGTTCTTACTGATTGCTGGAAGAGGTTCAAACGGCTAAGTAGCCGATCTCTAATTTGTGTGTTCACATATATGTACATAGAGAAACAATTTTATTATCTGACTCCTGTACTTGGGACCTGGTCCATTTTCACTGTCATGTTTTCTCTATCTCATTTCATCCTACACGGCAGAGACATCCTAACAGGGAAGTAAACACTTCTGTTAGACTGATCTGTGTACACACATTAACAAGCTCTCCAATAATTGGTCACATCCTGTACTCTATATTCATTTCTGCTTGGCAAGCTATTCAAACACTAAAGTGGCATTTCATCCATTAGCCATAGCACAAGATCTGTTATGTTGTGGTTTTTAAGCTGACTGCTTGGCAAGAAAATGGGGTAGAATTCTGACTAGCTGATGTGAATGTAGCCTACAGGTAACTTTTCAGTTCTTTTCTCCTGTACAAAGAACAAAGAACAAAGAACAACACAGCACGGGAAACAGGCCCTTCGGCCCAACGAGCCCGCCCCGCCGTCCTAACGTCTTAATGACATATAGAGACCAATATAGGGACAATTTGTTACCCAATCAGCCTAAGAGCACATTTTGGGATGTGGGAGGAAACCGGAGCACCCGGAGAAAACCCACGCAACCACGGGGAGAACGCGCAAACTCCCGCAGACACAGGCCCAAATCCATGTGTCTGCACAGCAACAGCGATAGTCTCTGAGCTGTCATGTTGCCCATCTGATGGTCCAGTTTAAGCATACGCTAACGACATGAAGCACTAGGCCACTCCTGAAGTAACATCCAAGAGCAACCCTCGCACGACCTGCCGAATGCATGCGCCTTGTTGGTCAACAAGGTGGACCGAATAGCCTGTGGAAACAAATAAAGTATTTAAACAGTCCTCCTATATCCCTCTATCTGCAGACTGCTCATGTGGCTGTCCAAGAGCCAGCCCTCGCACGACCTGCCGAATGCATGCTCCTTGTTGGTCAACAAGGTGGACCAAATAGCCTGTGGAAACAAATAAAGTATTTAAACAGTCCTCCTATATCCCTCTATCTGCAGACTGCTCATGTGGCTGTCCAAGGCTGTCCCTTAAACAACCCTAGCGTGCCTGCTCCCACCACCCCACTCGGTAGCGCATTCCACACCCCCACTACCCTTTGTGTGAAAAAATGCCCTCTAATATTCGTCTTATACATAGCCCCCCTCACCCTAAGGCCGTGACCCCTCGTTCTATCCGATTCTAATGGTGGAAAAAGCTTACCACCATTTACTCTATCTATACCCCTCATAATCTTATATACCTCTAATAGATCCCCTCTCAGCCGACGTCTTTCAAGGGAAAACAACCCCAGTGCGTTCAATCTTTCCTCGTAAGACAGCCCTTCCATATCAGGCAGCATCCTGGTAAATCTCCTCTGCACTCTCTCCAGGGCCTCCACATCCTTCCGGTAGTACGGCGACCAGAACTGGACGCAGTACTCCAAGTGAGGCCTAACCAACGTTCTATACACTTGTAACATCAGACTCCTACTCTTGTATTCTATACCCCTTCCTATGAAGGCTAACATACCATATGCTTTCTTTATCACTTTCTCCACCTGTACTGACAGCTTCAGAGACTTGTGAACCTGCACCCCCAGGTCTCTCTGCGTCTGTAGTCAGCAAGTGGGACACTGCAAAGAAATGACAAGGAATCCACCCAAATTACATGCTTAAGCATTGTAACTATTTTGCCAAAGATATAGTTGATGTTGAGCCTGTAGAGGATTTTTCACAGGGATGAAAGTGGGTGAAGATAGAAAGGTTTGAAAATGTTTTTGTGACAGGGAATCATGCAACATTGTAATGCAAAACAGCAAAGTTACTTCAGTGTGTGGCCTAAGAATGCTAGCATTTTATTATCTGCAGTGAAATGCAAATTCTTCCAGGCCAAGTCAAATAGGTAGAAATATTAAACTTCCAGTGGACAGAAATATTAGTTTCTTTGTTTATCTTCTATTACTGCCAAGACTATGTCAATCACTATAGTGACCTCAGCACTTCAACATTCAATGAAATTTGTCCATATGATATAGGGTGAAGTGCAGACTAACAACAGAACAGAATCTTGCTCATACAGCTAACCCTCATTTACTATTCCTAATAGTGCCAAAACTAAATGACATGCTAAACAAAAAGGATCCGAATAAAAATCACTTTCCGATAACGAAAGATGGAATGATGAGGGTCATGTTCCTGAGTTGTAATCTTTACATTATGAAACTGTTGGCTGTTCTGAATCCAAACATATTCTTTTTAATTTCTAATAGCCTATACTTAATAATTCACTAACCCTTAGTGTCAAATCTTCCAGTGCCTTGTCAGAAGCTTACCGTATGCTCTAGATCTGGAAGAGCACAGACTGCACTATAAGTGGCTAATACCCTGCAACAATAACTTAGAGCTGGAGGTGTTGTAAAACTTGACAGGAAACAGGCTGAGCTCATGGGTACCTTGTTTGAAAAAGAAGACAGGCAGTGCTAAAAACTTTATGGCGCAAGCCCTTTTCATCATAAATACAGTGGGAATTTTTGGCCTTGTGGGACAATATGATGACAACACCAAGCAATGGAGCTCATATACTTAAAGATTTAATGTGACATTATACTGGTCAGGGAAAGCATTTAATCTTCAGCGACACTATAGGTGAGCTGCTAATGTATATTTAAAACATTATCATCTGTCATTCATGTCACATTCCAGTGTCACACACCAGATTGGGAATGCTGAGGTAGATATAAATCATTTTTTAAAAATAAAAGTCAGTCATTCACCTGGATCTTGAAATTCACAAAATCTTTCTAATCTACAAAATGTTTTCATTGAATAACTTTTAATTGCTTGATTTATGGCCATGTTTCCTGAACAGTAATTGACTTTTGTCACCTCAGAGTCACTTGGCAACAGACTAATATATGGAGTATTGTTTGTGATGGCACCCCTGTTCTTACACAGCAATGAACACCTCATTCGCCTGAGGAAGGTTACAAAGGCCAAAAGCTTGCAAGTTTACTATCAAATAAATTGGTTGGATTTAAAATTGATGTTGTCAGACCTCTTACTGAGCTTATACAGCAAGATATTGCTGACTTAAATCTGTGGGATTTTACAGCTTCGCTCATCCCAAAACTGTAAAATTCCACCCGAGGCCAATAGATCTTCCCATTGTCTGCCCCCCGCTCGCTCTGATTCCCGTGATAGGCGGAATGGGAAAATTCCCCTCACAATGTCCCATGGCAGACCCACTTATATCAAAAATACATAGCTTTGGTGAAATTTCACCTTAGATATTACAGATGCTCAACATATTCCCACTAAATTCCTTCTTCTGTTAGTTTAATATAGTGATCAATTACTGTTATATATGTAGGTTAGGGTGCAAACAGGTGACCCTGGGGCTAGCTATACCCAGGGTGCAGCTTGGGGAGTCAGTCTAAGACCAACTGTGTAACTGTAAAGATTTAATATAAACTGTTCTCTATTTAAATTCTACAGGATTACCTCATAGCCTCATAACAAGACCCAAACATAATAATTACTGCACTAAAATTGCAGAGAAAAGATTAATTTAAAAAAATAAATTTTTGGTGCACTAACGTTTTATAGCAGTGTTTCATCCTGAAAGAAGATACTGCTTTTATCAGAAGGATTGGGCTGTAGTGCTACCTCATTCTGTCACTCCATCTGAAAACACTGTTGATAATCCTCAACACCACAGATTTCAACAAACACTCTAAAAATAACGAAAAAATTCACTTTCTCAACTTGGGAGCGGCGCAGTAGCACAGTGCTTAGCACTGCTCGCTCACAGCGCCAGAGGCCTGAGTTCGATTCCCGGCTTGGGTCACAGTCTGTGTGGAGTCTGCGTTTCCTCTCACAGTCTGAAAGATGTACTGGTTAAGTGCATTGGCCATGCTAAATTCTCTCTCAATGTACCAAACAGGTGCTCGTGTATGGCGACTGGAGGATTTTCACAATAACTTCATTGTAGAGTTAACATAAACCTACTTGTGACACTAATAAATAAACTTTTTAAAAGACTTAATCCAATGATCAGAACTGGATCAAATCACCAAGGATTTTGGATATAATGTTAAAGACTCAACCCTTTACGTTTGCTGTGAAATTAAATATTTGAGTGTGGTTGGAGGGAGGGGGGGGGGTGGCAAAATTCTTTTAAAATGTGAAAACTGGAAACAGAGAAGATGAGTGGATTATATTTAGATTAATTGTGTTATATTCATGAATAGTCCATTGAAAAAGAGTCACGACTGAATTATAATATGGATAAATTACAACCAATAAAACACAAATTTGCAGAAGTTTTTTTTGTACAACTGAAATAACTTTTCAACTGGATCAGATAAATCAGTAAACCTGAGTACAGATAAAAGGTAGTTGAGTCTATACATAAAACTTCCACTGGTGCTGGATAGCAGGTAACAGTGCGCAGATGAGGTGGTAGAAATGTTTTCTTCATTAAAATTAAGCAGAGGAGGAACTCCTTCTTTGGAACCATCCATCCAGTAAGGGGCATCAGCATCAATTCTATCACCTCTCAGAACCATGCAATGCCTCATTCAGTAGATCTGCCAAGTCTCATAATCATCGGATCGCTACACTGCAAAATGTGGCTATTCGGCCCATTTTGTCTGCACTGACCCTTTCTGACAAATTATCTTACCCAGGCCCCTTCCCTCAATCTATTCTCAAACCTCACACATTTACCATGGCTAGCCTAAACACCCTGGGGCATTAAGGAACAATTTAGCATGGCCAATCCACATCTTTGGACTGTGGGAGGAAAGTGGAGCACCTGGAGGAAATAGGTCTACCTGCAGCAAAGATATGGAAAAATCCACTTGCTAACATAGCTGAGCATTTTCCGACATTCAAACTTTCTCTCTCAGGTACCAGTCACCGCACTGAGTATTCTGGTAGAGAGATTTACAGAGTGAAACAGATTGGATTGCCCAGGGTGATAACAGAGAATGGTGGGACAAGAAGACTGGGGCTTCATATTTAAGCAAGAAAATGATGGTGAAAAGACACGTTGGCTGGAATTCTCCAGCTGTTCACAATGGCAGGATTCTCTCATCCCACTGGCAGCACACACCCGACTGCAGTTTCCTGCCAGCGTGGGGTGATACTAATAGGCATTCCCATTGACAGTAGAGGGACCAGAGAGTCCCACTGCTGACAAACAAGGTGCCATTCCCTTGTTGGCAACTGGGAGCCAGAGAATCTCACCCATTATCTGTTGATTGAGCAGAACGTACTTTAAAAAGGATGTTCACTAAACATTAATCTATGCTCAGACAGTAACAAGAGACTCATAGAATGTCTGGCAGATGGGGAAATTGGAGATGTTGATAACATGCAGTTTCTGTTGATGATAAATGAGTTTCTCAGCAGTGTATAGAGTGCAAGGCTCCAGGGCAGCTTATGGCAATACAGAAGGTGGCATATCTGCTCAGACTGTCAGCAGAGATAGGTTTTGGTGAAGCAGCTTTCTTTCCAAACTCAACAATCACTGCTCAGGACTTTGGGGATATGGTTAGAAACAGGAATAGGCCATTCTGCCCATCAAACTGACTCTGCCATTCAATATGATCATGACTGATCAGACATTTCAATGCCCTTTACGCAGACTATCCCATAACTCTTTACATTCTTGTAAATCAGAAATCTATCAAGGTCTGCTTTAAGTGTTATGTTTGAATTTCTGTTGATTGGTGGCCTTACAAAAAGACTCCAGCAATTTATCCTCAAAGTCCTACATATGAACAGCAGGCCCCAACCCAGAAGTTACTGCACTGGCCATTCACAAATTGACCCCTTTAGGATATTGCACATGTCTAGCTCTGCAAAAGAAAAAATTCAAGGTACAGGGCACTTAAATGAACAGCTCATATGTAATGAAAAGTAACGACAGGACTTGTTGGTTCTCAGTATTAGTGACGGGATAGCAATGCAGCTACCTTCTCTCAAGTCAGCAGTTTCTGCGTGCCCTTCAGCCAGCCCCTCAGACGCTGGCATGTCTGGCAGCAAGGAGCTGGAGCCAGACTTTGTAACAACTCAAAATATGCTGGCAAGCACTACTTTCCCCTCAGGATGTAGCTACCATGAGATAAGGTACTGTCTCAAGAAATTGATTTGGATTCAGGAATGTGGTCTGGTCAAGGGTGGATTAACAAGGGAAAACCAACCTAGATTTATTGAAAGTGAATCATATTTCACTAACTTGATTTGAGTTTTTTAAATCTTTCTTTTAACAGAAAGGGTTGAGAAGACTAATACAGTTTATGTGCTATACACATAGGAGCAGAAGTAGGCCATTCAGCCATTTGAGCTTGCTCTGCTATTCATTTTGATCATGACTGATGATCAAATTCAGGACATGTCCTTCCAAAAGGCCTTTGGTAAAATGCCACCTAACAAGCTTGCCAGCAAAATTAACGCCCAGGGAGTAAAAGGGAAAGTGCCAGCATGGTTACAAAGTTAGCTCTGTGAGAGAAAACGGGGAGCAGAGATGATCTTTTGTTTTTTCAAATTACAGGAAATGTATACAGTGGGATTCCATAAGTGTTGGTATAAAAACCACTGCTTTTTTAATATTCAAATTGAATGACTTGGAATTTTCCATACAGGGCTCAATTTAAAAATTTATAAATGCCACATAACTTGGATAGATTTCAGGAGGACATAGACAGGTTGATGGAATGAGTGGACAGGTGGCAGATGAAATTTCACGCCAAGAAGTAAAAATGATACATTTTAGTAGGAAAGACAAGGAGAAGCAATATAAAATGAAGGGTACAGTTCTACATAAACAAAGAAGCCTGGGCTGTGTGTACACAAATTGATCTGATTTATTATTGTCATAGGTATTGGCATAAAGTGAAAAGTATTGTTTCTTTCGCACTATACAGAGAAAGCATAACATAGATATAAAAGGAAAGGAAAGAGTGCAGAATGTAGTGTTACAGTCACAGCTAAGGTGGAGAGAAAGATCAGCTTAATACAATGTAGGTTCATTCAAAAATCTGATAACAGCAGGGAAGAAGCTATTCTTGACTTGGTTGATATGTGTCCTCAGACTTATGAATCTTTTTCCTGACAGAAGAAGGTGGAAGAGAGTACTTCTGGGATGCGTGGGGTCCTTAATTATGCTGGCTGCTTTTCCCAGGCAGCTGCAAGTGTAAACAGTGTCAATGGATGGGAGGTTGGTTCGTGTAATGGACAGAGCTTCATTCACGACCCTTTGTAGTTTATTGCAGTCTTGGACAGAGCAGGAGCCATACCAAGCTGTGATACAACCAAAAAGAATGCTTTCTATTGGTGCATCTGTAAAAGGTGGTGAGAGTCGTAGCAGACGTGCCAAATTTCCTTAGTCTCCAGAGAAAGAAGAGGCACTGGTGAGTTTTCTTAACTACAGCATCAGTATGGAAAACCAGAACAGGTTGTGGTGATCTGGACATTTAAAAACTTGAAGCTCTCAACCATTTCTACTTCGTCACCATTTACGTAGACAGGGGCATGACCCCATTATGCTTCCTGAAGTCGATGACAATCTCTTTCATTTTGTTGCCATTGAGGGGGAGAATATTGCTGTCACACTAGTTCACCACAGATTTTCTATCTCTTTCTTGTACTGTGTCTGATCATTGCTTGAGTTCTGACCCACTATAGTTCAGGTGGCAGGGCAGGTTGAGAAAGCAGACAGGATCCTGGGGTTTATAAATAGAGGCTTACAGTGCAAAAGTAAGGAAGTTATGATAAATCTTATAAAACACTGGGTTCAAACATGACAGGAGTATTGTCGGCACACTTTAGCAAGAATGTGAAAGCCTTAGAGAGGGTTTAGGAAAGATTTATTAGAATGATTCCAGTGATAATCGAGTTCATGTGGATAGACTAAAACATTGGTGTTGTTAAAACAGAGAAGATTGAGAGGAGATTCGGTAGAAGTTTTCAAAATCATGAGAGATCTAGAGACAGTAGACAGTAGGTTACTGTTCCCACTGGCTTAAGTATAGAGAATCTGAGAACACAGGGTGATTGGCAAAATAAATCAAAAACATTAAAAATCCTTTAAGAAAACATGAGGTTAGGATTTGGAGTGCAGTATTTGAAAGAGTGCAGGAGGCAGATTGAATTATGGTTATGAAAAGAGTATTAGATAAATACTTGAAGAGGGAAAGAAATGAAGTACTGGAGAATGGATTGCCCTGGAGGTAAAATTGGCCTGATGGGACTTCTTCTGTGCTGTAGCTATTCTATGGTGAGATCCATGTACCAATGTCATCCAGGTAACACTCAGCAGGAGCACTAGATTAGGGTGGAGAATTCCAGCATCATACTTTGGTCAAAAAGAGAAGCATAGCGGTAAGAATCAAAAAGTACTAACACACACTGGTATGCATGAAATAATGACTATAGTACAGTTTCTGTGCATTCTGACATTGTTCTTAGTTGACAGATTTGCACCACTATACCCTGCTTACACAGCTTGGTTACATCAAATGATTGGTACCAGGCTCTCCCTGGGGTAAGTAGTTTTCATTGTGGTGCCCGCTTGAGGCATTCTAGTGAAAGTAACATTTATTTATTAGCCACAAATAAGGCTTATAACACTGCAATAAAATTTACTGTGAAATTCCCCTGGTCACCATACTCTGGCACCTGTTCACGTCAATGTAGCTATTCAGCACATCTTTCAGACTATGGGAGGAAACTGGAGCACCCAGAGTAAAGCCATGCAGACACAGGGAGAACATGTAAACTCCATACAGACAGTGACTCAAGCAGGAATCAAACCCAGGTCCCTGGTGCTGTGAGGCAGCAGTGCTAACCACTGTGCCACCCATTCAATGTGCACGGATTGAAGCTATACTGTAACGCTTGAGAATCTGCTGGCCTGTGATAGCAGACTCTTGCCAGAAGGTTGGTAACTATTCTTTTCTTTCTATTCTTTTCTATTCTTTCCTGATGGAATCCAGAGTTCAATTATCTACAGATATAAATTCAAATTCCAGACCCGCTATGCAACTGATACAAGCTAAGTCCAGTCAGGCTGTGCAACAGTTAATGAATACTGCTTCAGAAAGTGTGTTACTTGTTAATATCAAATACTCAACAGCAGGAAATAAAAAGACAGACAATAAAGAAATCATCACATTCGACTGCAAAAACCAGAAGACGCATCTTGAGCAATAGAATCTCACTGGAGGCTCTAATATTGATTTAGAGTGAATTATGGAGTAGTGGTCACTGACAGCTGATGGAAGACCAGTAAATAAGAAAAGAAACCTTTGAAATGAGTTTGTTAAAGTTACAATTTTGTTAAACGGCGGAGCCATGTACTCTGACAGAATCCTGCCATCAATCTTTAAATAATTCAGTTCCAAATTACACTTTCTAAATTTATCACTTCAAGTGCCACAGATCAGTTCATTGATCCAAGCACTGTCAGATTTCAATGTTTTGCTGATTACAAAAGTGATTTCCTTCACTCTGAGGGAGTCTCGCACTGTCAGAAGTCCCACATTTTCGAACAGGCGTAAAACCTATCTTATCAGGGTGGACATAAATGAGTCCCATGCTATTATTTTGAAGAAGAGGAGAGAGTTCTTCCTGGTAGCCTGGACAATGTCTATCTCCCAATCAACATCACTAAAAACAATGGCCAGAATTCTCCATCCCGCCTGCCACTGGAATTCTATCGGGCGGGGTGGGGGGGAGGGGTGGGGAGACCATGTAAACATCCATCGGAGTCTGGCAGGAATCTCTGGTTTTCAGACGAGTGCAGCTGGAGAATGTCTGGTCATTCTGACATTGCTTTTCATTTTACTTTGCTGTGTGCCTATTGGCCGTCGCATTGCTTCAACTATAATACCACAAAGGTACTCAAGGTTATAAATGATCTTGTATTTCACTCATCAACGCAAATTATTTCATCCATCACTCTGCCAGCATAACTTTGTTAGACTAATAGTGGAAAAGAAACATAAATGGCGTTCCTATTGCACTTTTATAAAGTTACAGTGATTCAGCAAGACGAGCTCTGAGGAAAAGGTCCCAGTTCAATTCCCGATCTTTGCTGAGGTAGCTAATCTTGGCAAGAGTGATATCAAGTGTTCTTGAACAGACCACAGGGAAACAAAATTGTCGGAGACAGCTGTCATCGATTTTCCAACTGCTCAATCTGTTTCCTAATATGCTGCCCAATTTTCACGCATGCATTATCGTTCTGAAGCAAGGAGTATTGCGGCAGAACGTCATTGAAAGAAAAATTCCTGTTACTCCTGCCTGTTCAATCAGTCACAAATGTACACTCATCATGTTAGGCCTTATTGAATCAATCCATCAACCTGGATGCATCAGGACACAAGTGACTGAAACTATCTAATTCAATGGAAGAATGGTTGGAGTATTTGAGCAATGAGGATTGTATTCTCCCATGCATTCACCAGAAAAGAAAGCTGCACTCAAGACTTTTAATATATTACATAACTGTTATTAGATCATAAAAGAATCTATCCAATATTTGCTTTTGATCTTGACTTTTTCAATCTCTCTGCTGCCTCTGATTTATCAGACTCTGGCACTGAATGAGCACATTTCCACCAACAAAACATTGAGAAAATTGAAAGGATTACCTTTGATTTCCATTGCAATCTCCATCTTGGTTACAATCCTAGGATCAACCAGGCTATTCACAAACTCAGACATTATATTTGACTCTGAACTACATACCTGATGCTTTATCCCCTCCATTATTAAAAGATGCTGACTTCAACCTCCATAATATCCCATCTTCACTCCTGCCTCAGCTCATCTGCTATTGAAACTCTCATCTGTGGCTTTTTTAAATAGAAACTCAATTGTTCCAATGCTGTTCTGCTTAACCTCATGTTTCAACCTTTCATAAACCTGAGCTCATCAAAAGCATTGTTACGTACTAATTCATACCAAGTCCTATTTACCCCTCCCTTATTCTTTTGTTTGTTGATCTACATTGGTTCCTGGCCAGTCAACACCTCAATTTTAAAATGTTCATCCATACATTGAAATTCATCCATGGCCTCCCTAATCCAACAATTTTCTGACAGCCTGGTGCTCTCTTTCACATTCCTGACTTCCTTCGCCACAGATTGATGGCTATTTCTTCAGATACCTAGGCCCTAAGGGATCTCTATCTCCCTCTCCTTCTTAGGTTGCTCCCTAAAACCAAAGATTTTGATCACCTCTTCTATTATATCTTTGTACGACTGGCATCACATTTTGCCTGATAATGCTTCTATGAAATGCCATGAATCATTTTTACAATGTTAAGCTTTCCATGTTCACTGGAAATAGACAAAGGTGATAAAACTTGACAGGGCACAGTGATTCTTATAAAGCATAATTACTCTCATATCATTTGGAGCATTGAGCATCATTTGTACGTTTTGTCAGTTAACATGGTGAGGAAGAGGTTTGGGTGATATGTCGATTTTTTTCTTTCAGGTAGCTTTAACTAAGATTGTTCATCTTCATCGGATTTATTGCACTGAGCAAAGCCTGTTCCAGTGCAAGCTACTGTTAGGAGGAACAAGTTAGCTTCCTTTCACTCTATATTTTACTGCCTTTTTGCCCATATTTACATTTGTTACAATATACCGATAATTGCTGGAATTTTACCATCCCACCCGCTATGGGAATCAGAGCAGGCGAGGGATGGACCATGGAAAGATCTGTTAATCTTGGATGGGATTTAACAGTTTTGGGATGAGTGAGGCTTTAAAATCCCACCCAATAACTCAAGAAGCCCAACTGGAAAGGAACATAGTTTATTTACAGAATGCAAAGTGAAACCACTATCTTGGTGTCCACACACTAGTCCCTACCTCGGAAAAGTTATAGCTATTGGGCCATTCATGCCATTCAGAGCAGGCGAGGGATGGACCATGGAAAGATCTGTTAATCTTGGATGGGATTTAACAGTTTTGGGATGAGTGAGGCTTTAAAATCCCACCCAATAACTCAAGAAGCCCAACTGGAAAGGAACATAGTTTATTTACAGAATGCAAAGTGAAACCACTATCTTGGTGTCCACACACTAGTCCCTACCTCGGAAAAGTTATAGCTATTGGGCCATTCATGCTCTCACTGCAGCAACATCGGAGAATTTGGCGGCCAGCCAAATCTCCATTCACTGCAGTGCAACGGGAAAATTCTGCCAATGTGAACAGCTGTAACATTCCAGCCATTGAGTCATACAGTGCAAAAAATGCCCTTTCGGGCATTGAGTAGTTCTACAGGCCCAATCCTGGGTTTCCCTTGTACAAGACTGAGGTAATGAATTCCAACTGGACAAGCCATTGCCTGTGATACCAGGAAAACTCAGATTTAATGAGCCCCATGAGGAGATTAATCAGTGATTGCCCGTGGATCTGGTGAGGGCTTATCACAACATATGTGTATTACTTGAAGCAAACTGGAGGTGACAGGATTAAACAGCAAATTCTTAGTTCAGGAAAATAAGAGTTAAGTTCAACACAACTTAAGCATAATAAAAGAGTACCTCACCCTACTGCAGTAATATTGGCTTCTACACAATAGGTATGTGTTTATATAATAATACAACATATAACATTGTCTTACTCCTACAGCACTCACCTTTCAGCGTGGCCTTCTTTAATACCTTCATAGCATAGAGTTGTCCAGCATCAGAGCCTTTGATTTTCTTAACAAGAAAAACCTTGGAAGAAAACGGAAGTATATGTCATTGTCGATTCTTTCATGGAGGTGAATAGTGTGAGGTTAATCGTTTTGTGTGAAATGCTGCTCATAAATCAATCTTTTCCACTAACAAGGAAAACAATGGATCATTTATGCCTCATGTCTGTCCTTCTGTTTAGTTAGATCATGCTGAACAGTATTTGAACTTCATTTTCCTGTCTTTATATCTCACCATATCCCTATCTGACAAAAATCTATCCATCTCAGTCTTGAGATGATTAGAACTGATTTCCTAGGATGAGGACTGTTTTACCTTCAATTTAACTTTTGAGTCTTTGGCTAATGAAAAAGTCCAGCCTGTAAATTACTCAACAGAGATTTGTCATGTACCATAACCACAGACATATGTCTACTCTAAGAGAAACACCAGGGCTGGGATTCTCCTAAAACAATTCTAAGTCCCAAGTCAGCACGAAAACGGGAATAACGCCTGCAGAAAGAGGCCATTCGGCCCATCAAGCCTGCACCGACATCAATCCCACCCAGACCCTATATCTGTAACCCCAGGGACTTACTTCGCTGTTCCCCTGACACTAAGGGCAATTTTCCCTGTCTGCAAAAATATGGCTCTGAACTCTAAACTGTTTAAAATGCAGAAGTGTACATTCATTGGGAATAGTAACAAGATGAAGGGTAAAATCTCTTTACTGGATACTGCTGGCCAGACTCAAATGAATGATTTTGTCAATCCATGTTCTCAACCACATTTCACAAGTAGCATTACTTCAAACTGTATCAAGAACTGAATAAGATGCCTTCTTCTCTTAGTGCCATCTTACATGGCTATTATACGTGCTCAAGGTTAGAATTAGGCATCAAAGTGAATAATAATCTTACAGATCTGGCATTCATAAACCTTTGAGGAGAAATTCCAGATCACTCTGTGCTTTATATTAAAAATGACATCCTGGCTAGAATCTTCAGTCCTGGAGTCCGGGTTAGACAGTGGATATAGAAGTGGGAATGGGGGATGGGAAGACTGATCACACATGATCTCGCGCTGTTCAGCTCATCACATATTGATCCATGAGGGGCTTGTTGAATCTTGAAGTGGGAAGTCACGGAGGAAGTCACTATCTTGGCCATTACCTCATGGCCTCCATGGTCAGGGTGCCATATTTAAAAGGCACTTGGGCAGCATGGGAATCAATTGAATTTGTAACAACTCCCACTGTTACGCTGTTGGTTTTGTGGCAAAACCCTTCAAAATGTTACACCTTTGACTGAAATACAATTGGATATTTAACAGCATGCAAAGTTCATAATTATTACCAATTACTCAGATTGGTCATGAAAAGTTATATTTGTGGAATGTCAAATTCATCCATAATGATGAATTCTACACTTCTTAAAAATTATCCAACTTTAAGTTAAATTGTTTTATTTTAGCTTGGACATTTATGTTGGAAGCCTTGTGGCAAAGTGAGTTACGTCCCTCCCTCAGAGCCCAAGATCCCAAGTTTGAATCCCTCTCCAGAACTCGATGTGCTCATGAAGATGTGCTCATGATGCAGCCAAACAGATTGATTGTCAATCCTGTAAATCCTTCTAAAATGCCTGTCGCCAGGGGTAAGGGTGAGAGACATTCTTTGTCACTCGGTGCAGAATAGTATTCCTCACATTTCAGCATCATGACCTGTTCCAGGAAAAGCAAGCTGTGGAAAACATACATCAGCATTTATCTGTTTCATGAATCATTAGATGCTGGATGTTTTCCTAAGTCTTCTATATCTTAATCTAATCATTTATTTTGCTCTGTGAACATTTAAGTTAAAAGTGAAGGTTATGAAGTGCTTTTAACTTCCTGTTAAAAATACAAATACTTTAATGTGATTCGCTGCTTACTGACTTCATGGGTGCTATATGCCAAGCCATTTCCTTGATTTAAAGCTTTTTTTAAAGTTTATTTACTAATGTCACAAGTTAGGCTTACATTAACACTGCAATGAAGTTTTTGTGAATATCCCGTAGTCGCCCACTATGCTGCCTGTTTGGGTACACTGAGGGAGAACTTAGCATGGCCAATACACTTAATTTGCTCACGGTTTGGACTGTTGGAGGAAACCAAAGCACCCAGAGGAAACCCACGCAGACATGGAGAGAACATGCAGACTCAACACTGTGGCCCAAGCTGGGAACTGAGCCCAGGTCCTTGGCGCTGCGCTAACCACTGTGCCACTGTGATTTAAGCTCCTGCAGAGAGATTGTTAGATCTTTGTGGGCGTCTTTCTTCGAGGTCAGTAGAGAATGCTTTTGTTTGGTCATTGAAGGTAAAATCCAAACCTTTTATGTTCTATAACAATAGTGACATTAAGGTGATAACTACTCTCAACAGTTAAGTTGCAATGGGAAAATTCCCAAAAGGTAGGCAGTATCTGCAAGGATTCTCCCATTCATCTATTATACCCATGGAGAAAGGATGTTGGAAACTCTGAAAAAAAACACAAGCTTGCTTCAACATCTTTTTCCACGCTTCTTCAGCGGACAAGTGGGAGAATCTCCATGGAATGTCACAGACTTTTAATAACTCCATAATCTGTCTGAGCTTCATTCTCAGGATCACAAACCTCTGAAAACCAGAGTCCCAAGAGTTATCCTCGCTCCCAGAAATTCTCTATTCAACACATTACAAAAACCTTCACCTGTCTGATATTCATATCAGAAATGAAAATTGCTTTGAAAGCTCTTGGGACGAACATACAAAATTGCAGCAACGAACAAAGCCCCTAATCAGAATTCAGAAATGGCCAGTTATCTTTTGCTCAGTGTGCATGACTATTTCTAGAGATGGCGGAGATTGCTGATTTCAATCATACACTGTCAATGAGACTTCGTTTTAAATAAGCCTGTTCATTTCAAAAGGGATTGTGATTTCATTTCAAAGCCATTGAATGGCCAGAAGTACATTATTGATAATGTAGAGGAGAGCTCACTGTCAGACTCAGTTTGATCGGCATCTTAAGGTGTCATTACATGCATATAGAAGGCTCTGAAAGAAGAATAGATCAAAGACATGAAAGTGGGCAGGCCTATTATAAAATAAATAAACGTACAGACGCATGGGATACTTGTGATATAGTAATAGGGAAGGTGAAAATGAATAAGATAAAATTATCTTTAAATGCAGGCCTATTCTCCCATAATGTTTCCTGAGATGACTTAGCCAATAATGACGATGAAGAAACCCACATTTGCTTTTTTGACATTTTTATTTGAGGAGCTCATGATTCCCAAAAAATGAATCCAAATACTTAATGCACCCAATGCAACAGAAGCACATCCTAGGATTTAGCTTTGAGCATACAGCTCACCAAAACACAAATATTTGCCTAGAAAAAGAGCAACCATATGTTTAAATTTGTGAACAGCAATGATGTCATCTCCAGTGTGGCAGGGAAACAAAGTTGTAATGGTGTTGGTTACATTGTCTGTTAAGGAAGTCTTTGTAGTCCTCTATAGGTTAACAGCAAATCTTTAATATTTAACTGAAGCTGGTTGAGGACTCATCATGCTCCGCATTCAGATCATGTCATCAGCAAGTTCACCAAACAAGGATAATAAGGAGTCCTAATCTGGATTCCCTCTAATTTCTTATTGAAACATGATGTTTTTCAGCAATTTTTAAAACCTTGTTCTCCAGGGCACACAACTCTTCATATGGTTTGGCCTTGGAATGAATCTAAATTCATCTCTGTTAAGTTGCATTTTTCATCTGTGGTTATTTATTTTTTTCTCCGTAGTTACATCTTTACCCCTTTAAGAAATGAAACGGTCTTGTCTGTATCTTCAAAATGGCTTTGCAGCTGCCTTTCCCCCTCCCTCCCCCGATCTTTCCGTGTTTTGTCAGGGTTAGCGGCTCCTGTTGAGATTGCGTTTTTTTTTTAAAACTTATAAACTATTTGATCAATTGTGTTTGCCAGTAATTCATTCCTCTGAATTTTACAGATCAATTTCAAGGTGATTTTTGCTCCACCTTCTGCTTTATTAATCTTTTTTCCCAATGGAGTTTCTTTCTGGATTTCAAGATGGTGTCACTGGTCACTGGGGACAAAGTGGACTTCCTGCGCTTGCCACTTTTGGCAAGTTCCACAAGATGAGGAGAACTTTCTTCACCCAGAGGGTGACTGTGTGGAATCCACTACCACAAAAAGTAGTTCAGGTCAAAACGTAGTCTGATTTCAAGAAGAAATTAGATATAGCTCTTGGGGTTAAAGGGGTCAGGAGTATGGGGGGGGTGGGATCAGGATATTCAATTCGATGATCAGCCATGATCAAAATGAATGTCAGAGCAGGCTCAAAGGGCTAAATGGTTTACTCCTGCTTCTAATTTCTATGTTACTCACTGCCTTCTATGACCAAGCCAGTTCTGTACCCATCAAGGCAGCCCACCCATGTGATTTTAGTTAAAATCCTATGTGATTTTAGTTTGTTTTTTACCAGTCTGCCATGTAGGATCTTGTCAAATGCCTTACTAAAGTTCATATAAACTTTCTATATAAATAGATAAAGCCCTTCTCTCATCAATTACTTTTGTCCCTCTTCAAAACACCCAATCAAGTTGGTGAGATATGACCTTTCCCACACAAAACCATGCTGCCTGTCACTAACTAGTCCATTTCCTTCCAAATGTGCATATATCTGTGACTTCTCCAAAAGTTTCCCCATTGCTGACAGCAGGCTCAATAGCCATTCTCTCTCAGCTTCCCATTTTGCTAAAGCTGTTGTAAACCTCGCCGATATGATGGGGTATGAGTGGGTCAATGGATAGGGGTGAGGGATGGGTTCCTTACCTAGGGGAAAACATACAGCAAGGAAGCCCTTTAAATACACTTAAATATAATGAAATGAAATGTATTCCCTTTCTGGACTGGAACTCATTGTACCTTGTGAATGGACAGGGAGCCTTAGAGAGCTGCCAGCCAGTCAGAAGTGAACAGCTCTCCAGTACTTTGGGTGTGTGGCCCTGGATCCTTCAGGCATAGTTGGAGATCGATCTTGGTGCTAAACTAGCAGTCCTGACAAGGTGGAGATTTGAAAGACAATCTGGTTGGGGTGAAACTTGAAGGGTCATCCAATCAGCCCAGAAAAGATAGGCCACTCACCCCAACACCATCATTATTACCAGAATTTGACAACAGGCCACAAACTGAATTGAAGAGTCTTCCTGCCTCCAAACACAGCATAGCATGGGAGTGTTAAATCCAGCCAATGGTGCTTCTTTGACTGTCTTCAAATCCTTTTGCTTAAGATGGAAATGTTACATAGCAGGAGGTCATGTGATGAAGCCACCAGGAATACGTCCAATCAGAATTGGCAGGAAGTCGAGAATGGAATTCTAGGTGGGGTCATGGAGACACTGTCACCACCAGATCAGAGAATCAAATACACCAGACTAAGTGTGGGAAAATGGGATTAGATTAGTTAGGTGTTTGATGGCCAACAGAGACACAATAGGCTGAAGGTCTCTTTCTTTGCTGTAAAACCCTATGACTGGTGGCTTGGACCAATTGACAGAAGATGGGGAAAGTGAGAACATATCCAATTTTAATAAGGCACTATCAATTTGCACTTTCGTTCCTTTTTGGATGCTCACAGCTGATTTGTAAGAAAACAGAGATACAATTTCCTATTGAAACTAAAGGCCTTTGACCAATAAGCAGGAGAGCTTCCTGGTCAGACATTCAGCAAAAGACAATGGCAAACCACTGCAGTACTTTACCAAGTGCAATCATGGACAAAACCAATGGAAGTCCAATAGTGTCTAAGGTCATGAAATCTGAAGGACTGAATGTACAGCTGGATATCCAGTGAGGGAAGAAAGACAACATGTCAATTAAATAAAATGTCAATTAGATGTGAAAAGGTATGTATTAGAATGTAACGTGGGAAATTTCTTAAGCCATTTAATTTTATAAATGGATTTTTTTTAATTGAAAGAAAACAAGCAATTGTAGAAATTCCCTTACTTTGCCATAGGATCCTTGGCCCAGCACTTTAAGCAATTCAAACTGAGAAGGATCTGCTTTTTCAAAACCTTCCTTCACATGGTTACTGATGTCTATTTCTTTCACAATACCTTCATCCTGCAGAGAAATAATCACACAGAGGATTTCATTAGACAGACGTATAAAACTGTAATAAAGCACATTTAACCAATATTGACCCATTTGCACACTGAAGCAATGTTTTTCATACAAGTACTTGGGAATGCCAGAGGTATGTAGCAAATGTTCCTTTTTTAAAATGCCTTTCACTGTAAATTTTGGTCTTGAAGGCAATAATTAAACTAAGTTTACCAAACTCACATCCAGCAAATATTCATCAGTAGAGTTAAATGTTTGCAGATTAGTTTATGCTGTCAGTTTATACAGGAGGATTTACACAAGCGATTGTTGTTTCAACTTTCTAGTAGAACACAGAACATTGCAGCATAGTACAGGCCCTTCGGCCCTCAATGTTGTGCCAAGCTATGTCCAATCCCAACATCAAACTATCCCACTCCCTATAATTCTGGAGTGCTCCATGTACCTATCCAATAACCGCTTGAAATTCCTGAAGTGTCTGACTCCACTATCACTACAGGCCGTGCGTTCCACACCCCAACTACTCTCTGAGTGAAGAATCTACCTCGGATGCATAATTCTAATTAAACATGATTGAGGACCTAGCAACTCATGAACATTATGAGCAGTATCTATTGAGTTCCCAAGCTCCCTTAGCTTATGGAATTTTATAGGTTAAAATACATGGCACTTTCATACATTTTCTTATTGTGGATTTCCTCCAGGTGCTCCAGTTTCCTCTCACAGTCCAAAAGACATGTTGATTAGCTGCATTGGCCATGCTAAATTCTCCTTCAGTGTACTCAAACATGCGCCAGAGTGTGGTGACTAGAGGATTTCCATACTAAGTTCACCCCAGTGTTAATGTAAGCCTACTTGTGACACTAATAAATAAACTTTAAACTTTATTTTCTGGGAGTGGGTATTGAAGATTGACTGTCAGAGGCCTAAGAACTGGATTGTGCCTGAATTTGCTTGCGCTTGAGTATAACAAAGCTGCCTGGCAATGCAAAGCTGACAATGAACTCTCCATTCACCTGACAAAGGGGCAAATCTTGAAAGCTTGCAAGTTTACTATCAAATAAATCAGTTGGACTTAAACCTGGTGTTGTTAGACTTCTTACTGGCAAGGCCTGCAGAGGGGTAATACCAAATTAGTTTACCAGCTCATTACTGACACCTAGCATGGCTGCAAAGGTAACTTGCTGGTCACAGGAGGATAGCAAATCCTATCTCCTGATAGCTGAGCCTCTAAGGTGAATTGGAGGATGTTATGATTCCTACAGAGATCGATAACATTTATAAAGAGACAGGAATTATCTGACAGGAAAAGGAAATCTCACAAAATTTCCCATTTTAATACCTTTGCTGGAACAAAGGAACTAAAACAAATTAACACAATATTGCCATATTCCAAGTAGATATGTAGCCTTGCAGATTTAATTCCAAACTCTTACCCTTCCCGCATCAGGACAAGATTTCCAGGCTCCATTGAAAATCATTTCATTCAATCTTCTGAATATCACTGAACTGATTACACATAGAAGGGCCTATTTGGTGACTCCTAGTCTCTTAAATCTCACCCCATCCCATCACTTCAAACAAAAAATCAGTTCTCCTTGGAATCCCCTCAGGGGTTGACGCAAAACAGTCTTTTCCTCTGCTTTACACAGCAGCACAGTTGTTCATCTGTTTCTGGGATCAGGTCTCTGAGTCTGAGGCCAAAATTTTCCAGGTATTCCTGTTAGCAGAATTGTCCAGCCCTGCCAATGGCGTCCTCCCACTGTAGGTTCCCTGGTGGCAGAGGGCGCGGGGCACACAAACCCCAGAGACATCAGCAGGAACAGAAAACTCCACTGCCAGCTAACAATAGGCTGCTTCTGCCTCTGAAATATATGAAAATACGCCATGGCGGGGAGGGACAGGTAGTGCAGAAAATCGCATCCAAGTGTCAGAATTTACATCCTGACGCAGAAGAGGAGTAGTTGGTGTTTCAGGCCATAGGTTCTCAGGGTGGGATTTCTACCAACCCCCACGTTTCATGGTGGTGAAAGAAGCCCATCATTGGCTGGAACAGCAATCTTCCAATCCCACTGTTGTCAATGGGTTTTCCTGTTGGACTGTAAAATTTCAACCTGGATTTTCTATAGGTTTCAGTCTGGACCTGTATCCCTATGACACTAAGATCACATGGGCGTGTCTCTGGGCAGAGTTTCATATGATTTCAAACATTCCACTTCATGGTGGCTCAGTGGTTAGCATTGATGCCTCATAGCGCCAGAGACCTAGGTTCAATTCCTGGCTTCAGGCACTGTTGGTATGCAGTTTGCACATTCTCCCCATGTCTGCATGGGTTCCTCCAGGTGTCTGGTTTCCTCCCATAGTCCAAAGGTGTGTGGGTTAGGCAGATTGGCCGTGCCAAATTGCCTCTTAGTGTCAGGAGGACTAGTTAGGGTAAATTAGTTAGGGTTAGGGTAAACTAGTTAGGGTTTGTGAAGGGTAGGTCGTGCCTCACTAACCTTATTGAGTTTTTTGAAAAAGTGACCAAAGAGGTGGATGGGGGTAAGGCGGTTGATGTGGTATATATGGACTTTAGTAAGGCGTTCGATAAGGTGGCCCATGGAAGGCTTCTGCAGAAAATGCAGATGTATGGGATAGAGGGTGATTTAGCTAATTGGATTAGGAATTGGCTAGCAGATAGAAGACAGAGGGTGGTGGTTGATGGGAGATATTCATCGTGGAGTTCGGTGACAAGTGGTGTACCTCAGGGGTCTGTTTTGGGGCCCCTGCTGTTTGTAATTTTTATAAATGATCTGGATGAGGGTATTGAAGGATGGATTAGTAAATTTGCAGATGACACTAAAGTCGGTGGAGTGGTAGATAGTGAAGAGGGGTGTTATAGTTTGCAGAGAGACTTGGACAAGTTGCAGAGCTGGGCCGAGAGGTGGCAAATGGAGTTTAATGTGGAAAAGTGTGAGGTAATTCACTTTGGCAGGAATAACAAATGTGTAGAGTATAGGGCTAATGGTAGGACTCTTAATAGTGTTGATGAACAGAGGGATCTTGGTGTATATGTGCATAGATCCCTGAAAGTTGGCAATCAAGTCGATAAGGTTGTTAAGAAGGCATACGGAGTCTTAGCTTTTATTGGTAGGGGGATTGAATTTCGGAGCCGCAACGTCATGTTGCAACTGTACAAAACTCTAGTGCGGCCGCACTTGGAGTATTGTGTGCAGTTCTGGTCCCCACATTATAAGAAAGATGTGGAGGCATTGGAGAGGGTACAGAGGAGGTTTACCAGGATGTTGCCTGGTATGGAGGGCAGGTCTTATGAGGAGAGGCTGAGGGATTTGAGGTTGTTTTCGTTAGAAAGGAGGCGGCTATGAGGAGACCTTATCGAAACATATAACATGATTAGAGGTTTAGATAGGGTGGACAGTGATAGCCTTTTTCCTAGGATGGAGAAAGATAGCACGAGGGGACACAGCTTTAAATTAAGGGGTGATAGTTATAGGACGGATATCAGAGGTAGGTTCTTTACCCAGAGGGTTGTTAGGGAGTGGAATGCCCTGCCTGCGGCAGTTGTAGATGCGCCAAGTTTGGTGGCGTTTAAGAGGTTAGTTGATAAGTTTATGGAAGAGAAGGAATGGTTTAGTTTGGAGGGTCATTGCTTTTTTCATAATTGGTCGGTGCAACATCGAAGGCCGAAGGGCCTGTTCTGCGCTGTAATGTTCTATGTTCTATGTTCTATGTTCTATGTTCTAAATGCGTAGGGCGATGGTGATAGGGCCAAGGTGGGATTGTGGTCAGTGCAGACTTGAATGGCCTCCTTCTGCACTGCAAGGATTCTATGATTTTAAACAATTGGAAACGCTTTAAAACATGATCATCTTAGAAAGCCTCATATTCTTAGCAAGGGATAGGATGGTGAAAGGGTAAGAATCAGAATGTGGGTGGGCGGAACTAACCGGAATCAGGAGATGGGGCTGTTGATCAGTGATAGGCAATTCCCCACAGTTTTGATATGAACCCGGGAGAAAAACCTTTTTTGGTGATGGTCCCCAGCAGTTCAAAGCATTGGGAATCATTAGCTATTCCTGCACATTGCTTGATGACTGACAAATATAATCAGATAGGCCTGGATTCCTGTCAATGAATCAGGAGAATTTCCTGCTCCACTAATCTGACTTTTAAAAATGGCTGCCAGATGTCAGATGTTTCGTATGGTCTAGTGATGGACAGGGTGGAAGGGGGGCTATAATTGAAGTCGGGGTTTGTGACCCAGGAAGTACCAAGGAGAAAATGCAGAGGCCAGATGGCCAGAATTGTGTTCTTTGGGTTCAAATTTTAAAAGAAAATAACAAAATATAAATCATCCCTCCAGCCCACATCCTCCATACAATTCCCACATGCCAACAATGCCAACCTATGCTCCTATATCTGCCAACATGACCTCTCAGACTCTCCATTCCAACATATGCCCCTGAACACCCCATGGGCCTTTTAAGACCAAATGCCAACTCATGCTAACCCATGTCCACGCAGCACCCTTTGCCCTTATGTCTGTCATGCTAACTTACTCAGAATTCACCACAAGCAGAGCTCAGGACCCAAGTAGAGATTAGACAAATAAAGTTCTATAAAGTTCCATGTTTATTGCAGTCTTCACTATATTGAAAGAGCCCAATTACCCCATTTACATTCCTTCATTCAAATAAAGCCTTATATGTAAAAAAAGTTTCCATTCAGGTACACAGCCCCTTAAAACGAGAAACATTGAAATTCATACTTTCACTTCGCGGAGTTTATAAACACTTGCAGCTGTCAATCAAACAAAGACAGCAGGTATCCTACTGTGACAATGTGCAGTTGTGAAATCAGTCATGTAGCAGTAAACCAGCAATGGAAGCCCTCAAGCTATTTCAACAGCAGCAAAGAATTACTTACTTTAACACATCAGACATTTGTTCAAAGATTCAAAGGGCAGTGCTCTTAAATGCCTTGACAATGTTGTAGCTACCTTTAAGTGGTGCTTTTGACAGACTTTTTTGACAGGTCCTCTTGACAGATCAGCTGAAAAGTGTTAACCATTGATCTTAGATAGGTCCTCTTGACACATCCTCCCAATACTTTTGACAGGTCTTCTTGACATTTACTTTTGACAATTTTGACACTTGATTTTGACAGGACAGTTGACAATTCCAATGAGCTTGACAGTTGAGGAGTTATGAAGTTTTACATCCAATGAATGCCTACTTATAACAATTCTGAAGTATGCATTACCGACTCCAAAGAGCATCTCATCCTGCTGGTACTATATCCAAAGAGGTACCTCTCGAAAGAGGTACCTTAGCTATCCAAACGAATCCACAAACTTCAAACCTGCTCTTACAAGGGCTACTTTGCACACTGTGGGTTTCACACTCCTAAGATATAAAAATCCAGCTTTAGTGGCAGCAGCTGATGATTTAAATGGCCAGGTGCCTCCTTGAACGGCACATAAGCTAAACAGCAACCAACTTCATTCACACTCCCTGGATATGAGAAATGCCACGTTTAGAACATAGAACACTATAGCACAAACAGGCCCTTCGGCCCTCAAGTTGTGCCGATTATATCAGTATCTACCAGGCCATAGAACTATCTGTAACTCCCAATCCCATTAAATCCCATATACTCATCCAGAAGTCTCTTAAAAGACTCCAGCGAGTTTGCCTCTCCCACCACTGACAGCAACCGATTCCATTCACTCACCACCCTCTGAGTGAAAAACTTACCTCTAACATCTCTGTACTTGCCCCCCGGCACCTTAAACCTGTGTCTTCTCGTAGAGACCATTTCAGCCCTGGGAAATAGCCTCCGAGAATCCACTCTATCTATTCCTCTCAATATCTTATAAACCTTTATCAGATTGCCTCTCAACCTTTGTCTCTCCAGGGAGAAGAGACCTAGCTCTCTCAACCTATTTTCATAAGGCATGCCCCCCAATCCAGGCAACAATCTTGTAAATCTCCTCTGCACCCTCTCAATAGCTTCCACATCCTTCCTATAGTGAGGCAACCAAAACTGCATACAGTACCCCAAGTGGGGTCTGACAAGGGTCTTATAAAGTTGCAGCATTACCTTTCAATTCCTAAACTCAATTCCTCTAATAATGAAGGCCTTCTTGACCACATCCTCCACTTGCGGGGCAGATTTAAGAGACCTATGGACCTGGATCCCAAGATTCTTCTGCTCCTCAACACTGCCAAGACTCCTACTCTTGATATTATACTGCTTCATCCCATTGGTCCTGCCAAAATGGACCACCACACATTTATCCACATTGAAGTCCATTTAAGACCAGGACTAATGATTTCTCATCATGGTGAACATCACATCCTTTTCCATGCACAGCAATGGACACAATTACTTTTGTTGATGTAAGTTAGTTTTGAATATTCAATGGTGATTCCATAGTCTTTCTGATTTGATTTATTATTGTCACATTTATTAATGTACAGTGAAAAGTATTGTTTGTTGTGCGCTTTACAAAGCATGCTATACATAGGAAAGGAGAGAGTGTAGAATGTAGTGTTACAGTCAAAGCTAGGGTGTGAGAAAGATCAACTTAATGCAAAATAGGTTCATTAAAAAGTCTGATGGCAGAAGAGAAGAAGCTGTTCTTGAGTTGGTTGGTACGTGATTTCAGACTTTGTATCTTTTTCCAAAGGAAGGTGGTGGAAAAGAGCATGTCCAGGATGCATGGGGTCCTCGATTATACTGGCTGCTTTTCCAAGGCAGTGGGAAATGTAGAAGTGTCAATGGATGGGAGGCTGCTTTGAGTGATGGACTGGGCTTCATTCATGACCCTTTGTAGTTTCTTAAGGTTTTGGGCAGAGTAGGAACCATACTGAGCTGTGATACAACTAGAAAGAATGCTTTCAATGGTACATCAGGTGAGAGTTATAGTGGACATGCCAAATTTCCTTAGTCTCCATAGCATCCATATGGAGTGACCAGGACAATCCAACAATCATGGGGAGTAATGGTTGGTTGGTGGTGAGAAGAGGAGAGCAGTTATCTCAGGGATAATTTTGAGAAAAATCAGATGCATTAGTTTTCCTCTGCCTCCATTTTTCTGCCATCTTTCCAATGATCAATTGGTAAAACATTGCAAGATTTTATTGCAGCAGGACATCCAATGGCCAGTAGTGAGACCTCTCCTTGCACCTTTAGGTTTTAAATTTGTTGTAAGACAAATGATAGGAAGTGTGAGCTGATAATATCTCAATGACAGATTCATATTGACATCTACAACTGGGGTGAACTGGACATGAAACCATATCATCTTAACCAATCAGGTCAAAGGATTGTTAAATTAACAGCACAAGAATTGGGAAGAAATCTAGATCAGAGTCAGTGAATTCAATATCAACACAGATACAAAACATAAGAGAAAGATCGGATTAAGAAAGTAAGAAAAAAATTTTAAAAATTGGAAATCTCACAATTTTAATACCTTCAAAAATTACCAACTGACAGTATGACAGCCCAACTTTTAAAAGTTATTTTTCTGAGACGGAACAGTTGACTGGCAGTGATTAGCATTTCTCACATAATTAAAAGCATATAGAACATAGAACACTACAGCACAAACAGGCCCTTTGGCCCACAAGTTGTGCCGCACACATCAAAATCTACCCAGCCATAGACCTATCTATAACCCCCGATCCCATTGGATCCCATATACTCATCCAGAAGTCTTTTAAAAGACCCCAGGGAGTTTGCCTGTATTAGATTGAATCTATCCAATCAATCTATCCAATATTAGATTGAAATTATGAGATTTATTGTAGCAAGTTAAAATTCAACAATTTCATGCCATTTAATTTATTTCAATGGTCAGGCAGTCACAGAAATGCAATTTTCACAAAGCTAATGGGGGAGCAGTGTAAATCAGACAGCAACTGTTGGATATACGCACTTAACTATGCATCTGTCCTAGCCTGAAATCGCTGTATCATTTGTGCCTAATAACAGAGCAAGTCATGAGATTCAAGGTTATTTTGGGAGCAAAATCTGGCCCACACAAAACAGTACACATTTCTCTGTTGTGCTTACTTTGCTAACACAAAGATCAAAAGAAATCTCCTGTTTGCAAACATAAGAAACCGGAGGTACTCTTTGACCTTAGTTTGAGTATATGCCATCTAAATCGGTTTGCTTTTGTGATAATGCATTCGTATGTGCATGTGTTTGTGGTATTTTTGTCCAATGCATCCCAAACACAGTCTGCTGTCAGAGATTAGCAGTAAGTGTTAGTCAC
This sequence comes from Sphyrna mokarran, assembly GCA_024679065.1. Lineage (NCBI taxonomy): Eukaryota > Metazoa > Chordata > Chondrichthyes > Carcharhiniformes > Carcharhinidae > Sphyrna > Sphyrna mokarran. The sequence goes on along the minus strand of JAGIQG010000012.1, from coordinate 36,321,443 downwards.
CCTGGCAACCAAATACTTTTCATGTATAAGCAGACTTTTGAGTGTGCGTGAGAAATAGTAGCTCAAAACTCATTAGAAATAGAACATCTATTTCATCTTCTAGAAATAATTTGAAGGGAACAGCTAAATGCAAATTTGCAATATGTATGGTGTATGCGGGAGTTTGATTTTTGAACAGAAATTAGGAAAATAAAACCTCACTTTATACAATTGTTGTATTTTCTTGTACTAAAGGCACCAATATATTATTAGTTTCCAATTTTCACTGCTTTGCTTCATCTTGTGAAGTCATTTAATTTGACTCATGAAAAATAGTAGGACATTCAGCCCTTCAAGCCTGCTCCAATTTTTAATACTATCCTGGCAGAAATAGGATTAAATGTCCATCTTCCTGCAGTATCCCCATTCTTTTGATTCTTTTTGTGTCCAAAAACCAGCCAATCTCTATTTTGACGTGAAGATGCCGGTGTTCCCTGTTTGTGAACTGAAATTCCACTCACAGGATGAAGGAGCAGTGCTCTGAAAGCTAGTGGCTTTTGCTACCTAATAAACGTGTTGGACTTCAACCTGGTGTTGAGACTTCTTACTAGAATATTTTCAACAGCTGAACATCCACTGCCTTCAGTGATAGAGGATTCCATAGATCTTTAGAGAGAGGTTTTTCTCAGCTCTGGGATTTTGCTCTAAGGCCTCCAAGTCAGGGAAGATGTCCTCCTGACATTTACCTAACAAACCTTGAAGAATTTTACGTATTTAAATGCTCTTTTATGTTCTTTTAAAATCCAGGGAATATTGACCAATTATATTCTATCTCTCTTAGCTCAATCTCTCCTCTTCCCAACAATCATTCAGAATCCCTTCGAAGTGAATGGCCAGAAAATCCCAACCTATGTGAGTCTGGTAATTAATCAAGCTCACTGCATTTGATTGGTTATGCCTGAGTCTCAGACCAACATAAACAGATACCACACAAGCTACCAGAAGCTAAAGCTGGGATAAAGATAGTACAGGCATTTGGTGAAGGCAAAGCTATTTTAAGACTCTTGTAAATAAATAAATCTGGTGCACATTCAGAAACTCTCAGCATTGCTGTGACATAGAAAAATATACAGCAAACCAGAAAATATTCAACAGAATTGACAACATATATGGTTGAGGAAAGTTTGATGTCAGCAGTTCCAGTAGCATTCCTTCCAGTACCAGGAGATCCACCCATGTCATTGGGTCATCAGATTTTGAGATTCAAGAGCTATTCACTTTGTACAGAACAGACAGTAGTCCACAAGAAGGCAATACTCATACATAGTCTCGGAGAACACTCACAAATTTTCAAATGGATCAAAGAAGACATGTTTATGTTTGTCACAGTTTGCCAAGTGCTTTCAAAACATACTTCAGTCCAAAAATAGTCTGATATATCAGAAATACTAGGGAAATAATGAAACCATTAAACAAAATGTGGCATTGCAACAATTGGCTTCTACATGCAAATTTGGCAGACGAATTAATGAGCATGCTCAATTAGTTGAATAGACGGATTAGGAAACAGTTCCAGATGATGACTTAATGTTGGGAAAAAAACCAGGACCTTGGCAATCCAAATCGATTCTACTATGTTTGACTTGAAGAAATGACACAGAAATGTACCATCACGCTGAGTTGCAGACACAGCTTATTTAACCAGCTCAAGTACATGGCTTATGGACAAGGGGAACTCAGCAACCTTATCAACCTGTGTTTATCACATGTCTTCACTGTATCTAAATTGTGTAAGTGTTCATTGATTTCACAACACCATGTTGTGAAGGAAAAAATGTAATTCGTTTTTAAAGTGGAACCAATTTGCAAAGATGTACAAGTCGTTAAAGAAGAGTTGGTTAGCTACACGGAGGAGTTCCTCTTCAAGAATGAGGTGCAGCATGAATTTACCAAACAGCCAAGTTAAAACAGTAAAGTAACATTAATGCAGCACTCCTAATCACTCCTAACATATAGCAGCCTCCAACCAGGATTGCCATAACCAAGTCTGGATGGATAAACCAAACATTGGTATGTTTCAGGGACTTGGAAATTTATTGTTTTGAACAATGGTTCGTTCAGACACAATGAACGGAGGAGGTTTTCTAAAGAATGGCAAAGATTCAGGTCTTGACAGAAAACCAACACGTCTCTCCCCAAAACACAGCCAGGTTTTCACTCTAGATTCTCTGACACTTGTTAAAAAAAAAGTAGAGGAATGTGTTTTACACCACCATTCTAGAAAGGCAAAGCCAGCTCCATAGAGAGCAGGGTGCAATTTTTACAGGATGTTCCAACCTTCTCAGATTAATGTTACAGCCTTCCCTTTTGAGGATGCTTGACAGGCAAGGAGAACAACCCCATCCTTGGGGCAAAAAGGGCCAACTCCCCCCCCCACCAATCACTCAATGGATGTGTCACTCCCCCGCACCCTCCCACCTCCTCAATACATCACAAAAGCATCAGGATGACATAACCACACATCTTCAGAATACCCTTACAGCATCAGGGAGCTTCCTGATTATTAACATCCACCCACCCCACCCACCACCATGCAGGCACAACCCTCAATTACACCACTGCCCATCCTGCATAACAAAACCCCCATCAAAGGGGTACCCAGAAGCCCTACCTCACACTTTGCCCCCTTAGCTCATCCCAGGTGTGCCAGAGGCAGTGCCATGTGACTTACAACCCAAGGGTTATACTTACCTCTGACGTCCTCACCCTGACTGGTTTTTCACTTTTGGAAACTGGTAGTCATTCTCACTGGTGTGACGTCACGCTGGCAAGGGAATATCTAACATTCTAACGCATCAGCATTAAGTTCTTTAGTGACATTAAAATACATCTAATGTCATGGTAATAAGATTCATACCACTTCCAGGTGGGCATGAATCTGACTGCATTGACATGGGAGGGTGTGAAGATCTCAAACCACAGCACCACAATTCCAGTTATGATCCTCTTACCAGAGTTTTGTGGGCATATTGGGATTTGCACCCGGAGCTAACAGTCTCTGAGAATTGCAGCCAACATTATTTTCCTGTGCTGTCATGTTGGTAGTTTGAGTCCCTGAGGGTAAACCTCTAGTCTAGAAAAAATGGGAATGTTATGATGTTCTTGTACCTTCAAGAGGATATATTTTAAACTGTTGTCTATAATATTACTACGGCAGGATATGATGTAGCAGTCCCATATCTCTGACAGTGACAACTTGTAGAAGTCAGATATACATGTTCAGCCTCCTAGTTAACATCGCCTATGGTTTAATCTTATCTTTAAATAAAAATCCCATGTTATGGTTTTACAATCCATGTCAAAATTGGCATATTAACATTGAATAGAAGAGTGTAACAGAAAGTGCATGTGCATGGTTATCAGCTGGGTAAAGGTCATGATCATATGTTGTCAGCTATGGAATTGCCTGCTGCCATTGCGATCTAAGTTCAGACACAAAGCATGGTCACTTCAGTAAGGTACCAGTAAAACACGAACAACTGGAGGAATATATCCCAGCCTGGCTCAACATCTTTAGCAGGGGGGCAGAGATACCAGCAACATTCTTTTCCTTGAAAGAAAACTGCAGCACTGAAATAGAGGGCAGCCATTCTGAGATAAGAATTATGTTATTAAAAATATACTTTGTAAAACACAAAAATCCCTTACTTTGTTAAGGAGTTCTCGGAGATATAATCATTGTAAAACTTTACCCTCACTTGAGCACACAAATTGATCAGCATGGCAAGTTGGTAAGATCGTGAGAGGTATGAAAAATTGGCTTCTTGCCTCTCATGATATTACTGGCTCTGTTAATCAGCAATACATCCAGGAAAGGCGCAAGGCTGATTTAAATATTTAAATCTTTATTTTAATATGATTAGTGAACTTGGAATGCAATCATAGGGCTGACTTTACTCAATGGCCTCACCGCTGGAGGCTCTCACTAGCAAGGAAAATTTATGGTTTCCCCATCAACAGTGACCAGATGTGATGGCCTCAGCAGTGGGACCAGAGGCCATTGAGGCTCTCCAGATGGTTGGGGGCAGGGGCAGCCTGGCACCCTGGCACCTCTGTGTGCAAACTGGCTGTTGTGTTTACTTACAGAACAACATGTACACATTAATGTGTGAAAACTGGTTGTCGTGTTTATAATGTGGAGATGCCAGCATTGGACTGGTGTAAACACAGTAAGAAGTCTCACACACCAGGTTAAAGTCCAACAGGTTTATTTGGTAGTACACCGCACTACAACAGTGTTCCGAAAGCTAGTGGCGTTTACTACCAAATAAATCTGTTGGACTTTAACCTGGTGTTGTGAGACTTCTTACTGTGTCTTGTTATAGACAGATTATGTATACATTTTAGGTACTTCACTGGATGTGAAGCAATTAGAAAAGCACTTGACAAATATAGCTTATTTAGTTATGAATTAACAAATCATCTTTCCATATTTCACTCTAAAAACTAAAAGGACAATTTTTAATTTGTACAATATTGTAAAACAGATGATGAAAAGTCAGTATTTCTGCTCATTTTTATTCTATTTGATTTCAAAGATCCACAATAACTCATTTTGTACTACTGCAGTATAGTGAGCCGTGTTGGCACACTGCAGCTACAGCATGACTCAGCTTATTGAGCTTGATGAACCATTTGAGATAATTTCAAATGCATAATTATCTTTTTGTATAACTTATTAGGTCACAGGTTTCTCAGCTAGTTTATTACACGAAGTGTGATGTTGGCAGTGAATTTCACATTTTGGTCCATGTGGAAATTAATACACTGCAACCTGTTTACTGTATTCACCATCCTCTTTTAAGGCAAAACAAGTCCATTATCAATAATTGCTTTGCATTCTTAACATCGGAGAGAAGATTGTGGCCACAGTAATTGGACATCAGTTGACTGCTTATTGATTTCTCTACTCCACATACACAGGGTAGGATCTGAACACTCAAGGGACATGATTTCAGTTTCTGTCAGTGGGATATAACACACATCTCACAGCTCCTCATAATCTATTCTCTTTACCTAATTACAGTTAATTATAAAGATTTTGATTGCAATTAGCTTATGGCATGTGTGGCTACTTAATGATGTAATTTGTTATGCTGTTGACTGGGTTTGTTAATATACTGCACGGTAATGAGATGATGGTATGATTTTAAAGGGAGTGCAAGAACAGAGATATATAGGTGGTCAAACACAAGCCCTTTAAACCCTTCTTCTGTGTCCTTTCCTACAAGATGCACTGCAACCATTCAGCAAAGATCGCTAGAGAGCACCTCCTAAACCCACCAACATTTCCATCGAGGAGGACAAGAGCAGCAGATACATAGGAACACCACCATCTTCAAATTCCCCTCCAAGCTACTCACCATCCTGGTTTGGAAATATATCGCCATTCCTTCGCAGTCGCTAAGTCAAAATCCTGGAATTCCCTCCCTAATGGCATTGTGGATCAACCTACAGTATATGGACTACAGTGATTCAAGAAGGCAGCTCCACACCATCTTCTGAAGGGCAACTAGGGATGGGCAATAAATGCTGGCCAGCCAGCGACACCCATATCCCACAAATGAACAAAAGATACTTTGGTGATCTCTGAGTGAGCTTGGCTTTTTTGCAACCAAGAAATTTTTGTTCCATAAAGTGGCTACACCAGCTTGCTAATCTCTGGAACTTGCACGGGGAATCCTCAATTGACCCCCCCCCCGAAGGAATCATAGAATATGAGCTCCCTGGTAATTGGCAATTACCTTATCAGGTGGAATTTGTATCCTGAGCCCTTTATAAAGTAGGCCCCTGAGTGGGGCCTTTGTTGCATTGTCCAGGATGGGACCTATTTGCATTCACAAGCTTGTGATTTTGTTTTACTTTTCTTTTGCAATAAAGCATTGTTCCATTATAGCTGGCTCCTGGAGTTATAACCAACAAGTTTTTGCTCTGAAATCTTGGCTTGATCTGTGTTTAATGTTGTCCATTAAATTACACATAGAAGCATTGCATTTCTGGAGAAAACAAAATCATTCTCATGATTTTTGAGGACACATTCCAATTAATGCTTCTCAAGATCAAGCCACTAGCTGGTCTGTGTCCTCTTGGCACATCTGATCTTGGGCATCTTCTTCAGAGCAGACGTCTTTCCCATTTTCAAATCAATTTTTCATCAACAGTGAATTCTATTATTGCAATACAGTTTGAAAACATTATGAAAACAACAACCATCTGAGAAACTCTAAAGATACCAATCAGTTTTATAGTGCTTCTGTGAATCCCCTTCAGCACCAAAGATATCCCTTGTGATCTGATGACCAGACCACGCATAATTTCCGAAGTATGATATCACCAGAACACTGCACAATTTAAATATCCCTTTCCCTACTGCTTTGATAATATAGTTAGCATTTTATTTACTGAAATTGTTACAATATATTAATTGACAACTCCGATTTATTCCAGTTCTCCTGAGCTATTTCAGTACTCTTCATGGAGTACTTTGTTTTCTTACAATGTCAGTATCTGAAACTCATCTCTATTAGATTTAATTGACACACTTCCATCACTTAAATATTTGTCTAAATTATTTTGTAGCAACTAACATGTCACATTGGGACCTTGGAACCAGCTTCATATTCATTTGTTTTTATTCAAAAACCCATTTCTCTTCATTATTTTTCAAAGACATTTAAATTAGATGGATTAGCCATGGTAAATTTCTGAGGTTATGGGGATAGGATGGGGGAAAAGGTTCAAGTATGATATTCTATCAGAGAATCAGTGCAGACTCAATGGGCTAAGTGGCCTCCTTCTGCACTGTAGGGATTTTATGACTTGCCATGCAGGGTCCGCTGTGTGAGCATGTCTTAAACTCCTGTACACCTTTGCAACACAACTGTATTCCCTACTCGATTTCTCATTAAGGCAAGTAAAAAGTTCATGTGAGAGGTGAAAAATTGAGGCCAGTTATGAATGCAAGTATAACATTTTGTGGCTGAAGGGGCTACTTATTCACTGCATACATGCAGCAACATGGAAAGAAGGGTCATCTTATATACTAGGTTGACTTGTATGCGATGATCTACAGTATCCTTTGCACCAGCCTCCCTAAATCCTTTCAGAAGATAGCATTCCAAGTGCTCTTTAAAAACATCCTATAAAATGACATACCGAGACTTTCGAAAGTAACTATGAAAACCTTCTAATTAAAAGTTTAAAATAATAGGCATTCAATACTTAGTAATGAATAAGAAATCAGATGGAAGTTAAGAGGCAGAGGAGTAATGGATAGGAAATGCATTCAGTGTGCTTCAGAGGTCAACATAAAGATCCTATTGTCTTCAAAGTAATATATCAACTGGATTCAGAATATTAATGGAAGCTGGTTAAAATTGTGGATGATACCAACTTGCAGGGCAATCGATCCCAATGTGACATGTTAGTTGCTACAAAATAATTTAGACAAATATTTAAGTGATGGAAGTGTGTCAATTAAATCTAATAGAGATGAGTTTCAGATACTGACATTGTAAGAAAACAAAGTACTCCATGAAGAGTACTGAAATAGCTCAGGAGAACTGGAATAAATCGGAGTTGTCAATTAATATATTGTAACAATTTCAGTAAATAAAATGCTAACTATATTATCAAAGCAGTAGGGAAAGGGATATTTAAATTGTGCAGTGTTCTGGTGATATCATACTTCGGAAATTATGCGTGGTCTGGTCATCAGATCACAAGGGATATCTTTGGTGCTGAAGGGGATTCACAGAAGCACTATAAAACTGATTGGTATCTTTAGAGTTTCTCAGATGGTTGTTGCCTTGAAGTTGAAGCTGAAACCATGCCCAAAGCCAATTTTATCAATGTAGGACAATTGCCAAATATCCTCCCCATCACATTAGTTTATGGCCAAAGCTGAGCAGAGGACATGCTGAATCTATACAAGCATATTTCTACTTAAAATCTTGAAATTTAATGTTTCGGTTCATTTAATCATCATTCATGCGCGTCAGGAACAGCACATTAGAACTTACAATCAGGAAGTTTTCAATGTTAACTTGACTCACACTCTGCCATAAATAGGCAATAAAAGAAACAAAATACACATCAGATCTCAGCTATGTTTAAGTAAAAGACCAAAACCATCATAGGTGGGATTTTTGAGATGAGCGTGGCCGCAGAATCCTGTCCAAGGGGGTCAAAGGACCTTTGCATGGTCTGCCCCTGTCCACTACAGGGATACGTGTTCAAAGCTATTTGAAAGTGGGGTCACATAGGTGGACAGAGTGGTGAAGAAGGTATTCAGCATGCTTGGTTTCATCAGTCAGAACACTGAATACAGGAATTGGGATGTCTTGTTGAAGTTCTATAAGATATTGGTGAGGCTACCCTTGGAAAATATGTGCAGTTTTGGTCATTCTATGGTAGGAAGGATATTATTAAACCAGAAAGAGTGCAGAAAAGATTTACTGGAATGCTACCAGGACTTGATGGATTGAGTTATAAGAGAGACTGGGTGGACTGGGACTTTTTTCTCTGGGACATAGGAGGCTGATCTTATAAAGATCTATATCATAAGGAGGGGCTCAGATCAACTAGACAGTCAACATCTTTTCCCAAAGGTAGGGGAGTCTAAAATTAGAGGGCACAGGTTTAAGGTGAGAGGGGAGAGATACAAAAGGGTCAAGAGGGACAATTTTTCCACACAGGGTGGTGAGTGTCTGGAACCAGCTGCCAGAGGCAGTAACAGAGGTGGTACAATTTTGTCTTTTAAAAAGCATTTAGACAGTTACATGGGTAAGATGGGTATGGAGGGATATGGGCCAAATGTAGGCAATTGGGTGGCATGGACAAGTTGGGCCAACGGACCTGTTTCCATGCTGTAAATCTCTGACTATCTGACACCTGGGCTTTTCTGTATTGAAAATAGGCAACTGGGAGGTGAACTGTTGAAAGTACATAAGACAATAAATGGTTTGGAAAGATGAACATAGAACACAAACATGAAAGTATGCCAGTATAATTATTAAAAAAATCATGAAAATAAGATTGGCATCAGAAAGGCCTTTACACAAGTTCTGAGTAACAGAGGAAATGATGCTGTAATTTACTTAAACAAATCGATGGTAATGGGTTATTTCTGGAAGATGAACTAAAATCCCCATTAGATCTGTATCTATTTTCTAGGTATTTGAAAAAAACTATCTGCACTAGGGAAGATTCGAAGAGGATTAATGAAGATAAGTCAAGGTACTGACACTCTCTAAGCCATGAAGAAATGTTCACCGAGCTGAACTTACCTTTATCTGGAGAAAAACATTCAGCAGCAATACGGACTTTAGCAAGACCATTGAAAGGATACCGCATGGTAGGTTGTTGGATAAGTTTAAATCTCATGGATCCAGAGTGGGGTAGCCAAATGGATACAAAATTGACTTGATGACAGAAGACAAAGGGTGGTTGCAGAGGGTTGGCTTTCGAACTGTAGGCCTGTGATCAGTGATGTGCCTCAGGGATCAATGCTGGGTCCATTGTTATTTGTCAGTTATATTAATGATTTGGATGAGAATTTACGAGGTATGGTTAGTAAGTTTGCAGATGACACAAAAATTGGTAGCATATTGGACAGTGAAGAATGTGAAGAAAAGATTGTAATGGGATCTTGATCAATTGGGCCAGTAGCTGATGAACAGCAGATGGAGTTTAATTTAGAGAAATGCAAGGTGAGGCATTTTGGTCAATCAAACCAGGGCAAGGCATATTCAGTTAACGGTAGGGCATTGTGGAGAGTTTGAGAACTAAGAGGACTAGGGGCTCATAACTCCTTGAAAGTGGAGTCACAGGTGGACAGAGTGGTGAAGAAGGCATTCGGCATGCTTAGTTTCATTTCACTGTATTCAGAACACCGAATACAGTAATTTGGAAAGTCTTATTGAAATTGTATCAGACATTAGTCAGGCCACTTTTGGAATACTGTGTACAGTTCACCCTATTATAGAAATGATATTATTAAACTAGAAAAAGTGCAAAAAAGACTTACTAGGAGGCTTGATGGCTTGAGTTATAAGGAGAGGCTAGATAGACTGGGACTTTTTTCCCTGGAGGGTAGGAGGTTTCAGGATGATCTTGTAGAGGTGTATAAAATAATGAGGGGCACAGATCAGCTAGATAATTAATATCTTTTCCCAAAGGTAGAGGAGTCTAAAACTAAGGGCATTGGTTTAAGGTAAGAGGGGAGAGCTACAAAAGGGTCCAGAGAGTGGTTAGTGTCTGGAACAAGTTGCTAGGGGTAGCAGTAGAGGCGAGTACAGTTTTGTCTTTTAAAAAGCATTTGGACAGTTACATTGGTAAGATGGGAATAAGGGGATATGGGCCAAATGCCAGCAAATGGGACTAGCTTAGTGGCTAATAAAAGGGGCAGCATGGATAAGTTGGGCCGTAGGGCCTGTTTCCATGCTGTAAAACTCTATGACACTATATGGGGGCAATTTTCCATTTTGGCTTACATGATGCAGTCAGTGGGCAAGATTAACTCTGCCCTCGGAATGCTACTGGAGAAAAATCCAATTAGATTTCAGGCTCAAGTCTGATCAGGATTGGAGTGAATGAGCTGTCAGCACTAAGTGAACTCAATAGATACAATCTAACAGTTGGTGTGCTGAGAAATCTGACAGTGCCACCAATCTTAATAAGCCTCCAGCAGCACTTCAAAGGGAAGCATTAAATGGTGATAAGTGAAAGGGAGCATCAGCTTATAGGGGAGGAATTTTTGTTGCTGTTTCTAAGGCAGAATAAGTTTAAATATTAGAAGCCTTTCAGGTTCGAAGGCTATGAGCGACAACAGTAAAAATGAAAGCCAAGTGCGTTTCCTGCCATCCTTACTGCAGCCAAAGACCACAGGAATTTTGCACCTCCTTACAGAGAGCCCCCATAGATTGTTGACAGGTTGAAAAGCCAACAGGGACAATCTGCATCAAAAAAGTAACCATGGTATGAGTGCAAAGTGGCCAGGGTGGAAATATGAAATGACAATACACAGGTAATGCACAGACTTTAAAGAAACATCCCATAGCTTACAGCAACTATATTTCATCATGGCACAAAAACCCAAAAAGAAAAGTCAGTCAAACATACCTAACATGTTATGGGCTGATATGGTGGCACAACGGTTAGCACTGCTACCTCATAGCGCCAGAGACTCGAGTTCAATTCCCGGGTGATTGGCTTGGGTCACTGTCTGTGCGGAGTCTGCATGTTCTCCCCATTTCTGGATGGGTTTCCTCCAGTACTCCGATCTCCTTCCACAGTTTGGAAGGCACGCTGGTTAGGTGCATTGACTTGAACAGGTACCGGAATGTGGCAACTAGGGGAATTTCACAGTAACTTAATTGCAGTGTTAATGTAAGCCTTACTTGTGACTAATAAATAAACTTTACTTTAACAAAGGAATTAAGGATTGTATAGGATTAAGAGAAAAAGCCTTAAAATTTCGCAGAATAGGAGGAAACCAGAGGATTGAAAGAATTTTAAAATGCAGCAAAAGAAGGCCAGGAAAATGCTAAAAGGTATAAAGAATATGAATGCAAAATGGCAAAAAATATAACAATGACTGCAAGATCTTCTACTGGTATATAAAGATAATGACTAGACTTCTCCAAGCTCATCAATGCCTGGGATTCTCCAAGTCCACTGATGTGAATGGAGATTTGGCTGTGTCAAATTTTCTGTTCTCGTTGGCAGAGAGGGGTGGGTGTCCGACATTGGAGAATTCCGACCAAAACTTTTGGTTAAAACAAACAGCCCATTATAGGCAGAATCCGGAGACTTTTTGATGGGGAATATAGAAACAGTAGAGAAGGTAAATGGTCACTTTGCATCTGTCTTCACTGTCAAAGATACAAGAAATCCTCCAGGCTTAGAGATCCAAGGGACTAAGGAGGATGAGGAATTGGAGGAAACTAAAATCGGTAAGACAGAATTGCAGAAATTATTGGGATTGAAGGTTGAGAAGATGGCTGGACCTGATGGTCTACATTGCAGAATGTTGAAACAGATAGGCATGGAGAGGGTGAATCACAGAATCCCTACTGCAGAAGGGGACAATTGGCCCACCCAAGCCTGCACTAACAACCACCCCTCCCATGCCCCATTCTTGCAACCCCTCATATTTACCCTTCTAATCCTCCTGATATTAAGGGACAATTTAGCATGGCTAATCCACCTCACTGCGCATCTTTGGACTGTGGGAGGAAACTGGAGCACCTGGAGGAAACCCACACAGACATGGGGAGAATGTCCACATTCTGCACACTCTGACAGCGGCCTGACGCTGGAATTGAATCCGGGTCCTTGGCGCTGTGAGGCAGCAGGGTGAACCACTGTGTCGCCCCATGGTGGATGCATTGGTGATCATCCTCCAAAATGCTATAGATTCCGCTATGATTCCTGCAGAGTGGAAAATAGCAAATGTAACCTCACTATTTAACAAGGGAGGGAGAGAGAAAGTAGAACGACAGATTTGTTAGCCTTACATCAGTAGTTGGGAAAAATGTAAGAAATTATTCTAAAAGATGTGATAAATGGACACTTGGAATTGCTTCAAGGCTTGGGTGAGGTAGTAAGGGGTGGAATTGAGGACTTGAGGTGCACAGTTAACCTCTCACTGGCCCACTGCCACAATGACAATAGCAACTTCAGCTTAGTGCAAACACTGGATATTCACTGAGTGGTCTCCTGGATCTGTCTCTCCATGATTGCTGCCAAGCTCTCTATGAACAAAACGTACCTGAGATATAACAGAGATCCCAAACTGGATGGATTCCTCCATCATGCACTCATGTATGTTCAAAGCCCAGGCAGTCTGCCAGATTCTCTCATGTTCTTCTCAACAGGTTGAGTGTGGCTGACATCAGAGACCCATTTTCATCGGATGTGCAGCATGAATCTGACCTCCAACAACCCTCTGACTGGAGGGTATGGTGGGTCAGAGCCTTGGCTATCACACCTCTGCCTTCTGCATCTGTGTTGCTGCGAGGTGCTGAGGAGGAAAAACTCCTTTGCACTGAACTTCTCCTGGTCTCATGGTGGGTTAATGGGTCTAGATGACCTTATAGAGGTTTACAGCATGGAAACAGGCCCTTCAGCCCAACTTGTCCATGCCACCCTTTTTGCCTGGATGATTGCTCCAACAGCACTCAGAAAGCTCAACACCATCTGAAGAAACTGTGACCCACTTGGACACAATACTGTTATGTTAGCTACAATGTAAATGCCACTACCTTAAAGTATATTTATTAGTATCACAAGTAGGCTTACACTAACACTGCAATAAAGTTACTGTGAAAATCTCCAAGTGTCATTCTTTGGCACCTGTTTGAGTACACTGAGGGAGAATTTAGCATAGCCAATGCACTTCATCAGCACCTCTTATGATGTTACCAAATGTCATGATGTGGATATGCCGGCATTGGACTGGGGTAAACTCAGTAAGAGGTCTGGCAACACCAATTTTAAATCCAACCAATTTATTTGATAGTATACTATCAAATAATATTTGATAGAATACTATCTATATACTATCAAATAGTATACTATCAATATTTGATAGTATACTATCTATATACTATCAAATAATATTTGATAGTATACTATCAAATAAATCGGTTGGATTTAAAATTGGTGTTGCCAGACCTCTTACTGATGTTACCAAATGGCAGTTTAAAAATGAGGAAATTGAAAGTTTGCCTTGTGGGAATCCAGAAATAGTGGTGCAGAAGTGCAAAAAGAAATGATTACTGGGGATAATCTAGTTATGGTGAACAGGGATGAATAGTCCAAACAAAGGCACTCCCACTGAACTGAACAGCAGAGGAAAAATATTGGAGTAGAATGATGGGTTACCATCTCAGTAGCTACAGAGAAATTGTGAAGGCCAGTGCAGGGAAGACACAACATGGGCTCAATCTCAGTAGACGCCATGTGTGCCTTTGATTAAGGTCTTTGTTGTGTTGTGCTGGAAACAGAAACCCAATTTGAAAGAATCAAATGAAGAATTGTGGTAAAGATGGACTGAGATTTGAGAAGAAATATCATCAAGGACAATTGAAATGTGTGCACATTTTTTCTAAATCCTGCTCAAATATTTTCAGTATAAGAGACATATTTGGACTGCTAGCTGCATTGGAAGATGAATAAAAAGAAATCTTTGTTCTGCAGTTTGTGCTTTCCTACACTTAGAATTGTCCCAAATGACCACTTTAATTAAGGAGTACAGCCATAATGATTTCATATACAGTTTTCCGCTCCAGAAAATACCACAAATCTCTGGAGCAATGAAACCAGATCCTACCTGTCAAAACACAATGGAATTTGTACAACTTGTACACAAGATAGAACGCTGCATGCTTGCACTGCGGTATAAACATAGAATACTGGAAAAACTCAACAATTCTCATATTATCTGTAGAGGGAGAAACAGCGCTAATAATCCAGAATTTAATTTGGAGGTAAGAAGGGAATTGGGTATGTTGCTTTGTATCTGTGAAACCTGCATATTCAGATACTTCATTGCCAGATGTCTAACCATTTTCTATTAGTTTTTCATTCAGCCAATCCGATAGATGGGAACATGTAGAGCACAAGATTACAGTTGAGCTGCTCTAAGAGCAGTTATGTCTAGTGAGGGTGTGGGAGGGATGATGGTTGATGGGAAGGTTCCGATCAGGCAAGAAGGAGATGCAAACATGGGGGAATCTGGTGGCCTGGGTGAGGGCAGATTATAGTTGTGGAGGCTTGGTGAGCATTGGGCAGGAAGTCCGATAGTGTTTGGGGACAGATTGCAGAGACATTTTACTGCAGGGTTGGATCTAGAGGAAACATATCTCTTCTCTTGGTCCTCAAGCAATGTGGTCAAGGCACCTATCTCAGGGCATCATTACCCAATACCTCCTTTCAATTGTTGTTTTCCTAAGATTTGGGAAATCCAGCTGGCATGAGTTAACAATGGAATGACTGTTTAAAATAGTCTATAGCTTCATTATAACATTTAAAACGTGATCCATCGCTTGCTGGTTGATTGGTTGTCTATTATTCATTCCATCTTTGCTGAAGTGTAAATAAGCAGATTCAAGGCAGGTTACACTCCTGCTTCAGATTTTTAAAATCTTAACTTTTAACCATAACCAATCCACAGGTTGCGGTGATTAGGGTTTAACGCAACATTTCAGATTGATGATCTTATATCAGAAATGGAAAATTTTGCCAATGTAATAGATCTTTATCAAGAACAGAGGCAGGAAATGTGAGAAGGAGTAAAAGAACAACAGGGAAGAGTGGAAGGAATGCTTACATGAATGAACAGATAATGTGCAAGATAAAAGTCAGATGGCAATGGGACAAGATGAAAAAATAAAGCTATAAAGATTGGTCTAGAGTAAGTGTAAATGAGAAAAGCGGAATCCTTACCAATGGTTGTTGCACGAAATATTGGGAGCAGTGGTTCTGATCTGAAATTGTAGAACTCAGTTGCTGAGTTGATTTGATTTATTATTGTCACATCTATTGGAATGCAGTGACGGGTTGTTGTTTCTTGCGCACTGTACAGACAGGGCATATCGTGTACAGAGAGGGATGGGAGAGGGTGCAGAATGCAGTATTACAGTCATAGCTGGGGTGTACAGAAAGATCAACTTAATACAAGATAGGTCCATTCAGAAGTGTGATGGCAGCAGGGAGGAAGCTGTTCTTGAATTGGTTAGTATGTGCCCTCAGACTTTTGTTTCTTTTTCCCAATGGAAAAAGATGGAGGAGAGTCGTCTGGAGTGAATGGGGTCCTTACATATGCTGGCTGCTTTTCTGATGCAGCGGGCAGTGTAGACAGAGTCAATGGATGGGAGGCTGGTTTGTGTGATGGACTGGATTCGTTCAGGACCCTTTGGAGTTTCTTGCAGCCTTTGATAAAGCAGGAGCCATATCAAACTGTGATACCATAAGAAAGAGTGCTTTCTAGGGTGCATTTGTCAAAGTTGGTGAGAGTTGTAGTAGTGGTGAAGAAGCATTTGGCATGCTTGGTTTCATTGGTCAAAACATTGAATACAGGAGTTAGGGCATTTTGTTGAAGTTGTATAAGACATTGGTAAGGCCACACTTGGAAAACTGTGTGCAATTCTGATCACCCTATTATAGAAAACATATTATTAAACCGGAAAGAGTGCAGAAAGAATTTACTGGGATGCTACTGGAACTTGTTGGATGGAGTTAATAGGAGAGGTTGAATAGACTGGAACTTTTTTTTGGGAGCATAGAAGGCTGAGAGGCGACCTTATAGAGATCTATAAAATAATGAGGAGAAATGGACAAGCTGTTGATAGTCAATATCTTTTCCCAAAGGTAGGGGAGTCTAAAACTAGAGAGCATAGGTTTAAGGTGAGAAGAGAGAGGTACAGAAGTGTCTAGAGGGGCAATTTTTTCACACAGAAGGTGGTGAGTGTCTGAAACAAGCTGCCAGAGGTAGTAGTAGTGTTGGGTTCAATTTTATCTTTAAAAAAGCATTTAGATAGTTACATGGGTACGATGGGAATAGAAGGATATGGGCCAAATGTGGGCAATTGGGATTAGCTTAGGGATTTAAAAAAACTAAGGGCAGCACGGACAAGTTGGGCCAAAGGGCCTGTTTCCATGCTGTAAACCTGTATAATTTGGGGATAGGGAATTCCTCTGGGAAGAGAAGTGGAATTGGGTTAGCATGAGGTGGTGATGGTGGTGGGGGTGGGAACGTGGAGAAAAACCTTTTATATTTTTTAGAAATTCTAAAAACATGGAGTCAGCTGTCTGATTAAATTCAAACTCGTTCCTGTGTGAAAAATATGTGTAAAGTTTAGTCCTATGAATAAATTGTAATTTATTCATTCAAATTTAAAATATAAGGTTGTAATTATGCATGAATTGTGTCTAATATTTATGTCTCTGTGAAAATTTAAATTTCCAAGTGCAGCAGCTCTAACTGGGACTTGGAGTTTTTCAAAAAATGAGCTCTGAAATGCAGCTACTGATGTGAACATACTTCAAATGCTGCTGTCCACAAAGATTTTACCACCAATGATGTCAGATGAATGGTTGCTGTTCACAACTGAGGTGATTTCTCTAGTTCCCAGCAGATAAATGTTTGCAATTTTTATGGTTTTCAACTTATTGATTACTTCATATGATTTAAGAATGCTTTTGAACTCAGTTTTCGCGTCGAACAGTAGACCATTTAGCCCAAGCCAGTTCTGTGGTTCAATGAGATTATGGCTAATTTACAACCAAACTCTAAATAAATCCATTTTGCTGCACCTTGGGGCCATGTCAAATAATTATAATTTCAAAACATTTCTTCTTCCATAGTTATGATCACAACTTCACCACACTTGGAGCTAATGAGGGAAACGTGTACCTGACCAATTCATGTAATGAGGTGTTATAGTAACATGCTGCAACCTGAGATTTACCTTGCTCTTAATTATTTGACACAAAGTGCAAACAATTGTCGTGCATGACATTAGTAACAAATGCATTAATGCAGCTGCTTGAAAATACTTTATCCAGCATTTTAACATGGGCATTTAAGTAAATCTGTCTGATTGTGTCCAAGAACATTCAACAACAAAATGTCTTGTGATCATGCTAATATGCTCAAGATTAATATGACAGAGCATAATTTCAATTAATAAGCATCAGATGAATAAATAAATATGTAATTGTTGAGAATACCAAATAAATATAAAAATATTAATGATTATTCTGATATATCTTGGATCCCAGATGACCAGATATTAATTCAACAGAGGTGCATGGATAAGGAAAAACAATGCTTAAAATCATTTGATAATCAATTCTAATAACTATATTGCCCTCAATTACTATATAAATATGAGAGATATCATACAATAATGCATTTTAATAAGTTAAAAATAACTTTGTTGACAAACCAATTACTTGGTCTGTAAATTGTGAAGCATAGAGAACACAGGGAATAATTCCAAATTTTTGACAGATACATAATGGATAGTATTTCATGCCAACCCCCTCCCCGCACATTAACATTTTTGCAGACATGTAACATAGAACAGGTGGCTAGTCCCCCAGTTACCTACCTATCACAGGGATGTCCCCTACAATACGGTGGGTGAATAAAGCATCAGCCACCTCAAAGTTTTACTTTTCCTTGGTGACCACCTCTCAGACTCAAAACTTACCCTCTTCCCTTTCCCCTCTTGCCTCAGATCTCTCTTCCCCATCTCCTCCCCACATCCCCCCCCCAGCTCCACCCCTGGCTCTCATATACACATCAGAAACTCCTGGGCTTGCCATGGATTATCTCCTTGGGATGAATTCTCGTCCTAGCAATGGCCACTAGAAAGATCTGGTCCTGCTGAGACTACTCAGCTATCAGCCAATCAGATTGGCTGGCATCTCTTGGGACAAGATTTCCTTTCCCTGAGGGTCAGAAGTCCCACAATTACCTTGTTAATGTCCTCCCTGCACCCCCCCTCCCTGGCTGCACCACACCCACCGCTACTTTTTACCCGTTTTGGGCAGGCTTTTTAATGAGATTGGTTAGTTTGTAATTGACTTTTTTTTAACTGGGAGGACTGGGTAATTCAGCCCAATGAAGGGGAGAGCAGAGGTGGCGGTGGGATGGGGAACATTAAGAAGGTAATTGTGGGACTTCTAATTTCAAAATGCTATTTTTAAAGAAGATGTTGTCAGCAATATTATAAAAATAGCACGTACGAAGAAATTCAGAAAACAAACCTTCAAAGGCTAGATATCTGAAACAGGCCATGTCACCATCACACAGTAGGTCAGACAATGATAGAATTTGATGAATACTTTAACTGAGCCTCTTCATCAGTCTGTTCTCATCAAGCTGAGCTATTTGTGTATCAGGCTTTTTTCTAAAATGAATTGTCTGACCTGACATATGGTGCCAAAATGTTCTCTGTTGATTAATTGTTACAAAAAGAGTTGTACTTTCCTTTAACACTCTAGGATATTGCTACTGAGAATTACAGTCCGGCACTAATTCTGCTCCTCCCGCCACCCGTAATGCCTCAGGATCCCCGACTCTGCCTTCTCCTCACTTACTAAGCAATGAGACATATCAATGATGAGAGCACATATATTACTTTTTGTTCGGATGACTCCATTTAGATATAAGATTCCTCCATTAAATACTTTCCGTTCTGGTAGAATTCCTTACTGTTCTCTTTATGTACAATGCATTTAAGCTTCTTGTATTTCTATTGTTTTTGACCATAGAAATATGGTCAAAATATTTCTATTTCAATAATTGCTTTGGGGAAATCTTATTGTTTTCCCTTTTTGTCATATTAGAGCTGTAATGTAATATATTTTCATGTGATTTCAGGGTCACATTGTGTGCTCACAGACAGCCTGGGGTGAAAACAGTATTCTTGCAATAAAAAGACAATCTTGGCAATCAGAACTAAAACTATCAATTTAATTTGTTTGGGTTTTTTTTATCCTTTGTGAGCCACTTACAATCACCTAGCCTCTGACAGCGGTGCACATACTCAGATGCCTTCTTTCCCACCTGCATTGTGATCAGCCACTAGAAGGCAGACTGAGCCAGAGAAATATGCTCTTTTTGTGTTACAGAGAACATGTAGCACAGAACCAGACCTAACCCGACTATGCTGATGTTTATGCACCACTTCAGCCTCCTTCCACCTTCCTTGTATAACTCTATCTCGATCCTCATTTCCCCATTGACACATCCATACTATTCCATGTGATGGCAAGTTCTAGATTCTCACCACTTTCTGGACCAATTACCCCTGGTTTCCCTACTTGGTTATCTTACATGAGTGGCCTCTAATTTCACTCTTACTGACAAGTAGAAACAACCCATGCTTCTCTCTGAGACCATTCAGAATTTCAAAGACTCAATTACTTCCCCTCTCAGCCTTTTATTTCCAATATCTAGCCTGTTTATTGATGGCACAATGGTTAGCACTACTTACTCACAGCGCCAAAGACCCAGGTTTGATTCCCAACTGTTTGATTCTACTCTGTCTAATCCTGTTAGAATTTTATAGGTTTCTATGAGATCCCCTCTCATTTTTCTGAGCTCCAGTGAATACAATCCTAACCAGTTCAATCTGTCCTAATATGTCAGTCCTATCACCTCAGGAATCAGTCTGACAAACCTTCTCTGCACTCTCTCTAGAGCTCTCTTTACAGGGAGAACAAATTCTCAGCTTGTCTATTCAGTGTGTTTAATTTTTCTTCCTTTAAGCGGCTTAGTCTGATGCATGTTGAAACTGATGTTTCAAAACTGGAACTTTATTCTCACTTGCCAGCACGGTGGCACAGCGAGTAGAACTGCTCCCTCACAGTGCCAGGAACCTGGGTTAAATTCCTGGCTTGGGTCATTGTGCGCAGTTTGTACATTCTCCCCATGCTATGTGGGTTTCCTTTGGGTGCTCTGATTTTCTCCCACAGTCTGAAAGATGTGCTTGTTAGTGCATTGACTTGGATAGATGCTGAAGTATGGCGTGCAAGGAATGCATTTTCTCCCCGTATCTGCGTGGGTTTTCTTCGGGTGCTCCGATTTCCTCCCACAGTCTGAAGGACGTCCTGATTATAGTTATAGTTATAGTGTTATAGTTTGCAGAGAGACTTGGACAAGTTGCAGAGCTGGGCCGAGAGGTGGCAAATGGAGTTTAATGTGGAAAAGTGTGAGGTAATGCACTATGGCAGAAATAATAAATGTGTAGAGTATAGGGCAAATGGTAGGATTCTTAGTAGTCTAGATGAACAGAGGGATCTTGGTGTGTATGTGCATAGATCCCTGAAAGTAGGCAGTCAAGTCGAGAAGGTTGTTAAGAAGGCATATGGAGTCTTAGCTTTTATTGGTAGGGGGATTGAATTTCGGAGCCGCAACGTCATGTTGCAACTGTACAAAACTCTAGTGCGGCCGCACTTGGAGTATTGTGTGCAGTTCTGGTCCCCGCATTATAAGAAAGATGTGGAGGCATTGGAGAGGGTACAGAGGAGGTTTACCAGGATGTTGCCTGGTATGGAGGGCAGGTCTTATGAAGAGAGGCTGAGGGATTTGAGGTTGTTTTCGTTAGAAAGGAGGCGGCTAAGAGGAGACCTTATTGAAACATATAAGATGATTAGAGGTTTAGATAGGGTGGACAGTGATAGCCTTTTTCCTAGGATGGAGAAAGCTAGCACGAGGGGACACAGCTTTAAATTAAGGGGTGATAGTTATAGGACGGATATCAGAGGTAGGTTCTTTACCCAAAGGGTGGTTCGGGAGTGGAATGCCCTGCCTGCAGCAGTTGTAGATGCGCCAAGTTTGGTGGCGTTTAAGAGGTTAGTTGATAAGTATATGGAAGAGAAGGGAATGGTTTAGTTTGGAGGGGCATTGCTTTTTATATTGGTTGGCGCAACATCGAAGGCCGAAGGGCCTGTTCTGTGCTGTAATGTTCTATGTTCTGTGTTCTATTAGATGCACTGGCTATGCTAAGTTCTCTCTCAGTGTACCTGAACAGGTGCTGAGGTGTGGCGACTAGAAGATTTTCAAATTAACTTCATTGCAGTGCTAATGTAAGCCCACTTCTGACATTAATGAATAAACTTCAAACTATTCATTTCTCTTGGTATAACCTTGCAATTCTGTTTTAGTCCTTGTTCTTTTTTTTAAACATCGTTTCTGATGTCTCTATATTCTATTTATGCTCTAAAGTGTAAGTTAAGTTTTGTCTAATTTTACTTTTCAATTCTATTCATTTAGAAAGGAATCCTGTTATTTGGTTTGCTGTTTTTAGGGATTTTTTAAATTTATCATTAATTTTAATTTTTCATATTACTTCCAGACCTTTTTGCTCCTTCACCTTAATCAACGTGAAAATGCATTAATTTCTTGAACCCGCAGAGAGGTTGAGAGCTGGATGCCGTTTTTACAAGACTAAACGTGATGCAGCACAAACATTCAGCAATCTGTGCTGCTTTGCAAATCAAGGAATACCTCTTTCTCGCCAAATTTTTGAATGGGCCTACCTTGCATTAAGTTGATCTTTCTCTACATCCTGGCTATGACTGTAACATTACATTCAGCGCTCTCTCATTTCCTTCTCTATGTACGGTGTGTGTTGTCTGTATAGCATGCAAGAAACAATACTTTTCTGTACAGCAATATATGTGACAATAATAAATCAAAATCAAATGAAAACTAGCTGTTGGATAAATTATACACTAAATAATTGCATGCATGTTAAACATCCCATGATTTTGGCAATTAAGTCTGCACCAACCTGTACTTTGCTCATGTTCTTAAATTTCCCCATGATGATAACTATTCAATTCATCAGAAACCCTCTTGCCAAGCCAGAGCATCAATGACTGCTGGACTATCAGACATGCTCCCACTGAAACATTTGTTCTCTTGCACAATACAATTCATTCTATTCATAACTCTATTTATGTATTAACAAGTACAGAAGCTGGTTCAATTGCTGAGGCAATAGTGGCATAAATTAAGTTTCTTTCATTCTTCTTCTCTCTCTTTATTAATAGTTTAAAGTTTATTTATTTGTGTTACAAGTAAGCTTACAATAACATTGCAATAAAGTTACTGTGAAAATCTTCCAGCTGCCACACTCCACCATCTGTTCTGGTAGACTGAGGGAAAGTTTTGCATGGCCAATGCATCTAACCAGCACATCTTTCAGAGTATGGGAGGAAATCCATGCAGACACAAGGAGAACATGAAGACTCCACACAGACAGTGCCCCAAGCTGAAAATTGAACCTGGACCCTTAATGCTGTGAGGCAGTAGTGCTAACAATGTACCACCAAGACGATTAACCAGAGGACAATGCCCTTTTGGTTCTTGAATTAACAGTTAATGTGATCAAATTCCATGCACCCTAATTTTAAAATTATATTTGTAAAACATCCGCAATTAACTGAAATATTCAATAACAATCGTTCAATTTCAATTCCCAAATTTGACAAATTAATTTGTGCCAAATTTGTCATTGTCTCTCAGTGTGAGTGTTACAAACATGTGATTGACTCCTAATTGTGACTATGGGAGCAAAAGCAATAAGTTTCCATGTTGACATCAATAACCCATCAATACTGTTACAGAGGTTACTGTGCTCGAACAAACAGAACACTTGCTCCAGGCACTCCGTTGCTGCCACAGATAAATTTTGCCTGGAAAATATTTCCAGCAAAAACAAAATGAACACAATTACAATTTTAAAAAATCTTGACAATGTCACCATACACAAGGAGGAATCTGAACTCCCTATGCGTGCTGGAGTCTGAGTGCTGTCAGAGTTAAAATAGAACTCACTAACCTGCTGTTCCATTCACACCCCATGCTGAATTCAAACAGATGAGAAATCTGCCTGAATCAGATGGAAGCCCCATACAAATTAGGGCCTAATGTGGGAATAACTCCACTGATACTGAAATTAAAGTCACAGTTAATATGTATGTACCCTTAATCCAAAGGGATGTAAAGAGTCACAAGGTTAGACTTGATAACTTGAACACTGGGAGCTTCTAATTTAAGGTATGGGCTTATTCACAGTCAGGTCTAAGACTGCACAATAGGCCCTCACACTGGGAGGAACTAATCGTGATGTGGAGATGCCGGCGTTGGACTTGGGTAAACACAGTAAGAAGTCTGACATCAGCTTAAAGTCCGACAGGTTTATTTGGTAGCAAATGACTAGCTTCTCCACTCACCTAATGAAGGAGCAGTGTTCTGAAAGCTAGTGGCATTTACTACCAAATAAACCTGTTGGACTTTAACCAGGAGCTAATTGCTCAGGGATAATTTGATCCACACACTCTTAAGGTCTGAACAAATTATTCTACCAGACCATTTGTCACGGGTGATATGGTGCTGACCTCACATCCTGATTCCCCGGTGCTCCGTGTACTCAGCGAAATTTTGTGCCACAAACTGGGGTCCATTGTCACTGACCACGTGTTTCAAATTGCCAAACCAGGCAAATATTTCATCGAGTTTGTCTTGTGATGACTTCACTGATGTGGATTTCATTGCATGACACCTGGTCAGTTGGAGTGCGTATCTATGATGACTTCAGCCAGGCTAATGAAGTTGGCTTGCTGGAGCATGAACTACCTGATGAGTCTTTGTCAAAAGAGATACCTGATGGATCCTAATTGATGGTTAAATCAGGGAGCCTCATGCTCTCTGTTTAAAGTAAGTACAGCAGTCTCCCAGTCTGCATTCAGCAGAGACTAACGAGAGAACTGGCTATATACAAATACACAATGTAAATAAAGTAACTTGGTGACGGGACTTTTCACCTCCATGGAGTTGTTACAGCTCCCACTACCACTTAGAGCATCTATTGTTCTCCTGGCCCAGCAAAGTCAATGTGGATTCATTGCCGGGGTGATTAGGGCCATTCCCACGGGTGAAGAGGCAACAAGGGCAGTGCCTTCCGTAACGTAGCACAGGATTCACACGATCCCACTTTTTCTTTGACTTGTTCATCAACATTCAGCCACCAACTTCTTGCTATTCCTCATTCAAAAAAATCTCCCGGTGCCCTTGGTGCACCTGTTGCAGCAGCTTTCCTCTCCTACCCTATATTAAACATCCTTCCAATACACAGAACTCCCATCCTCAGGACATATATAGCTGAAACTGTGTGTGTTTTCTATTACTTGACCTATCTCTCAGGACAAGGTCCATTACCTGGCTCATAATCGTATCATTCCGAGTGGCATTCAGTACCTGGTTAGCTGTTACTGGAACTTTATCTTTCTGTGTAAAGTACATTATCTTCAGATTCCAGTCAGGAGCAACTTTATCTGCTGACAAAGGCAGCCTTGACAGAGCATTAACATTGTCATGTTTACTGGACTGACAGTATTGGATCTTATACGAATAGGCTGACGCACCAGCACCAAATATCTACCACCACTGACAGTATTCCTATGTACGATCCAAAGATGGAGGTCAACGGCCTATGGTGTATCGAAATACAAAATACCTACCATACAGAAAGTGATAAAACTTCTTGACATCAAAGAAATGCCCAAGTGTTTTTTAACTTGCCTAGCCTTTGTCAATCATCTTGAAGTGAATACAATGGGTCTTCGCTCCACATTTGGCAAAATATAGGAAGGAGAGCCCCCATCCATAGGAGAAGGTTTTGCATGAAGTTGCAGCAGTAACTTTGGGTTGAAATGAGTTGGCACTTCAAAGCTGGTTTTACCACCAGGTAGGCTTCCTCACATTCTCCTGCCCACTTCCATGGCTGTGCTTTTCCTAGCAACTGGTGTATCGGTTTCAACACCATTGCCAGATCCAGAACAAACTTGTCGTAACAATTAATAAATCCCAAAAACAACTTCAACTTGGACACATTTTCTGGTCTTAGGGCCTTTATGATGGCCTCCATCTTTTTAGACACCTTGGGTAACCTATCACCATCAATTACATGACTCAAAAACTCAATTGAGTCCTTAAAATGTCTCACAATGCCAGGTTAAAATCCCACAGGTTTATTTGGAATGAGGAGCTTTCAGAGTGCCGCTCCTTCATCAGGTAAGTGCCACTCTTCAAAGTCTGGGGGCAACTCACGCTCTCCTTCCCCTTTACCAGAATGGATCACCAGCAGGATGCTCAGGCCATGCAGCAACCTCATCACCAGTTATTATGTAAACCCCTATCGACTAAGGGTACATACAAAATCACAAGGTAGGCTTGATAATTTGAAGAATTGTAGCTCTTTATTTAAGAGGTGTGCTCATTCACAATCAGATTTAAAACTATCCGACAGGGTTCCACACTACACAGAAGTAATTGCCCAGAGGTCATCTGATCTCCACATTGTTAAAGGACAGACTGCGCCCCAAACCACAACATACAATATATATCACACCATGGACCCAAATGATCATAGGCTATTCTTCCCTCTGAGGGGGAGAGTTGACTGGTGGTTGTTTTAACCTGAGGATCACCACAATTCAGGCAATGAACAAGGTTGAGAAGGCAGGGCCTTCATGAATAGCCTCAGCCAGCCCAGGGATTAAACCCGCACTGTTGGCTTCTCACTGCATGACGAACCAGTCATAAATCGCTAAGGGCTTCAAAAGAGGTGGATGAAATACAGAATGTTTCAGAAATAGTGCATCAGAGAGTAAGGAACAATTGGAGAACCGTCAATGCTAACACGATGGATAGGATTTTTCTGCAACTGTTACGCCAAATACTATTGTTACTACATGCCATGGACTGCTCATCAGCAGATAGAATATTCTGTGTATTATATAGATTATTATAGCTTTGAACTTAAAGTAATAAAAATTTAAATATGGAGAGGACAAATTAAATACATGTCAGTGCTTGTTAAGTGCAGGTAATGGAGTAGATGACTTTAAGAGGCTGGTATACTGCCAGTCCAGAGAGAAACATAGCATTTAACTGATTAGGATTTCCACTGGATGCTTCATATTGTAATGTTGTACACACATCACAAAGTCTTTCTTTGTTCAGTACTAAGTGAAATCATAAATCTGTGGTTAAAAGCATTTGCATTTACAAACCAGGAAAATCTCTCAAATGTTGTTCTGATTTCACAAAGTATCACAGAGCGAATTTTTCGCTATAACGTACAACGCTGATTTAAAAAAAACATAATTTCAATTCTCAGGAATTCAAACATGCATTGTCCTGATCTATTCTGCTAAATTCCTTCCAGGTACGTAAGGCATAGAGATCCTTGTTAACGTCATTAATATGCAATTAGTCAGCTGGAAAAGGGCGTGGCAGTCCTCAGTCTTTCCGAAGCTCACAACCAAGCAATGCTAATAATTCAAACAACTTATCAAAATACTACAGATGCTGGAAATCTGAAATTAAAAGAAAATAAATTGTCACAAAATTCAAATCAGTGGTATGTGACATAGTATGTGGCACTGTTGCCTCACAGTGCCAGGGACCCAGGTTCGATTCCAGCCTTGGATAGCTGTCTATGTGGAGTTTGCACATTCTCCTTGTATTTGCATGCGTTTTCTCTGGGTACTTGGATTTCCTCCCACTAGAACATAGAACATAGAACATTACAGCGCAGAACAGGCCCTTCGGCCCTCGATGTTGCGCCGACCAATTAAGAAAAAGCAATGACTCTCTAACCTAAACCATTCCCTTTTCATCCATAAACCTATCTACGGACCTCTTAAATGCCCCCAAACTTGGCGCATCTACAACTGCAGCAGGCAGGGCATTCCATACCCTTACCACCCTCTGGGTAAAGAACCTACCTCTGACATCCATCCCATAACTACCACCCCTTAATTTAAAGCTATGTCCCCTCGTGCTAGCTTTCTCCATCCTAGGAAAAAGGCTATCACTGTCCAACCTATCTAAACCTCTAATCATCTTATATGTTTCAATAAGGTCTCCTCTTAGCCGCCTTCTTTCTAACGAAAACAACCTCAAATCCCTCAGCCTCTCCTCATAAGACCTGCCCTCCATACCAGCAACATCCTGGTAAACCTCCTCTGTACCCTCTCCAATGCCTCCACATCTTTCTTATAATGTGGGGACCAGAACTGCACACAATACTCCAAGTGCGGCCGCACTAGAGTTTTGTAAGTTGCAACATGACGTTGCGGCTCCGAAATTCAATCCCTCTACCAATAAAAGCTAAGACTCCGTATGCCTTCTTAACAACCTTATCGACTTGATTGCCAGCTTTCAGGGATCTATGCACATATACACCAAGATCCCTCTGTTCTTCAACACTATTAAGAGTCCTACCATTAGCCCTATACTCTACACATTTGTTATTCCTGCCAAAGTGAATTACCTCAGACTTTTCTGCATTAAACTCCATTTGCCACCTCTCAGCCCAGCTCTGCAACTTGTCCAAGTCTCTCTGCAAACTGTAACACCCCTCTTCACTGTCTAAAGGTGTGCAAGTTAGGTGGATTGGCCAGGCTGAATTCCAAAGATTAATGGAGAAATATGTGGGGTTGTGGGGAGAAGGTGGGGGTGGGTCTGAGTAAGATGGTCTGTCACTGCAGACTCAATGAAATAAATGGCCTCCTTCTGAATTGTAGAAATTCTATGGATTTTATGAAATACTCAGTAAGTCAGGCAGCATCTATGAATAGAAACAGAGTTAACCCTTCAAGTTTGTGACCTTTCCTCAAAGTTTTTCTGATAAAAATGTCAGAAATCTGCAAAACTAACTGTTTCTCTTTTCACATACACTGCCAAAGCTGCTTATTTTCAGCATTTGCTGCTTTAATTTTTGAAACAAAATTCAGCTGCAATTTTGTCTGCATTGTGCTCTCTGCCGAGGTTTCTCATCAGTCTCCATTCAGCTGCATATCAATCCCCAGCCTTAATAAAACAATTTGAAATTGGAGCATTTGTCACAGTAATTTCACCTTTAAAATATAATCAGTTGAATGAAAATCCAAGCTTTATCATCTGCAGTATCTCAGTAGTTATTATTATTGAGTGTACTGTCTCATTACTAATGATTTCTTTTCTAAGGCATGAAATGGTTTCTGTTCCTGGGTTTTAACACATGATATTACCCTCAGATGATCCACAATAATGAAATGTCACATTAAATTACTTTGGCTAGTAAATCGTTTATAGGTTTCCAATGTCAATCATTTGAACAAATATTAATAGTTGTGCCACGTGTTTCAGAATTGAATGATTTACACATTTTTCCCCTAATCGAAGATATTGATGTTACTTATGTCTGTTTGGTTCTGCTTCTTGGTCACAAGATTGTCAATTCAAGCCCCAGGTTGGAATTTGAATAGTAATCTATGCTGGCAGTCGAGAGCAGTTTTAGGGGAGTTTTCAATGGTGTTATCCTCAGGTGAAACATTAAATTAATGATGTCTGTGCTGTTGAAGCGGTGTTTAATCGTACATTGCTCCATTTTAAGAGCAGAAAATTCTTCGAAGTGGCTCTGGCAAACGTTCCTCTCTCAAACAGGTTATCAAAGAACAAAGAACAAAACAGCACAGGAAACAGGCCCTTTGGCCCAACGAGCCCACGCCGCCACCCCAATGTTCCCACCTCTACCTGTGATCCCTGTCCATGTTTATAGATCTATGGATTAAAAACCAAATTTGAGACAATTTAGGAGAATTTGTTTTGCCAATTAGCCTAAGAGCACATCTTTGGGATGTGGGAGGAAACCGGAGCACCCGGAGAAAACCCATGCAAGTACGGGGAGAATGCGCAAACTCCCACAGACACAGGCCCAAATCCATGTATCTGCACACCACAGCGATAGTCACTGAGCTGTCGTGTTGCCCATCAAATGGTCCAGGTCAAGCGTACACTAACGACGTGAAGCACTAGGATACTCTCGAAAAAAAAATCCAAGAGCACCCCTCTCACGACCCATCGCGTGTATGCCCCTCGTTAGACAACAAGGTGGACCAAAACACCTGTAGGATAAAAACAAGTACATCAATATCATCATCTATTTACACACTTCCCAGAGACTCCCAAGGCTCATGATCCCTATTTTAAATCAGTTTTCTATACCCCTCCATTCCCATTCTGTTCGTGTGCCCATCTAAGTATTTCTTAAATAACTCCAGAGTACCTGCCTCCACCACTTTACTTGGCAGCGCATTCCATACCCCTACCACCCTCTGTGTGAAAAAACTCCCTCTAGCATCCAAATTATACCTTACCCCCCTCACCCTAAGCCCGTGACCCCTCGTGCTATTTGAGTCCATCCTAGGGAAAAGCTTAACCCTGTTTACTCTATCTATACCCCTCATAATCTTGTACACCTCTATTAGATCTCCTCTAAGTCTACGTCTTTCTAAGGGAAACAGCCCCAATTTGCCTAACCTCGCCTCGTAACTCAGATCTTCCATGTCAGGCAGCATCCTGGTAAACTTCCTCTGCACTGTCTCCAGACTCTCCACATCCTTCTGGTAGTAAGGCGACCAGAACTGGACGCAGTATTCTAAATGAGGTCTAACCAATGTTTTATACAGCTGCAACATTAAAGGCCAGCTCTTGTACTCTACACCCCCTATGGGAAGTGCTTTGAGATGGTTATCAGGAAGGTGATTATGCGCAAAGTCTTTTGAACATGATGGAAAAGTGATAAATGCTTTTTCTAAAAATATCATAACCCCTGTTGGTCAGGGAAATACAGTGGTATAATAATTACAGTCATTTCTCCTCTAGAAGCTGGGTTTAAAAGCAGCCTGGTCTGAGGGCTGGAGTTTCCTCTTCCTGTAACTACAAGCATCTCAAACGTAAAGTATTAAAGCAATTTAATAAACTTCTTAGTAAACAGAAATCCATTGTGTAATCAAAATATCAAAAGGTGTAGTACAGGATGCTACAATCAGAGGGTCTGATCAGATGTTCCAGGTTCCATTCCTGGTATTGTCCAAAATTATAGGAATAAACTGCCTCATAAAAATAGACACAGCTATCTATCAATATTTATCTCTATGTGTATATCCAACACTTCACTGAACTTGTTGTTCAAGTTCATTCATTGCTAAATGCTCCTGTGTATAGCAATCAAATTGAAACTAGCTTTCAGCCTTGATTTTTAAGTTTAAGGTTGTAATCTCCTGTAATATGTATTATATATTTACTTCTCTGACCATTTGGAGATTATTCACAATGAAACCCCAGAAACCATAGAGGACAGTGAAGGAAGTTATCTCGGATTGCAACAGGATTTCGTTAACTGGGCCAGTGGATTGACGAATGGCAGATGCAGTTTAATTTAGATAAATATGAGGTGAGGCATTTTGCTTGATTGAATCAGGGCAGGACTTAATCAATGGTAGGGCATTGGAGAAAGTTACAGAACAAAGAGATATAGGGGTATGTGTTCATAGTTCCTTGAAAGTGGAGTCACAGGTGGACAGAGTGGTGAAGAAGACATTCAACATGCTTTGTTTCATTAATGAGAACACTGAATACAGGAATTGGGACACCTTGTTGAAGTTGTACAAGACATTGGTAAGGTCACACTCGGAATACTGTGTACAGTTCTGAATCACCCTATTATAGAAAGGATACTATTAAACTAGAGAGAGTGCAGAAAAAATTTACTAGAATGCTACTGGGACTTGATGCTTTGAGTTAAAAGGAGAGGATAGATAGACTGGGACTTTTTTCTCTGCAGCACAGAAGGCTGAAAAGTGATCTTACAGAAGTATATAAAATAATGAGGGGCACAGATCAACTAAATATCTTTTCCCAAAGATAGGGGAGTTTAAAACTAGAGGGCATAGGTTTAAGGTTAAAAGGGAGAGATATAAGAGAGTGCAAAGGGACAATTGTTTCACACAGAGGGTGGTGAGTTACTACCAGAGGTAGTAACAGAGGCAGGCACAATTTTGTCTTTTAAAAAGCTTTTAGATCGTTGTATGAATAAAATGGGTAGAGAGGGATATGGGCCAAGTGCGGGCAATTGGGACTAACTTCTGGATTCAAAATAAAAGGGCAGCATGGACAAATTAGGCCAAAGGCCTTGTTTCCATGCTGTAAACCTCTATGACTCTATAACTATAAATCTTATCATTAACACTCTGAATAACATGGAATGAGACCATATATTTTTAAAAGTTAACTCATGGGACATGGGCATCTTTGGCCTGGCAAACATTTATTACCCATTCTTGACTATCCTTGGAAAAGTGGTGGCAAACTGCCTTTTGAATCACTGCAGTTCATGCGGTGTAGTTACACCCACAGTGCTGTTAGGGAAGCATTCCAGAATATTGACCCAGCAATATATTTTCAAGTCAAGATGGTGAGTGGCTTGAAGAGGAACTATAGTATATAAGAAGGAGATAGAAAGTATGTTTAAGATTGTGGCCCTGCTGAAGAATAGAAATGGCAATTAAAAGTCTTAGCTTCCACATATTATCATTTTTAACACCACTAATAACAGGATAGGGATAGCAGCATCTCACTCTCCTGGTAGTTAACAGAATCAGTGAGAAGCTGATACATTCAAACTGACAAGGACCCAGTTATAAAGTTTTAGGATATAGTCATAGGAAAACTGGTTATGAGGCAGAGTCTTTTGCATTTTTACCGGACCTTGGTCAGGTCTCACTTGGACTGCTGGGCAGAATTTTAACAGAACTGATCTGTTAGCATCCCAGGGACTGGGAGCGGAGCTGGAAACTGGTTACAGTTGGAGTGGGCCTTGCTGTGGCTGTTCAACAAATTACCTGCAAGTTTTCTGTTCAAGGCATTTAGAGTACAATTAAAATTACAAAACCTTGCATTTATATATCATGTCATTACATTCTCAATGTTTTATAAACAATGAATTACGTACAATTAAGTATGGTCATCATATTGAAAAATGTGAGAGCCAAAACAAGGTCCCATGAACAGTAAATGTATGAATGAATAGATGATTTGTTGTTGTTGTCAGTAATGGAGAAATTTTGGCCAGGACACCAACAGGACTTTTGGTGTTTCTTCAAATGGTGCCACATATTTTATTTTTTACTTGCCTCGCTCCTAAACGACAGGCAAGAATTCAGCTTAACATTTCATCTATAAGACAGGACCTTCAGTACAGAATTATTAGCCTGAATATGAGCCCAAGTTCTCATGGTGTTCAAGCCTACCATGTTTTGATTTAGTGTGAGACAGTTTCCAGCTGAGCCAAGTTGATATATCAATATGAATTTATATTCTGCCTGCACTTCCTGTCTACAAATCTTTGGTTCTTCTTGACATGATTCTATCACAACTTTGTGTTAATATTTTCCATTATAAATGCCTCTGTTCATCTTTATACTGGAAGAATGCTAAATTAAACTTATAGCACTACCGTCACATACTCCCAATGGTGGAGCTCAGTCTTGAAGTGCCAAGCTCCCCAATCTGTGTTACAGAGAAACTCCATAGCTCCAATTCTTCCACCCAGACTGCTTCTAGAAGGATATTCCAACAGTTCTATTGGCAATGGAGTTCTAGGATTTTGATCCAGCATCAGTAAAAGAACAACGATATATTTCCAAGTCAGGATAATGAGTGGCCTGGAAAAGAGTTTGCAAGTGGTGAATCTGCTCCCCTTGTCCTTCTGGGTGGTAGAGGTCGCAGGTTAGGAAAGAGCACTGGTGAATTGCTGTAGTGCATCTTGAATATAGTACACAGTCCCACCGCTGTGCATGGCTAGTGGAGGAAATTAATGCTTAAAATGACAGATGGGGTGCCAATTAAGTGAACTTGGAAGGTGTTAAGCTTCTTGATTTTTGCTGCCCTCATCCAGACATCAAATCCTGACTTGTGCTTTGGCAGTGGTGGACAGGCTTTGGGGAATCAGGAGGTGAATTACTTATCTCCAAATTCCCAATATGACCTTCTGTTGCAGCCACAGCATTTACATGGTTGGTCCAGTTCAACTTCTGGGCAATGTTAACTTCTAGGATGTTTGATAGTCAGATATTCAGTAATTGTAATGGCAAATTAATAATATTAATATTAATAATTATTATTAATTATTAATAATAATTAATTATTAATATTAATATTAATAATAATATTATTTATTAATATTTCTATTTGTAATTTGTAATTTTTATAAATGATCTGGATGAGGGTATTGAAGGATGGATTAGTAAATTTGCAGATGACACTAAAGTCGGTGGAGTGGTAGATAGTGAAGAGGGGTGTTATAGTTTGCAGAGGGACTTGGACAAGTTGCAGAGCTGGGCCGAGAGGTGGCAAATGGGGTTTAATGTGGAAAAGTGTGAGGTAATGCACTTTGGCAGGAATAATAAATGTGTAGAGTATAGGGCTAATGGTATGATTCTTAATAGTGTTGATGAACAGAGGGATCTTGGTGTATTTGTGCATAGATCCCTGAAAGTAGGCAGTCAAGTCGATAAGGTTGTTAAGAAGGCATATGGAGTCTTAGCTTTTATTGGTAGGGGGATTGAATTTCGGAGCCGCAACGTCATGTTGCAACTGTACAAAACTCTAGTGCGTCCGCACTTGGAGTATTGTGTGCAGTTCTGGTCCCCACATTATAAGAAAGATGTGGAGGCATTGGAGAGGGTACAGAGGAGGTTTACCAGGATGTTGCCTTGTATGGAGGGCAGGTCTTATGAAGAGAGGCTGAGGGATTTGAGGTTGTTTTTGTTAGAGAGGAGGCGGCTAAGAGGAGACCTTATCGAAGCATATAAGATGATTAGAGGTTTAGATAGGGTGGACAGTGACAGCCTTTTTCCTAGGATGGAGAAAGCTAGCACGAGGGGACACAGCTTTAAATTAAGGGGTGATAGTTATAGGACGGATATTAGAGGTAGGTTCTTTACCCAGAGGGTGGTTAGGGAGTGGAATGCCCTGCCTGCGGCAGTTGTAGATGCACCAAGTTTGGTGGCGTTTAAGAGGTTAGTTGATAAGTTTATGGAAGAGAAGGGAATGGTTTAGTTTGTAGGATCATTGCTTTTTATAATGGTCGGTGCAACATCAAAGGCCGAAGGGCCTGTTCTGCGCTGTAATGTTATATGTTCTATGTTCTATGTTCTGAATAGAGATGGTCATTGCCTGACACTTGTGTAGTGTGAATGTTACTTGGTCAAATGTTGCCACCTATCAGTCTAATTCTGAAGGTTGCCTCGGTCATTCTGCATAGAGACAGGGAATGATTAATATCCAAGGCATGGTGTTAAACATTATGTAATCATCACTGAACACCCCCTATTTCTGAGCTTATGATGAAGCAACTGAAGATGGTTGGACACTACCTGAGGAACACTTGCAGTGATATCCCAAGACCAAGATGACTAACCTCATCCATTGGGCACAACCATCTTCCACCGTGCAAGGCAGGGAGGGTTTAAACTGATATGCTAGGGGATGGGCATCTATGTGAGGAGTCAGAGAAGGAGGGAGAAAGGATAAAAACAAAAGGTATAAAAGGGAATAAGAAAAGTGACAGGCGGAGAAATCAGGGACAAAGTTCAAACATGGCTATTGAGAAAAATATTGGGAGCAAGGCAAACAATGTTAAAAAGACAAGCTTAAAGGCTCTATACCTTAATGTGCGGAGCATTTGCATAAAGTGAATGAACTAATTGTGCAGATAGATGTAAACGGGTACGATATAACTGGGATTATGGAGACTGGCTGCAGGGTATCCAGGGTGGGAAATGAATGTCCCAGGATATTCAATATTTAGGAAGGACAGGCATAAGGGAAAAGGTGGTTGAGTGGCACTGCTGGTTAAAGAGGAAATTAACACAATAATGAGAAAGGGTACTAGTTCTGACAACGTGGAATCTGTACAGGTAGAGTTGAGAAATACAAAAGGGCAAAAACATTAGTGGGTGTCATAGACCTCAAACTGCAATGGTGATGTTGGCAACAGCATTAAACATGAATTTAGAAAGACATGTGATAAGGAAATATCATGGATGATTTTAATCTGCACATGGATTGGGCAAATCAAATTAGTCACAATGGTGGAGAGGAGGAATTCCTGGAATGTACATGGGATGGTTTTCCTAATCAATATGTGGAGGACCCAACTAGAGAGCAGACCATCTTAGATTGGGTACTGTGTAATGAGAAGGAAATCATTGCCAATTGAGCTGTACAAGACCCCTTGGAGTTGAACAACCATAGCATGGTAGAATGTTCCATCAAGATGGAGAGTGAAGCAGTTGATTCAGTGACTAAGGTACTAAATCTTAATAAAGAAAACTGTAAAGGTGTATGTGCATGTATGTGTGTGTGTGTACGTGTGTGCATGTATGACATGCATATACATGCACATTCACATATGTGTGCACATGCATGCATGTTGCATGTGCACGTGTGTATACTTGCATGTGTGTGTGTCTGCATGTGTGTGTGCATATGCATGCATGTGTGCTCCACTTGATATCACTACTGATGATACCTTCCATCACTTTATTGAAGATCAAGCATAATCTGCTGGGGAGTGGTATCCAACTGGATTGGATTTGTCCTGCTCTTTGTGGAAAGGATGTAATGAAAGGTGGAATGGATAATAAATGGGCACACCAAGGGCAGGGTTTTACAGACTTGTTCGTCCCAAAACCGAAAAATTCTGCCTGAGATCAATGGACCTTTCTATGGTCAGCCCCTCGCCCGCTCTGATTCGTGTGGCAGGCAGCTGGTCAAATTCCAGCCCATGTTTGCTCACCAGTGCTTGGTGCCTGACCCACTCAGCTCCAGACCTCATTATAGGCTCGATCCAAGAATATAATTCCAGAGGTGAGGTGACGGTACATGTCCTTTATAAGTTATTTGTTCATGGAATATGGGCATTACTGACAGAGCCAATGTTTATCATCTTCCCTTAATGCAGCCTTTGACATCAAGACAGCATTTGACAGAATGTGACATCCCTAGTAAAATTGAAGTAATGGGAATCAGGGGAAAATATTCCACGGGCTATAATCGTATCTGGACAAAGAAAGATAATTTTTGAAAGTCAATGTTCTTAGCTTAGAGCCATCACTGTAGGATTTCCTCAGGGAAGTGTCCTAAGTCCAATCATCTTCAGTTGCTTCACCAATGCCTTATATCTATCATAAGGTCAGAAGTGAGGAGGTTCCTTAATGATTACACAGTGTCCAATTCCATTTACAACATCTGGGCCCACAAGCAAAAAGAGCTGGATAACATTTAGGCTTAGACTGATAAATATCAAGTAACATTCACATGATATAATTACCAAGAAATGATCATCTCTAATAAGTGAGAATCCAATCATCTCCCCGAAATATTCAATAGCATTAGCTAAATCCCCACTGCCATCATCTTGATGTGTATGGATGGGGTCATCATTGACTAGAAACTTAACTGCAAATATTGTGGTTACAAGAGCAGGTCAGAGACTGGGAATTCTGCAGTGACTGACTCATGCGCTGATTCCCCATACCATCTACATAATTCAGGAGAGTGATTGAATCCTAGCCTCTTGCCTGCATGACTGCAGCTTCAACAACATTGATGGAGCTCGACACCATCTAAGACAGCCCACTTGATTGGTATCCCATTCACCATTTTAAACATTCATTCCCTCTATTCATCTGTGCATCACGGTTGCATTATGCACCATCTATAGGATACAATATTTTCCAAGACATTTTCCACATCACATCCCAAATACGTGCATCTTATCATCTAAAAAGGCAAAAGCAGTAAATGCATGGGACTTGCATCTCCTGCAAGGTCTCCTTTAAATCAGACATCATCCTGATTTGAAACTATATTACCATTCCTTCATTGTCATTGGGTCAAAATGCAGCGACTCTATCAGCAATGTTAGAGTCCCTTCAACACAGGCTCTTCAGCAGTTCAGGAAGTTGGTGCGACTCCACCTTTTTAAGGGAAATTAAGGGAGGATGATAAACATTGGCTCTGCCAGTGATGCCCATATTCCATGAACGAATAACTATTAAGGACATCAATTGTCCACCATCTCAGCAAATGAAGTGTATGTTCCTGACTGAGATAAATTGCCAAATCAGTGATGTGAGATTCGAGACCAATTAATGTGCTGCTACACACAGAAGTTAACTTCCCCACACATGTTTATGTGGAGAATCTCAGCGGCTTGTGAGGGAGTGCTGACCAGACAGTACAGACCACTTTGCAGAAGAACAGTACATCACATGGGAAATATCTACCATTCCCCACTCATAACCTACTGGATGCCAAAGGCACGGATTGAAAACAGCTTGCCTTATAACCATCTTTCAGGCATAAAATTACTTAGTGAGGCATTCCCAGTACGGGCAAGAACTTAAAAAAAAGAAACAGTACATATTGTTGATAGGTGTATACCTCCAAAAAAAACAAAATGGTAAAAAGATTACAATGACCAACTTGGATAGAGCACTAAGATTTCACACGTACATCATCAAGCAAAAGTCACAATTTTTATTAACTAAATTAGCCAAAAAGTTTCATTTGCTTTTAGTTTTATCAATGCTATTAATTTCTATTCTTTGTAACATCATTCTTATAACACACAAAGCCTTGCCCTACATTCCCCTAAGTATAGATTACATTTACATTTAAATATAGATTACATTAAAGGTTGGGCGCTTCAGTAAATAAATCAATAAAGCTCCACTAACTAACAATTGATTGCTGACACTGCATCGGTCAATTCATGACTGCACCTGACAAGCACAAAACTTCCATCGACCATAATTTCCATTCAGGATATTTGAATCCACCTTCATCTCTCAAATAATGAGGAAAAACACTGTTGGAATGCTCATGTATCATCAGGAATAGCAAATGCATGACACATGCCTGAAGACCTTCAGCCCCAATGCTACATTGAAGATCTAAAAAACATGTTCACTTACCCTCTGAGGTCTTACTGCCTGTCCTCAAAGATCCACAAGGCAAGTCAGGCGCAAGCCACCATTTTTTCAAACATCCCTCCAAATTGACTTTCACTCATTCCACTCCATTGTTGCCCCACAATTATGCCTATCTGAGGTGCAAATACTCAATACTCCGTGCCAAGGATCCCAGGAAGTGTCAGCAGTTTAAAAGGAATGGAGAACCATTAACACACACTGATGTCCCCATTTCCTTTCCTTCATATCCAGGAACTGAACATTTCAAAAAGAATCCAAAGTAATTGTTTATGATAGATATGTGTGAATGACTGGAATTGGAATGGTTTAGTAAACAACAGAACACGACAATTGAAAAATGTATTACCAAGCATTGATTTCTCCCTTAAGGACTTGACAGATCACCTTAATGCTGAGCATTTGACAATTATTTCCTAACCTCTTGTGGTGAGTGTTTGCAGTCTAGGTCAGTTTATGCAGGTGACTAGTGGAGGTATCTAACTATACAAATAAATGAGATTGAAAGTGTTTGTTTGTTGCATAATGATTAAAAACTTAAACCAGGACCTAGATATAATAGCCTTTCCTCTTAAGTTCGAGCTTTGTCATTGTCCTTCTATAACCAGAGTTTTTGCCCAATTCTACAAACTAATTGACAGAGGATGAGTGCTTCCTGAGATGCACACTGTAGATAGGAAGCATTCTTCCCCTTTCAGGACCTAGTGCAGGTATACCTAGTCTCACCATGTGTACCTGGTCAAAACTAGCAGAAGTGGGGTCCACTTGGGGATTATGGCCATGATCAGGGCTTGCATTCTCAAAGATGAGGAGAGATTGAGCTAAATTTAATCTTTGAAAAGCAGCTCTCTTTCCAAAGGAATCACACAGGCAATCAAAATTATCTGCTGAATGGCTGGGCACTTTCGCAGACTGGTTCAATTCTCCCAGCTTTGGGCTTTCACAGAGGTTGGAGTTGGTGCAATTGCCCCCCTCTCTTCTTCCCACTGCCCCAATCCGCCATGCTCCGAGTATTAAAAACTCACAGGAATCCTCATCCTGGATCAAACAACTTACTTTCACAGAAGCCACTATCCTGGTGTAACATACACTGCCCTCCACCTGATTCCCGCAGCAAGGACCTTTATACTGCTCAGAGATTATAATTTATTCAGGTCCTATTCTTCCTGGATATACCGCACATTTATTCTGTTAATCAATGCATTGAAAATGCCTTGTGATGTTATAAATTGACTACAAGCGATTAGTAATGTCATAGCTTCAATGCTTTCACACATTGTGTGAGCCATCTGCCCACTTGTACTGCCTGCTCACAATATCATATTGCTACCATGCACCCAATCTACTCCTTGTCATGTTACTCAAATCAATGGTACCCACAAATACATTGTTCCTTTGACTAGTCTGTAGATGAACATTGACATTGTTACCAGGTCAATACAACAGGAGACAAACTTGAGCAAAACTCCCATAGCATATAAATAACTTACATTTATATAGCATCCTTAACATTGGAAAACCCCTTCACAAGAACATGAGCAGACACAATGTTGATGCTGTACCACTTAACAAGATATGAGGGGAGAGACAGAAATTTGATTAAAGAAGCCGGTTTTAAGTGTTGTGGGCCGGAAGGCAGGAGAGTTTCTGGTGTGAAACTGAACCATGGAGAGCAGGAAGATGCTGCATTTTGTGCTCAATGGTCTCTGCTGGAGTGGGGTGGTGTGGGCACTGCAATGTGCCTCAACACTCTTGGATTGTGGAGTGTGGCAGCCAGGGAGGAAAGAACAAAAATAAATCAGCAGGAAAGAGGATTACTCCCAAAGGGAATCATACTGAAGAAAGAGATATCTGGGGGTCAGCTAGGAAAAAGCTCAAGTTGAGTTGAGATGTTTCCTGCAGTTGATTCGCCTACTGAAAATTAGTGTGCACAGCAAGGTTGAGTTACTGGCGAGAGTTGCTGATCATGATGTGGGGATACCGGCACCGGACTGGGATTGGTGATGCCAGGGGAGTGGTACCAGCATCAGCTGGTGCTGTCAGGAGGAGGGGAGTAAATTGGAAGAGAAATTAAACAACTTAAGGTCTTGTGAGGCAGCAGTTGAAAAGAACACCAGTGACCTGATTCTGCATTATTGTGCTGTGTCTCCATGTCGGGTATCATATATCTAGCCAGTGCAGGCATATTCTGAAGAGGGGTGAAGATATTTCCTGTCTCCACACAAAGGGTTTTGTTTAGATTGTGAGCATGAGCGAGCTGTTATGCAGAGGGGGGGAGATAGCAGGAGGAGGGACGGCTGCTGGAGATTTGATTTCAAATCTACAAAGGAAGCGACGGAATGAATTTCCCGGCCCTGGTTGCCTCTTTGTTGGGATTTTCGCTTCGAACGAACTCAATCTGCTCACCGCACATCCAACACTGCGGTCTATGTTCACCTGCTGTATACTGGCTGCGCTGAACCGAAATGGAATCAATTGTATACTGGCCCTTCCGACTGCAGTCACACAATCGCCCTGTCTGTGCAGCTCTGCAGTTCCTGCACTAGTTCCAATCACTGGGCTGGCAACACTGGGTGTATCTCTCTCTGGGGTGAGACACAAGAGAGAAAACCTGAAACAGTTATTCTGTTGTTTATGAAAACAAACACTGCAATGACCTAACTTCTGGGTGTATTTTTAAATAATTATTAAGCGTGGCTTGGAGATTCCCGCGGTCAACTTATTTATCAATAATTCAAAACGCAGCAGACACTAAGAAACAATCACACTGGGACATAAATACTAGCAATGAGGGTCCCACAGATAACCCTGAAGCACCCATATATATATATACTCTCAAAGGACTGATAAGTGCCTCTGGGAGACTGTTTTGCAAATAAAATTCTAGCAAACTATCGTGGGTTTCTGGCTAGTTTTTATTTATGTTATTATAACTTGTTTGTCCCTAGCTTTCTAAATTCAGCCAACTGGAGAGATTCTAATACACCAACAGTATGTACATATTTGCATTCATTCCCAATCATCACACACCCATCCCTCTCCCTCTTGTTATTTTTTTAATTGTTTTTATCCAGCGATAGAACTCCATCAGTCAGAAATCAGCGACCAAAGCCATTTTCTTCCCATTCATCCAGATACCAACCTCGTATCTGCTCAAACTCGAGCTCTTTGAACGGGATTTCTTGCGCAGGTAAACGGAGAAG
The DNA here is from genome assembly GCA_024679065.1 of Sphyrna mokarran. Taxonomy (NCBI): domain Eukaryota; kingdom Metazoa; phylum Chordata; class Chondrichthyes; order Carcharhiniformes; family Carcharhinidae; genus Sphyrna; species Sphyrna mokarran. The sequence continues at coordinate 36,279,786 of JAGIQG010000012.1, read as the reverse complement.
AAGCGTCGCACTGTGAATTTTTTCACGCTCATGTCCATCGCTTCCTTGCTGCTCCCGGTTTGAAGGAATGCTCAGTCCGGGAGGAACTTTACCAATTCTCTCCCCCTCACCCCACCAAGCCCAGTCCGTGTACAGTGGGGCTGGAAATCCGATTCAGCTCTAAAGGCGGTGTGTCACACAGCTGAGTGACTCTGGGGAAAGGTAAGGGCGCTCTGAACAATGGGTGTGAATAGCTGAGCGCTGCATCTTCTCCGTCCAGCAGTGCTGAGGAGGGGGGGAGGCTGCTGCTGTCTCCTGCACTAGCCTGGCGCCCACTCCAGTCTGAGCCTTCCTCTCCACCCCCTCCCGGGTGCCTGTGCTCCCCCCTTTCAATCCCTCAGCAAAAGGCTGGCAGCACGGCACAGCCACATGTCAGATGACAGCTCCCCCACCCCCAATTGTATCTCTGGCTGGTGTGTTAGCGGAGCGCTCTTCCAGCCCGCTGGGACCTCGGAAAGACATCCCCCCCCCCTCCTCCAGTTCTGAGCCCAGTGGTCAACGCCTGTGAGCAAAGAGGTGGTCCCGGGGAGGAGAGACTCATCATCTGCCCAGCGCTGGATGCAAGCAGCAAATGTTCCTGCTGTAAACGGCTGACTCTCCCTTCTGCACGCATTCTTCACTTTATCGGCACAAACTCCACTACCTGTGCTTATTCCCCGCCCGCCTCTCCCCCGCCACGGCTAAATAGCGAAAAAGTAATCTCAGTTCTCCCCAGAATCAGAGCCCGGTAATACATTAAAGGCGGTGGGACGAAATGGGGGAGGGGACGGTGGGATTGGAGTTTACACTCAGTACTTGCTGTGATTCAAAAACTCAGAAATAAATGTGATCAGAATCATTCCGGGAAGAAATACACTTATTTGCCACTTTGTGATAATCCCAGCCTAGTCAACAATCCACCCTCACTGTGCCAAACCAGATATCCTGTTACCCTTCTCAACAAAGGAGTTCAGTCGGCTGTGAACAACAATTTTAGTTTATATGTTCAACTTTATTTGGAGTTTCCTTCTAAAACTGCGAAATAAATAAATTCAACAGGGTGGCATCTTGGCAAGCTGGCACCGATCCAACATGGGGTGGCGGGTTTCTGTTCTCTGCTGTGCTCAGTGAATTTGAGTAAAAGGATGGGTGGGTGACCCAATCAGTATTAATAGAAAGGAACACCTCACTGTTTTCAATCTCCACCCCAGCACTTAAACACCAACAACACTTGCATTAATATAACACCATTTACAACCTCAAGACAACTCAAAATGCCACACAATCAAACCTGGACATTGTTGTAACTTGAAAGATGTGGCTGGAAATTTGAGAATTTACCTGTTTTGCTTTGAATAAATGCCAAGTCACCTTTAATATCCCTCAAAGAGGGCAGACAAACCTCCATTTAACCTTTAATCCATCAGTGCTGCATCTCAATATTGGAGTTTCGGCCTAGAATTTGTGCCTGTTCACAGGACATCTGGTTGTCAGCATCTACAAATGTTATATTGGTAAAGTTCAGGTTCCACCAATAACTCTGATAATTCAGTGAAATTGCACCAATAGCTGATGGTAATACTATGAGTTAGACTTAAGGGTGAAGATCAGCTGTGGTCTTACTGAATGGTGAAGCAGATTTGAAGGGTCAACTGGACCTGCTCCAATTCCAAATGTTATCATTAACAGTCTCTGTGTTTCTGGTAGCAATGGATGTAACATCCATTTTCCAAGCTGCTATTAGTATCAGCCTTATTGCCCTTTAATGCCCACATGAACCCAAAGCCAGAAAGGGTTCCCCAGTCAATGACACAATGACATATGCTTGACTTCTCTTTCCATCTTCTTGTACTTTGGTTTGAACTTTGGTTGCATATGAACAATAATAAACTTAGCATTTCAATCAGAGCTAATCTGTATTGGACTTGACCTATCATGGAATCATAGAATGGTCACAGCACAAAGGTCAAATAGCCCAGCATATCCATGTCCACTGTAGCAATTCAATCTGTCCCACTGCCCATCTTTCCCCTTTAGGTCTACAAATCTCTATCGTCAGGCATTAGTTTAATTCCCAATTTTATCTGCGACCTCCACACTCACAGACACTGTATTCAAGATCATAAACGGTTGCTCCTTACACAAAATCCTCATGTCATCATTGCTTTATTTCCCAATCGCCTTCAACTAGTTTCTTCTGGTTATTAATCCTTATAAATAACTGTACTTCCTTCATATTAACCTTACTACCCTTATGATGACTTTACTACTATTTATACTAACTCTACTTCCTTCATACTAATCTTACTACCCCTATGTTGGTTCTTTAAACTAATCCTACTTTCTCAATACAAACAATATTACCCTTTTCTTAACCCTACTTCATTCATATTAACAATACTACCCTTATGCTAACCCTACTATCCTTATATTAACTCTACTGCCCTTATACTAACCCTACTACACTTATACTAACCCTTTATATTACCTTTAATATAAGCGTACTGCCCTTATATTAACCGTGCTATCCTTATATTAGCCATAGTAGGGTAACCTACTATCCTTACAACCACCATACCAATCCTACCACACTTAAACTAACCCTACTATCCTTAGCACAAATGTAGGAGGGTTAGTTAACACTACTACCCTTTCACTAACCCTACTAACTTCATATTAAGCCTACTACTTTTATACTAATCTCACCCTCTTTATACTAACCTGACCACCCTTATTCTGACCTTACTTCCCTTATAGTATCCCTATCTTTATACTAACCCCACCAGCCTTACACTTACTCCATCAACTTTGCATTAATGCTACTTCCCTTATTCTATCCCTACCATGCTATGTCAACTCTACTATCTTTATATATTTCTGCATCCTTTCTGAAGCATTCACATCCTCCCTAAAGTGCAGTGATTAGAATTGGACATAATACTCCAGTTGAGGCACAAGTGTTTTACATATGTTCATCATAATTTTCTTGCTTTTGTACTCTGCTTCTATTTGTAAATCTATGATCCTATAAGGCTGATTAATCACCTTCAACTATTTATGCACATTTATCTCCAGATCTTTCTGCTCCTGTAGCCCTTTTAAAGCTGTATCCTTTACTTTTCATTGCCTCGCCAATCATTATTCAAAATGCATTACTGTTCAGTTTTCTGTATTGAAATTCATTTGCCATGTGTCTGCCATTCCACCAGTCTCTCTTTATCCTCTTAAAATCTATCATTATATTCATCACTGTTTAAGATACTTCCATTTATGACGGCATCTGAAAATGTTGAAATTGTGGCATATATACCTAGTCTAGATCATTAGCATTTGTCAAGAATAGCAATAGTCCTAGTAATAAACACTGGAGCATATCACTGTATTCTTTCCTCCAGTCTGAAAAACAACTATTCACTCCCTGTTCCTCATCATTTAGTCAACTTCCAATCTGTGCTGCCACTGTTCTTCTTATTCTGTGGACTTCAGTTTTAGAGGGAAGCCTATAATGTGGCATTTTATCAAATGCCTTTTGGAATCTGTGTACACCATTTCAACCATATTAACTTCACCAACCCTCTCTATTAACGCATCAAAAACTCAAACAAGGTAGTTAAGCATAATTTTCCACATGCTGGCTGAAGCTTAATTATTCCACACTTGTCCTAAATTAACATTTCCAAATTCTTTTCACTATTGAAGTTAAACTGGCTGGCCTGGAGTTGTTGGGTTTATCCTTATATCCTTTCATGAGCAAAAATGTAACAAGTGCAATTCTACAGTCCGCTGGCACCATTCCTCACCAACCTGGCCCATATCTGTGATATGATTTGATTTATTATCACATATATTATTATACAGTGAAAAGTATTGTTTCTTGTACGCCATACAGACAAAGCATAAAAGAGGAAAGGAAAGAATAGAGAATGTATTATTACAATCATATCTAGGGCATACAGCAAGATCAACTTATCGCAAGATAGGTCCATTCAAAAGTCTGATGGCAGCTGGGAAGAAGCTGTTCTTGAATTGGTTGGTATGTGACCTCAGGCTTTTATCTATCTATAAAGAGTTGGAACATTATGGCCAGTGACCTTATAATTTTCACCTTTACTTCAATCCGATCTTGAGACTTATCACTTTAAGTACAAGAATCCTTTATAATACCTTCTTTTTATGAATTGATAGCCCATCCAGTATCTCAAATACCTTAACTTTCACTGTGACTTGAGCATCATCTCTTCCTTAGGTAGATGCAAAGGACTCATTTAGTACCTCAGTTGCCTGTATCCATCTCTTGGTCCCCAATTGGCCCACCTTCTTCTCGCTATGCTTTTTCTGCTTCTGTATTTATAAAAGGCTTTTGGATTTCATTGTTATGCAAGCTGTTTGTTTCTTCTCTCTCATTTCTTTTTTCACTTACTCACTGAATCTTTTAAAATTCACTTGTATTGTCAACAGCCATATTCATCCTTGTTCGGCTTCATCATACTTTATATCTCTTTTGCTATCCAGGGAGGTCTAGCTTTGCTTGTGAGGATGAACCTTAATCTCACCTGAACCATCTGCTCCATCATCTATTTTTAGTTTTACCTGCCAATCTTTGACTCCAATGTAACTTGAACAAACCCTCACTTAAATTGGCCCTTCTCCAGTTGTATATTTTTGCCTCGGATTGTTCCATGTTTTTCCATAGCCAACCTAAACCTTACGTTACCATGATCACAGTTCCCTAAATGCACTTCCTACTGACACTTGACCCACTTGACCTAACTCATTCTCCAGAACCAGATCCAGCAGTGCATCCTTTCTCAGTGATCTGGAAACATATTGATCAAAAAAAACTTTCAAAACTGGCCTTCAGACCTGAACCAAGCTGACAGATTGCACAAACAGCAGCAGACTCAGTATTTGGAATTTCTCACAGGGTATTGTATCCTGGGGGGCTGGGAATCAGGAGAATTGTGATTAGAACAGTGAGCGGAAGTGAAGGATACTAAAGGACAGAGTGGGTCAGAGGGACAGAGTGGGTCAGGGCATTAGTATTTCCTGCAGAACTGTAAAATAGCAACAACAGAAACACAATTTGAGAAAGGAGTAGTGAGTAAAATATTGATGAAATATAATGACATTACTATGGGTAACAAAGATTGCTTCCTCGGGCAGTATCACCAACTCTAAACTATTGCTTGGGCTAATATATCATGAGAATGTTCATAAAATTGTAGACATTACTGCAAAAAAGAGAGCATGAACAGTTGGTATTCTCTCTGATGACCCCACTTCCCTCAACTTGTTTTATATTCCTTGTTTACAAATCCTTAACCAGTCTCTTTAGAGGATGTTTTAGTTTCTGTATTCTTTTAATGGAGCATTCCAAAGTCTCATAGTCTTCAGTTCAAAAATCTTTCTTTTCCCTTGGTCTTTTGAGTGAAAATACTTGGTCTCTGTCCCCTTATTGTTCATTCCCACAAGTGGAAATATTTTTCATCAGTTCTTCTTTTCTGAATTCCTGCAAAGAGAGACTGATGCTTTTACATACATGTTCAAAGTGTTAGTACTCCACAAAATAATTACTTGATTATAATGCATCTTGAGATGATCTGAGGCCACAAAGGACACAAAATAACTTCAACATTGTTTTTTCCTTCTATAGATCAGTGTTCTTTATTTTTGTAATGACCTCAACAAGGCCCATGAGGTTGGCCTCTTGAAATATGAGCTCCCCAATTGATTCCTCAATCTCACCAGTATATTTATATTGAGGAGATTCAGGGCTACTGACATTCCAGATTCTGACTTTGTACCTGAAGCAGTCTTAGGAGTGGAATTGAGTTTATAAATAAAGGGAATCTGGTGAAGGGATGCCAGCCTTTGAGGAGTAATTTCATTTTCTTTCAATCTAAACCAGTCAGAGGCTCTTTCCGCTTGATAGCTTCAGTCGGATAATTAGGTTGGCCCCAAGATTTCTTGCGTGGAATATTTTCACTTACATATACTCAAACTCTCATTCCTTTTGCCCCAACTATAAGCTTGGCTAAAAGTGACATTTAGGAATTATCAGCACAATTCAAAACAAACAGACATATATTCTCAAAATACGGGCACTATTTGTTATGCATGTATTTATTTTCCATTCCAACTTGCTCCGGAGAAGTGCTGGAGTCTATGGTTCCCCTATAGTGCTGTTCAATTGTGATTTTGACCCAGCAACACCACAGAGATCGGAATCTATCTCCTCAAGCCAGATTTTCATAAAGGAGATAGGTATCTGCAAACCCATCTCTATTAAGGATCCTCCTGCCTCTTGTATTCAGGTTCCAAGGAGACTGGACAGGATGGAGTTGGGCCTGTCATTTCTAGAGATAGGCTTTGGACAGTAGCATTTACCCTAGCTAATTTCCCTTACACTGAGCAGTAATTTAGCATGGCCAATCCAATTGCACAACTGTTTCTGTTACTTGAAGAGAACATTGGTTGACATATGCTATCCAGGCGGAGTTGAGGAGGCTCTGCAAACCTGCATCTCTTTTGGTGAAAACAAGCCCATGGGACTTGGGTCAGTTGTGCTAGGGTTCAGGCAAAGTCCTAGAAGAGAAGCTGAAATGCCTTGTGAAGAAGAGAGTTTGAAGGACTTTCTGATTGAGACTGATAAAATTTAGGCTGCGTGAACTGTTGAGCGAATTTGCAAGAAGATCTTAACTCTATCTGCCATTTTACGAGCAATTTATTGTTTAAAATCAACCACAATTTGTCTGTTATTCATGTTTAACTTATTTTGATTCTGGATGTTACAGTATAGAAGGTTATCTAAAATAATATGTAATATTTGCTTTATTTATCTCAAGTAAAATAAAAAAAATTGGGGAAGAAGAAATCTTCCATTTTATATCATGAAATATTGCAGCTTTATTCTCTTAGTAAATAACTGGGCGACATGGTAGCCCAGTGATTAGCACTGCTGAACCACTGCTGCGGGGTTCAATTCCCAGCTTGGGTCACTGTCTGCGTGGAGTTTGCACATTCTCCCCGCGTCTGCGTGAGTTTCCTCTGGGTGATCCAAATTCCTCCCATAGTCCAAAGATGTGGGGGTTAGGTTAATTGGCCATGCTAAATCTCCCTTTAGTGTCCCGGGATGCATAGGTTATAGGGATTAGTGAGTAAAATATGTAGGGATAGGGCCTGAGTGGGATTGTAGTCGGTGCAGACTCGATGGGCCAAATGGCCTCTTTCTGCTTTGTAGGGTTTCTATGATTCTAACTGAGATTTCTTTTTTAAAATAAGACCCCAGTGGGCCTGAATTCTCCTGTCTTGTCCACTCTGCCATCTTTGCAGCGAGAACGGAAAATTGACACTCAGCCAAAACTCCACTGCAGTGAGACTGGAGAATCCTGGCCATGAGCAAGGTTGGAGAATTCCTGCCTCCAGAGGCAGTAAAACTATGTTATTTAACTGCTAATACTTCCAGACATTATCCATCCAAACTCCTGTTTCTATTCCATCTGCTAGTTCTCCTCTTGTGACTCCTCGTAATGTTCAGAAATGAGCTGAAAGAAATGGGTGAAATGTTTACATGCTTTTACATGTACCACTGCATTGTGTACACAGGCTATCTGCTGACATTGACACTTCTTTTCATTGAGCTATTGTACTCCCAACAGACTCAAAGTAGAAACCAAATAGGCTAACAGCCATCACATTACTCATCACCATAATCACCATGCGAAGCCTGCCAGTGAGAATTATGCATGTACAAATTAGGAACAAAGCTCATAAATAAGGGTGTTTGATTTGTTCTGGATTCTCATGTTTGTCACAAAAACATGGTCAAAGATTGTTGATTTCATAGAAAAGGTTTGCCATATTCATTGCTTTTTTTTTAAGATTGTTAGCCTTAGTTGGAAGCAGCCTCTTTTGGAACAGGATTACTGATTTCTGTAGATAACCTTAATTCACTGCAACCCGAGAGCACCATGAAAGGAATCGGCGGCCACTGTGAATGCTTTCTAGCTAAACGGACACTGGTGTGTGAGGCACAGTCTGTTTGAGCAAAATCCAACATTCGCACTCTATCATGGTAAAGAAGATTGACTATAGTAGGAGTGTTGTATGGTTCAGACATGCAGAAGGCTGAATGTAGTGATACTAAAACAGGGGAAGATTTCCCACGTGCACAGATGGAAGAAGTATTTGGCAAAATTGTCATGTTTTGATGCCATCCTCTGTGCCACACAATCCAAGGTTTTCCGTTGTGGCAATGGTTCAGAAAACAGGCATTGTAATATTACCTTTTTAACTTTCTTTCATCAACTTTCCCTTAACCACCTCTCCCTTGGACACAGGAGCATAATGACATCAGCATGCGACAGGAGATTGCATCTATGCTGAGTGCAAAGGGCAATACCAATCCTTCATTGATCCAATACCACAAGCAATCAAATGGCCTGCTGCACACCAGAAGGGAGAACTGTTTGGAGTAGCACACAGTTGGCCCTGCAATGGATGACATCTGAAAGCAACATCAGCTGGAGCACATTTGGCGCATACTGATCCTATCACAGGGACAAGTATACAGCCAAGGCACTCCTGTAGGTCCAAGCAGTTATGGGGTGATATGTGAATGACACTGTGATACACCATCACATTGTTGAGCTTTGTCCATTTTGCAAGATAGAATTGCATTGTATTGTTCTGTAGTTCTTTGTTTCCCAAAATATTTTCAATGTGACTCCATTTAAACATCTGAAAATTAAAGTGACTCCAGAAGCCAGCAAAAGCAAAATAGCAATATAGCAGCAATAATAACACTCAGTACCTAATTATGAAAGTTTGTATATTATAGATCAATATGTAATATTGATATAAATATGAAAATTTGTTTGAAAAGGAGTTTGTAAAAGTGTGACAAAAAATTCAGTAAAATCTCTCTCACCTCCATCACGGTACATTGATATCAACACCATTCCCCCACTGCATACATGCGCACGCATGCACGCACAGATAGTAATCATTCCCTCTCTCCTTACACCCATGACATAACATTTCCTCTTCCACCTGCACTCCCAACAGTTGTTAGCCCAAAGTACAAACTCTAGAATCTTAAATAGCAAATTTCAAAGCAAGTACCAACTATGAGATTTGTTTGTCTCATGTCCAGATAGTATAGTGTCCAATTTCTTCATTAAATTTCTTCATGTTCCCTACTTTTAATCTCAGTTCTCATCATCAATATTTTTTTTCTAGAAATACATTGTTTTGCTGCTGCTCCATTCATTAGTTAGATTGATTGCTTGAGATTATCAATCACAGCAGTTGAAATCATGGTCTCCAGTTTATCAATGCAAGTTATCCCCTTACATTAGCCACTGATTCTATCTTGATGCTTCAATTTCACAATCATTGTGACCACATCCAGATTTTCTCATGTGGTACAGAGTTTCTTATGATCTTCATTAATCCTTTTCTGCCGTATTTCTTGTTTCACTATTTTCTTCTGTTTAGTTCAGCTCCAACATTTTTGTTATTATGAGGAATGACGATGTCACCATCCACTTAGCTTCAGGAAAACTATTGCTAGTAATCTCTTACTATTCTCAGTTTAAAACTTTTATTCACAAATAATTTCCTTTGCAAACGCTTTCGCAGTGAATGTTCTCTTTGATGTGAACTATTCTACATGTAACTTCCTGCTTGGTGGATGTTACTCTGTGTATATTGTTTTCTATGCATTTTTCTTCTCTGCTTTAATTGGCCATTTCATTCTCTTTTTCAGCATGTGTCATTTTTCATGTGATCCTCTCATTATATGATGAATTTATGACTCCCTCCTTAGTACGCGAAATCACATATGATTTCATGTGCTATTTATGAAATCATATGAAAACAATTGTATGAAAAATCACGTGATGATAAGTTTTTAAAATGTTCAAAATTTTCAAACGGCCAGCCACTTGTCATAATCTGTTCAATAACAAGCAAATCACCAATTCAGGAAAGATCTTGTGAAAAGAAAACGTGCTCCAGTTTTAAGATGAAACAGCACATTAAAGAAAATTATTGGAGCATTAAATGTTAACAGATTGATATAACACCCTACTACACAGTGAATGATGCACTTAATTATCTAATACTTTTCACCATTGGAAGGGATGCCTCCAATGCAACATTCTAAATGAGTGCAATATTAATAATTCAAATACTACAGATTATTAGCTTTTAAGAAAATCATTTCCGTGCTAATTTCAGTTTATATCAAGATATTACAGCTTACCATAGCTCACAAATTAATATTTGTTATGATCTTGATCTCACTACATTCAGTCCCAGTCCCAAACCCCCTTTATCATCTCTGTGTCTCAGCATTTTAACTGGGAGACTCACCACTGACCTCACCATTTTAAAGGTCCCTAATGCTGCTGTCATCTCAATGTTTCATTGTTTAATTCCAGTACTTATCCACCTATCTCATCATCATAACACTGCAATTCCGCTTCCATGTCCCCGTGTTCACCAGTTTAACACTCCTTCCCAAACTTGTTCTCACACCTTGTGTTCCACCAGTTTAACCCCTTCTCTGTTACATAGAACATAGAACACTACAGCACAAACAGGCCCTTCGGCCCACAAGTTGTGCCGAACACATCAAAACCTACCCAGCCATAGACCTATCTATAACCCCCAATCCCATTGGATCCCATATACTCATCCAGAAGTCTTTTAAAAGACCCCAGCGAGTTCGCCTCGACCACCACCGACGGCAGCCGATTCCATTCACTCACCACCCTCTGAGTGAAAAACTTTCCCCTAGCATCCCCTCTGTACTTGCTTCCCTGCACCTTAAATCTGTGCCCTCTCGTCGCGACTATTTCAGCCCTGGGAAATAGTCTCTGAGAGTCCACCCTATCTATTCCTCTCAACATCTTGTAAACCTCTATCGGATCGCCTCTCAACCTTCGTCTCTCCAGGGAGAACAGTCCCAGCTCCCTCAACCTGTCTTCATAAGTCTTCATGGCTTTTACAAAACCATGTTGACTATTTCTAATCAACCTAAACTTCTCCAAATCTAATCAACCTAAACTTCTCCAAATTACACTCTGACTTCATCACTCAGCACTTTGATACTGCACATACCCTCCTCTCTCAATCCAGCCTCCCAATCCAGGCAACATCCTTGTAAATCTCCTCTGCACCCTTTCAATAGCTTCCACGTCCTTCCTATAGTGAGGCGACCAGAACTGCGCACAGTACTCCAAGTGTGGTCTGACAAGGGTCCTATAAAGCTGCAGCTCCTGAACTCAATCCCTCGATGAATGAAGGCCAGTACACCGTAAGCCTTCTTAACCACATCCTCCACCTGGGAGGCCGATTTGAGAGTCTTATGGACCCGGACCCCAAGATCGCTCTGCTCTTCCACACAGCTAAGACTCCTACTTTGATAGTGTACTTATTCATCCTGTTGGATCTGCCAAAATGGACCACAACACATTTATCCGCGTTGAAGTCCATCTGCCACTTCTCCGCCCAGTCTTGCATCCTGCCGATGTCATGCTGCAACTTTTGACATCCCTCCAGACCATCCACAACACCACCGACCTTCGTGTCATCGGCGAACTTACTCAACCATCCCTCCACTTCCTCATCCAGGTCATTTATGAAAATGACAAACAGCAAGGGTCCTAGAACAGATCCCTGGGGCACTCCACTGGTGACCGACCTCCATGCAGGAAAAGAGCCATCCACAACCACCCTCTGCCTTCTGCAGGCAAGCCAGTTCTGGATCCACAAGGCCAAAGCCCCTTGGATCCCATGGCCTCTCACCTTCTCAAGAAGTCTTGCATGTGGGACCTTGTCAAATGCCTTGCTGAAGTCCATGTACACCACGTCCACTGCTCTTCCTTCGTCAATGTGTTCAGTTACATTTTCGAAAAACTCAATTAAGCTTGTAAGGCACGACCTGCCTTTTACAAAACCATGTTGACTATTTCTAATCAACCTAAACTTCTCCAAATCTAATCAACCTAAACTTCTCCAAATTACACTCTGACTTCATCACTCAGCACTTTGATACTGCACATACCCTCCTCTTTCAATAGTTTCCCACCAAACTCTGACCTTCCTTTCTTTAACCGACAGCATTATTCCAACCAAGGTGAACACAAGGATCGGAAACACAGAGTCAGAGAGTTTTACAGAACAAAAAGAGGCACTTTGGCCCATCATGTCTGCGCTGGCCACATATTCTTATTCCATTTTCCAGCAATTGAAATGTCATAGCATACAAGGAAATGGATTAAGTGCTCATCTACATGCTTCTTGAAAGTTTTAAGAGTCTCTGCTTCAACCAGCTTTTCAGGCAGTGAGTTCCAGATAGTCACCCGGGTAAAAAAAGCTTTTCTACAATTCCTCTCTAAGTCTCTGGTTAAATCTATGGTTATTGACTCCTCTAATAAGGAGAAAAACTCTTTCCCATCTATATCTCCAACAACCTTGCACACCTACCTCAGTCAGTACCCCCTCAGCCTTCTCAACCCCAAGGAAAACAACCCCAATCTAAGCAGCTTCTTTTCATAGTTGAAATGATCCAGCCCAGGCAACATCTTGTGAATAAGCATCTCATCCCTTTTCCTGGACTTCTAGCTGACTCTGAACACCAGCTTTAGTAACTGTAATTGTTTCCAGTCAGGAGTTAGTGTTGTGGGACTAAGTAAGCTAATGAGTGAAAGGAAGATGGATTGTTTCTCTTGTTTTAGACCTTTCCTAACAAAGGAAAGGATATTTGGGATGTCAATCTGTCTTTTTGTCATTTAATAAGGTGAATACATTATGCTTTTAAGAATGTTTCGTCTACACCCGTTTGAAGCAATGTAGCCAGCACACAAACCTTCTGTTTTCTGCTAATTGAAATAATAGTGTCACACAGCTCAGCACTGAATCACATTGTTTGAGTGGCTGTAGACCCCAGCAGGAGCTCCATGTAATTGTATGAGGTTAGCAGTATTTATAGCTAGCCTGCAGAGGGTTCTAACTCCCGCAGATACTGAAAGTTATTCTAACAGTGAGTCTGACCCCCAGGGAAAGTGGAGATAGTTCAATATGCCAAAGCAGCTTCACAGGTTTTGAGAGGCAGCACCTAAGGCCCTGGTGCAAGAGATGAACAGGACGAACCATGTCTTGCATTTATAAGGGGCCAGACAAGCATTTACAAGGGATTGGGAGCCAATAGCCACAGATATTAATGTCAACAATTTTGACCTGAATGCAATGCCTTAAAAAGTGCAATATTCTCACTTGAGCAGTCAAGGTCATTGCATTCATTTTCAAGTGTCATATCTTTCTAACTGAGTCACTGGGCCCACACACTGCACAATTCACTAAAATCCATGTCGCTTACCTACCAGTATCCTTAGCAATACAATTCATTCCTAACTTCACCTCATTCTTACAAAGTAAACTGTTGCAAGCCTCACACTGAATAGCTTGAACAGAATACCATATTTTCTGAACACATTTCATTATACTAAGCGACAAACGTCCCTCCCTTTTGAGGACCAGCTGGCTCAGAGCTGAAGATTTTGGACAGATACCCTCCGTATTCACATCTCCATTGAGGAGGTGATGACTGGTATGACTGGAGCAGCCACAGCTGAGGCAATGGCCAGCAATGAGACATTGAGCTGAGTCGATAATGATATGTTCCTACCTAACCATGTTCTCACATTCTGCTGCACTCTTACCCCACAATCTCTTCTCGTTTACAAACTTCACATGGCATAACTATGCACTTCTGCCTTTCCCACCCCTCACCACAAGCCCATGTGGTGTTTTGCTCGGTCAACTCAGGCATGGAAATGAGAACATAAAACCAAGAGGTGGAGTTGCCAGTGTTGGACTGGGACAGTAAATATCCTTACAACACCAGGTTAAAGTCCAACAGGTTTATTTGATAGCACGAGCTTTTGGAGCACCGCTCCTTCATCAGTGAGTATGAGGCTACTTACTATAAAATCCAGAAAAGCAGAACAGTAATGGTAAAGAAGGAGTGCTTTTAATCTCACACTTTTAAGTATAGCTCAGGGATGTTAAATTTCAGAGGGTAGCATTGAGGAGGTTTTGCATCACCAGGTCTGAGTATGCTGCAACCCCAGCGGGGGAAAAGATTGCATAGATACTAATTCATCTATATTCGGCAGCATTGGATCGAGGTAAGGACATACAGAATGCTACATACTGAAAATGGCTGATGGATTTGCGCACAAAAATAAAATCAGAAAATGCTGGAAAAGCTCAATGGTATCATGGAGAATGAGACAGAGTTAACATTTCGTGTCCAATATGAATCTTCTTCAGTTCCAAAGTACGGGATCTAGGAAGAGTTATGTTGGACTCGAAATATCGGGCAGAATTCTCCTGTTTTGGGACTAAGTTCAGGGGCGGGGGCGGGAACGTAGAGTGTTTCCCCCTGGTGGAAGGACATGCCAAGTCTTCCAGTGCCAACCTCATTAATTATGCACCAGAGTGTTTTGCACAGTCTTCGGTGGAGGGGCAGGCCTGATGATGCATAGTCTACCAGCGTATCCAGGTGTTGTATTAAAAACGTGGAGAACATCACCGACCCAGAATTAAGGAAAGAATGTGGACCTCCTGAACATGAAAATGGAACTCCGCGTGCGCTCCGAGACCAGAAGTGGACTTTCTGAGAAAGAGGATGGAACCCCGTGGGAACATTTGAGGCCGAAGGGCGGACATCCTCCAGCACACCAAATGTGGATTCACTGCAGTGATGTCCCGGGATGCAAGGTTGTGGCAGCTTCTATGTTGAACTCCTCAGGAAGCCATAGGCATGATTCAGATGAGCCCCAACATCTGCACCCCATGTGTTTCCAGACATGCTTCACACCAATGTGTTTTCACACCAGCATTGAGTAGAATCTGGCATGGGGTGGGGGTGAGGGAAGTTTGGGTCTTCATGTGCACCCCATTAACGGAATACAAATTACTTTAATGCTGCCATCTGGTGCATTTTCCAACCCACCATGGCAGGCACCAGCACGGTAATTATAGTGAGGACAGGCAGATTGTGCTCCCAGAATGGCGCCCACAGCACTGAAAATACAAGCACTATGAAAGCCAATTTACAATTGTTTTTGTTTCAGACCTCGAGTGATTGCAGGATTATTTCCTCTGTTTTTCCAGACTTCTGTTTTGGATTTTCTCTTCTCATATGCATCTCCATATCTTTTCAATGCCTTAGCTTTTTGCACCTTTTGTCCAAAAGATCATCAGACCATAAGATATAGAAAGAGAATTAGGCCATTCTGTCATAGCTGATAAATTTCTCACTCCCATTCTCCTGCATTTTCTCTGTAACCTTTGATCCCTTTACCAATAAAGAACCTATCTATCAGTGTCTTAGATACACTCAATAATCTGACTTCCACAGCCATCTGTGGCAATGAGTTCCATAGATTCACCACCCTCTGGCTGTCGAAAATTCTCTTTATCTCAGTTTTAAAGATTGAAACACGTCTGGAAACACATGGGGTGCAGATGTTGGGGCTCATCTGAATCATGCCTATGACTTCCTGGGGAGTTCAACATAGAAGCTGCCACAACCTTGCATCCCAGGACATCACTGCAGTGAATCCACATTTGGTGTGCTGGAGGATGTCCGCCCTTCAGCCTCAGAATGTTCCCACAGTTCCATCCTCTTTCTCAGGAGGTCCACTTCTGCTCTTGGAGCACACCCGGAGTTCCATTTTCATGTTCAGGAGATCCACATTATTCTGGAGCTGTCTTTTATTCTGAGGTTGTGCCTTCAGATTCTGGTCTCTCCTGCAAATGGAAACATACTCATTGCATCCATCTATCCAGGCCTTCCAGTACTCTAAGTTTCAACGAGATCCTCCCTAATCCTTCTAAACACATTGAATACAGAGCTGAGTCCTCAAACGCTCCTCATATGTCAAGCTTTTCATTCCTGGGATCGTTCTTATGAACCTCTTCCGGATCCTCTCCAGGGCTAGCACATTCTTCCTTAGGGCCCAAAATTCCTCACAATATTCCAAATGTGGCCTTATAAAGCCTCAGCAGTACATCCCTGCTTTTGTGTTCAAGTCCTCTCATATTGAATGCCAACACTGTATTTGTTTTCCTAACTACCAATTCAACCTACAAGTTTACCTTAAAACAATCCGGAACTCGGACTACCAAGTCCCTTTGTACTTCCAATTTCTGAATTCTCTCCCCTTTTTGAAAATAGAATACACCTCTATTCTTTCCAGTACATAACCTCACACTTTCCCACATTGTATTCCAGCTGCCATTTCTTTTTCCGCTCTACTAACTTGTCCACTTCCTTCTGCAGCTTCCCCACCTCCTCAATACTACATAATTCTCCACCTATCTTTGGGTCATCTGCAAACTTAGCCTGAATACCCTCAGTTCCTTCATCTAGATTATTGATGTACCCCCAAAGTGACGTGTTGTGCTCCCAACATTGACCCCTGCGGAACTTCACTAGTCGCCAGCTGCCATCCTGAAAAGGATACTTTTATCCTCATTTTCTGCTTCTGCCAGTCAGCCAATCTTCTATCCATGCTAGTTCCTTGCCTCTAACACCACGGACTCTTATCTTACATAGCAGCCTCCTGTGCAGCACCTTGTCAAAGGCTTTCTGGAAATCCAAGTAAATGATGTTCACTTCTTTGTCTAACCTGCTTGTTCCCTCCTCAAAGAATTCTAACAGATTTGCCTCCTCCTGTTGAAACCATGCTGATTTTGCCTCATTTTTACAATGCACTTCCAAGTATCCCGAAATCTCAACCCTAATTAATGGAGCCTAAAACCTTACCAGCAACCAAGGTCAGGCTAACTGGCCTCTAATTTTCATCTTTTGCCTCCTTTCCTTCTTCAATAGGGATGTAACATTAGCAATTTTCCAGTCCTCTTGGGCTCTCCCTGACTCCAACGATTCCTGTAAGATCCTGAAAGATATTGCCTCCACTATCTCTTCAGCTATCTCCTTCAGAATTCTGGGGTGTAGTCCATCTGGTCCAGGTGATTTATCCAGCTTCAGATCTTTCTACATTCCTACATCCTTTTTCTTAGCAGTGGCCATCATACTCATCTCTGCCCCCTGTTCTTTAGCATCTTTTAATATCTTTTCATTGCCACACTTGATAAGATAATTGTTCCCAACCTTTACTGACTGCTGGTTCATTGGACATTTTGTGTAAACAGTAATTAAAAACCATATACTTCACCTATTGGAAATGATGTGCCACACAAAGTTCTGAGATTAATCTCTGGTGTGTGTAGCATGGTCAGGCATGCAGAATTCCCTGTTTTATATAATCTCATCATTTCATGTCTCTAATTAAAGCAGCTTGTCAATTAATTTATTAATTTCCTTTCCATGAATTCTTCTACCATTAACCTTTTCATTCCTGACTGTACGTTTCCCTTCTGTTACCCTCAATGAATGTGATTCCCCCTCCTGTTACCCTCAGTGAGTGTGACTCTCCCTCCTATTACCCTCAGTGAGTGTGACTCTCCCTCCTATTACCCTCAGTGAGTGTGACTCTCCCTCCTATTACCCACAGTGAGTGTGACTCTCCCTCCTATTACCCACAGTGAGTGTGACTCTCCATCCTGTACCTTCCACCCAATGAGCTATTTATCCCTGTGTTATTTGTCTATTTACACAGCAGACTCAGGGATCAGTTATAAGAGGAGCCACAGGTATTTCCTGCTACATTAGCCTTTATCGTACATATTGACCCCTGCATACTGCACATCTGCCATCCAATCTGAAAATAGAATTAGAATATTTTTCATTGCACCAATGGTGTTTTTATTGCTGACATTTTTTTAAAAAACCAGTTATCAAATAGCTCTGAGACATTTACACAAAAATAACACTTCCCAAGAAAGAAATTATATAGGGAATAAGACTAACTGAGAAGCAAGTTGAATAAAGAATTATATATAATTAAAAAAAAACCCTCCAAAAAAAGCACCATCATTTATGGTGAAATGGAGAATTACTGAGCAGAACTGAGTTGTCAGCATGTGCTGCAAAATGCAGCTCTCACGTTTGAAGGTAGATGAATCAGCATTCACCTCATCAAAATAACGGAGTTGGTCTCCGCTGCTATCATTTTTTTCCACAAACAGAAAACCTGATTTAAGATTAAAATTCTTTATTTAGAGAGAAGCCTTGATTCATTGCTGTTCCAGACAGTGATATCTTATTTTCCAACATAAAGTAAAGTTGCAGATTATAGCTACACTACACAGTCATATTATATAGCTCTATTCTGCCATCTTGTTAGATAAACCTACTATACAAAACTATTAGTCTTTATAAAATCATATTCCATCTCACTGTAACAAGAGAACATTTGTATTCATGGCTACGTGAAGGTCATTGCACTGATTTTGTTAATCATAGGTCTTGATACAACAATACTATCTGATTTCAGCGTTTGTATATTGTGGAGACTTTCCTGCAACTCATATTAATGATATCTTTAAACCCATGTTCCTGCCCACTACTGATCATATCTGGCTAATAATTTATAAACCTGGAGTTTCCCATCAAACACAGCAGCTTAACCCATTATTGTCTTTGTTTGCTAAGACAAGCTTTATGATTTTCTTTCTCAGACCATGGTCTAATTACTGTGAATATCTATGATCAAAATAAGGTGCCATAAATAGTCAGGAGATAGAATCAGTTGGTGAGGTATCAAATAAAGATTGTGCAGTCCCTTAGCAAAAGGATAGGAAGAAAACAGATTACAGAGCACTCTCCGACCCTGCTTTTGATCAGTTGGAACCAATATTGGCAGCTGGCATGTCCCTCACCAGCTGTGTGCTGGGCAAAGAAGAAATATGCAGTAAAAGATATTTCCAAAAACATACTGCCCGAGAAAAAGGAACATTAAAGATCATATGCATTCCAAACCATTTTGCTCAAATAGGCAGTAAAAGTTGCAATCTGTATTGTTGGGTGGAATTCTCTGTTTCTGAGATTAAGTGCAGTGGCAGGAGACTCGAGTTGTGCTTGTCCCACTGGCTGGAATGGCAGGATCCCACAACAGATTTTGTGCCTGGAACCTCATTAATTGTGCACAGACAAGTTCAGCTCCGACTCTCCCAGAAGGCCAGCATCCGCCTGCCCGCAGCTGGCAGGTTCAAAGTTTCCGCTGCCATATTTAAACAGCGGCCCAATATGTTCATAACACCCTCTCCCAGCCCAGCTGTCTTCACCAGAATGTGAGCAACCCTAAGGAAAAGGTTAGCAGCCTCAAACAGAAGCTTGTTCCTTGATTCAATCACCCTCCCACCAAGCCCATTACTTTGAGGCACCCATTCCCCACTCAGACCTCTACCCACAACTTCTGCAGTCTTTCCAGTAAACAATGTGGTATCCCTTTGATCCCCTTGTTTGTGAGCTCTTCACGCAGCCTTGTCAGGGTCCAGTTTCCCTCCTCTCAATCTTCCCTCTGTCTTGCATTATTTGTCACCTTCATCCACCTATTTGTCCCTCTGTCTGCCATCGTGAGCCCACACCCTTTCCCCTCCTTCCACAACCCTTCTTACAAATTGTCCTCTTTGTTTCCAGCAGGACACACCTCCCCCGCACCGGCTTCACCTCACACTCCATGCCCCAGTTACCCAGTCAAACGTCAATCTCTGTACAGTGGCTGTATGAGTCTCTCGGCATAGTGCTTTCCAGATAGACATTGTTGTGTGGTATCAGGAGAAAGGAGACCCCTGTGCTCTCCAACCCCAAGAGCAATACTGATCCCACTCGGTGGCACAGGGGGTCCATGGGCACAGTGGCACCTTGTTCTCCACAAAGGCCAGCTTGGCATGGAAATGGAGGGCAGAAACTAGTCTGTCCTGACAGAGTTTTGGACAGCATACCAACAGCAGAGCATGCTGGCATAAAGATTTTGTTGCATTTACCTCAAAAGACATGGCAATCTAAGAGCTGTCTTATGCACACCCCTGTTTATCAATCCAGTTTTACATTGACATGATTTCACACACACTATGTGACACATAGTTTGGAAGGTGGGTAGCTGTTTTAATGAGCATTCAGGATACTGCGATTGAGAATGGCGTTGCAGAGTTTCTTTCCTCCAGTACCATACACCACCAGCCAGCGGGAAGACCAACCTATCAATTAACCTGCCATTAGGGGAATTGCCATGTATTTTTACCTCAGCAGATTTCCAATTTTTCTAGATTCTCTGCACACACCCATCACCAAATCCGCCATGGGCAGGATGGCCCTTATCTTAATGCAAAGTTTGCACCAGAGAAGTCTCCATGTGAAAACTTTACTGAAATCATTGAAACCCTACAATACAGAAAGAGGCCATTAGGCCCATCAAGTCTGCACCAACCACAATCCCACCCAGGACCTGCCCTCATATCTCTACATATTTACGCACTAATCCCTCTAACCTATGCATCTCAGGATTCTAAGGGGCCTTTTTTTTTAGCACGGCCTGTCAACGTAATCTGCACATTTTTGGACTGTGGGAGGAAACCAGAACACCTGGGGGAAACCCACGCAGACACAAGGAGAATGTGCACACTCCACACAGACAGTGACCCAAGCCGGGAATCGAACCCAGGTCCCTGGAGCTGTGAAGCAGCTACTGTGCTACCGCGCCGCTCAATCTGGGTATACAATACTGCTGGAACAGCAGCACAAGGAGGGGATCACTGCCTTTGGAAGAAGTGGAGAGGCAGAAAAGGAAGAAAAATAGTCTGCTGTCTATAGTACAACATCAGCAGTGATCCTCATCAGTTACCTGCATAGTTGTACGATTGGTTATCCTGCCATGACCTGAGCCAAACAGAAAATAAATAAAATCATTCCTGTGAACTTGCAGACTTCCATGAGCTTTAAGGATGCAATACTTGAGACTAAAATGACACTGACAAAACAAGCAACACTTGTGGGATCATTTCAAGGCACAGTTGCATTTCTGCCTGGTGGCATACTCCAGGCTGTCTTTTTTTCCAAGTTCAAAGTGTCATTTGCAAGGCATCTATTATAAAGGTTAAGTGCACCCATCCAGTGGAGTTCATTTAAATCTATTCCATTCTTCAGCTCCATGCATTAAACTAAAAATTACTCATGCCTCAGTGAATATGTGAAATACAGCACTGCAACTCCAGCAGCACTCCCGCTGAGTCAATGTTGTAATGCTGATGCCTCCTGCCACTTTGATAAATAAAGTAATTCAATGTACTAAGTGAAGTTCAGCTGTTCACAGGAGAGCAGACTGCTCAGACACAGAACAAATGCACCCATCTTCCAGCAATCATCTCATTAATTCTCCCTTGCAGTAATTACCCAGAAAGATGTACCAACAGGATTAAGGTGCCTGCAGTGGACCACGTGTGCAGGAGTCCAAGACTACTGAACATACTGCCAAAATGTGAGTAAACACAAAACTAAACACTGACATAGATGTGATCTTACATCACTGGGGAGCAGTATCATCAAGAATTTCTGGCTACAGGCCTTCACTGTAAGCTTGGAATAAAGTTGGACGCAATGCAGCAGCTGTTTGAAACTTTTACTAGGAAGTTTCTTTTGAACAATTAACAAAGATGAGATCACACCATGAAAATAAAAAAAAAGTACAAGCATAAGTTAGCATCAAACTTTAATCCACAATTCTTGTAGCTACTTGTGTACAGCAGTTACTAGATTTCAAACTACATGTTTTCCACAATATCACTGCCTCCCTTTACTCTATTAGGGAGGAATAGAGGTGGTGGGATAACTTTTCCCATTTTCCCTCACCTTATGGTTGTTCTATAAATGTACATTTTAAGAGGGATTGTCCTCAAACCCTTCTTGAGTATTGGATTTAAGCTGGTTTTCTGGTCAGCTTAAATCAAAAGAAAATATAAGTCTTTATTCACACAACACCTGGAAATGTGAACTAAACAAAATACTTATCCCTCGAACACACAGATACATACACAGAAGGAAAGGTGAATTTCAGAGACAAACCACGCACTCAAGAAATAACAAGAAGCAAAATCATAACCAGGATTCTTCCAAAAAAACTCGAGTTCTCAAAGTGCAGGAAAATGGGGGTAAATCCCGTCAGCTTTTTTTTTAAGCATTCTTATCAGAGCAATTCACCAACACGGTGTGCATCACAGAATCCTAGTGGGATTCCCTCTGAAAAGTTGTGGGCAGGGTCTATCCCCCACTATAGAGATGGGCAGCATTGCGCTGAGTGGGCCACTGCACGTGCACTGATATTGGGCTTGGAGATGTCAATACCAAAACTCTTTGCCTGGGACACGTATAGAGACCATGATGCCAAGCGGAGATTCTGCAAAATGGCCTCCACATTTGCCTCCCAGCCCACTACACTACTCCAACTGCACAACAGGCTGGAAGAATCACCCCCAAATGTTTAAATCAGTCCTTTTAAGGTGTAAGCGTTGCAGGCCTGAATGGGTTCTCCATCATCGTTCTCTGAAGATAAATGAAGGTTGAAAGATTCTCAGATCCACACAGGTTTGAGGCTGATATTTCGCAGAGCTGAAGTTTTTTAGGTGAAGATAAATTAGTCCCTCCCTCCCTGCCTGGACTGACTGGTGATACTCAGTGGGGTTCTTTATTTCTTGCTGGAGGCTAACCCATCATGATCAGTTGGTCTCCAGACTGACTTGTTTCTGTCTGGTCCTTGGAATAATGAGATGTATTATCTGAAGTCAGTTTTCATCATGAGGCCACAGGATTAATACTACTATTGAATCCACAAATGATTTGAAATTAGAAGCCATTGCACACGCTGAGGATGGATGATGGCTATTTACACCTGCTGGTGATTTTTTTTACATATCAAATGTACAGGCACTGATTTAGAGGCTATTGTATTTGAATCCATGTACGTACCCAGGCACAGGGAGCTGTAAATTCTACACAAGGTCTCATATTTTGAATGTCTTTTCAAGGGAGTGTCCTCCATTTACATTTTAATGACATTTTAAAAGCATGTTTAGACATCAGTTAATCCTTGTCTGCCTAGAAACCATAAACAATAATCACAATGTGCTGGCAATCATTCTGAGAGAATACAGTGTGCATTAATCCATGTTCTTCCTTTTCTTTGTAAAATATATAGTCCGTAATGAATAAAGTAAGTATCTTAGAAGTTTGAAATATAACATACCTTCACTGGGAATGACAAGTCCTTTATAAGCAGTTTTTCCCAGTTTGATGTATGTTGTTAAAATGATGGATGCAAGGGATTAGACAATGGGCAGAATTTAATGCCCATCCCCATGGTGGGCTAGGTTATGGAGGCGGCATTTAGTCAGGCAGAGTGGGTGAGGGAATGGACCCTACCACTTTCCCATCTCTATCCCAGCTATTCCGGGGCAGGAATATTGATGGACAACCTTCCCTTCCCACCTTGCTGCCTATTAAGGCCCTTAAATCAGCAATTCTTGCCCACTTAATGCTATTGTCCTGCTGCCAATGGTATTCACCAACTGGCAGACAGGAGTCTCATCCTGCAGAAAGGACAAAAAGCAAATTCTATGAGAGTTCTTGTGGTTCCCGGAGGTGGGCAGTGGGGTAGTGATGGGGTGAGGGAAGGAGATGTCTTTTTCATCAGTACTGAGTGCTTGATTAAGGACCTTGTCATCGGGAAGGGGGTGGTCCACTGACAGCCAGCATTCTGACCTTGCTGTTGACCCCCAGCTTCTGCGATTTCCACTCCACAACCTCCTTCCCACCATCACTCAGCAGTGTCTGGCTCCTGGGGCAGTTTTGGACCTTGGGTTGTGTGATACCAATGGCTGCCACTGTATCTTGGCTGCCCCGTAACTTGCCTGGATTAGCAAAAAACCTCACTTACTGTGCTGTCTGGAGAAAATACACAATTCTCTAACCAATGCTCAGGATTCCCTTCACACACATTGTTAGCCACTTTAACACTTGAGTAGCAGGTTAGATGTAAGGATTCGCATTCTAATCAGCAATCTGTAACTGTCTGTGTGGATATGAGTGCCTCTGCAGATCAGAACACTGCATTTGCCTGACAAAGGCTGTAAAGTCGAAAACTCGCGGATTTACTATCAAATAAATTGGTTGGATTTAAAATTGGTGTTGTAAAACTTTACTGAGTTTGCCACTGTATCACCAGTGGTGCTGCTGAGCAACAAAGAGCTTCCAACTTCTGATTGGTCAGCTGCTCTCAGTAGACAAGACTTTTTCCCTTGATCCTGGGGAATGCGCGTCACTGCCCAGTTAAATGCTGGGCTGGTATGTAATTTGACAGATCACAAAAAAAGTGAGGAGTACAGCTCTGCAACTAGAGTACAGAGTATCTTTATAAATCAGGGTATCGAGTTTAAAAGTTGGAGTGTTATGGTAAGGTTATATAAGGCATTGGTAAGGTCAAATTTAGAGTAATGTGTACAATTTTGGCCACTTAATTACAGGAAGAATGTAAATAAGGTTGAAAGAGTGCAGAGAAGGTTCACAAGGATATTGCCAGGACTTGAGAAGCTGAGTTACAGTGAGAGAGATTGAATAGGTTAGGACTTTATTCCTTGGAGCGTAGAAGAATGAGGGGAGATTTGATAGAGGTGTATAAGATTTTGATGGGTATAGATAAAGTGAATGCAAGCAGGCTTTTTCCACTGAGGCTAGGGGAGAAAAAAACCAGAAGGCATGGGTTATGGGTGAAAGGAGAAAAGTTTAAAGGGAATATTAGGGGGTATTCTTCACGCAGAGAGTGGTGGGAGTGTGGAATGAGCTGTCGGATAAAGTGGTAAATGCAGGGTCATTTTCAACATCTAAGAAAAATTTGGACGGGTTCATGGATGAGAGGGGTGTGGAAGGATGTGGTCCAAGTACATGTCAGTGGAACTAGGCAAAATATGGTTCGGCATAGACAAGAAGGGCCAAAAGACCTGTTTCTGAGCTGTAATTTTCTATGGTTCTATAACTAGCCCATAAAAGCTCCACTGCCTATATTAAAATCTGTCCAATGATTTTCATCATCAGGGCCTGAGTTCAAATTCAGCCCCAACAAATGGGATGACAGTAAGGGTTCTTTGCACAATGGGCTCGGATTGTGTTAACCCAGTACTCCTCGCTGAGGTTCTAGCTTTTCCCCATTATTGGGAAGAGTAAAGGAAGCTTTACCATATATCTAGCTGCCAAAGTGTAGCCTGAGAATCACTGGCACTGAAATTGGGTGGTTAAATTGGTACACTTTCGATTCCCAGTACAAGGATCCCCCACCTGGATAAGCACAGATTTCACAAAAGAAAATTTAAACAACAACTTGCAGTTTTACAGCACCTATAATGTAGGAAAACGCCCCAAGATGCTTAATCAAAAAGCATAATCAAGCAAAGACTGACATAATGCCAAGTAAGAGACTGGGAGGGATGATTGAAAAATTGGTCAAAGAGGTCTGGGGGATGTCTTCAAGGAAGTGAAAGAATTGGAAAGTTAAGGAGTTGAGGGGTGGCGGGGAGGGGGGGAATTCCCATTTTATGGTGGATGGTGGTTAGTTAAGAGTACATAAAAAGCCAATGATAAAAACGGGAATTTTGCAAAGTCAGAGGGAAGACTGAGAAACTGAATGAATACTTTGCATCTTTCTTCACAAAAGGAGAGGCTATTAGCATTGAGGAGACAAGAGTAGAGATATTTTTACTTATTCTTTTGTGGAACATGGGTGTCGTTGGCTGACCAGCATTTATTGCCCATCCCTAGTTGCCTTTGGAGGGCAGTTGTGAGTCAACCACATCGCTGTGAGTCTACAATCACATAGACCTGACCAGATAAGGACAGCAGATTTCCTTTCATAAAGAACATTAGTGAATCAGAATGGTTTTTTTCAAAAATTGGCAAGGGTTTCATGGTCGTCAGTAGATTCTTAATTCCAGATTTTATTTTTATTGAATACAAATTCCACCATTTGTTGTGGCGAGATTCAAGACCAGTTGCGCAGAACATTAGCTGAGTTTCTGGAATTTCTGGGTTAATAGTCTAGTGACCATGTGACTAGGCTATTATCTCACCCAGATACTATGGCATAATATAAAAATAGAAAGATATTAAATAGGTTAGCATTACTCAAAGACATTAAGTCACCTAGTTCAGATGGGATGCATCCTAGATTGCTGAGGGAATCTGGGATGGAGATAGAAGCTCTGGTTCCAACCATGTAACGTTCCTTGAACTCTGGAATGGAAGGAAGAGGACTAAAGATTTGCATGTGACACACTCCTCTTCAAAAAGGAGGAGAGGGGTGACTATAGGCCAACTGGTCTAATTGGAGGCAAAAGAGACCATTGTCAAGGACAAAATTAAGTCTCACTTGAAGGAAGATGGTTTAATAAAGATGGACCAGCACGGCCTTATTGAAAGCTAATCATGCTTCACTAAGCTGTTTAAGTTCTTTGAAGAAACAACAGAAAGTACTGATTTAGGTTCTGCAGCAGATGGTGCAAATATTGACATTAAGAAGGCATGTGATAAAATACTTCATAATTGAGTTATTCAGAAAATAGACGTAAAACGTATTCAAGGTGATAACTTGGGTCCTAACCTGGTTAACTGGAAACAGGGGAGAGGGAGAAAGTAGTAATGAATGTCTAACAGGGGAGAAGTTTGAAGTGGAGCCCGCAAGGAATTGGTATCAAGACCATTTATTTTATTTTTGATTATAAATGACCTGAACTAGGGCATGGAGAGAACAAATATAAAATCTGTGGACAATGCAGAACTTGGCGCAGAGTAAACAACAAACAATGATAGTAGCAGACACCAAAAAAATAGAACTGCTCTCTGAAGAGCAGAGAAGATTCAAAGAGGTGATAGACGTGAGAAATGATGAGGGTTTTGATCAAATAGATTAGGAGAAACGATTTTCTTTGGTAACTGGCTGCAGAACTAGAAGTCAGAGTTTTAAAATAATTGATGAAAGAATTACAGAGGAGATGGCAAGAAATGTATGCACGTTGAGGGTTATTAAGATCTGAACACATTACTTGAACAGGTGGTGAAATCAGTTTTAGTTGGATTTTTAAAAGTCAATTGTACTTGATTAATTTGCAGGGCTATGGGGAAAAAATTGGGAGAGGGTTGGAATTGGGCAACTTGTTGAAGATGTGATGGGTTGAATAACCTCCTTCTGTGCTTTATGATTCTATAATTTAATCAGATATCTAAATTATTAAACATTGACATGATCGATACTTCATTAACAGAGCAGTCTCATAACTCATTTTAGTAACAAAGGTTTTCTCCACTGCCTGTCCTAAATCTATTCCATTTAATTTTATATCTACATCCCATTATTCTGGAGCCCTCAACCATTGCAAACAGCCAGTTTCTATTTACCTTGTTGTCATTTTAAACATCTCTGTGACCGCATCTCTCTCAGCAAATACTCTTGGTGAGTTATAGGTGCTCCCTCTACTGATAGAAAAGCAGAGCTAGGAGATTTTACTTTGTTCCATTAGCCTTGCAATTTACATTAACCTTCCTGCAACTGCTGGGTCAAAATCCTCATCCTGAGAGCATTGCCAGAGCACTTACACGACACAGACTGCAGTGATTCGAAAAGACACTACAAAATGTGCTGCCAATTCCTCCAACAAAAGTCTCAACAAACCTTTTTAACATTTGAATTAGTAAATGTGAGAAGTTCATGAACAATGCAGATCAGGTTATCAGTTTTTCTGGCTCTTTAAAAGGAGTTGATTAATTTAATCCCATATCCTCACTGACTCCTTAAGTATATATCCAATTGTGTTTTTAAACTTCTTCGGATTTTGGCTTGAGAATTCCTGGGAGATTGATCCGTGATGTTCTGACCACATACTGGGCTGGATTTTCAGCAATGGGAAAAGCTGGGGATGACCTTGTCCATATTTGATCATCTTCTCCTGCATTAATCAGCTTGAGGCAGGGCTTCAGCCCCTTCCAGGGAGAAATCCTTGCCTTGGAGAGCTCCTGGCCATTCATAGGGAAGTGAAGGTCTAGTGGTATTATTGGTAGACTATTAATCCAGGAATTCAGCTAATATTTTGAGGGCCCAGGTTCAAATCCTGCCACAGAAGATGGTGGAATTCGAATTCAATAAAAATAACTCAAATTAAGAATCTACTGATGATCATGAAACCATCGTCGATTGTCAGAAAAACCTATCTGGTTCACTAATGTCCTTTAGGGAAGTAAATCAACTGTCCTTACGTGATCTGGCCTACATGTAACTGTAGAGCCATAGAAATGTAGTTGACTCTCAACCGCCAGCCAGCGATGCCCATGTCCCACAAATAATTTTTTTTTTTTTAAAAAGTGGCTGTGATGAAACCAGGACATTGAAATTAATCTGGTAGGAGAGGTTATCAGGGAGCGGGAGAACGGGGAAATCGAGAGT
Source organism: Sphyrna mokarran (assembly GCA_024679065.1). NCBI lineage: Eukaryota > Metazoa > Chordata > Chondrichthyes > Carcharhiniformes > Carcharhinidae > Sphyrna > Sphyrna mokarran. Next base: position 36,251,308 of record JAGIQG010000012.1, on the reverse strand, counting down.
TGGGAAAAGGAGAAACCATTTCTCTCTCTCCCTCTCCTCCCCATGCCCATTCTCTCACCCTGAGCTCCCATTCCCCAATTTCCTTCTGTGCCAACTCTTGAACCCCCAGAGGTTTCAAGGCACTCCCCATGAATTCAGGAATCTGGTTTCCTGACTCCTCAAGATTGTCACCCATCACTGATGGCCTTGATGAATGACAGCTATGAGCAACCACCTGTGCCAAGCCCCATGGGGAATGTGGGAATGAATCCGTTTAAAGTTGATGTGGAATAATTTTGTCTGCAGTCAGGCACCAATGAGTCATTATTTACATGAAGTGCCTGCTTTTTATCCAGATGCACTGTGGTGAGAATTTTAAGTTGCTGATCCCCCAGCCTTTCTAGGCACAGCATGCAGAATAAGATCACCCAAAAAAACTTTCCTGTTTGTTCTGGGAAGGCCGTGAACCTTGCATCAAGCTTCTGGAATCGGCTACAGCATCTCTCTGAAGACAAGGACAGGGAGGTGTTGGTTAAGGGTCTGGGCAGGGGCTTGAGGGGAAAGGACAGCTAGGATTTCTATGACCTAACCAATTTATGTACAAGGTTCCACAAACAGAAATGATACAAATGATGAGGTTAGGCGAGGCGGTGGCCTCGCAGTATTATCACTACACTTTTAATCCAGAAACTCAGCTAATATTCTGGGGACTCTGGTTCAAATTCCGCCACAGCTAATAGTAGGATTTGAATTCAATAAAAAGAAAATCTGGAATTTAGAATCTACTGATGATCATGAAACTGTTAGAAAAACCCAATTACTTCACTAATGTTTTTTAGCGGGGGTGGGGGGGGAACGTGCTGTCCTTAAATGGTATGGCCTACATGTGATTCCGGAGCCATAGCAATGTGGTTGACTCTCAAATGGCCTCTGAACAAAGGCAATTAGGAATGAGCAATAAATACTGGTCAGCCAGCGACACTCCCATGAATGAAGAAAAAAAAACATACCTTTTAGACATTGATTGAGGGATCAATGTTGAAATGTTCCCTGAAGTATTTGCCCTCACCTTTTTTAAGGCATGCTGGGGGCCTTTTATTTGAGAGAGCGGATGGAACTTCGGTGCAATGTCTCATCTGAAAATTCCGAGCCTCCTGAAATGTTACTCAGATATTGGAGTGGGACTTGATTAAATATCGTTTGGACTCAGTAGGCAATGTATAATCACTGGGCTAAAGCCGACATTGTTTTTTTTCTTCTTATTTGTTGTGTTTAAAGTAAAAACTGGTATGTTTTTCTTCTCCTGAACTTAGGATTACAGGGATCCAACTTGATTCGCATTGAATTTCCCCTGTTTTATTAACTACAAACTCTGAAAATCTCAATGTTATGAATTTGTAATAAAAACTGGCTTTAATGTTGCTTGATAGTATTGAAACTAGACAGAAATCATCTCTGAATTTTATTACTATAATTAAAATGTATTCTTATTATTTTCCATCAGGAAGTTAATACATGGAGACTTATCAATTACAACACGGAATGATGCCATTTGGCATAACAGGCATACACCAATGTTAAAGTGGGAGCCTCCGTCTATGCTAACTCCTCTTGTTTATCAATACCATTATCTAACTGAAGTCCCCTTCATACTCAATGGCATTACCATCTCTGAATACTCCACTAGCAACAATCTAGCAGATACCATTGACCAGAAGCTGAACTGGACTAGCCATATAAAGACTGGCTACCAGAGCAGATCAAAGGCTAGGAATCCTGTGCCAAGTAATTCACCTCATGGCTCCCCTGAGCCTATCCACCATTTATAGGGTACAAGTCAGCAGTGTAATGGAATAATCTCCACTTGTCCAGATAACTACAGCTCCATCAACATTCCAGAAGCTTGATGCCATTCAGGACAAAACTGCTCTCTTGATTGCTGCACTTTCCACAAACATTCATTCCCTCACCCACTGACAAACGGTGGCAACAGTGCATAAAATCTACATGATGTACTGCAGGAACTCACCAAAATTCCTTTGGCAGCATTTTCCAAACCCACAATTACTACCATCTAGAAGGATAAGGACAGCAGATACCTGAGAACACCACCACCTGGAAATTCCCTTCCAAGTCACTCACCATTCTGACTTGGAAATATATTCCTGTTCCTTCACTGTTGCTGGGTCAAATCCCGGAACCACCCCTCCCTAAAAGCACTGTGAGTGTATCTACACCTCAGGAACTGCAGCAGTTCAAGAAGGCAGCTCACCACCACCATCTGAAGAGCAACTAGGGGACAGATAATAAGTGCTGACCGAACCAGCAACACCCACATTCCATAATATGAATTTTTTAAAATTACACTATGTGGTAGGGGAATGCACAGTCTAAAACTCTCTGTATAGAGGGCATATGTTGAGAAAGTAGCACAGTTAATACATGGTTAGTTCTGAATCAAATATTTTATTTATGTATTATGCAATAAAAACTCTTGCCCCTAATTGAATTACTTTCTCAAACATTCGAGTGTGCCTGTGGTAGGGCTAGAATTGATCAAGTCTTTCATAGGATGTGCTTTTAAATTGGCATTTGCTTTACTTAGATTTGGCTGCTTTGTAACAAGCCCAGCACAACCAATCCCACTAGAATCTGTATAATAATACATTACTACAGCAACACAGAACCATTTACCCAAAATCAACAATTCAACTTAACAAACAGAATGATGCAATTTTATAAGAAATGAAGGCATCTTCATCATTATTATTTCTTTAACAGGAAATGTATTTATTTTCAGGGATATGCCATTCATGAACAATGAGCCCAAAACATTTGGTAAGATCCATTAACATGCACAAGGATCAAGTTTCCCCATGGACCGTTGAGCTGAAAAACTAAGCTTTCTGTTCACCTCAGCTTGGAGTTGAACATGTTGCTGACTGGCTGCACATTCATCAAGGGGCCAGGCCCATGCTTTGGAAAGGAGAAGTGTATCCAGGTTGCTCCAGCTGGTGGAATTCTCTCAACATGTTTCAGGGAAGAAGGAAGACAACCAATGCAACAGGAAGATGGAGAAAAAGAGAGCGAGGAGAGAGCAAGGCTGGGGGTGCAGGCACTTCATAGAGAATGGTAATGGAATGTGTTACTGACACTCCAGATTCTGATTTTATACCTCAAGCACTCTCAAGAGTGGAGATAAGTTTGTAAACGAAGAGACTCTGGTGAAAGGACACCAGCCTCTGAGGAATTATTTCAGTTAACAAATAGCCATAGCGATTAGTACAAGCAGTCTGACCTCAGGTACCTGACTGCAGTGCCGGAAAAAATTTAATGACTTCATGCTTGCGGTCAAGGTCAGAGAGATAATCTTTAAATACCATTTTCTCGCCACTTCACCGCCAGTAACACAGGCAGTTCAGTGCAATACACTCTCCAACGCTTAACCATCAATAATCAGAGCACATGCCTAACATTCAAAAGATCCCCAATACCTTTATCAATGCTGCAAGCCTCACACCCAAATCTCCCAGCTTCTACATTCTGACAATTGCTCAGCTGTGAAAGACACATCACCTAAACACATTACAACACAATCATTGACACTTCAAACTCTCTCCCTTGCAGAACAGGGTTGCATATAATGGGAAGTAGCAACAAAGAACCAGGAGGGGACAAGGAGGGCCTTATTTCCTGAGCCCCTTAAGGGAGACTTCACTGCAAATTGATGTGGCCATCTCTGTCTTATAAAATGATGGTTTGCACTGTGGTGGTCAACTCTATATTAAGCATCATCTGCAAGGCTCAACAGCCCCACTGTGGTAGATTCTACTGCAGAGACAGACAGTGGGCCAGGAAGAGGTTTCTGTTTCCTCTGGGTCTTCTTCTCGACTAACTGAACTTTTTGTTTCTGATTGCTTCTTCCAATGATCTTCCATGTAACCTTATGACTTCAACCAAGTGCAGCATGTTGATACTATACTTGCTCTTAGCCAAAAGGCCGAGAAGCAATTTCTCCAGGAAAACACTATAGGAATAATCCTTAAGAGTTCCAGTATAGTCAAATATACAGGTAACCAGGAATAGGAGGTCTGGTTGATTTTTTATTGTTAACTGAGGTGAAATGTAATCACTCTCTTGTTGCACTGAGTTCAGTAAGAATGTCAGATAGCAGAAATTGCCGTTGGCACTCCCCCTGCTGTGCATGACTCAATTCCAGCACTGCATGTGTAAATGAGGAACTCAGCCATTACAATACTCCATTTGCAACACACTCATTTTTATTTCACTTCTTGTGATCTACTAATCGTTGACAAGCACAGCACAGACCAAACGAGTGATTGCACTTGGGATTTTACCAGTATGCACGATTTAACAGTAGGAGTGCAAAGTAACAACTGAACCACTGTGATTCCCTGACTGTGTAATCTCAGGAGGGAAAAAACAGTTCAGATTAACGTTCTTATTTTGCTGTTTAACTGTTTTTTACCTTCTGGGATGCACCTATGGCACTGGTGAAGTTGAGTACACCACCAAGTCAAAAGTTTCCAATTATATCTACTTTGTGCATGAAGTATACAGCCTTTCATTGTCCTATGTCGCACATGAAGAACGGCCATTGGACTAAGAGTCTAGAGGATACCAACACCTCTGGAGTTTACATCAAAAATAAATCACTAATTGAAGTGGAGTAAAGATTAAAGCGGCAGATTCCACAAACAGAGGAATGGTATGTGTCTGTATTCCTAAGAACCAATAATTTTGGTTCAGATAACGGTGATTATTTGTTTCTATTATTTGGGAGATCAAATTACTGCTGAAATAAATACGTTCAAATATGTTCAAAAATCTCAGTAACTGTTGTATTATGATGTCAAAGAATTCTAGGGTTTATCAGAAGCTAATTTGTAAAGTTATGCATATTGACAGAAAAGCATTGGTTCATGCCTTTAGGGCGGAGCAAGGTCATGAGAGAGAGAAAAAGCTGAAGGAAATGACTGACTTTATTCTTGAAACATTATTAGGAGCTGGGCTTCTTTGTGGGGAAACAGAAACGGGTTTTCTAACCAGCCCATCTTCACATTTGTGCTCCTCACATTGTGCCTCTCAAGTGTGCTATGAACTCCTACTGCCTGTATGAAAAGACAAAATCTTTCAGAGGCTGGATGTGTGTTTTATGAGCTGTGAAAATGCATAGGTTAGGTATCCCCAAGCTGAGACAGAAAATTGGCCCATGCTGATATCTGGCACTTCTTTATTGCTCTTCAGGGAGCCAATGATTATGATCTCAACAGATTTCAGAGATCAACAGATTTCAATGAGGACACTCTGGCCTGCATACTGATGCTTCATAGTGATTAAAATATGGCGGCAAACATGTCAGTGATCCAGGTTCAATCACTCATTCCCTCTCTCAATACTTGCACTCTCTTGGATTTATAAAGCAGTTTACTGGGAATCCAGCACTGAAGAGCAGAAATTTCCTTCAACTAAACATGGGAAACTCTGGAACCTTCAGTCTTCAGTTCTCACCATGAACTCCATTTCCTAGCCAGTGACCCCTCCCCTTCACTGGAAATTGTGGGATTCTGAATCAGATTCGCAATCTTAGTGTTTTAATTAGCTTCTGAGCGCATATTCATATAATTACAAACACTAGCTACTTATAAGTCAATGATTGCGGCTTGACTCCACCTCTGCTTTAGTTCATTTGTTGCTGTAACCCTCAAACCTTTGTTCCCTCTAGACTTGATGTCCTGATGCTCTCCCATTGTCCAACTGATATAGCTTGAGCTCATTGAAAACTCAACTACCCTAAGTCCAGTTTACCCACCTACTCCAATGATTACTGACCTACATTGGCTTTTCGTCCACTGATGGCCCTGTATTTTCAAATCTCTCCATGGCTTTACTCCGTGCCATCTCTATAATTTTCTCTGGTCCTACAAACTTTTGAAACTTCTGCACTAAACTAATTCTGAACTCATGTTGTCTCAATTTTCATCATTCTACATTTGACAGTCAAGATTTCAGCTGCCAAAGCTCTGGAATTCAACTTTATATTTTTTCTTTATCTTTCTCTCTTCCAAGGTGCTCCTGAAACCCTATCTCCATAAATAAGCTCTCTCTTATTTGCTTTAAGTTCTCCTCATGTAGATTGGTGTTCAATTTAGTTCACTAATAGTACTGTCAAATGCCTTGTGGTGATTTACTGTATTAGAAGGAAATATCTATATGTAAGCTGTCGTTGTTGTTCCATGTTGATATGACTTTTGGGGCCAGGCTGTCATTTTCTGATATCAATGCAAACTGAGCACTCATCTCTCTTTTCTGTGGCCCCCCAGCTATATTCAATGACCCAGCTTCCTCTGCTGACTTCCTCGCTTGACTAGTTGTTTGACTAGTTTGCCTTCATTTGCACTGAGTCAAAATCCTGGAACTCTCTCCCAAACAGAATTGTGGATGCATTTTACAAAGCAACAGTTCACCATCACATTCCCAAGGGAACATAGGGATGGACAATAAATACTGGCCTTGCTAGCATGTCCACATCCCATAAACAAATGAAAACAAAACGTTTCTGCAAAACTGCAATGTGTCTGCAAGATCACTGCTGGCGGTGATGTTAGAACATAGAACGTAGAACATAGAACATTACAGCGCAGTACAGGCCCTTCGGCCCTCGATGTTGCGCCGGCCAGTGGACCCTCTAACCTAAACTATTCCAATATCATCCATATGCCTATCCACCAACCATTTGAATGCCCCCAAAGTAGGCGAGTCCACAACTGCTGCAGGCAGGGCATTCCACGCCCTCACCACCCTCTGTGTAAAGAACCTGCCTCTGACATCCGTCCTATAACTACCACCTCTTAATTTAAAGTTATGTCCCCTCGTGTTGGTCATCACCATCCGAGGAAAAAGACTCTCACTATCCACCCTATCCAATCCCTTGATCATCTCATACGCCTCAATTAGGTCACCGCGTAACCTTCTTCTCTCTAATGAAAATAACCTCAGGTCCCTCAGCCTTTCCTCATAAGGCCTTCCCACCATACCAGGCAACATCCTGGTAAACCTCCTCTGCACCCTTTCCAATGCTTCCACATCTTTCTTATAATGCGGCGACCAGAACTGTACGCAATACTCCAAGTGCGGCCGCACCAGAGTTTTGTACAGTTGTAACATAACCTCACGGCTCCTAAATTCAATCCCTCTACCAATAAAAGCTAACACACCGTACGCCTTCTTAACAACTTTATCAACCTGGGTGCCAACTTTCAAAGAGCTATGTACTTGTAACCCAAGATCCCTCTGCTCGACAACACTATTAAGGGTCCTTCCATTAGCCCTATATTTCATATGCCTGTTATTCCTACCAAAGTGAATCACCTCACACTTATCCGTATTGAATTCCATTTGCCACCTCACGGCCCAGCTCTGCAACCTATCTATGTCCCTCTGCAAACTGTAACATCCATCCTCGCTGTCTACAACTCCCCCCACTTTGGTATCGTCAGCAAATTTACTAATCCAACCCTCTACACCCTCATCTAGGTCATTTATAAAAATGACAAACAGCAGTGGCCCCAAACAGATCCTTGAGGTACACCACTTGTAACTGCACTCCAGGTTGAATATTTCCCATCAACCACCACCCTCTGTCTTCTATCAGCTAGCCAATTCCTAATCCAAACTGCTAAATCACCTTCAATCCCATGCATCTGCACTTTCTGCAGTAGCCTACCATGGGGAACTTTATCAAACGCTTTGCTAAAATCCATATACACTACATCAACTGCCTTACCTTTATCTACCTCTTTGGTCACCTCCTCAAAAAACTCAATAAGGTTTTTTGATGTTGACGCGAGATGGGTCTGGAGATACATTTATTGTTAATTTTGATGGCAATGGGATTGGGAAATTAATGACATCAAACGTTTGGCATCCGAGGGGGAATGGATAGTGATAAAAGTGGTGATGGAGGCCAGCGAATTATTTAATGGGTGCTGATGAATGGGGGTAGGAACACAATAAGGAGCAAATGGACAGAAGAAGAGAGGCAGATATTAGAGATGGGACTTTATAGAGGGAGAAGAATGAAAGCTTTAACTAAGGAACTATAAGGAAAAAAATTGGCAACATTAATTGCCAGGGTACAGATTGCACCAGTTCTCCCAATCAGGGGCATTGCTGACATTTAATTGCTGGAATTGTCTGTAGGCTTCTACCACCTATATCATCAACCATTGACGGGTCAGGCTGTCTATTTACCAGTTGCCAGGTGGAGAAGTGAACTAAAACATGTTATTATAGAGTCATTTATTATAGAACTGGTCACAGGCCTCCAGTTTGAAAAACAACCCTCTACAACCACACACTGTCCCTTCATCAAGCCCATTTTCTATCCATTTGGTTATCACAAGCTGGATCCCGTGAGTGTTAACCTTATGCAACAACCTACCAAGTGGTACCGTGTCAAAGGCTTTGCTAAAGTCCACGTGACAAAATCGACTGCACTGCCCTCAGCTACCTTCTTGGTTACCCCTTCAAAAAACTCAATTAAATTTGTTAGACATGATTTTCCACTCAAAGCCATGCTGATTGTCCCTGACCAGTCCTTGCACCTCTAAATGCCTGTACATCCTGTCTCTCAAAACACCTTCCAACAATTTACCCACCACAGATATGAGGCTCACCGGCCTGTAGCACCCAGGCTTTTCCCTGCAGTGTTTTTAAACAAAGGCACAATATTTGCCATTCTCAATCTTCAAGCATCTCATCTGTAACTATCGATGATTCAAATATCCCAGTTAGGGGACCAGCAATTTTCCTTCCTAGCCTCCCACAGCTTCCTGGGATACACTTCATCAAGTCCTGGGGGTTTATCTACCTTGGTGCGCATCAAGACTTCCAGCACCTTCTTCTCTGTCATATGTACACTCAAAACATCACTATTTATTTCCCCAAGTTCCCTAACATCCGTGCTTTACCGATGAGAAATATTCATGTAGGATCTCATCCCTATCTCTTGCGGATCCATACATAGATGACCTTGTTGATAGTTATGATGTCCTACTCTCTCCCTAGTTACTCTTTTGCCTTTTATATATTTGTAGAAGTTCATTGATTCCCCTTTGCCTTATCTGCCAAAATGATTTTGTGTTCCCTTTTTTGCCCTCCTGATTTCTCTCTCATCTCTATTCCTACACCCTCTATGCTCAAGGGATCCACTTGATCCCTGCTGCCTGTGCATGCCATGTACCTCCTTTATCTTCTTGACCAGGGTCTCAATATCCCACATCATCCAGGGTTCCCTACTTCTACGAGTCTTGCTCTTCAGTCTAAGAGGAATGTGCTTACCCTGAACACAGTTTTGATAGTATCCCAGTTAGAAGACATACATTTGCCTACCCACAGACTCCCCCAACTAACTATTGAAAATTCCTGCTGATACCCTCAAAATTGGTCTTGCACCTATCATTTTCCATAGCTATCTTAAAATGAAGGGAATTATGGTCACTGGTCCCAAAGTGATCTCTCACTAACACTTCTATCACCTGCCCTTCCATATTTCCCAAGACGAGGTCAAGTTTTGCCCCCTCTCTACTAGGGCCACACACTGAAGGAGAAATTCCTCCTGAACACAACTAATAAATTTCTGTCCATTTAAGCCCCTAATACTATGGCTGACTGAGTCAATGTTGGGAATGTTAAAGTCCTCTGCTATTATCACCCTATTTTCCTTGCAACTATCTGTCATCCCTTTACATACTTGCTCCTCAATTTCCTGCTGACTATTTGGGGGCCTATAGTACAACCCTATCAAAATGATTTCCCCCTTCTTATTTCTCAGTTCTACCTAAATAGACTCAGTGGGCGAACCCTTGGATATATTCCTTCTCAGTACTGCCATGATGCTTTCCTTCATTGAAAGTGCAACTCCTTGTCCTGTTTTACCTCCTGTTCTATCTTACTTATAGCATCTGTACTCTGGAACATTGAGCTGCCAGTCCTATCCTTCCTTCTCTTAGCCATGTTTCAGTAATTGCTATAATATACCAGTCCCATGTACCCATCAATGCCCTGAGTTCATCTGCCTTGCCCATCAGGCCTCATGCATTGAAATAAATGCAGTTTAATCTGGACTTCCCTTGCTCTCTGTCTTGCTTTTGCCGGATCGATCTAGTACCTACATTGCCTTTACTATTTTAATGTGCTCTCTTTAACTTCTGTGCTGTCCTCAACCTGCCACACATTCATCTGCCTAATCTTCTTATTCCTATTCTCACCAGCACATTGCACCAGTAGAAGTCCAGAAATTACTACCTTTGAGGTTCTGCACTTTAGCCTTCTACCTAACTCTCTATATTCACACTTCAGGACCCTTTTCCTATCTATGTTGTTGGCACCAATGTATATAATGACTCCTGGCTGCTTATTCTCCCCCTCAAGAATGTCCTGCAACTGCTCAGATTTCCTTGACCTTGCCACTAGGAGGCAACATACCATCCTGGAGTCTCAATTGCAGCCACAGAAATGTCTGTCTGTGCCTCTAACTAACAATTCCCCTGTTACTACTCCTCACTTGCTCTTTGCCTGACTCTGCTCTATAGCAGAACAAGGTGCGGTGCCACATGCATGACTGCTGCTGGTATCTTCCTGACAGGCTATCTTCCTAAACAATATCCAAAACAATGTACCTGTTTGAAACCGGTAGCCACAGGAGACTCCTGCACGACCTGCCTGTCTCTTCTGGCAGTCACCCATTACCTGACTGAATCTGTAATGTGGCAACCTCCCTATAACTAGTGTTTATCACATACTCTGCTCCCTGTATGCTCTGCCATGTGTCCACCCACTGCTCCAAGCGAACACAAAGACAGAGAGTGTCTTGGGGAGGTCCACCTTCACTTACTGGTGACTGCGCCTATGCAAATCTTACCTGAAGGAGACAATCAGCATCACCGCTCTGCTGCCCTCACCTGAACGCTTGCCTTCACTTGAAGATGGAGGGTGTCTTAATGGAGAGCCACCTTCAGGCAGCAGAGATACCTGAAACAGCCAAGCAGTGTCGCCGCTCTGCTGTTCTCACTTGGAGGTTCTTCCTTCAAGGTTTGCAGGACCTCCTTATTTCTAAGATTTTGCTTTTTCAGCCATTTTCAGGCTCATCCACCCACTCTCCATAAATATCAAGTTTACACCGAGCTGTGACTGTAACACTACATTCTGCACTCTCTCCTTTCCTTCTCTATGAACAACATGCTTTGTCTGTGTAGCGTGCAAGAAACAATACTTTTCACTGTGTATTAATACATGTGACAATAATAAATTAAATAAAATCAAAAGGTAACTGAAAATCCATTAGCTTCTTCCAGCAGAGTTTCTTCGATGCTCATGAATAAAATGTTCTTTCTATTGTGTATAACATGGGGATTTCTTCAGATGCTCCTTTGAGTTCCATTACAAAATTTCCTAAACACCCACAAACATTATGCCACTGTTATTCTCTTCAGCATTTTTTGTTACCCAAATTGAATTGAGGTGGGATTTTTTATTTGCTCAGTTAATTGGTTCTTACTTCAAAGCAGCTTGAGTTTCTGTCTGATTTACACCAATCTAGGCAGAATCAGCTAAAACAGTGCAAAAAAATTGTAGAATGTAAGTGACAAGTTAGTCCTGCTCATAATCATTTCTATTCAAGCTTTCACAACCTGTTCATACTGGTTCAAAAGTTAACTTGCCTGAAACAATCCCAACCCACAAAAATGGCTGTGCCCCAAGTTTCCATCGGTTGCACCTCTTCAGCAGTGTTTGGCACATGGTGTCCAGCATTCTAAAATTAAATTTTATTTATCAGTGTCACTAATAAATTGACACTAATTAGACTTACATTAACACTGCAATGACGTTTCTATGAAAATCCCCTAGTCGCCACATACCAGCACCTGTTCGGGTACACTGAGGGAGAATTTAGCATGGTCAATGCCCCTAACTATCACATCTTTTGGGCTGCGGGAGGAAACCGGAGCACCTAGAACATAGAACATAGAACATTACAGCACAGAGCAGGCCCTTCGGCCTTCGATGTTGCGCTGACCAATATAAAAAGCAATGCCCCTCCAAACTAAACCATTCCCTTCTCTTCCATATACTTATCAACTAACCTCTTAAACGCCACCAAACTTGGCGCATCTACAACTGCTGCAGGCAGGGCACTGCACTCCCGAACCACCCTTTGGGTAAAGATTCCTAGTTTCCTAGAGGAAACCCACACCAAGACAGGGAGAATGTGCAGACTTCACACAATGACCCAAGCCTGGGAATCGAACCCAGGTCCCTGGCGCTGTGAGGCAGCAGTGCTAAGCACTGTACCACCTCAGCACACGGAATCCCCCAGCCATGTTAATCCAGCATTAATAGCCTGGAGTTGCAGTATCTAGCACTCAACTGAAGTCTTACTTAAGTTTATGTTTTCTATTGATGTCATTACCAATTTCCTTTTTGTAGACTTTCTTCACTTAATGTCTTGTGAACCTGAACCCCCCAAATCTGTATCATTCAACTTTTCCCCCATTCAAAACATTTCCCACACAGTTCTGAACCTCTTCTGCATGAAAAAGTGAAGCACTTGTTATATTCCTGCCAATTTTGGTTAATCCATTCTAACTCAATGCCATCTCCTCTCTAGAATCTTGTTTCATGATTACCAATTTTAAAAAAAATTTTAAAAATGATGGAAACACACAACAGGTCAAATTATTTCCGAAAGAAATGAAAAAAAATTTCACAAGAAGTTTCCATGCTGTGTATATAAGTATACATAGAAATATGCACTTCCAGCATGCGTGGACCCTTTACAACGGTAGCATGCTTTGTAAAATAGCTGAGATTACAACATGGCCCTGACTAGGTTTAATCTTTTACTTTATTATCAGCCACTGTTTCCACCAATGAATTCTATTTTTAACTTCTCCGTCATTCAAGTTACTGCACTTCAGTTGGATTCAGTTAATCAGCAACATTACACAATTTAATATCTGCTTCTTTCCTCTCTGCATGGTCAATGGGCTTGCAACTGAACAGCTGCTTCACGCATAAAAAAACAAAAGATTTTACATTGGCTTTCAGAAGGATGCTTGCACAATGAGGGTGATTTTACTGTTGCCCCCGGTGGCTGATGGACGGGGCAAACTGATGAAATCGCGCTACAGTCAAGAAATCAGGTTGGTGCTTGTTTCTCGCCTCTTGAGATCTTACTGGCAGCAGATATCCAGCAAGGTAAGCCTCACACCCATCTCCAGCGACAGGCTGAATAAATTATTTTAATTAAACTTAAATTTATTTTGCATGGAAATAATGACCCCGGCATGTAATCATTGGGGTTCACTTGCCTCTGTGGCCTTGCCGATAGAGGTTCTGCCCAGCGAGAGTCACAGCTGGTCCATAGCAATGGGGATCACTTGTAATGACCTTGCTAATAGAACCAAGACCCCCGGGGAGGTCGGGGGTAAGGGAGCGGGTGTCCCTTGAGTCATACCTGCCTGGCACCCTGGCACTGCCCACTGGGCAGCATCAAGGGAGCGGGGCCAGAGGGAATGGAGCTAGATCAGGGGGAGGGTTGGCCAGTCAGTGGTGCTGGGGGGAACCACTGCCACTCTGTATTAGAGATCGGTGCAGGGAGGGAGGGGGTACGTGCTTTCACTCTGCACTCGGGATTGGTGCAGGAAGGAAGGGGGGACAGCCTGCCACTCTGTACTTGGGATCGGTGCAGGAAGGGAGGGGAGACCTGCTTTCACTCTGCACTTGGGATCAGTGCAGGGAGGGAAAGGGGATTCGCTGTCACTCTGCACTAAAGATCGTTGGGGGAATGATTAGGGATAGCAATGGCATGGTTGAGCCAGCAATCGGGGAGGCAGAGCTTGTGATTGACCGTAAACCGCCATGGTGGTTGGGGGTTGCTATCTGCGGATTGGCTGAGTATCTTCTGCTTGAAACTGCACATGTGCAATTGTGCCCTCGTTCAGGCAATTTAAGTTCCGCCCTTTCTCCCCACTGGCAAGAAACTGTTTTTGAGACGTTTTTTTGTCTCATGGATAAAGTAGCAGATTTGAATTCATCCAAAAAACAGATCAGAAACTCTCCCATTTTCACAATCGGCCTTGACTTAAAATCTTTTTGTAAGATCACCCCTAATGCATTTTCATTCATTCTGTTGGAAGAAATTACCTTTGTTAATGTATAATATTACCAATTAACCTCTATCCAGGTGAAGTTATGAAGAATGTTACTAAATAGTCATGAGCAGAATAATGTGAAATGAGCACCTTTTATTCAGGTCAGAAGATGGGTATTTAGAACTAGTTGATGTTTAAAGAAATTGAGAATCTGCAGATCAAAACCAACTTTGAAATGATATCGCAGTCAGAAAAATGCATTAAATGCCAGAGATTGTGAAGTGACGAATGTTCCTGTCGTTTTGTTTGCATCAACTGCAAGATACAGGGCCCGATTTTACTGAATCTGGGTCTAATGTAAATCTGACTTAGAAATCTGCTTTCAGATGACCCCATACACACTCAGCCTGAAAAAAATATTTCCAGTCCCATTCACACTCTGGGTGGGGCTTAGCGCAGCTGAAACAATTGGAGCTCTGAACTGCACATGCACAGTTGGAACAAAATTTGAAAAAGTGCGCCTATTTCAATTCGTTCCCAGGCCGCAGAAAACGGAGAATGCAGCCCTGGAGTGTAAAGCGGGAGCGATGGACCCCACAGACATCACTGTCCCCCTTATCAAACCACCCCATCAACAACACACATTACTGTCCCCCTTATTCACCCCCCGTTTCCCATACACACTGCTGTTCCCCTTATCCAACAGGCAACACGACAGCGCAGTGACTATCGCTGTGCTGTGCAGATACATGGATTTGGGCCTGTGTCTGTGGGAGTTTGCGCATTCTCCCTGTGCTTGCGTGGGTTTTCTCTGGGAGCTCCGGTTTCCTCCCACATCCCAAAGATGTGCTCTTAGGCTAATTGGCAAAACAAATTCTCCCTAAATTGTCTCAAATTTGGTTTTTAATCCATAGATCTATAAACATGGACAGGGATCGCGGGTAGAGGTGGGAACATCGAGGTGGCGGCGTGGGCTCGTTGGGCCAAAGGGCCTGTTTCCCGTGCTGTTTTGTTCTTTGTTCTAACCCCACCCCCCAGTACCCACACACACTGCTGTCCCCCTTATCCAACCCCCCCAACTACCCACACACATCCCTGTCCCCCTTATCCAACTCCCATCCTCACTACCCAAATTGCCACCCCTGCTACCACCCCCCACCCTGACACCCTTACCCATGTTTGATCGGATGCCATGAGACTTCATAGGAATGGGTTAACATTCAGAACACCCAATGCATCTCTCCCCCCCAATCATATATCACTGTTCTGTCAATTTTGGTGGGTCTGTAGTGTTGTTGGGACAGGCCACGTCGTGATAGGATCATCCAGATTCAAAACATTGACTCCCCTATTCTCTCTCCACAGTTGCTGTCAGACCTGTTGAGATTCTCAGGCGTTTTCTGTTTTTATTTCAGATGCTAGCATCTGCAGTAACTTGCTCTATATTATATTTGGAGAACGTGTCTGTCATATCTATATTTACAATTATATGTAGTAGTGAAAGGTGAAAATGCAAAGAAAGAGCAGCCAACACACTGAGAACAAGAGAACAGGAAAGCTGCCTGATGGTTGGAAAGATCTAGGACAGTGCTCAACGGAGAGGCCAGGGACAGCGCTCAACGGAGAGACAGTAAGAGGTCTAGCAACACCATTTTAAATCCAACCGATTTATTCGATAGTAAACTTGCTAGCTTTCAGCATTTGTGCCTTCATCAGGCGAATGAGGTGTTCTGGTCGCCAAAAGCACACATATCAGCACAGACAGTTTACAGATTGCTGATTAGAATGCGAATCCTTACACCTAACCTGCTATTCAAGTCTTAAAGTGACTAACAAAGGAGCACTGAGGTTAGAGAGATGTGTATTGTCTCCAGGC
Organism: Sphyrna mokarran; assembly: GCA_024679065.1. Lineage (NCBI taxonomy): Eukaryota > Metazoa > Chordata > Chondrichthyes > Carcharhiniformes > Carcharhinidae > Sphyrna > Sphyrna mokarran. The sequence continues at coordinate 36,235,276 of JAGIQG010000012.1, read as the reverse complement.
AGCACAGTGAGGTTTTTTGCGAACCCAGGCAAGTTACGGGGATTACAGATAATGTGACATGAAGCCAAGATCCCTGTTAAGACCGTCCTCATGTGTGCGGAACTTGGCTATCAGTCTCTGCTCAGCGGCTCTGCACTGCGTGTCATGAAGGCCTCCTTGAAGAACGTTTACCCGAAGGTCGGAGGCCGAACGCCCGTGACTGCTGAAGTGTTTGCCCAGAGGAAGGGAACAGTTTTGCCTAGTGATTTGTCGAGCGATGTTCATTTATCTGCTGTCGTAGTGTCTGCTTCATAGTGTCTGTATGTGCTTCGGAACATCCTTTCTTGCAATGTATTAGGTAGACAATGTTGGCCGAGTTGCAAGAGTATGTACCGTGTACCTGGTGAATGGTATTCTCATGTTTGATGATGTCATCCACCTCGATGATCCGGCATGTCTTGTTGTGGTTACACGGCATGATCCGTCTGAGGTTGCGCGGTTGTCTGAAGGCAAGAAGTGGGGGGGAGTGGGGATGGCCCTAGCGAGATGTTCATCATTATCAATGATATGTTGAAGACTCCGGAGAAGATGTCGTAGCTTCTCTGCTCTGCGGAAGTACTCATCGATCGACAGTTCTGATGTGCCACAGCGATAAACTGCACTGACCTCCTCAAAAGACGAACATGGTACTCTGTCCACCGTGTCCCCTTTGATGTCCAGTACTTCCCTGGAGCGGAGAAGCTAACCCCCATGACTTGCCTAGGTTAGCAAAAAACCTCACTTACTGTGCTGTCTGGAGACAATACACATCTCTCTCACTTCAGTGCTCAGTGTTCCTTTGTTAGCCACTTTAAGACTTGAATAGCAGGTTAGGTGTAAGGATTCGCATTCTAATCAGCAATCTGTAAACTGTCTGTGCTGATATGTGTGCTTTTGGAGACCAGAATACCTCATTCACCTGACGAAGGCACAAACACCAAAAGCTAGCAGATTTACTATCAAATAAATCGGTTGGATTTAAAATTGATGTTGCCATATTTCTTACTGTGTTTACCCCAGTCCAACGCCAGCATCTCTACATCTCGACGGAGAGGCAAGGGTCAGTGCTCGACGGAGAGGCAAGGGACTATTCTCAATGGAGAGGTAAGGGAATGTACTCAATGGAGAGGTAAGGGTCAGTGCTCAATGGAAAGATAAGGGATATTTACTGTACAAGTAAGAATGAAAAGTCCAGAGGATTGAATATGAAAACAGTGATAAGATAAGCAAAAATCCAAGAATGAAGGAAAACTTTGGGAAGGCAGAAGCAAACTGGGTGCCTGCTGAACATGACAAATACCTGAGCAGCAGTGCTTATATTGACAGCTTCCAATCATTGTGGCACTGCAGCAAAATCTAGTCTCATTTTAAAAAATGATTAGAAAATTAATGGAAAATGGTTTCAGTCGCCAGAAAATGCCAAAGTTTATCACTCCAGTAAAGATCTTTTCGGGCGTTAGAAGGGTTTTAATAATAACATTTGGCTCATTTTATTTATTCTGAAGCAATCATGATCTTTTCCAACCAAGTGAGCAAAATGAAAAATGAAGGTGCGTTTTCACATTACCTGTTCTATATTCATTAGTGAACATTCAGAATTACTAAAAGCAGGGCCATTTTATTTCCTACATGAATTGATCAATAAAGACCCAAAAATCCTTTTCAATTCATCAATATAGGCTTCAATTTAACTGGAAGTAAAACAGATAACAAAAACAATGATTGCCTTTTTAACCTTTACGTATTATTAATCTAATTGGTGCTTTTAGCTCAAATGTCAAGGGAGTGTATTGGTACACAATTTCAAGATAAGGGTGCATGCTGTCACAGACCATTAAAGAGCAGACTGAAACATAATTCCTTTTATGTATCTAGAAATTATTTTGAAAACCAAATGGATTTCTTATTAGAACTGTTGTTCATTTTCTGTGGTGTAATTTCACTAATAGGTCTGCTGTGGTGTTAAATTACATTGTGTTTTGTTGAAGTTACACCTCCAGTTTTCAGCCTGCTTCCTTTCAATTCTCTAAACAATTGATCAAGCTTTACAAGCTAATAAAGGTTAAACTCTAGCTTACACTTAAATCATTCCGAAATCTTCTTTGAACAAGGCTGGCACTGATAGTCTCCAGCACCGCTTCCACAGCGGAACATTTGACAAATTACCCACAAAAATGCCACCTTTTATAATGATGACATATAATGCAGCAAAGCCAAATTATAGCTGTTTAGTATTTGTATTTATTTCTATGGGCTCATTGGAGTTCTATATTAATGTATGCACCAGAAATGATTTAACAGACCCAGCATGGGAAACAGAGATAGAAGCAGCATGGAAGAGACCAAACAGCATTAATAAAGCTCCATTTCTTTTTAACTAAAGTCTGTCCTGTGCATCACATCTCCAATACACAATAAAAGTAAATTTTTGTATTGCAAAGTTGTGCGCGCTGAGGGGAATAAAATTAAGTGTTCAATCATTTAAAATACAGCTCAAAGAACGACTTTCTGCTATAGTGAAATGGCTGCCTACTCATGGTGAACATTTCTACACCATTGTGCAGATATTTCTCATGGACTGATGGAAATAGTGATGAAATACTTCATGGACTTGTGGAAATAGTAACTGCAGAGTGTTTGAGTCCTCTGTGTAATGTGTTTAACCCTGATTATATACAATAATAACATAAAGGATCAAGTACTGATGAGACACTGTCAAATCAAGAAATACCAATGTTTATTTTGAGCCAGTGTTAGGCGTGGTCCAATCAGTTTGCACTCTTTATTCTGAGTCAGAAAGGTATGGCTTCAAACTCTGCTCCAAGAGATTTAAGCAGAAGATCAAGGCTGACACATCCATGCAAATCATCAAAATCCACCAACAATTTTCTTAAAAATCCCAATAGTGCAAAAACAACTATGAATATACTCTTTATGAACGATGGGCCAGGATTTTTATGATGGCTGTTTTTCCTGCCTTAAAAGCCAGCAGAGACTCATCCCAGTCAATAGTGCCTTCCTCAGAGCCATTTAACACTTCAAGGGGAGTTAGTCAGCTGGAGGTGGGATTTTCACCCTTTACTCAAGGGAATGCCCTGTCTCAGAGAGCTGTCAGCCAATCTGATTGGCTAATAGCTCTCTAGCCTCAGAAGCGCCAGAAGCTATGGTGGACAGCAATGGGACTACAAGCAGTCTCCAACACCCCAGGAGGCCAGCATCAGCAAAGTGTGAGGGTTTTAAGGGAGATGAGACCCAGGGCAGGGGCTGTGCATTTGGCAGAGAGCTCTGGGGGTGCTGGAGGAGAGGCTGGGTGGGGTAAGCCCTCGCAGTGGCTTGATATTGTTGGGGGTGGGGGGGAACTACCTGATGTTCAAGGAAGCTGCTGATAGGGATCAATGCCCATTCCCCGTTCCCACCTAAGGCAGGGTCACTTTCCAAGCTACCCCTCAGCTTTTGAACTCCTCCCACCAGCTGGAAGATTGAAAGTGGTCTTTAAATTGTCATTAATTGGAAACTAAAAGGTCTCAGTTGGGGCAAGAGTGGGTGGCTGAGGCCCAAAACACTATAAAATTGAGGAGAGTTTGAGGTGTGGAAAGGCTATTTAAGAAATTTTTATAGTCTCCACTCCCTCGCCCTCACCCCCAAAAATCTGCCTGCAGGGAAATGTAAAATTAATGGAGGCAAAGGGCTGGACAATCATGAAAATGCTGCAGGAAAATCCAAAATTTGTTTTGTTTTATTGCAAAACATACGGAAACAGTTTGCCACACTGATGAATTTAGAAAACTGTATACAAATTCTGAATTGTGCAATTTAAGGATGGCAGTTTGAATTTACCACTTCCAGCCCACAGCTCAACAGCATAGCAAAGTATATCAGGAATTTATGCAGAAAAGGTTAACATATCGACATGATTTCTTATCTTTTAATCTGAATGGATGGAAAATCATTGAGGTACCTGATGTGTTCCTGTCACAAACAGCTCTTCGCTGGTTGCACTAATTTGTAAAATCAATATCTTATTTTTTAAAAGGCCTACTGGCAAGAGTTTCCATTCGTCTCTCAATGTTTTGACCTCTGTTCAACACATTATATGGATCATCACGGTGGCACATGCTGTCTCATGGTGCCGGGAACCCGGGCTCAATTCCAGGCTTGGCTCCCTGTTCATTTGGAGTTTGCACATTCTCCCCACGTCTGTGTGGGTTTCTTGCAAGTGCTCCAGATTCTTCCCACTGTGCAAAAATGTGTAGATTAGGATTGGCTCTAGTAAAACATCAGTGAAGCCTGATGACATGAGTCATAGAAACTGTTGTCAAGTGTCACTGGATGTCATGTTTATATGTTCCACAAACATGTAAAGGAATAATATGTGCAAATAACCTGAATATAAATATCATGGTAAAAAATGTATTAGGATTGTCTTTGTACTAGGAGGTCAATAGCAAGAAGAATTATCCATTACTGTTATAACCACATTCTTCTTAGACTCATAGAATCCTACAGTGCAGGAGGTCGTTGCCGTTCAAGCCCATTGAGTCTGCACCAACCACAATCCCATCCAAGCCCTATCCCCTATAACATCATGCATTTATCCTAGCTAGTCCCCTGACACTAAGGACAACTTAGCATGGCCAATCTACCTAACCAGCATGTCTTTTGGACTTCTGGCAACAGGGAGATATAATGACATTTATTATTATTAAGGAGAGTGTTATCTCTATTTCCAAGTAATTGAGGAGTTGGGCACTGTGTTGCAATGTAATACACTCCTGGGTCAGATCCCACATCATTTCACACAGAGTAAAGTTCCTGTTCTATGCCTTAAAAGCCCAGAGGTGAAGCAGCAGTATTTCTTTTATGCGTTTTGATGAAAGACTCTGCAGGAAAGACTCTAGTTTGTATTCAATTGTCGACCGTTAGTGCTGCAGATTCCCACCCATTAGGAACATTCCACATTCACCTCAGATTGAGCCTTTGCTAATGGAAGAGGGAGAAAACTTTCACATGTCAGCTTACAATGGATTCAAACTCAGACCTTCTGATAATAAAACAATGTGTTAACCTAGCTTCATCAGCCAAACCCAAAGGGTATCTAAAAGAGATAGCTGAGGAAATTGTGGAGACATTAGTGGTGATCTTTCAGGAATCACTGGAGGCAGGGAGGGCCCCAGGGAACTGAAATATAACACTGTTGTTTAAGAAGGGAGAGAGAGACAGCAGACTGGAAATTGTAGTTGGCAAGATTTGAGAATCCATTATTAAAGATGAAACCGCAGAGTACTTGGAAATGCATGATAAATAGGATTTAGTCAGCACAGCTTTGTCAAGGGAAGGGCAAGTCTGACAAACCTGTTAGAGTTCTCTGAGGAGGTAACAAGGAAGTTGGATAAAGGCAAACCAGTGAACATGATTTATTTAGATTTCCAAAAGGCCTTTGAAACGTGTCGCATAAGATTCCGTTAAATAAGTTGCGTCCACGGTGTTAAGGGTAAGATCCTGGCATGAATAGAGTAGTGGCTGACTGGCAGAAGACAGAGAGGGGGGGTAAAGTGGTCTTTTTTGGGATAGCAGCCAATGACTAATGGTGTGTCTCAGGAGTCAGTGCCGGAGTCACAACTTTTCACAATATGCATATTAACAATTTGAAGGAAGGAACTGAAAATAAATTTGCAGATGATACAAAGCTATGTAGAGGGACAGGTAGTATTGAGAAAGCAGGGGAGCTGCAGAAGGACTTGGACAGGCTTGGAGAATGGGCAAGAACTGACAGATAAAATACAACATGGATAATTATGCGCTTATGCACATTGGAAGGAGGAATGGAAGCATAGACTACTTTTTAAATGGGAAAATGCTTAGGAAATCAGAAACATAAAAGGACTTGGAAGTCATTTCTTAAGGTTAACATGCAGGTTCAGTTAGCAATTAGGGAGACAAATGCAATGTTAGCATTCACGTTGAGATGGCTAGAATACAAGAGTAGGGGTGTACTTCTGAGGCTGTATAAAGTTCTGGTCAGACCCCGTGTGGAGTATTGTGAGCAGGTTTGGGCCCCATATCTAAGAAAGGATGTGCTGACCTTGGAAAGGGTCCAGAGGCAGTTCACAAGAATGATCCCTGGAATAAAGAGCTTGTCGTATGAGGAACGGGTTGAAGTCTATGGGTCTGTACTCATTGGAGTTTAAAAGGATGAGGGTGAATCGTATTGAAACTTACAGGATACTGCAAGGCCTAGATAGAGTGGAGAGGATGTTTCCACTGTTTGGAAAAACTAGAACCAGAGGGCACAACCTCAGGCGAAAGGGACAATCCTTCAAAACAGAGATGAGAAGGAATTTCTTCAGCCAGAGAGTGATGTATCTATGGAACTCTTTGCCGCTGAAGGCTATGGAGGTCAGGTCATTGAGCGTCTTTAAGACAGAGATAGATAGGTTCTTGATTAATAAGGGGATCAGAGGTAATGGGGAAAAGGCAGGAGAATGGGGATGAGAAAAACATCAGCCATGATTGAATGGCGGAGTAGACTCGATGGGCCGAATGTCATAAGAGTATAGAATTATAAAGGTTTACAGCATTGAAAGAAGCCCTTCAGTCCAATTTGTCCATACCACCCTTTTTTTTAATCCCTTAATCTAGTCCCAATTGTGCGCGTTTGGCCCATATCTCTCCATAACCATCTTACTCGTGTAACTGTCTAAATGCTTCTTAAAAGACAAAATTATACCAGCCTCTACTACTATCTCTGGCAGTTTGTTCCAGACACTCACCACCCTCTGTGTGAAAAAATTGCCCCTCTGGACACTTTTGTATCTTTCCCCTCTCACCTTAAATCTAAGTCTCTAGTTTTAAACTCATACACCTTTGGGAAAAGATATTGACTATCTAGCTGATCTATGCCCATCATTATTTTATAGACCTCTACAAGATCACCCGTTAGCCTTTTACGCTCCAGAGAAAAAAATTCCCAGTCTTTCCAGCCTCTCCCTACAATTCAAACCATCAAGTCCCAGCAGCATCCTAGTAAATCTTTTCTGCATTCTTTCTAGTTTAATAATATCCTTTCTAGAATAGGGTGACAAGAACTGTACACATTATTCCAAGTGTGGCCTTACTAATGTATTATACAATTCAACAAGACATCCTAACACCTGTATTCAACTTTCTAAACAATGAAACCAAGCATGCTGAAATGCCTTCTTCAGCACTGTGTCCATCTGTGACTCTGCTTTCAAGGAGCTATGAATCTGTATCCCTAGCTCTCTTTGCTCTGTAATTCTCCCTAACTCCCTACCATTAACAGTCTATCAAAATGCATCACCTTGCATTTATCTAAATTAAAGTCCATCTGCCAGTCATTACCCCACTGGTCCTATTGCAATCCAAGATAACTTTCTTCACTATCCATTATGCCACCAATCTTGTATCACCTGCAAACTTTCTAACCATGCCTCCTATATCATTTATATAAATGACAAAACCCAGCACTGATCCCTGAGGCATACCGTTGGTCAAAGACCTCCGGTTTGAAAAACATCTCTTTACAACCACCCTCTGGCTTCTTTCATCAAGCCAATTTTGTATCCATTTATCACCTCACCCTGGATCCTGTGAGATTTAAGCTTATGTAACAAACTATCATGCGGTACCTTGTCCAAGTGGCCTAATTCTGCTCCTATGTCTTGTTATCTTATGGGACCAAAATAGCATGGCATTCATTTAAAACATTACAAAACCAGAAAATGAATATTAATATTAACACAGCATCACCAATTTCAATGATTTCTATTAAATACATTTAACTTTTCATCCAGAGCACATTATACTCAGATTAATTGCTTACAAAATTGGTTTAAAGAGAATCTCGAAAGTATAAATATTCTGAATCTACACCCCACAAGATTAGACTAATCGGTGCTAATAATGTCCAGCTTCCACAGAATTAAATCGCAAAGGAATAACTTTTTTTACTTCTTTGCATACTTAAATTTACCTCGTTTAAAGCTCACTAATTTATCACATCTAGTCTGAACAGCATAAATTGCAAAGAGCTTCTGGGATGAGAATTTTAATCTTCCAGGATAGTCACAACTGACTTTGACAACATTGGCTATCACCCGTGGGATACAAATCATATCTACTATCGATCTCTCCTGCATTATCCTGAAGGGTTGGATGGGTCAAATGAAGGCGAGAACTGCAGCACCAGGCAGCCTGTCATTTGGCATTACTATGTTATATAGTAGCTTTGCAGGTTGCAGTTCTGCACTGGAAATGTGAAAATATAATCAAGATGTCTATTATAGGAACAAAATGGCCCATTTAGTCCCTCAAGCCTGTTATCCCATTCAATTAAATCATGATTGAGCTGCCATGTAACTTCAAATTAATTCACTTTTCCTCGTATTTCTCAACAAAAATCGAACAATCCCAAATATGAAGTTAACAATTTGGAGTGGCACAGTGGCATAGTAATTAGCACTGATACCTTAGCACCAGGGAACTGCATTCGCTTATGATCTTGGGCGACAGTGCAAATTCCACATAGACATTCTACCCGTGTCTGCATGGGTTTCTTCCAGATGCTCCAGTTTTCTCCCACACTCCAGAAAATGTACAGGTGAGGTTGATTGGCCATGCTAAATTGCCCCTTAGTGTCCAAAGATATGCGGGTTAAATGAATTAGCCATGGATAATGCTGGGATTATGGGACTGAGTGGCAGAAGAACACAGAGTTGCTGCAGACTGTAGAGACTGAATGGCTCTTTCTGCACTGTAGGGATTTCTATGGTTTCTAATTATTCTAGCATTGCCAGTTATGGCAAAGAGCTCTAAATTTCTACCACACGTTGTATTTAGAACTGAGCCTTGATTTCACTCAAATATGTATACTATATCCTATGAGTCTGAGAATCCTAATAGAGCAAAAATGGTTCCTCTCTATTTTCCATATTGTTCCCCTCAGTACCTTGAAAACTTAATCAAATCACCATATAACATAACAATATTTCTTTGCAAAGTTACACTATGACCAGCACTGCTGCCTCACAGCATCAGGAACCCAGGTCCCATTCTCAGCTTGAGTCACTGACTGTGGAGTTTGCACATTCACCCCGTGTCTGCATGTGTTTCTTCCCCATGCTCCAGTTCCCTCCAATAGTCTGAAAGACAAGCTGATTAGGTGTATTGACCTGAACAGTTACCAGAATGTGGCAGCAAGGGGAATTTCAGAGTAACTTCATTGCAGGGTTAGTGTAAGCCTTACTTGTGACGAATAAATAAACTTTTACTTTAATACTCCATCTACACTGCTAACAACATTACTTATCTTTGTCAACAAAAAAATTGAATTTGTGATTTTCTGTCTCAGCATCTAAGTTGTTCATAAACACCAAGAATAGCTGGGGCCCCAACACTGATTTGTATGGGACAGCGCAAGTCACATTCTGCCAGGTAAAATACCATCCATTATCCCTACTTGTGTCCTGCAATGCAGCCCATTTCCTAACCAGGAATTCCATAAGCTTCAACTTTAGTTAATAATCTTTTACACGGGCCTTCACTAAGTTTCTTCTGGAAGTCCATACAAATAACCATTAGCATTCTACTATCCACTATATAAGCCATCCTTTAAAAAACTCAATCAAGTTTGTCATCAACCCTTTCTCTGGTCAGGTGAAGTTTTAAAAGGATGACTTGTACAATTTTACAATCTAAAGGGATGTTTTCAAAATCCAGAAAGGTGGGAGTTTGAGTACCTGGAACGTTCGAAGCAAATTCCTTTAAAATTCTGGGATAGAAATCACCATCTTCAGGAGATTTGTCTCTCATTAGTATCAGTATTTTTTTTGTTGCTGTTATTTTAAATACATGAATTGTGGTGAGTCCCTGGCTATGATTCAATATTCATTCAGATATCTGGAACACTGACCTTTTCATCCACCATAAAAACCAGCAGAAAGTAAATATTAAGCATGTTCATCGTTTCCATATTTTCATCAACAATGTCACTGTATCAGACAACTAACCACTCTCACTTTCCTAACATTATAAACATTTTGTATTGAGTCTGATGTCGCTTGCAAGTTCTTTTCACACTCCCTTTTCATTGCAATTAAAATAGGTTTGATCATCTTTTGCTATTCCTGGTACTTTTACTACTTGGCAGAATCTGTGCTATTTTTTGCATTTCTCAATGTTTTTTCCTTAGCTCTTTTAGTTGTCTGTGGCTGTCTGGTTTGGTTTGACAAGTTGTGCTCTTGCCCTTAGGGATATAAACTGATTCTGTAACACATCAAATTTCTTTTTGAATATCTCCCACCGATTCCTTTTTTCCCCATTGAGAGATTCTCCTAGTTTATTGTGAGCAGGCTCTGGCCTGACACTTAACAAATCGAGAATTTAAAAAGTTTTCTCATTACAAAAACTACATAAAACTTAATCATACAATGATCACAGTTATATAAATGTTCATGCATCCTTAGATTGTTAACTAAATTCAAAATAAAACACAGAAAAACTTGGAAATGAAGGGTACCAGGGAAACTTGTCCAAACTAATCTTGGAACTCCAGTATTAATAACTTCCAGTGGGATTTGACAATTGAACTAATTTCTTCTGGTGAATCTTTTCATTTACCCATTTGTTACTCCAAAGACATTTTGCAGCAGAAAATTATTCCAATTCTCCTTAAGCAAGCAGCGAGTTGCCAAAGAGAGTCAATTTCCAGAAGCTGTCCAGTTGGCCTTTGAGCCCTGGGAAGTTAGGGGCCTAGACCAGCTACCTGGAGGTGGCCTCCTTGCAGCGAGAGTATGACAGTCCAGGCAGATTTTGAGCCCTCCCAGTCGCTTGGCAACAGCTGCAACTGCAAGCCATCCTTCACAATTGTGACCATACAACTGTGGCCATTTTTGAATTCTAAACTCTTAAAAACATTAAGAGATTGCTTCAAGATGGAGGCACTTTTATTCCCCATAACTGCAATAGCTGACAGTAGTTCCTTCTTTTTCCCTTCTTGACCTCCAGCTTAAAGAGCCCACCGGCCATCCTTAATTAGGCAGACAGTATTTTTTCCGGCTGCTAATTAGCCAATTCAGAGAAAATCATTGCCAGGAGACAACTCCTGACAGTATGGGGGTGAGGACCTCGATTTGACTAGTTGTCACTGTCCCAACTCAAGACCCAAAATGCTCCCACTGAGCTTGATGTCATCGAACCACATGCCTTGGTTTCATATTCTTTTCTACTCTTTTTAAACCATGATGTTATCATGCTCTATTGAGCCTTGGCCTTCCTGTATATTTCTTGATGAAAACATTTCTCTGAATGATATGTGTTCAGTACAATCATTGGCAATCCCTCTTGAATGGCTTTCCTCCACTTACACGACAAGAATCCAGTTTCTAGCCTTTGACTTCCCTCAGTCTGTACATGACATTCCCAGGCCATCCTTGTAGGATATCATCCTGGAGGAGGACAGGTGACTGACTGAGCTTTCCACTCAGATATGACTCTGCATTCACAATGTGGATCTTAACTCAGGTTAAAGGACTCATGGGTTATAAAGCACAGTCAGGCTTGGTAATAAATATTGATGCACAATCCCTGCACGTGATTAAAAGCATGGTGCCTTGAACTGGTACACTGAAACCATGGATACTTGTCTATGGTGCCTCTGGGTTGCAACTGCAGCCCATGGTTTCGCGACCCTACATCATTCTTGCACGCTTCTGTAACTATCAATGCCAGTTAAGACTATGTGCATGGCAGTACCTAAACTTAATGGATTCTTGCCTAAATGTACAACATTAGTACAGACACCAAGCTTGTTCATTGTACATTAAACCTTCAAGCACAGCGCTCAGCTGAGCCATGCGCGGCATGGTTTGAGCGAGAAATTTAAATTCTGCCCCTTAATCAGGCAAAAATTACTGTGCTGGACTCCTCTCACATATCTGCGAACCTTCCCTGTATTTGCTGTAGCTAGATTTTCAAACTGTATCATTCTTAGAGGAATGCAAAATTAAACTGTTGGCTTTTATGTGTGAGGCCAGCTTCCAAGCTTCCACTATCACCCACCTAGTTCCTCCTATCCTCCTCCATACTACCCCCCACTGTGTGACCAAATTCCCTTCCAACTTCATTTTCAAGTTTGCTGATGACACCACCGTAGTGGGTCAGATCTCAAGCAATGATGAGACGCAGTGCAGGAAAGAGACAGAGAATCTGGCGAACTGGGCTGACAACAATAATTTCTCCCTCAGAGTAAATGAAACGAACGAGATAGTCATCAGGAAACGCAATGGAAGACATGTCCCTGTCTATACCAACGAGGATGAAGTGGAAATTGTAGTTTTTAGGTGTCCATTTCACGAACAATCTGCCCTGGTCCTTCCCCGCTGGTGCTATAGTTAAAGCTCATCAATGCCTCTACTTTCTCAGGAGTCCAGGGAAATTTGTCATGTCTGCTACGACTCTCACCAATTTTTACAGAAGCACCATAGAAAGCATCCTTTCCAGATGTACCACAGCCTGGTATGGTTCCTGCTCTGACTAAGACTGCAAGAAACTACAAAGAGCTGTAAACGTAGCCCAAACAATAAAAGAAACCAGCCTCCCATCCATTTACTCCATCTACACTTCCCGCTGCCTCAGAAAAGCAGCCAGCATAATCAAGGACCCCATGCACCTGAGACATTCTCTCTTCCACCTCCTTCCATCAGGCAAAAGTTAAAAAGTCTGACATCACGTACCAACTGACTAAAGAATAGCTTCTTCCCTGCTCCATCAGACTTTTGAATGGACCTACCATTAAGAAGCAGATCTTCCTTGACACCTAGGACTTCTCTTCTCTAGGACTGTAACACTATGTTCTGCACCCTTTCTGTTCCTTCTCCCCTATACACTCTATGAACAGTATGTTGTGTCTGTATGGCACAAAAGAAACAAGACTTTTTACCCAATGTGACAATAATATATCAAATCTCCTAATACTTATGCCTCCTGTCACTATTCTCCCTCATTACCTTTGAACTCTTCTTTATTCACGTGGATATTTTTGTTCTCGCCCCTTTGAACCATTTAGTGTTATTGCTCCCATACTGTTTGTTAATCTGACTCCTCCCCTTCTTGAGGACACAAGCACCTTAACCTTTGGTAGAATGCCATCCGCTATCCCCTTCTTCCACCATCCCCCATATCAGTTGATCATCCTGTATGATATCCCCTGACTTTTCAGTTGCCAACAAACAAGATCCAGATGCCTTCCCTGAACGTTACTGTGCCTTCTGTCTCAAAATACAATGACTCAGACACCCAGGATCAAGTACGTCACATGGGCACTGCACCCTGTAGATCTGCTGTGCACAATTCCCCCACCTAAAATAGGGAATGGGACATGCATGCCATGAAGAGTCTCCTGACTTGACCCACACAGGCCCAGGACAAACTCTGACAGTGCGGCCTCAGCCCCAGCACAATCTCTGACTCAGCCATGGACAGTCTTACAATTCTTGCCCAGGAACGAGTTTCAGAGTTCTACTCTGTTGCTTGAACACTGCCTAGTCCTGTCTCCATCTCTTGTCTGGCCATCTAAGGCTTTTACCCGCCAAGCCTCAATGTTTAAGATGGTGGGTGCTGGAAAGCTGAGGTGACTGAAACATTTTCAATCAGACAAAGAGGACAATATAGCAGCAACTCACCATTAATCATGGAAGGAGTCGACTTCACCAGCTCAGTCATAAAAGTGAATATACTGGCGGGGAATTTAAGTTGGAGGTCAATCCCAGCAAGCTGGCCTTTTCATGAGCAAGTATGATATGCCAATGGAAGCAAAGGGGCTTCCCCACATTGTTCATCGAAAAGCTCAATCCACCTTTTAAGTTCTGAGAACAGAATTCCAAATTCATTCCCCCACAGCGTAACTGAGTTTTGGCTCAGGCTAAATGAATTCTACCTGCCCGCCAAGCTTCCCACTGCTGACAAGACTGGACGATTCTGTTGTAAGAATCTGTTTCTCTTAGACTTAACTGTACTTAACACTGGAACATCCACTAGCCACCACCATGTGGTTGTGTATTTTCAAACCTCAATTTAAAAGCGTTAAAGTTGGAGGATCAGGAGCAAAAGATACACAACATTAAACTGCCAGCTAAAAGCAATGTAGTGGGAGGTTTGTGGCCCACTTGAAATTTCACACTCCTGACACATTCCTTGTTAACTGATCAGCCCTCTCGTGGTAAGGGAGGAAGACCCGGTCATTATGTCTAAGCTGTGATTGATAGGCTTTCGTAAGGCAAAGGCAAAGGGAACCCAAGTTGGGTAGAAAAAGCAGCCATGATTTAACTGAATAATGGGCTAGCTATAGGAACTAAGTGGCTTACTCCTGCTTCTGCTCCTCTGAGGAAAGAAGAGAGGGAATTAGAGAAAGAAAGAACAGTTGGCAAACAGCAAGCTCCCACAGACAGCTGTGTGATAATCACATAACATAATGTGGGCACTACAAAAAAGTGTTTGCTACAACTCAATAGAAGATGGCCCGAGTGAAATGAACAAAGCACAAAACAGCACGGGAAACAGGCCCTTCGGCCAACAAGCCCGCGCCGTCACCTCGATGTTCCCACCTCTACCCACTATCCCTGTCCATGTTTATAGATCTATGGATTAAAAACCAAATTTGAGTCAATTTAGGGAGAATTTGTTTTGCCAATTAGCCTAAGAGCACATCTTCGGGACATGGGAGGAAACCGGAGTACCCGGAGAAAACCCACGCAAGCACAGGGAGAATGCGCAAACTCCCACAGACACAGGCCCAAATCCACGTATCTGCACAGCACAGCGATAGTCACTGAGCTGTTGTGTTGTCCATCAAATGGTCCAGGTCAAGCGTACACTAAGCACGTGAAGCACCAGGATAGTCTCGGAAAAAAATCCAAGAGCAGCCCTCTCACAACCCATCGCGTGTATGCCCCTCGTTAGACAACAAGGTGGACCAAAGCACCTGTAGAATAAAAACAAGTACATCAATATCATCATCTATTTACACACTTCCCAGGGACTCCCAAGGCTCATGATCCCTATTTTAAATCAGTTTTTCTATACCCCTCCATTCCCATTCTGTTCATGTGCCCATCTAAGTATTTCTTAAATAACTCCAGAGTACCTGCCTCCACCACTTTACTTGGCAGCGCATTCCATACCCCCACCACCCTCTGTGTGAAAAACCTCCCTCTAGCATCCAAATTATACCTTACCCCCCTCACCCTAAGCCCGTGACCCTCGTGCTATTTGAGTCCATCCTAGGAAAAAGCTTAACCCTGTTTACTCTATCAATCCCCTTCATAATCTTGTACACCTCTATTAGATCTCCTCTAAGTCTACGTCTTTCTAAGGAAAACAGTCCAATTTGCCTAACCTCTCCTCGTAACTCAGACCTTCCATACCAGGCAGCATCCTGGTAAACCTCCTCTGCACTCTCTCCAGAGTCTCCACGTCCTTCCAGTAGTAGGGCAACCAGAACTGGATGCAGTATTCCAAATGAGGTCTAACCAACGTTTTATACAACTGCAACATTAAAGGCCAGCTCTTGTACTCTATACCCCTTCCTATAAAGGCTAACATACTATATGCTTTCTTCACAACCTTCTCCACTTGCTCTGCCACCTTCAGAGACTTGTTCACCTGCACCCTCAGGTCCCTCTGCGTTTCTATACTCTTAATAGGTCTACCCTTTATCATATACCTCCCTCCTACATTCTTTCTCCCGAAATGCGTCACCTCACATTTATCAGGATTGAATTCCATCTGCCATCTGTCTGCCCAAGCTACCAGCCTACCTATGTCCTGCTGCATCGCCTGACAATGCTCCTCACTATCCGCAAGTCCAGCCATCTTTGTATTGTCTGCAAACTTGCTGATCACTCCCCTTACTCCCTCTTCCAAGTCATTTATATATATTACAAATAGAAGAGGTCCCAGTACCGAGCCCTGCGGCACACCACTAGTGATCAACCTCCAGCTAGAAAAACACCCTTCCACTATTACTCTCTGTCTCCTATTACCAAGCCAGTTACTTATCTATCTAGCTATCTGTCCTTGTGTCCCATTAGCCTTGAACTTCTCAACTAACCTCCCATGAGGGACTTTGTCAAATGCCTTACTAAAATCCACATAGACAACATCAACGGCTCACCCTTCATCCACCGTTTTCGTCATCTCCTCAAAGAATTCTACCAGATTCGTAAGGCATGAACTCCCCTTAACAAATCCATGTTGCGTATCCCTAATCAGATCACAATGCTCTGTGCCTATACATCCTATATCTAAGAATCCCCTCCAACAGCTTCCCTACCACTGACGTCAAACTCACTGGTCTATCATTTCCAGGGTTATCCCTACTACCCTTTTTAAACAACGGTACAACATTAGCTATTTTCCAGTCCTCTGGGATCTCACCTGTGTCTAAGGAAGAGACAAAGATTTCACCTTGTGAAGAGGCCCAGCAATTTTACCTCACACCTCCCTAAGCAGCCTGGGACAAATGCCATCAGGGTCCGGAGATTTATCAGTTTTAATGCTACCAAGAAGCTCTAACACTTCCTCCCTCGATATGGATATTTCCCTCAACTGGTCCACAACTCCCTCAGAGACAGGAGCTGTCAACAAGCCCCTCTCCTTCGTGAATACCAATGCAAAGTATTCATTCAGGATCTCTGCTATTCCCTCGGGCTCTAAGCACAGTTCCCCTCCTCTGTCCCTAAGAGGTCCGATTTTTCCTCTAACCACCCTTTTATTTCTAATATAAGCCTTTGGGTTTTCCTTAATCCTATCCATCAAAATCATTTCATGCCCCCTTTTTGCCCTTCTAACTCCCTGTTTGAGCTCCCTCCTACTCTCTCTATATTCCTCCAAATGCTGTCTCCGTTCCCAGCAGCTTTGACCTATCACACGCCTCTCTTTTCTTCCTAACCAAGTTCTCAATATCCCTCGTAATCCACGGCTCTCTAATCCTACCTTTCCCATCTTTCCTCTTGGTCGGCACGTATTTATCTTGCAACATTTTCAGTATTCCCTTGAAAGAGTCCCACATGCCTAGTGTGGGCTTACCCTCGAACAACCGTTCCCAATCAGTTTCCCTAAGTTCCTGCCTAATTCAACCGTAGTTAGCCTTCCCCCAATTCAGCACCCTGCCCCTAGGGCAACAAGCATCCTTTTCCATCTGTATCCTAAAGTAGACAGAATTGTGGTCACTGTTAGCCACATGTTCCCCTACTACGACATCAACCACCTGCCCTGGCTCATTACTCAGAACTAAATCCAATATAGCCCCTTCTCTCGTCGGGTAGCCACATACTGCTCCAACGATCCTTCCAGTACACATGAAGCACATACTTATGAGTTAATTTTTAAATTAATTCAAATTATGATTCTGAATGAAAGCTGTAGAGATGGAAACATAAGTTACACAGATAATGATAGATTAATTGAGATAAAAGATTAACTGAAGGAAATAAATTAATTAATTGTATTTTTTATGAGTGATAAAAAGCTGGAAACAGTGCAGAAATTTGCAAGTCCAACTAAATAGGTCATCAAATTGTCATGAATGTATACATAAAATAATCAAAGAGTCTAACAGAAAGCTGATCTTTATATCTCATGGACTCAAAAACAAGTGGGGAGAAATCATGCTTCAGTCATACAAAGCCCTGCTTAGCACACACCAAACATATCCTGAGCAGTGTCTGGGCACCATGCATTAAAAAGAATATATGAGAGTGCTGCATAGATTTACCAGAATGATCCCTGGGCACAGATGATTAAATTCTATGGTTAACTTACACACAATTAATCATAAACTTATCAAATGACAGCACAGTTGAGAGGCTGAATGTCCTACTTCTTACATTCATCTGTATTATTTATGTCTTTGTATTAAAACCAGAAAAATGTCTTCATTTTTATCGATACATGAAACTACGTATTTCATTTTGTTCCTTCTGCAACTTAGACTGACTATCTCCTCTTGCTAAGATGGAACAGTCAATTTGTATTCTTCAATGTCAATAATGGATTTTTGAGTGGCCAGCCAATTATTCCTGGAGAACCACACATACCTCTCAAGTGTGTCAGACTTTGTGCCATGTATCACTTTACCTGTAAAGGTTTTATTCCCCATTATACAAGATATTCCACATCTTCTCCTCTATGACACTTGATATTCCTTTCAGGCTTAATATCATCCATCACTTCAATGAGAGGATCACCTATTCCTTTTGAATAAGAGCATGCTTTTATCTGCTCAGAATCTAGATCCATAATGTGAAGACCCAGAGATTGAATCGTGAGCCCTTGCCACTGAAGTCTGGCTTTCTTCAGTGTAACGTGTTATTTTTCTTTCAAGTATGCAACTTATGCCCACTCAGTAACCGAGAATGTAACAAAACAGGGAAATGAACAATATTTGGATATAAGTACTATCTGATGTGGCAATTATAAACTTTCCTATTCCCTTATATATGTGTATCTAAAAATGTATTTCTCTTTGAGCTATTTCTCAACACATATTGAACCTTTAAAACAGATGTTCACTACTTACACGTCACAGAATTACTCACCCAGTATGGTCTCTAGGCGAGCTTCAGACTGATCAGCAATCTGGTGTCCCAGATGGATGCACATTCAAAATTTTCAACCATAATATCATGCCTTAAGAGGTCACAACAATCATCAACTCTACTGGTCCCTCAATCTCCAATGTAAATTTTCCATTTTTCTTCTTTAAAATCAAATGCAATCTTGCACAAGTTGTCTGTAACCTCTTCCAGAGCAACTACACCCCACTCAACAAATTTTCCACTTCTCCGACCATGGCTTTTTGCATATCTCTCACATTATTTGTGACCAAGCTATACAGGGACTTACCTAAAAGCTATCCCCATCTCTAATTATTTGTTTAATAACCTTTAAAACCCTGCTTAAACTGATTTCTCTCAGATTGAACTTTTATTCACCCTACTAATGAATCCTTGTTTGCCTTGTCATTCATTATTTTCTAATTATATATCTGCAAGAAGCTTGGAATA
This sequence comes from Sphyrna mokarran, assembly GCA_024679065.1. Lineage (NCBI taxonomy): Eukaryota > Metazoa > Chordata > Chondrichthyes > Carcharhiniformes > Carcharhinidae > Sphyrna > Sphyrna mokarran. The sequence goes on along the minus strand of JAGIQG010000012.1, from coordinate 36,216,176 downwards.
TATATTCTATTAAAGGTGCAGCAAGATGTTTTTCATTCTAAGTTTTCTTCCTTGTAACTGTAAACTGAAACACCATTCCAGCACAGTTAGATCTTTGAGCTATGCCAGGTAATTGGAATTATGTGCTATGGCCAGCAATTACTTTGTTGTCATGTCCCGAAGGTATAAAAGAGATCAGAAATTGTTAAACTTTACCTTTAAAAAAGTGGACATTGCTGAACCAAAGGATGGTTCACATAATTCAAGTTAGATATAGTTTCTGGAAATTTCCAACTGCAATTACAGGCCAAAAGCTCATTCTCAGAGGATCTTCCACCTGCCATTGTGGGGACACGTTACAATCAACAACACCAAGGACCAGCAGATAACCTGTCTCACCAATATGACAAAGAGAGAACCATTGAAGCTCATTATACCTGCAGAGGCACTAAAAGCCAACATTTACCTTCTCAGGTAAACAATGGATTTTGACCTGAGGTATAGAAATTGCTTGGCAGTCCACAACTGACTTATTAAAAGACTTATCACAATATCCAAGCTTCTGGCCTTTGAAAAGTTTTAACATTACATTCCTGGACTCACTAACCAGCCGCTTGTTTGAACTCTATCCTCTAAACATCAAAGCTGGACTCGAAGCTGACCAACAATCTGCTTTGAGTCTAAGTTTCCTCAAGTCTTATTTCTCTGGAAAGTTTCTGGCATTGCCAGCTCAGCAGACCAAGATTATGTCTGTCAACCTCTTCTCTGTTACTATCAACTTTAAAAGAAAAATTCCTGCCTCAGCCACTTGAGCTTCTCCGTGAAAGATCCCTCACTAGACTCTGACAATCACGTGAACAGATATCCACATTCTGTGGTGTTTTTCTTAAAATTATTCATCAGTTTAAAAACTCCTCTTTCCTGTCTTCTTATTGTGTGCTTGTGTGTGTACGAAGCTTGACCATTTCCTGGGTTTGAATATATGAATAAACTATACTTCTGGTTTAATCCTAAAGAGAGTTTAACTCTAAAGAGAGTTGGGAAGCACTTTAAAAATTGATGTCACCAACAGAGGGTTTGGGAAAATATGCGACAGCCCATTTCAAACATTAAAATACCTCTGCTTATGGAAAGACAGTGAAAAAATAAAGGGGTCAGTTTTGCCTCCCTACGTGTATTTAATAATTGTACAGTAAACTATCAAAACATTATTGGGCTGGACATTGAGGAGTCTGTTTGCAATCAATATTAGCCCAATAATCTCCTCTTTGTTTTGACAGGAACCAAAATTCAAGGGCACATAATCAACTTTGACCTGCCTAAATTAAATGAATCTCCCTTTATCTTGCAGAAGCAGATATAAATCAAAACAGAAATCCCATGTGTTTTGCAGTTAATAATAAAGAAAACAATTAAAGTAATACAAGGAAAACAGCTTTATTTTTGTCGCTATCTGCATAATACTTTTAAAAATAAAGTTCAACTCCATTGTAACGTGTGCCTGTTATTCCAAAATGGAAGTTGCAGAATATTGTTACCAAGAAATGGTTAGAAGCACTGGATATGGCAAAGTCAATGGGCCCTGATCATATTCCAACAATAGTACTGAAGACTTGTGCTCCAGAACTTGGAGTATCCATAGCCAAGCTCTTCCAGTAGAGTTACAATACTGGCATCAAACTGATAATGTGGAAACTTGCTCCAGTGAGAACAAACCCAGTCAATTATCGCCTAGTCTACTTTCTATTAACAGTGAAGTGATAGAAGGCGTCATAGAGGTTTATAGCATGGAAACAGGCCCTTCGGCCAACTTGTCCATGCCACCCTTTTTTTAAAAAAGACCCCTAAGCTAACCTCAATTTCCCGCATTTGACCCATTTTCCTCTATACCCATCATACCCATGTAACTTTCTAAATGCTTTTTAAAAGACAAAATTGTATCTGCCTCTATTACTACTTCTGTTCCAGACGCTCACGACCATCCGTGTGAAAAAATTGCCCCTCTGAATACTTTTGTATCTCTCCCGTCTCACTTTAAACATATGTCCCCTAGTTTTAGACTCCTCTACCTTTGAGAAAAGATGTTGACTATCTAGCTGATCTGTGTCCCTCGTTATTTTATAGACCTTCATAAGATCACCCCTCAGCTTCCCAATCTAGTTGGGAAAAAAGTCCCAATCTATCCTGCATCTCCTTATAATTCAATCCATCATGTCCTGATAGCATCCGAGTAAATATTTTCTGGACTCTTTCTAGATTAATAATATTTTTTCTATGATAAGGTGACCAGTACAGTATTCCAAGTATGGCCTTACCAATGTCTTGTACATCTTCAACAAGACATTCCAACTCCTATATTCAATGTTCTGATCAATGAGGAGAGGTTGGAGGAACTTGGTTTGTTCTCACTGGAGCAACAGAGGTTGAGGGGAGACATAATAGAAGTCTACAAGATTATGAGAGGCATAGACAGAGTGGATGGTCAGAAGCTTTTTCCCAAGGTGGAAGCGTCAATTAATAGGGAGCATATGTTTAAAGTGCGAGGGTTAAGTTTTAAAAGAGATGTATGAAGCAGATTTCTGACACAGAGTGGTGGGTGCCTGGAATTCTTTGCCGGGGGAGACAGTGGAAGCGGATACGGTAATGATTTTAAGGGACATCTTGAAAAGTACATGAATGAGATGGGAATAAAGGGAACTGTCCCCAGAATTGTCAGGGGTTTAGTTAAGTCAGGCAGCATGGTTGTTGCAGGCTTGGAGGGCCAAAGGGCCTGTTCCTGTGCTATAATTTTCTTTGTCCTTTGAAACCAAGAATGCCAAATGCCTTCTTCACCACTCTGTCCACCTGTGACTCCACTTTCAAGGAGTGATGAACATGATCTCCTAGATCTCTTTGTTCTGTAACTTTCCCCAGTGCCCTACCATTAACTGAGTAAGTCCTGCCCTGGTTCAGTCTACCAAAATGCATCACCTTGCATTTGTCTAAATTAAACTCCATCTACCATTCATCAGCCCACTGGCCCAATTGATCAAGATCCTATTGCAATTGGAAATAACCTTCTTCACTGCCCACTATGCCATTTATCTTAATGTCATCTGCAAACTTACTAACCATGCCTCCTATATTCCAATCAGGCAGCACCTGTTCAGCAATAACCTGCTCAGTGTTCCCCAGTTTGGGTTTCGCCAGCATCAATCAGCTTCTGACCTCATTACAGCTTTGGTTCAAACATGGACAAAAAAGTTGAATTCCAGAGGTGAGGAGAAGTGAGAGTGATAGTCCTTGACATTAAGGCCACACTTAACTGAGTGTGGCATCAAGGAGCCCTAGCAAAACTGGGATCAATGGGTATCAGAGGACAAACTCTCTATTGCTGAGAGTCATACTTAACATGTGGGACGATGGTGATGGAACAGTTGAACCAGGGACACTCCTCGTCACAACGGATTCTCGGCACTTGACACCCACATTCCCCATGACGATGACATTACTGCAACTACCTCAATACTCAACACCAACGACTGCCAATCTCCAGATGCAATTTTACAACTCACCCTCTTCATCCTGGGCCACAATGTCTTCACCTTCAACAATCAGTTCTTCATCCAGACACACAGAAAAGCCATGGGGACCAAATTCGCACCTCAACATCTGTCATGTACAGGTTCGAAGAAGACCTCTTCACCGCAAAGGACCTCAATTGATGCTATACACTAGCTATATCGATGACATTTTCTTCCTCTGAATTCATGATGAACAATCACTGAAACAACTATATGATGACGTCACCAAGTTCCATCCCATCATCAAACTCTGCTAAGGACTACTCTCTGGAATTGGTTGCATTCTTGGATAAATGCATGTCGATCAAGGACAGTCACTCAGCACCTCACTGTACCACAAGCCCATGGGTAACCTTACGATGCTCCACTTCTCCAGCTTCCAGCCTAGACATGTTAAAGAAGCTATCCCCTACAGACAAGCCTTCCATATATACAGTATCTGCTCAAATGACACAACAGATACTTCCAGATGCTGGAAGAAGCCCTCATAAGAACAAGGTATGGCGCTTGATTGATTGACAGTTCCGACTTGCTACGGTGAAAAATCGCACTGACCACTTCAGAAGACAAACAAGGGACACAGCAGACAGAGTATTCTTCAATGTCTCGTACTTACCCAGAGCAGAGAAGCTACAACATCTTCTCCGAGGCCTTCAACAGTTGAACCTTCATCATCGATGAAGATGAACATTTCGCCAAGGCCATTCCCATATCCCGACTTTTTGCCTTCACACAACTGCACAACCTCAAACAGACCACTGTTCTCAGCAAAGTACCCAACTTTCAGGAGAACAGTGGCAACGACACCACACAACCCTGCCACAGTAACCTCTATGAGACTTACCGGATCTTCGACAGGTATGCCATCATCTCACGTGAGAATACCATCCACCAGGTACACAGTACATACTCTTGCAACATAGCCAATGTTGTTGACCTAATACGTCACAGGAACAAAGAACAAAGAACAAAACAGCATGGGAAACAGGCCCTTCGGCCCAACAAGCCCACACTGCCACCCCAATGTTCCCACCTCTACCGTAATCCCTGTCCATGTTTATAGATCTATGGATTAAAAACCAAATTTGAGACAATTTAGGGAGAATTTGTTTTGCCAATTAGCCTAAGAGCACGTCTTTGGGATGTGGGAGGAAACCGGAGCTCCCGGAGAAAACCCACACAAGCACGGGGAGAATGCGCAAACTCCCACAGACACAGGCCCAAATCCATGTATCTGCAGAGCACAGCGATAGTCACTGAGCTGTCGTGTTGCCCATCAAATGGTCCAGGTCAAGCGTACACTAACAACGTGAAGCACTAGGATACTCTCAAAAAAATCCAAGAGCAGCCCTCTCACGACCCATCGCGTGTATGCCCCTCGTTAGACAACAAGGTGGACCAAAGCACCTGTAGGATTAAAAACAAGTACATCAATATCATCATCTATTTACACACTTCCCAGGGACTCCCAAGGCTCATGATCCCTATTTTAAATCAGTTTCCTATATCCCTCCATTCCCATTCTGTTCATGTGCCCATCTAAGTATTTCTTAAATAACTCCAGAGTGCATGCCCCCACCACTTTACTTGGCAGCGCATTCCATATCCCCACCACCCTCTGTGTGAAAAAACTCCCTCTAGCATCCAAATTATACCTTACCCCCCTCACCCTAAGCCCGTGACCCCTCGTGCTATTCGAGTCCATCCTAGGAAAGAGCTTAACCCTGTTTACTCTATCTATCCCCTTCAAAATCTTGTACACCTCTATCAGATCTCCTCTAAGTCTATGTCTTTCTAAGGAAAACAGTCCCAATTTGCCTAATCTCTCCTTGTAACTCAGACCTTCCATACCAAGCAGCATCCTGGTAAACCTCCTCTGCACTCTCTCCAGAGTCTCCACATCCTTCCAGTAGTAGGGCAACCAGAACTGGATGCAGTATTCCAAATGAGGTCTAACCAACGTTTTATACAACTGCAACATTAAAGGCCAGCTCTTGTACTCTATAACCCTTCCTATAAAGGCTAACATACTATATGCTTTCTTCACAACCTTCTCCACTTGCTCTGCCACCTTCAGAGACTTGTGCACCTGCACCCCCAGGTCCCTCTGCTTTTCTATACTCTTAATAGGTCTACCCTTTATCATATACCTCCCCTCTACATTCTTTCTCCCAAAATGCATCACCTCGCATTTATCAGGATTGAATTCCATCTGCCATCTATCTGCCCAAGCTACCAGCCTATGTCCTGCTGCATCGCCTGACAATGCTCCTCACTATCTGCAAGTCCAGCCATCTTTGTATCTTTTGCAAACTTGCTCATCACTCCACTTACTCCCTCTTCCAAGTCATTTATATACATTACAAATAGAAGAAGTCCCAGTACTGAGCCCTGCGGCACACCACTAATGACCGACCTCCAGCTAGAAAAACACCCTTCCACTATTCCTCTGTCTCCTATTACTAAGCCAGTTACTTATCCATCTAGCTACCTGTCCTTGTATCCCATGAGCCTTGACCTTCTCAACTAACCTCCCATGAGGGACTTTGTCAAACGCCTTACTAAAATTCATATAGATGACATCAACAGCTCGTCCTTCGTCCATTGTTTTCATCACCTCCTCAAAAAATTCTACCAGATTCGTAAGGCACAACCTCCCCTTAACAAAGCCATGCTGCATATCCCTAATAGATCGCAATGCTCTAAGGGCCTATACATCCTATCTCTAAGAATCCCCTCCAACAGCTTCCCTACCACTGACATCAAACTCACCAGCCTATAATTTCCAGGGTTATCCCTACTACCCTTTTTAAACAATGGTTCAACATTAGCTATTCTCCAGTCCTCTGGGACCTCACCTGTGTCCAAAGAAGAGACAAAGATTTGCGTCAGAGGCCCAGCAATTTCATCTCGCACCTCCCTAAGCAGCCTAGGATAAATGCCATCAGGCACCGGAGATTTATCAGTTTTAATGCTACCTAGAAGCTCTAACACTTCCTCCCTCGGTATGGATATTTCCCTCAACTGGTCCACAGCTCCCTCAGAGTCAGGAGCTGTCAACAAGCCCCTCTCCTTCGTGAATACTGACGCAAAGTATTCATTCAGGATCTCCGCCATTCCCTCCAGCTCTAAGCACAGTTCCCCTCCTCTGTCCCTAAGAGGTCCAATTTTTCCTCTAACCACCCTTTTATTCCTAACATAGGAGTAAAAAGCTTTTGGATTTTCCTTAATCCTATCTGCCAAAATCATTTCATGCCCCCTTTTTGCCCTTCTAAAAAGGATGTCCCAAGGCATGGTACATGGAGATAATGCAGATGCTGCAACAATGGATGAATGAAAATTGCTTCACAATCACCAGGCAGGAATGTTCTCTTCCTGTTGGGGAATATTTTCAGCAGTCACGGGCATTCAGCTTTTGATCTTTGGATAAACGTTCTCCAAGGTGGCCTTTACAACTCACGACAGTGCAGAATCACTGAGCAGAAACTGATAGCCAAGTTCCGCACACATGAGGATAGCTCCAACCGGGATCTTGGGTTCAGATCGCACTATCTGTAATCCCCATGACTTGCCTAGGCTTGCAAAATCTCACTAACTCTCCTGGTTGGAGACAATGCACATCTCTTTAACCTGTGCTTAACCCTCTCTCCACTCACATTGTCTGTACCTTTAAAATTTGATTATCTGTAAAGACTCACATTATAACCGTTATCTTGTAAATTGAGCTGTGTCTTTGTATGCCCTGTTTGTGAACACAAGTCCTCACTCATCTGATGAAGGGGCAGTGCTCAAAAGTTTGTGGTTTGTGCTACCAAATAAAGCTGTTGGACTTCTTACTAGGAAGATGGTTGTGATTATACAGAGTCAGTTATCTCAGCTCCATGACATCTCTGCAGGCCTACCTCAGATAGTACCCTAAGCCCCAAAATCTTCAGCAGCTTCATCACTGACCTCCCCTCCAACATAACGTCAGAAGTCGAGATGCCAACGATTGCACAACGTTCAGCACTATTCACGACTCCTCAGATACTGAACCCATCCATGTTCAAATGCAATAAGATCTGTTCAATATTCAGGCTTGGGATGACAAGTGGCAAGTAACATTCATGCCACACAAATGCCAGGTAGTGATCACCACCAAAAGAGACACTCTAAACCGCCAATGCTTGACATTCAATGGTGTAACCATTACTGAATCCCCCACTGTAAACAACCTTGGAGCTACCATTGACCAGAAACTCAACTGGACTCATCACATAAACACAGTAGCCATAAGAGCAGTTTAGAGGCCAGGAATACTGTGGCAAGTAACTCACCTCCTGACTCCCATCTACAAGGCACAAGTCAGGAGTGTGATGAAATACTTCCCACTTGCCTGGATGGGTGCAGCTCCAACAACTCAAGAAGCTTGACACCATCCAGGAGAAAGCAGTCTGCTTGACTTCACCACATCCACAAATATTCACTCCCCCCATCATCGATGCTCAGGAGAAGCAGTGTATACTATCTACAAGATGCACAGCAGAAATTCACCAGGGATCCTTAGACAGCACATTTCAAACTCACAATTACTTCCATCTAGAAGGATAAATGCAACAGATACATGCAAACACTACAATCTGCAAATTTCCCTCTGAGACACTCACCATCCTGAGTTGGGAATATATCGTTATTCCTTCGTTGTCACTGGATCAAAATCCTGGAATTTCCTCCCCAGTGGCGTTAGTCATGATGTGGATTGCAGTGGTTCATGAGGGCAACTCAGCACCACTTTCTCAAGGACAATTAGGGATGGGCAATAAAATGTTGGCCAGTCTGCAACGCCCTTGTCTCATGAATATAGAAGAGTAAATCTTGGGCAATTTATTAATAAAGGTTAGCTGGTTCAGCTTCTATTCCTTGTGCAATCAAGAACTCTTGCGAAAAAGGGAAGTTTTATTTCAAACAACTAAACAAAGACCGGGCATAGTACTTCATGGAAATTCTGCTGCACTTTAAAAGTTTAACAGATAAAATGAAAATGAAATGTCGGTACACTCGCAGAGGCTGCTGTCTCCTTTTGAGAGAAAACTGATTGGTGATGATAACCTGACAATCACCACACCTCAGGTGAGGGACAAAGTTGAGAAGGGGCCTTCATGAATAACCTCAGCCAGTACAGGAATTGGCATTGCTCCACATCATGAATCAGCTATTCAGTCAACTGACCTAACCAACCCCGCTATTTAATATTGTTTAATAAGTAGGGAGTATGATGAAGCAACATAAATATACTGCTGCAAAAAAATTAAAACTTCTATCCGTCGATCATTTTAAAATACCTCAGTTATCTTTCAAGTGATGATTTTGTAATGTTAACAAAGCAGTTAATAGTAAATAATATTTAAAAGTCTTTCTAAAAATTTAAAATTTTAACTTTAACAATTATTTATTAGTCACAAGTAAGCTTACATTAACACTGAAAGAGGTTACTGTGAAACAGGCACACTCTGGCAACTATCTGGGAACACTGAGGGAGAACTTAGCATGATCAATGCACCTAACTAGCACGCCTTTCAGACAGAGAGGAAACCAGAGCACCCAGAGGAAACCCACACAGACGCAGGAAGAACATGCAGATTCCAAACAGAGGGTGACCCAAGCTGGGTATTGAACTCTGGTCCCCAGCCCTATGAGGCAGCAATGCTAACCACTGTGCTACCTATTCGCTTAAATATTATTACTCATGCATTATCAGGTCTTCCAAATTAATGCAATAAATGTAATATTTCCGAGTTTCTAAGTTAGCATCCTCAACATTGGCAATGGGAAATACCAATTTTTGGTATTTCATTTGAGAATGACTTACTGTGACCTTATTACTGCTTTATTAGCAACACCGACAGTGCACAGTTTTAAGCAGGATTTTATTTGTTCCTCCTAACACCTCCATAAGAGAAATCAAATGGTACAGCCTTCAGGCAAAATACTTCATCTGCTGAAAGGCAAACAACATCTGTCAAGTTGGATAACAAAGGACATAATTAGATAATGAGAACAACGTCAACATTTCCTTCCAGCCTGCTGTCACACACACAGTAATCCCCTGTTAAAGCAATGCTGAAGTATAGCGCTTTCTAATGTTAATTCTTTGGCAGCAGTAAAGCTATTATTTTAACATTGTTCTTTTGTTAAGTATGGCGGTATCATTCAATGTTGAATTACCTTACACTGCTGATGCCTGAGCCACAAGAAACTGCAATGTAAGCAAGCTTGGTTAGTACAAGAGAATCCAATAGCACGGAAAGAAGCTCAAAAGTGTCTTTCCCTCTGCACGTCAAAAGGCAAAGCATGACTAACTGCAAACGTTGAAGGTTGCTAGTTTAAACGATTAAAACCTGTAATCGTTTTAATCTGGTTAGCCTTGCAAACTTTCAGCCAAATAGTTAACATCTTTTCTTGCGTTGCTTAATTGGGATCATGGGCCATCAGTTCCCACTTGGTGCATCTAAGCAGGAGATGATAATCTATGAGTATATTTGCCCACATAGGAGCAAACAAACCTCTTACCCCCACTCCCACAGTCAGGCCAAAAGCAAGCATGGCCACCGGCCTCTTCCTGCCCAATTATACATGCACCCAACTTCAAGCCTGACTGGGGTGGTGGTGGGGGGATATTAAGTTCTACACTTCTATGGTTCATCTGGAACAAAATTATATTCAGAGTGCTCAACATATCTAACTTTCCTCACAGTACGGCCATAATTGCAAATATAGTTGCAGGAGAAATTGCAGGATTGACTACACGTTCTACTGCTCCACCATTTTCCTAATGTAATTAATTATGCTAATTTATATAAAATCTACACAGGTAAATTTAGTTAATTGAACACAAATTCTATACTAACTCAGATACCACATATTCCTGATTTAGAGTTGACATCAGAAAAACATCATCGAAATCGTACAATCCTTACAGTTCAGAAGAAGGCCATGCAGTCCACTGAGTCCGCACCGACAATAATCCCACCCAGGTCCTATCCTTGTAACCCAAACAATCCCCTTGATATTAAGGGGCAATTTAGCATGGTCAGTTAACAAAACCTGCACATTTTTGGAGTGAGGGGGGGAAAACTGGAGTACCCAGAGGAAATCCTCACAGACACAGGGAGAAATTGCAAACTCGACACAGACAGTCGGCATTGAATCCAGGTCCCTGATGCTGTGAGGCAGCAGTGCTAACCACTGTGCCACCGTGTTGTCCCATTTGCCCGATACTGTTACTATTGTAAGTTCCATGCATTTCAACACAACTTTCTCTGATTTAGTCATCATTTTCTTGTCACATCATCCAAGTGCAAGTAGTAGCAGCTCCCACCAAATGGATTCTGTACAATATATTGCAGAATGTCACTTTTACAGTGGTCAGATTGGAAACTATCTCAGAAGAGAACTGAATTTGATCAAATCGGAACCTGCTCCTAACCCTTCAGACTTCAGGGGAATTTTAATCTTTGCCAATCAGAAAAGGAACGAACGAACGAGTATTTAAAACAAGATGTCTCTATTTCCACCACTAAATTGGAGGAAACTCTTATTGAGTTTCAAGGGCAGCCAGAACTGAGCACTGGATCCTCCAGTTTTCCTCCTACAATCTGAAAGATGTACTGATTAGCTGCATTGACCCAAACACATGCCAAACTGGCGATTAGGGAAATTTCACAGTAAATTCATTGCAACGTTACCATAAGCCTTACTTATAACTAATAAATTAATTTTACTCAATAAATGTAAATTGGTCTCTTGTGACATTCATGGGATCCTCATCACTCCAGCTCCATAACTTTTTTACCTGTTGCTGAATGAGAGCCCACTACATTAGGAAATTTCAGGAAAAGCAATCACAATAGCAGATATTTAGATGATAATGGAGATATAAAGATATTTGCTACTGTTCAAATCATTAAAGGTGGAGCACAATCCACATGCTAAGAGAAGTAGAGAAAAATGTGAGAAAAGCTCTTTAGTTTGATGTTAGCGCAATCCTTTAAAATATCCGTTACTACAATTTGAAGATCTTTTTATAAAGATGATTAAACTGCATATGTTTCAGACCTGCCAAAGTGTAATGAGTTCCTGAAACAACATTGTGAAGCACTAACTGACAGCCCTTTAAATATTTCTCTGTAAAGTTAAATATATAAACTGTCAGCTGTTAGGGTATGAAATTTACAGGAAACAGTTTGCCTGTGTTACTTCAGTTCCCATTCATAACCTGCTCCTACTTTTGTTATCAACGCCCTTTGACTCTCTAAATATTTCCTGTAACTTTTGTAATGCTAAATTTTCTGATTGCTTTAATATTGACTGATAAACGTAGTTCAACCGTAACTTTCTCCTCTGCAATCTGCATAGGCAGTAATATGACGAGGCACAGTTATCTCCATGTTCCCTTTCTAGTCACACATCAACTTGATATGCCATGCAGTGCCATTCCGGGTTAAATTTTAAAATGTGACATTCTTGTTTTTGTCCCAATAGTGCATGGTGAAAACATACAGCAACATACTGCCATTCCTTCGTCATTGCTGGGTCAATATCCCACCTATCAATAGAACAACACCACATGAGTACTGCAACAGTGCAACCACCTTCTCAGGGTAGACAGAAATGGGTAATAAATGAGGCCTTCCTAGAATCTCCCATACCGCGAGAACAAATAAAATTTGTATTTTTGTATGAGCTCATTTTCATTTAACTCATCGAATCTTTGCTTCTTCAACAGAGGATAATATTCACGTAAAACAAGATTTGCAAACATAAACTACACCCTCTCTTTTCCTTCTCCTTTATGTACTCTATGAACAGTACGTTTTTGTCTGTATAGCAGTCAAGAAATGATACTTTTCATTATATAATTCATATGACAATAATAACTCAGATCAAAATAAACATCAGACTAAAACACCATCATGTGAAAACAACATTCAAACAAACATGGAAAGGTGGAAGGCACAAAATACCTGTTCCGAGAAAGTTACTGGTAGAAACATATCAAGGGGCCTAATCCTTAGGATGTGCAGCAAACTAGTGATTTAGGATACACTGCATTAAGAGTTTAAGGCTGAAAAATGCATAAACATTCTAGATTAGCTTAGAAATGTTCATCAATGGGCAGAGCCAAGCAATTCCACCAATGGATCAGATCAAAGCTCTGAAGTCTTGCTGCATCTCCCATATGGACTTTAGTAAGACATTTGATAAGGTGGCCCATGGAAGACTTCTGCAGAAAATGCAGATGTATGGGATAGAGGGTGATTTAGCTTATTGGGTTAGGAATTGGCTAGCAGATAGAAGATAGAGGGTGGTGGTTGATGGGAGATATTCATCTTGGAGTTCGGTGACAAGTGGTGTACCTCAGGGGTCTGTTTTGGGGCCCCTGCTGTTTGTAATTTTTATAAATGATCTGGATGAGGGTATTGAAGGATGGATTAGTAAATTTGCAGATGACACTAAAGTCGGTGGAGTGGTAGATAGTGAAGAGGGGTGTTATAGTTTGCAGAGGGACTTGGACAAGTTGCAGAGCTGGGCCGAGAGGTGGCAAATGGAGTTTAATGTGGAAAAGTGTGAGGTAATGCACTATGGCAGAAATAATAAATGTGTAGGGTATAGGGCTAATGGTAGGATTCTTAGTAGTCTTGATGAACAGAGGGATCTTGGTGTGTATGTGCATAGATCCCTGAAAGTAGGCAGTCAAGTCGATAAGGTTGTTAAGAAGGCATATGGAGTCTTAGCTTTTATTGGTAGGGGGATTGAATTTCGGAGCCGCAACGTCATGTTGCAACTGTACAAAACTCTAGTGCGGCCGCACTTGGAGTATTGTGTGCAGTTCTGGTCCCCGCATTATAAGAAAGATGTGGAGGCATTGGAGAGGGTACAGAGGAGGTTTACCAGGATGTTGCCTGGTATGGAGGGCAGGTCTTATGAAGAGAGGCTGAGGGATTTGAGGTTGTTTTCGTTAGAAAGGAGGCGGCTAAGAGGGGACCTTATCGAAACATATAAGATGATTAGAGGTTTAGATAGGGTGGACAGTGATAGCCTTTTTCCTAGGATGGAGAAAGCTAGCACGAGGGGACACAGCTTTAAATTAAGGGGTGATAGTTATAGGACGGATATCAGAGGTAGGTTCTTTACCCAAAGGGTGGTTCGGGAGTGGAATGCCCTGCCTGCAGCAGTTGTAGATGCGCCAAGTTTGGTGGCGTTTAAGAGGTTAGTTGATAAGTATATGGAAGAGAAGGGAATGGTTTAGTTTGGAGGGGCATTGCTTTTTATATTGGTCGGCGCAACATCGAAGGCCGAAGGGCCTGTTCTGTGCTGTAATGTTCTATGCATCCACTCCTGAGTGGTAGACAATTAAACAACCAACAGAAAGAGGCACCACAAATAGGCCCATTCTCCTGATGAGGAAGAGCAGTGCAAAAGATAAGGCTGCAGCATTTGCAACCATCTTTAGAATACTGAGTGGATAGCCATTTCCCCCTCCTGGAGTCCCAAACATCAGAGATAACAATCTTCAGCTAGTTTGATTCACTCAACATGATATCAAGAAACAACTCAAGGCAAACTTTATCGGCTCTGACAATATCCCAGCAGAAGCACTGGAGAGTGGATTTGAACCATATCCCTAACTAAGTTGTTTAATACAGCTACAGCAGTGGCATCTAACTAACAATATGGAAAACTGACCACGTATGTCCTGACCACAAAAGCAGAAAAGATCCGTTCTGACCAATTACTGTCCCACCAGTTTATTCTCGATCATAAGCAAAGTGATGAATGCTGTAATTAATCAAGAGAAAATATTGCTCAGTTCAGTCTGTCAATTGCACAATGTTTATTTACACAAAATAAATATATTTCAAATGCTTGTATTTTCCATTATTGACATTTTAAAGCATCTAGATAATTGGGATTTTTATAGGACTGTAGTAAAATGAGTTTAAATAATAAAATATGAATGAATTAGTTTTTTTTCAGGCTCTCTCACATATCATAGTGTTACTATAGAGTTCATTGGTTCTGTACAGAGTATATAGTCAGTGAATGAGCATGAAGTGCATAGTTTGGGATAGAGTGAATGAAAGGCATAGGGGTGAATGAGGTGACGTGAGTTGGCATGGCATAGGCAGGGGGAGTGTGTGGTTGGTGAGGAGGTGTGAGGAATGACTCGGGGAGGCTGTTCTTTGCTGCTGTTGTTACAACATGAATGAATTCAGAACCTTTTAAACATTGAGCCTCAGCACTCAACAGCCCGCATGTATGCCTCCAAACACTTTGTAGGGAAGGCAGACCTGACTCCTGTTATAACCCTGTATCCCCAAAACAAAAAAATCCCATTTTTGCTGTCACTCTCTCTCTCGAGGCCAAGCTGGAAATTTCCCAACTCCCAACATACATCCCTTGGATGGAAATTTGACCCGATGTTTCCAAATTATCACCGAAGTGCAAGAGAAATGGAAAAAAAGAATAATGCCCTGACTGAGTGGATGTAACACAAATCCCTGAGAGACCATTTCATTTTAGTACAAATTGTTCCTTTGAAGAACATGGTCAGATTGTACAATCTGTGAGAAAGTCTCATTACATTTTATCCTTCACCTCTATTCTTTTCAACCAGAATGCTCCATCGTCCTCACATCATAGATATTGAATTTTATGGTGAAAGAGCAGACATTAAATCGAGAAAATTACATTTTACAAAAAAAGACTTCAACCTTTGCATTGCTAAAGAAGACTTTAGTTCCTCCATTACACAATGATGATTCCCTGTGGGGAACAAAGTAATGCTTATCTCAAGCATGACCTGTTTCACAATTTAATATTCACAAACTTTAATTTCTGCATTCTATCATTAATTAATGCTGAGCATGTTATATCAGTGGCATAGCTAATTTTAATATTGCTATTTACTTACTCATTAGCCAAAACAAATTGTCTGAATGATAAATTCTCAGCCTCCCAATTACAATCAAACTCTGAATCCTGCGGAAAGGTACCTCCGTCTTTTATAAGTTATATTTGTTTTCCTCTTAACGCTTCCTCTCTTTTCACGAAGGCACTAAGTCTTACTGGGGCCCAAGGGATCTATTAGCCTCTTATTCCTTCACCAACTTGCCATTCTCCAAGCATATCACCAGGGAAATGATGGTCACGTTATTTGGCCCCAGGGACATCACAATCAAACCCATGACTTCCGTGCCTCGTGCACACACTCTAACAGGTAGCATTTCAGAGCAAATGGGAACCAGAGACTTGGTCAAAGTTTCTTTTCACTTCCTCTGGTTTTAAGGTCTAATGTTCTACTGCTATCCATCTGAAATGAGCTCATTCAGAATGGCAAATCCAGCTCTGTCAACCCTGCAAAGTTTACCTCTCAAATATCTGGGAGTTCGTGCCAAAATTGGAAGGGCTGTCTCACAAGCTAGTCAAGCAATAGCCTAACATAGCCATACTCATGGAAACATACTGTTCATATTCCAGACCACTATTGCCATCCCTGGATATTCCTGTTCCACCAGCAGGATATACCCAGCAGAGGTGGTGGCACAATGGTATACAGCAGAGAGAGAATTGCCCTGTGAGCCCTCAACATTGACCAGGTTCAACTCCTGGCTTGGCTGTGTGGAGTTTGTATGTTCTTCCTGTGTCTGTGTGGGTTTCCTCAGAGAGTTCCGATTTCCTCCCATAGTCCAAAGATGTGTCAATTGGGTTGATTGGCCATGCTAATTGCCCCTTAGTGCCGGGGGCCAAGCTGGGGTAAATTCATGGGGTTATAGGGATAGGGGCTGGGTGGGATTGTGGTTGGTGCAGACTCAATGGGCCAAGTGGCTCCCTTCTGCGCAACAGGGATTTTATGATTCTATAATTTACTTTTCTCTAAGGTTGGGAAACATGTATGACTTGCAGATGGCAAGAAATGAAGCTCAATAATGTCCATCTTTGCTCTGTGTGGTGCATTGTGTGTATATCCCTGGCAAAATCACAAATGTCACAATCTTCTCACAAAGACAAACTACAAGGTATGTTAGCACTAATCAGAGAAGGGCAGTTTCGGTGGATCAGGCATGCTCACAGGGTTAAAGCTGGTCATTAAGCCAAGGACCTGCTGCATGGTGTGGTAGCTAGACCAGCCGACCAGGAAGGGTGCCCATTAAAGATGCTCATGGGTGGGACGTGAAGGCCCTGACACCAACTATTACATCAGGAACTCACCAGCTGAGATGACACATCCTGTGAGCTGAAGCGCTTTACCACAAAGACTAGTGTGACAGCATCCAGCAAATCAATAACATAATTGTCAGCTTCATGGATGGCACTTGTGACAGAACCTGCCTTTCGAAGATTGGCCATCAGCAAAGGTACACCACGTGAAGACATCCCATCTTGTTCCCATCCATCATCTCCGATAACTGGAAGAATGCCAACTCAGGCTGCTGATTAGATTAGATCCTTGCAGCAGGACTGATTAAAAAGCAATGCTTCAGAGATATGGAGCAGCAATGTTTAATTGAAATAGTGCTATTAATGGCAACTTCAATCAGAATACAAGAAATCAGTCAATAATTTACTTAGACATTGGAACATGAGCATTCTGAAAATCCATTTCAGCTAAACTACTCCAGATTTATCTATCTTTTACAGGGTAATATGAAGATGCCGCACCACAATAATATCTGCGCTTTCAAGGAAAGTGGGATCAGATCCAATACACAACAGAAAATCAAAAGAGAACCATACCAACTAGATATTATTCAACCAAACTCGTCAGGAAGGGAATAGAGAACTTTTGTTGACTTTTTGATCAGTTGACTTTTTATATCTGGCTCAATTTTATTCTTTATTAACTCCTGAATATCCACATTCAGAAGCAAACTCTGACCCAATACCACTCCTTTCAAGATCCACAAAACTTCTGGGATTACCATCTCCCTTGAAATCTCTGATCCAATTCCCCACACCAGCTAGCTCAGTGTAGAAACCACCCCATAACCCTGTGTATCCATAGCTGGTGAGCTATCATAAGGAACCTGCTCAATGCCAGCAATTTGTTGATTGTATGTTTGATTCATGCTAGCATTAACAGGCAGTGGTGCCACCACTCCATCAGCTTTCTGTCTGTTTTGGGCAGTTAGTGTTCAGAGAGGAAAGGGGGAATCCAGTGATGCCATCATCTGTGTCAAAAGCTTTGCTCTCTATTATTCTGCTTCACAAGGCTCATGATCAGCCAAAGGTTTGCACAATTCATTCCAATATATTTGCTCCAATGAGTGAACTATTTCCACTGCTTCATCTTTGGAATATTTGTGCACCATTTCTGACTTGTTATTAACTTCCCACAATCCTTCATTATTTTCCACCACAATTAGTACAAAACTATAGCCGGAATTCTTCAACTTTGCCCATGGTTGGGATTCTCCAGCCCTGCTGCAGTGAATGAAGTTTTGACTAAGTGTGCCATTCTCCATCCTCACTAGCAGCACTGGAAGGGCGTACGAGATCAAAAAATTCCAGCCACATGTTTCTGTCTGCCTCTACCTTCACTAGTTAGTAATATCATGGGGGCAAATCATCCTCGAGTTTCTCTCCTAACTTCAGTAAAAGTTCCCTTTCTGCACATAATTTAAGTTTGTTTATTTATTAGTGTCACAGGTAGGCTACATTAACACTGCAATGAAGTAACTGAAAATCCCCTTGCCACTACACTCCAATGGCGCTAGTTCAGATACACAGAAAAAATTTAGCACGGCCAAAGCACTTAATGAGCATGTCTTTTAAACTGTGGGAAGAGATCAGGGCACCTGGAGAAAACCCATGCAGACATGGGGAAAACGTGCAGACTTTGCACAGACTGTGATCCAAGCTGAGAATTGAACCAGAGTCCCTGGCACTGTAAGGCAGCAGTGTTAACTACTGTACTGAACATCCAGTAAAACAATGCAGGAGCAGACTCAAGGAAATTTCCGACCTGCCATCATAGTGTTTGGAGACCTAGGCTGGCACTCTTCATACCAATTGTTCACACCACTAGGATTTTCTGGTCCCATTGATGGTGCACCCCTACCATCAGTTTCCCAACAGAGTGGGATAGAGTCAATGGAAAATCCTATTGACACATTGCCTCCTGGTGTGAGAAACACATGGAGGCCTGAGAACCCAGCCCATATTCTTAATTTGGAATAAGACATTTTATATAGAATGTCATCTTGTCTCAAAGCACTCCAGAATCAATTAATTACTTTTTTACTTGAAGTGTGGGGAAAATTGACACATTAACAAATGTACTAGTAAACTTCATAAAATACGTTTCATGGACAAGAAGGGAAGTGATTGATGTTGGAAGGAATATTGTCCAGAACACCAAAAACAAAACTCCAAACTTTTTCAACTAGCGTCAGTGAATCATTTACATCATCTGATCAAACACATGGGGGTTTCAGTTTTAGATCATCCAAATGGCAGCATCAGTCACAAAATATTCTCTTAAATCTAAATTATGTTGCTGAAACACTTTCACCCAGAAACTTCCAACTCAGAGCTAGGAAGATTATCAACTGAGCCATATTGGCACTTGAGAAATATCTGTGAGCAGATATTCTGTGTATAGGGTACAGTATTACTCCAATATAATGGTATGGGACTGAGCTAATGTTAATAATCAAGTTTATTTGCAATCGGCAGTCAATTTAGATTCATGATGCAAGTTCAGTCAGCAGCACAGTTTGTTTGTGATATGGAATAACAGCAAGTCTTCAATTCCTGTACCAGCTGACATTATCTCATCTTTAAGCATTCTCAACCTTAACTTTTGTTGAAGTGTGGTGACCCTCAGGTTAAATCCCTTAGAGGGGAGAGCAACCCATAATCCTCTGGAACTATGGCGGAGCACTTAGGTGTTTTGTAGACAGATCAGGATACAATTACTGGTTCTTCAGCCTTTCACCGTATATAATCGTGACTTGGATGAAAAAATATATGTTGAAACTAAAGAGCCACAAAATGTTACTAAGGAATATTGACAGACAAACTAAGTGTACAATATGGTGACAGATAGAGCTCAACTTGGGAATATGGATGTCACTTGGGTTCAAGAAAGACTTTTCTCAATGGTGAAAGACCAGGAGTTGTTAAAGATCAAATGATTTAAATTTGCATAAATCACGAGAACTTCCATGTGCTTCAGAGTCCAAGGTCAGAATCAATTTGGTTAGAACAACAGAGGAACTGTTATCTAGAAGATGTACTATGCAAATATCAGAAAGATGTAACAACTATAAAATGGTGACAATTGGGGTTTTCAATTACCCTAATAAAAATTATGATAGTATTATGGGCAAAAAGGAATTCATGTGCAGGAGAACACTCTTGATCAGTACCTTTTTAAAAAAAGGAAGGAATCCATTTTGAACTTTGTTCTAAGGCATGGAGTGGACCAAGAAATGCATGTTTATCTGGGGAGGACTTGAGAAACTGATCATATTTCATTAGATATAGAATAATTACAGAAAAAAGCAAAGAAAAATCCAATGTGAAAGTATTTAAATAGAAGAGAGGTAATTGTGATGAGTTGAAAGAAGACCTGACTAAGATAAATTGTAATCAAAGATCGACAGGTAAAACTGCACAGTAAGAGGCCTTCAAAGAGGAGATTGTTCATGTGCAGGTGAGATACATTATGATAAGGGGAAAAGATGGAATGTTTAAAGCTGAAATCTCCTGGACGCCTAATGACACAAGCTTTAAAATTCCACTTTGCCTCATTCAATACAATTCAGCTGAAAATGGCCACACCAACTCAAAAAGATTGAGGAATTTCAGAGATGCATCACATCCAGCTCAAACTGAGTTTCAAAACCTGTCACTGGAAACTAGCCGTGCCTACTAAACCAGCCGTGCCCCAGATTCAACTTCCACTGTGCCACCACGTCACCTGGTAGGTGGGGCCAGATCTGGACATCCCCAGTGGTGGGCAGGCCTAGATTCAGACAATCCTAATGGAGGGCAGGGCTGAAAAATTGCCCTTTGATTAGAAGGTTGGAGGATCAAGTCTCACTTGAGGACTTGAACACAATAAACAGGCTGATACTTCAGTACAGAGAGGGGCGGCAATGGTGAAGGCCCAGCTTTTAGATGAGATGTAAAATGAAACACCATGTTCTCTCAGGTGGAATTTGAACAATTCATTTATGGGGTTCTGGATGTTGTTGCCTCAGCCAGCATTTATTGTCTATCCCAAATTGTACCTCAAGAAGATGGTGGTGAGCTACCTTCTTAAACCACTGCAATCCCAATAGTGTAGGTACATCCACAGTGCTGTTAGGGAGTTCCAGGATTTTTAGCCATGATAGTAAAGGAACAAAAATAATTCAGATCCGAGGGAACTATTTTGAATAAAGCAGGGGTATTGTTCCTGGTGTCCTCACCAATTGTCTTCCTCCTATCAGATATCCAAGAACCATAGCCTGGCCAGGCACTGGTGCCAGAACAAGTAGCAGAAACTGATCATGGAGTACTACTGTTGCTTGCTCTCACACTCTCAGCCACCAAGTCCGATAATAACATTGTGTGTAATTTAGAAGGGTTGTTATAAGTGGGGTCTACGTGCTGTGAGTCACAGAATGCAGTGATTGTCTTTGACTAGGAAGGTAAGGTGTGGACCTATAAGCGCAGGGAGAATTGGGGTGGTATTCACAGTCAAGTGAGCTGATCTCACAGCACTGTCTCAATTCTGAAAACCAGCTGCACTGCCCTTTGTGGAGGAGTTTGTATTTTCTACAAGAGCCAATGTGGGGGAAGGACTGAGTGCTCAAGGTGCCCAAGATTTGAGTAATTAAAGAGAGAATGTCTTAGCACTGTAGTAAGTAATACAAGAATAAATTAATGTCTTGATGAGTGATCTGACTTATTTTAATGCCCACGGGTTACCGTGGGCACTAACACAAATAGGTTGTGCAGATTGCTTTCAACATTAGAAAAGCATCTATCAGGAAATGGAGAGGTAGATATTGCGTTGCCTGCTCAGCAGGATCTGGGATGATAGACAATTAAAAACACTCTTTGAACTTACCCACTGATATTGCCGAACAAAATATTTTTATCTACAACATTAAATTGTAACACTTTACGATGAAACAAAAGATTCACCATTATTTATAATAATATTCCACTTTCCCTTCCTTAATTTAGCTGTACATATTAATAAACAGAGGACATATTCCATAGAAACACTGCAGTGCAGAAAGAGGCCATTTGGCCCATTGAGTCTGCCCCGACCACAATCCCACTCAGGTCCTACCCCCACATATTTACTCATTAATCCCTCTAACCTACACACCTCAGGACACTAAGGGGCGATTTTAGTATGGCCAATCAACCTAACCTGCACAGCTTTGGACTATAGGAGGAAACTGGAGCACCCAGAGGAAACCCACGCAGACAAGAGGAGAACGTGCAAACTCCACACAGACAGTGACCCAAGTCGGGAATCGAACACAGGTTCCTGGAGCTGTGAAGCAACAGTGCTAACCGCTGTGCGACCGTGCCATCCAAATTTCACATGTTGACTGTTTTCAACGAATATTCTCTGGGTGTTAGAGAGAGGAAATTTCAAATAACACCTGGAATTTCAGCTCCTGCCCCGAAGTGCTTGGCAATACCGAATCTATGCATCGATAATGTATCACACAACTACATCAATTTGTAAAATTACAGTTAACTCATCCACCCAAAGACTTGATATCACTTTTATATTATACAGTAGCATCAAATAAAGTTGTTTCAAATAATGTCACATAAAGACTGATAACTCAATTTAATTGCTGTTGACATGCAGAACAGAACTGCTGGGGGATTGCAGACAGGGAAGGTTGGAATGACTTTCAATGCTATCCTCAGGTGGCTTCATGCATACGAGCAGAGGGAGAGGCCTTTAAGCTCCTTGCACGTACTCCAACATTCAATTAATGATGGCTAGTTTGTACCTCAACTCCATTTACTTCTCTTTACTCTGTATTGCTTGATATTTTAACCTAACAAAAAAACTGTTTATCTCAGATTTAAAAGTTCCAATTATTCTACTATAAGGCCCATTCAGCTTCACCTCAAAAAACAATTGGTGGAATCCTGTGGTGATGATGTGGGTCTTGGCTATCAACTGCAGAGTTAGCATATCACCTCTTTTCAGTAGGGCCCACCATCTCTTGTGACACGCACTTGACAGAGCAACACTGGGCCTTTGCCTGCTTTCAAAGATCCCAAGGATGAAAATTCCACTTACCAGAGGTCAGCAGATCCTTCAAACTTAGCAGTACCACTGGGAGGCAGTGGCTGATGCTGGTACTGCACCTACCCCAGATCTCAGTTCAGTGAGAGATCCATGCCACTGGCTATAGATAAATGGCGGGAGGTTGGTGTCAAGGGAAAGGGAGTTGGCAGGGAGGAATAGAGGTGGATCTCAACAGGCCCTTGCCTCTTCCCAATGTGAGGTCCCACGATCAACCACTGAATGCCTTTGAAAAGAGTCCCTTTCCTGCAGACATTAAGGTTGCTGTCATACTTCCTGCATGAGCAGCCCATCCCCCACCATTGTTTAATACCCATAGCGGCACCAAGGTGAGATTTTTAAGTGGACATTAATTGTCTGTTTATAAGCTTCAATTGGAAACAAGGTCGGAAGGCTATGAACAGAACTTCCTACCATAGACTTAGTTCAAGTGTACTTGGGAAGGTGATGGAGTTCCCATTTGTCACCTGATTAAATGTCCCCAGCACCAAACTTGGCATGAAGAGGACACAGGATTTTGCCCCATATTTATGAAGATGAGCAGGACTAACATTGCACTGGACATGACTTCATCAGTGCCAATCTCGGATCCATCATAAGGATGTGGAGAATGAGTTTGATACGGAAGATATTTACACACAACCAACAGGCAGTCACCTTGCTTACCCTGTCGCTGAACAAGCTTTTGTAAGGTGGGGACTGCAAAACATATGTTATTACAAGACCAAAAAAACACTAAACCATGGGCATGTCTAACAAGTTAAACTAAATAAAGGACTCTCACTCTCCTTATCCTTTTGGTAACGATTTTAAACTGATCGCTTATCAGTGAGTTTGCAATCAGAGGAAATAAAAATGTTCGTTTCCTCAAATTGTGAAATACTATTAAGTTTCCTCTTGGTCTTCTCTGCTCTAGTAGAAATAGTCCCAGTACTTAAGCTGTTATTATATCTGCAGCTTCTCAGTGCTGGGACCTCCCTAATTAAGAAGCTGTAGTCTCTTTCTTGAGCACACTGTGACACCTTTGAATACAAATCCAATGTTATCTACTAGGGTTATTGTGCATTGTATGGTCCCTTTAAGAGTTTGGTCACATGATCAGTCCATGACATCATCAGGTACTTCATGGGCTTTTTTCAATCTAATTCCAGCCGCTGTGAAGTAAACAGCTATCTAATAAACCTGTTCTGTTGTTACAGCCAAAACTCATGTGCTATTATTTTCTACTCTTTTATCCTGCAGTAAGTGCTCCAAATAACAAATTCCTTGTTCTTGTTTTGTACTGACAAATTGCGTGTGGGGAGGCGATGGCATAGTGGAATTGTGACTGGGCTAGTAATCCAGAGACCTGGTGTAATGCTCTGGGAATCCGGGTTTGAATCCCACTATGGTAGATAGTGGAATTAAAAATTGTTGATTGTTGTAAAAATCCATCTGATTCACGGATGTCCTTTAGGGAAGGAAATCTGCTGTCCTTAACTATTCCAGATCCACAGCAATGTGGTTAACTCTTAAATGCTCTCCAAAATGGCCTGGCAAGTCATTCAGTTGTATTAAACTGCTACAAAGTCCAAAACAAATAAAATTGACCTAGGCACCAGAAATGACAGTGGTAAACCCAACCCTATCAACCCCGCGAGGTCCTCCTCATTGACTCTGGGGGTTCATGCTAAAATTTGCAAAGCTGTCTCACAAGCTAGTCAACCAATAGCCTGACATAATCATACACGTGGAATCATACCTTACAGATAATGTCCCAGCCACCGACAGGACAGACTTGGTTGAGGTGGTGTCCAGTCATGAGAATGTTACTTTGTACATCCTCAACATCGACTCTGGACCACACGAAGTCTCATGGCATCAGGTCAAACATGAACAAAGACAACTTTTGCCAATTGCCACCTAACTTGCCTCTACCCCACCCCTCACCTCACTGCCGGCCTAGCTGATGAATCAGTGTTTCATGTTGAACAGCACTTGGAGGAAGCACTGGGGGGCAGCGAGGGAACCGACGGGCGGCGAGGGAACCGACAAGAGGCAGCCACCAGTTAAGATACTGATGCTGCAAGATTAGATGATTGGAGTCAGGGCTATGAAGGGTCCTATACCCTCATCTTCTGCCTCTTGGATTCACAGCCCATTCTCATGGACCAGATTAAATCCTGTCCTTTGTGTGTGTGTGTGTGTAAAGAACAAAAGAAGTTACAGCACAGGAACAGGCCCTTTGGCCCTCCAAGCCTGCACCAACTGTGCTGCCTGACTTAACTAAAACCCCTTACGCTACTGAAGACCATTTCCCTCTATTCCCATCTCATTCATGTACTTCTCAAGGTGCTCCTTAAAAGTCATTACCATATCCACTTTCACTACCTCCCCCAGTAACAAGTTCCAGGTATCCACCACCACTCTGTGTAAAAAATCTGCCTCGTACATTCTTTTAAACCTTGTCCCTCACACCTTAAACCCATGCTCCCCAGTAATTGACTCTTCCATACTGGGAAAAGCTTCTGACTATCCATTCTGTCCATAACCCTCATAATCTTGTAGACTTCTTTCAAGTCTCCTCTCAGCTCCGTTGTTCCAGTGAGAACAAACCAACTTTTTCCAACCTCTCCTTATAGCTAATGCCTCCATACCAGGCAACAGCCTGGTAAATCTTTTCTGTACCCTCTCCAAAGCCTCCACATCCTTCTGGTAGTGTGGCAATCAAAATTGAACACTGTATTCTAAGTGCGGTCTAACTAAGGTTCTATAAAGCTGCAGCATGACTTGCCAATTTTTTAAACCCAATACCCCGGCCAATGAAGGCAAGTATGCCATATACTTTCTTGATTACCTTCTCCATCTGCATTGTCACTTTTAGCGATCTGTATACCTATACACCCAGATCTCTTTCCCTATCAATACTCCTAAGCATTCTGCCATTTATTCTATATTTCCTATCTGTATTAAACCTTTCGAAATGCATTACACACATTTGTCTGATCAAATCCACCAGACCACTTTGTCCGCTGTGTGTGTGTGTGTGTATGTCTGTGTGTTTTTGTGTATGTGTGTATCTGTTTATATGTGTGCGTGTATGTATATACGTGTATGCGTGTGTTTATACATATTTATCTGTGTATATGTATGCATGTATAATATGTGAATGTGTGTATACACGTTTATAATATATATGTGTGTGTGTATAATATATGTGTATATATTTATATATATGTGTTATTTTTTCAATTGGAGGGAAATCACACTTGTTTGTGAAATCAGAGTAAGAAGTCTGACAATACCGGGTTTAAGTGCAACCGATTTATTTGATAGTAAACTCACAAGCTTTCGAGGCTGTCCTCTTCGTCAGGACAGCTTGTGAGTTTACTATCAAATAAATCGGTTGCACTTAAACCCGGTTTTGTCAGACTTCTTACTGTGTTTACCCCAGTCCAACACCGGCATCTCCACATTGTGAAATTAGAGTCTTGTTTGCTCCCCTATTTTTCATGAAAGCCTGCCCCCTGCAGTATGAAGAAGGAACAGCATCTGAACTCCAGACCTCATGTGGGTGAGAGAGAAAATTGACTCTTCCCCATTGAAAGGAATGAGTAAAATTCTCTGACAAACAGTTAAAATCATGGCAATAACTCACAATCAGGAAAATTGCCCTCTGGATTGAAATATGTCAATTTGCAATTATACAAATCAGGCATGATTGTACTCTTGAGGCAATACAAAACACAAGATCAAACTAATTGTCTCCTCCTACTGGAGGGTAACTGAATCTTTACTTTCTGTGGAGAAAGCATTGATCTGTTGGTATATTGCTCAATGTCTTCACATAACAGAGAAAAAATTACATGAAAACAAAAAGAAAATCAACTTCTAGACTTGTCCACATCTTGGAGTACAGTCCAAACCATGTTCTCAATGGAAATAGAATGAGCAAGGAATAGTCCAAAAAGTAAAAAGTTATAAAAAAAAGTTGAACTCTTTGGTAGCTACACTATAGAGGGGACAAGGCATTGAAGTTCAATGAACAGACAAGACCTAGAGAGATAGTTAAAAAGTTGAACCCAAAAAAGTCATACCAGTGACATTGAAATAGGAAGATGGGGAGGATCAATGTGTAGCTTGAGGCCTGGTGCAGGAGGGAGAGTTTCAGACTCCTGGTGCTTTGGGGCTAATTCTGTGGCAGGAGATCAAAAGAGGCAGGTTGCAATTCAACAAGATTAGTGGAAAATTCACTAGTGTGGAAGAGACTTTAAACTAATTTAGCAGGGGATGAGTAAATTGTAGATAGTCATTAAAAGAGAGGAATAAAGTGCTTAAAGTGAGTGTTCATACTTGAGAACTAAGTAGCACCATATTAGACAGCAGAAAACCGAGGTCTATATTGCATGTATGTAAACGCACAAAGTGGTGAATGAGGCTGGTGAGCTACTACAAAGGGTTAATAGCCATTATGCTAAAACTAACATACATCATCAGTGATGTCAGATTGCGTGTTACTGGAATACTGAGATTGTTCTGGATGGAACCACTTGCTTATCTATTCCCAATTGTACATAGTTAATAAGTGTTTGCAAGTCAGAATTCATTGTTTCCAGGTAGTTTCTGTCAAACATACCCAGGGACCATTAATGATGATACTCCAGCAGCAGCAGTAGCCTGACTGAATGCCAAGGATGCCTGATGGAACAGCCGGTAAAAGTTATTGATAATAAAGCAGTGAGCAAATAAGTGCTGCATAGAATCCGAAAGAAAAGCAGCAACAGAATCCCAAGACACACCTCAAAGAATGAACTGATCTGAGACTGGATTATGGTGGGTGTGTTTGATGAAGCTTTATCTGTGTTTTTGCAGTCCAGAGAACTAAATTTATCCAAGGCAGTTCAGTTAGTCAGACAGGCTGAACCACAGAAACAGCAGCAAGTTTGAATCTGTGTGATAGAAACCCTTTGTTGAGTCACAGTGCTGATTCAGTCCAGTTTGTCAGCTACAGAGATACCAGCACATCCACTAAAAGGCCCAACCGGAATGAAGAGCAATGACTGCTATTCAGTATTCCCACTATGGCTCGTAAACCCCATCAGCTTCAAGCCAGTCCCACCATAATGGTAGCATTTCAGTATTTCAGGAGACTGGGCAATCTTAAAATTTATACCACAATTAAAACCTCCTGTTAAAGGGAGACAAATCAGATCAAACAGTATTGAAGAAATTGAAAATACAGAGGAATAAAGTGAGTGATTCTCAGGTGAAGTTATAAAATCCAAGACCATCGTCACCAATGGCCATAAAACCAAGTTTAAGTTGGACATTAGTGTAGGAGTGTCCATACTTTCTGATACAGTGCGTTGGCTGAAAACTCCAGTCCCTCAACCTATCTAACATTTGTCTCCGTAGTCTGGGGCAATCCTTTGAAGGAGCAGAAGATTGCTATTCTTCATTATAAAGGAGGAGAAGTTACAGAAATTCTTTATGTTATTCAAAATCAGCAGTATCCATTGTTGAGCTGGAGTGTCTCTTCATAATTGCAGCTTATTCATGAAGTGAAAGAGCTGAACACTCAGCAAATACCAAATACATTCAAGAAGGAATTTCTGCAATTCCTCCTGGGTCTAGGGAAGCTGCAAACAGCCCATCAAATTACCTTAAAACCAATCTGATGTGTTTATTTACCCCATGAAAAACACCACACCCACTCTTGAAAAAGGTGAGGTTAGAGACTGACTCCATGCTACACCTTGGAGTGAGATCACCAGTAACACAGCCTAATTCCTCTTACTCTGGCATACTCCCTGTAAACAAGCCTAATGATTCACTTTGCAAAAAAACAGTGAGGTCTGAATCTATGTTGCCAAGGCATGAGCTTGGGTCTCTGGACTTTTAATCTAATGACATTACCACTATGTTACCATCTATCCAAGGATAACCATGATATCTATTGGCTCCTGTCATATAATAGCGTACAAACAATAAAGGCTACTCTGCCCTCTATGGCAAGCAGCTATGAATAGCTAGACGTAATAAAGTGTAGCTGATTGGCAATCCTGATTTTGGGCCGAGACAAAGTGGCAACACATTAAAGGTGAGATGGTGGAACTTAGCACCTCTTCTATTAATAGTTAGCCTAGGTAGTGTTATAATACCCACTTCAACCAGACAGAGGAGCTTCATTCAACTACCTGATTCATGGTACCATGACATTCAGCAATCCCTGACATAATTTCAGATACTAATGTGCGTGCACATTCTGCTTTTTGGAACATATATAGTAACGTAACCATGGGTCCTTACAGAGAACACTGCAGGTGTTCATTCTTTTATGGTGCACTGCAATGACTGGGCGTCAGCAATCCTCATTTGAGATGGTTTCTCCCAGTCACCCCGGCTCATTTAACGGACCCTCCATGAGGCTGAATTCCATGCTGGTGCTGCCAAATTTTCATCCCTTCCTGATCGACAAACAGCTAAAAATGAACTGACAACATGGAAATGAGGCCTGGTCATGATAATTGGTCACCAATTCCATTTAGCATGCATCATGGAATCAGACACATCAGACAGATTTTTGTCAAGTCAGGAAGACTCCACAGAACTTTAACGATGGTTTCAATTTTGGAAGTCCTACCCATTTCCAGCAGAAATCATACAACATAGAACATTACAGCGCAGAACAGGCCCTTCGGCCTTCGATGTTGCGCCGACCAATTATGAAAAAAGCAATAACCCTCCAAACTAAACCATTCCCTTCATTTTCACCAATAGAGGAAAAGGGGAAGGATATAACACGATAGGTACGGTTCACAAATCAGTAGTCCATCTCAAATTAGTTGAAATTTTAAACAAACACTATTTGGCTATTGCAAAAGCCTGAACCTACAGTGTGGGACTCATGAATTGATGGAAAACACTCGTAAAGGGTAGATATGGCCTATATAATTATCATGATCTCAAGTATTTTCAATCATCTGCTCTTTAAGCTAAAAAAAAACTACAGCTGTCAGTAGAACTTAGATAAAATGCTCTGTTGGACTACTTTCATTAACGTACATTTGTTAGAAAAAACATAACTGGCCAGGCAATTTCAGCTGAGCTCTTGGTTGAAATTTCCCCAAGGGGCTATTGTAATGTCATTACGATGCTCAGCTGCATTTCTAAAGCTGCAATTATCTGATTTGTAGGTTTTGAGTTCACAGTTTATTGACAGCTTAAAGAGGCTAGTAGGGACTAATAATTACTAAGCAATGGAACGATGTCCCAGAGAATAAATATGGACTTTCTAAGCAGTCAGCCTTGATGTTTGTCCATCCTCTTGACTCCCCATGCTCTACTTCTGGGGGCTGGTAGGCCCATCTCCAACCTCATGCCTGTCCACTCAGCTTCCCCACCTGCCCATCCACTCCGTTCCCACCATTTCCAATCTGACACCTGCCCATCAACCCTTCTCCCATCAAGTGAAAATTTCACGTATCGGACATTTTGTATCGAGGTAGTTTCGACAAGTCAAGAAATTTTCCAACTCTAACTACCCATTTCAGTTGCCAGAATCTGATCCTTAGATACCTAACACAAATGAGAAAAGTCACTATTTTTCAGTCTCAGGCAAGTTCACCTACTGTTCAAAATGCCAAAAGGCAACTTCTTTCAGAACACAGATTCACTCCATAGTTTGAACTGCAATGGAGGATTATCTGCAGATCAACTGCATTAATTTAGGTCTGTGTGGAATTAACAGGCTGAAAGCTTTTAACTCTTCTTTCTATCCTGAACCAGATTTCTGTGAGCCCTTAATCCCCCAGTGACCTCTATAAAGAAATTATTAATGTTTTATCATTTTGAAAGCATTTTCATTCATCAAAGCCTTATAGCACCTGGTCTTGCAGCTCATATGCACAGAGCTCTAAAACCTGTTTCCTTTTTTATTAGCAAAGTATCTTACTGTGCAGAATGAATCATAGAGCTGGGCTATTTAAAAAAAAAGAGTGAAAAAAGCTTCTGCTTAGAACAAATTGCAGCACTAACATCTAATCTCTTATTATCATTTTCAGATTCGACTATTCCAAAGCTGCTCTCCCATCCTATGTAAATTTTGGTGCATCCAAACCTCTGATATCTGTCCCCTACTTCACACAATTAATCTTCCCACTGGCCTACATTACACCTGGTGCTCAGTGCCTCACATTTAGGCTGGAATTCTTTGACCTTGCCCGTGACTGGGATTCTCCGGTCCTGTTGCAGTGAATGGAATTTTGGCTGAGTGCCAAATTCACTTTTCTCGCTGGCAGCAATAGCAGGACAACAAGATTGGAGAGTCCTGCCCTTAATATTTTCATTATTCTCTTTAGATCCTTCTCTATTCTCGCCTCTCCCAATGTCTGTAACCTTCTCCAATCCTGCACTCTCATGTTCCAACTTCTCTATGAACTATGACTATGATCTCCTGTGTGGTCCCCCTCATCACCTCCACCTCATTTGCCCTCATTGCCCGTTCTCTGGAATTCCCTTCCTGAGCTGCTCCTCTGCCTCTTCACTGATTCGTAATCATTTAACATTCTCCTTAAAATTCACCTTTCTAAGTTTTTGATTAACTAACCTAATGTCGCCTTTCTTGACATGACATTGGTTTTTTGATTATGCTTCTATGAAGTATCTTGCGATGCTGATCTATTTTAAAGGACTTGCTTAAATGTGAGCAGTTTCATTAACATTGTAGGGCCACTCTACAACAAGCAACAACATAATGTGTTAACTGTTTTTATGTCACTGTTGTGTCTGAGGTTGTTCAAACTAATAATTTATTTTGTTAATGGTTACAATATCAAAGAAGTCTAACAGCACAGAAGTTGCACTGCAATGATCACCAGAGAGTTCATCCAACATTATTGGAAGGTATTTTGAGAGATTGGATCTGCAGGCATTTTGAGACGCAAGGACTGATTAGGGACAGTGAGCATGGCTTTGTGAGTAGAAAATCATGTCTTACAAATTTGATTGAATTTTTTGAAGGGGTAACCAAAAAGGTAGATGAGGGCAGTGCAGTTGATGTTGTCTACATGGACTTTAGCAAGGCCTTTGACAAGGTAACACATAGTAGGTTGTTGCATAAGGTTAAATCTCATGGGATTCAGGCTGAGATGTCTAAATGGGTACAAAATTGGCTTCTTGACAGAGGCCAGAGTTGGTTGTAGAGAATTGTTTATCTAACTGGAGCATGTGACCAGGCCTTAGGGATCAGTGCTGGTTCACTGTTATTTGTCATTTATATAATGATTTGGATGAGAATATAGGAGGCTTGATTAGTAAGTTTGCAGATGACACTAAGGATAGTGGTATAGTGGATAATGAAGAAAGTTACCTCCAACTGCAACAGGGTCTTGATCAGTTTGGGCCAGTGGGCTGACGAATGGCAGATGGAATTTAATTTCGACAAATGCAAGGTGATGCATTTTGGTAGATTGAGAAAATAGGACTTACTCAGTTAATGGCAGGGCATTGAGAAAAGTTACAGAACAAAAAGATCTGGGATATATGTTCATAGCTCCTGGAAAATGGAGTCACACAGGTGGACAGAGTGGTGAAGAAGGCATTCGGCATGCTTCGTTTCATAGTCAGAACACTGAATACAGAAGTTGGGACATCTTGTTGAAGTTGTACAAGACATTGGTAAGGCCACACTTGGAATACTGTGTACAAGTCTATTATTGGAAAGGATATTATTAAACTAGAAAGAGTGCAGAAAAGTTTTACTAGGATGCTACCAGGACTTGATGGATTGAATTATAAGGACAGGCTGAATAGACTAAGACTTTTTTCTCTGGAGCGTAGGAGACTGAGGGATAATCTTAGAGATGTCTGTGAAATAATGAATGTCATAGACAAGGTAGACAGTCCCAAAGATAGGAGAATCTAAAACTAGAGGGGTATAGGTTTAAAGTGAGAGGGGAGAGATACAAAAGCGTCCAGGGGGCCAGTTTTTCACACAGAGGGTGGTGAGTGTCTGGAACAAGCTGCCAGAGGTAGTAGTAGAGATGAATACAATTTCATCTTTTAAAAAGCATTTAGGAAGTTACATGTGTAAGATGGGTATAGAGGGATGTGGGCCAAATGCGGGCAATTGGGATTAGCTTGGGGATTTTAAAAAAGGGGGCAGCATGGACAAGTTGGGCAGAAGAACCTGTTTCCATGCTGTAAACCTCTATGACTCTAACTCCTGTTTTTAACTGAGTCAGTATTGACATTTTGAAAGAATTTTACCTAACGATACCTGGTCACAACAGAGATCCTGCTAGCCAGTCAGAAAGGCATTCATCATTGGAATGGCTCTTTAATTCAACCACAACATGCTACTTGTGAGTTTCTCACTCAATCACAGAATGTGGGCTTGCTGATGGTCTCCACAATGAAGGATGTCTACTTTTGACAGGGGTCAGAATGGCTGAACGAAATAACTGAACATAGGAATTAGGAGCCTGCTTCACCTTCAGTAAGATTATGGCTGATTTGATTGCAACTTCAACCCCACATTCTTACTATTCCTGATAAACATCATCCCCTTGTTAAGCAAGTTCAAGCAAGTTAAGAATTTCCAAAGGCTCTGGATGGAATTTTCTGGCTGTTGACACCCCATTGCTGCTGCCAGCGAGAATGGAGAATTTGGTGTTCAGTTTCTATTGCCTTTTGTGCAGAAGAGTTCTTGAGACTCACAAACATCTGGGGGAAAGAATTTTTCCTCATCTCTGTCTTAAATGAGCAAATCCTTATTTTTAAACAGTGAACCCAAGTTTTAGATTCCCCAACAAGAGGAAGCATCCTCTCCATCCTGTCAATACTGAACAGAATCTTAAAGGTTTTGACCAAGTTGCCTCCTACTCTTCTGAATTCCAGTGAATACAAACCCAAACTCTCCAATCTTTCCTCATAAGAAAACTTGCTGATTCCTGGTATTAGTCTAGTAAACCTCTGTACTGCTTCTAAAAGTTTTACATCTTTCCTTCAATAAGGAGACCAATAATGTATACAATACTCCAGGTATGATCTCACCAACTAAAGCATAATCTCCCTACTTTGTAATCAATTCCCCTCACAATAAATGATAACATGCTATTCGCTTTCCGAATTCTTGTTTGTTTCTGAAGGCTAGTCAAGGCAAATAAATAAATGGAAGGATGAGAAAACTAGTCATCTCTCTCCCCGTCCCCTCCACCCTACTCACCCGCCTCCACACTGTTGAGAATTAACCAGTCAAAGCACGGGAAGTACTCAATTTTCTAAACTTCTGTCACTTGCTAGCAAGGAGAACAAACAGTGAATTTCACTGTTATATTCTATTGATTTGTACAGATAATTAGCAGTTATAGTTAATTACAGCAGATGAGAAATTAGCAACTTTCCAATCCTTCATTTGCATACATATTCCACCAATTATAGCATAGCTTTTTGTACTTCCTTATCCAAAAGAAAACTGTCTCCTTCATTTGCATAACTTTTCATCTTTTTTTTGTATTTGTCTTGGTAACTTATCTTTGTTTCATGCTGTGGCCAAGACCAGGAATGCAGTGTTTATGAAACTGACACAAAGTTAGTCTCGTTCCATGATTACCCAACCACTGACTTTCACCAAGGGCTTCTCTGATAATAAGCCTTTTCCATCCTTGCTGACAGAGCCACTCATTGCAGTTGTTGTAATTTAATTTCCACAATCTCCTGCCTCAACTCCCTCCAGGTGCTCCAACTCTTCCCTGAAGGTAACGCTGAAGGTAGTGAAGATAAGAAGGGAAATCTTGTCCAGAAGGAAGGAAGGTTATACAAAGTAAACAGTATGGTTGGAAATTGCTGAGGCTGTGAGCAGCAAGGCTTGTGGTTCTTAGAAGCTGGATGAATACCGAAAAAGTTTTAATGACCCTACTGATCAGGAAAGGTGAGTGGCATACATCCTTCAGGTTGCATCTGTCACTCTCTGGCCTCCCAGCACTTTCCTGCAAAGTATTCCTCTGACTGACATATCTCACATTTCCATTCATTCCTTTCTCCCTAGGTATATCCATTTGAGTAGCCAGCATTCTCACTCACCCTCATCCTGTTTCCATCTTACACACTATCATTCCCTCACTGTCACTTATTCAATCTTTCAACATAAAACTCATCAGTCCTGGCAACATCCTGGTCAAATCCCAACAAATCTAAAAGCAGTACCAGAACAGGGACATCAAAAATCTTTTATAAATATGAAAAAAAAGAATTGTAGTGCTGATTAGCTGCGAAAAAAAGAAATCAATAAATAAATACTTTGGATACATTTACAGGATGTGAACATCACTGGATGGGATTTATTGCTCATCACTAAGTGCTCCTGAGAAGATAATGGTGAGCTGCGTTCTTGATGTGCAACAATGTGGTGAAAATACTTGCCCAGTGCTGATGAAAGGAGTTTCAGCATTTTGATTCAGCAACAGGAGAGGGACACTGATGTGTCAGAATGGTGTATAATTTGATGGGGAATTAGAGATGGTCATGTTTTCCTGCATCTGCTGTCCTTATCTTTCTCGGTAATGGGGGTTGTGAATTCGAGAGGTGCTATCAAAGAAGCCTTAAAAAGTTGTTGCAGGGAATCTTGTTTATGCTGCAAGCTGTAACTATAATGTGGCATGGATTGAGTAAATGTTTAAGTTGGTAAGTCGGGTTCTGACCTACTTTATCCTCGTTGGGATTGAGCTCCTTAATATTGATGGAGCTGCACTCAACCCAGGCAGAGGAATTATTCCATAAGATTCTTGGAGCTAAAAAAATTGACCCTCATTAATCATCTTGCTTTGTGCTGGATATGGTTCCAGCTACTGGAGGGATTTCTCTCCGATTCCCATTGACTATAAATTTTACTGGGACTGTTCGATGCTACAGTGGCTCCAATGTTGCCTGATGCCAACTGCAGCAGCTTTCATTTTGCCTGTGCAACTCAGCTCTTTTGTCTATGTTTACATCAATGCTACGAAGACTTGGCATTGATATGGGAGAGAACTGTAAAACTGCAAATATTACATAACTAATAAAAAAAGAGTGTGTGATTAACCTGCTATTAAAGGCCAATTAGTCTAGCATCATGTGATGTGAAAACAACTGAAGGCTATTGTGAAGGACAAAATTAATTCTCATTTGGAGAAATATGGTTTAGTAAAAAACAGCCGGCAGAATTGCTAAGAGTAAATGATGTCTAACTTTGTTGGGTTCTTTAATGAACAGAAAGGCTTAATTTATGCAGTGTAACAGACATTTGAATTAAGAGATTAATTCAGAAAGCAGAAGCATATAAAATTAGAGGAACTTGGTGACTTGCATATGAAATTGGTTAAGAATGGATGGCAGAGAGTAATGTAGCAAATGGGAAGAAACTGTTTGCTCAAGAAAATTGGCTGCTAACCAGCGGTCATAAATTTCAAATGATTGGCAAAAAGAATCAGACAAACACTTGAAAAAGACTAATTTGCAGGTTTATGAGAAGGGTTTTGGGGTTTGGCATTGAATTGGATAGCTGATAGCAACCCCACGCTGTAAGATTATTGGCGGGAATCTTTGGCCTTGCCACAGTGTCTTTCACAGAGGTGGTGGAATCTTCTGGTCCCTCCGCTGTCAATCACCCCTTGTTGCCAGGAAACCCAAGGCAGGGATGTGCTATTGGCTGGACCAGAAGATCCCATTGGTGTGAACAGCTAGAATGTTCTGGCATGTATGATCCTATAGTTCTTCAGTCTTGGCGCCAGTAGTAAAGTATTGACTGCTGTAAAAGGAGTCAGTCTTTTCGAACTGAGAGCAATTTTTTCATTCAGAAAGTTGTGAATCTTCTCCACCCATCGAGTTGTGAATGAATATTTTGAATATTTTCAAGAAAGAGATCAATAGACTTTTAGGTTAAAATGAAAGAATTTGGGTGAAAGGGGATTGTCCATGTCGATGAGATGGAATTGATCAACTATGAGTTAGTTGAATGGCAGAGTGGACTTGAAAGACGAAATAATCTCCTGCATCTCGTATTTCTCATGTTCTTCAAAAAATTTGCATTTCACTCCTATTTTTATGACACAATGTAAATGTTGAAGTTTGTCAAAGATCAACAATGTAGAATGACAATCAGCTGCCGAGCGTTGAATTTTGAAACAGATAATCTTTTGCAGATTTAAGGCAAGGAATAAAATACTTCTGTGTTTGAAAGATAGTATAATTGGATGATATTGATTCATAGAATCTCTACAGTGCAAAAGGAGGCCATTCAGCCTATTGAATCTGCACCGATCACAATCCCACCTAAGCTTTATTCCTGTAACCTCTCATATTTACCGTGCTAATCCCCTGACACTAAGGTTAATTTAGCATGGCCAATCAACCTAAGTCGCACGTGTTTGGAGTGTGGAAGGAAAATGGAACATCCGGAGGAAACACACATAGACACGGAGAGAATGTGCAGACTTCATACAGACAGTGACCTGTGGCCGGAATTGAACCCAGGTCCCTAGTGCTGTGAGGCAGCAATGCTAACCACCGTGCCACCCCGGCATATATTACTTAAGTCCATAGAAATGAAGATAAGGAGAGGGAGATAACCGATGTCTAAAACTACAATCTTCACTTTACACTATTACTCAAAAAGAGTGGATTTTTATGAGCTGAGATATAGATTACAAAAGCAAGAAAGTCATGTTGGAGTTGTATAGAACTTTAGTGAGACTGAAGTACTGTGTGCAGTTGTGGTCACCACGTTATTTGATTTGATTTATTATTCTCACAAGTATTAACATACAGTGAAAAGTATTGTTTCTTATGTGCTATACAGACAAAACATACCATTCACAAAGAATGAAATAAAAGAGTGCAGAATGTTATGTTATAGTCGTAACTATTATCAAAGGACGTGATTGCATTGAAGGGGATGCGGGGGATATTCACCAGGATGCTGCCTGGGATGGAACCTTTAAGAGAGGCTGGATAGGCTTGGGTTGTTTTTGTTGGAGCAGAGAAGACTGAAGATCGACTTGATTGAGGTCTACAAGATTATGAGGGGAATGAAGATAATGAGTTGATAAAGAGTAATTGTTCTCCTTAGCTGAAGAGTCAGTCGTAAGGGAACATGGGCTCAAGTTGAGGAGCAGGAAGTTTAAGAGGGATGTGAGGAAAATCTTTTTTCGCCAACAGGATGGTGACAGTCTGGAATGCGCTGCCTAGGAAGGTGGGAGAGACAGATTGCCTCACATCCTAAAAAAATTTTTGGATGAGCACTTGGCACATTGTAACTTTCAAGGCTATGGGCCAAATGCTGATAAATGGGATCAGGTGGGAGTTCCAGTGTTTCTCACACGCTGGTGCTGAAGGGCTTCTTCTGCATTGCATGATTCTATAACAATAACTGGACTTTTTTAATGTAATTGAACATCCCAAGATTCTTCACAGGATCACTTTAAAATAAGGTCATTTTAAGCTACATAAAAATATATTTTTAGACAATAACTGCTTCTATCTGATACATTATATTAACCGTTAGGATGGTAAAAAGATGCTAGTTACTTACTGCTCCATCTGGACCTGAGATAGGTGGATGGACTGTCTCCCCATTTCAACTGCGTAGATATTTGGAATGTGCAAATCAGGATTAAGTGACAAATATAGGATTCCAATTTCAATTAGATGACAGAAGTGGACCATTCATACCACATGCATCATCCATTTGTATCAATTGGTTGGTGGCGGAATCCATCTTTCAGCAGGTCAGAAGGATGGTGGAGAGACTGCAGCAATCCAGGCAGGTTAACGGTGTGCTCTGTCGAGGGATGGCCTGCCTCTGGGGGGGTTGGGGGAGCGGTCTGCCTCCCAAGGGGTTCAGATCGTGGGGGTCCAGGTCTGCCAGGGTGGTCTGCAAAAAGGTGTTCGAGGAAGATGGGCTTCAGAGGTTCTCCTGCAGAATAGGGAATCTGCTTCGGATTTTTATTGTGCAGGTTGATAGCAGCGCGGATCTGGAATGGACCCGAAGACGATAAAATGGGATTTGGCAGTAGAGTTGGGCGCGCAGTTCATTAAGTCGATTTAATGCATGCTAATACATTTAAATTGTCAGGTCGCCCGATTGGGGCATGGACCAAATTCGCACTCAAATCGGGTGTCGCTAAAGCGTTATCTGCTCGGCTTCGGGTGCAGATCGTGTTACAGGCCTGACGCCTTGGTAAAATCGGGACCAATGACCCAAGCCAAGAATTCAATCAGGGTCCCTGGTGCTGAGAGGCAGCAGTGCTAACCATTCTGCCAACTCCGCACTATGGTCGTGTCTTCCTCAAATGCTCTATGTGCAATAGCTGAAAAATGTCTCAACATTTGAATAGTTGGCATCAGAAGATTCTGCTCTTTATGTCCAACATTGCGCAGTCAATTTCCTGAAGGACTGCTTCAGGTATATGACAAAGAAGCAGTAATCATGGAGCAATTCAACAGTACGCACAATTGCTGAGGGGGAGAAACAGTCTCTACGCAACATCAGTTTCGATAGCACAAAGAGAATCATGACGTCATTTCACTCACTAGCAGAAAATCACACATATTTGCAACACACATGCCACAACAATGGTTCAAATTTTATTTATATTTAAAAGAGCTATAATTTGGATCATAAAACTATGAATTTTATTATTTATTAATTCCAGCACAGTTTTGAATGAAGATATGTTAAAAATATGAATTCTGCTCCTGATATGGGTAAAATAAATCAGGTGATGCAGATCTTTCTCTATGTTAATGACTAGTATAAATTACCTCAGATCTGCACTTAGTATGCTGACCATAAACACAAGAAAACAAAAAAATAAATCCCCTACCCAAGTCAGTGAGAAGACATTCATTCAATTATTAGACAATGATTTCTTCCATCACTTCCCATTTATAATGCCAATTCTGCAAATTGGGAAGATCAAAAGAGAATAATGTGACACTGTCTGACTGATATTGCCTGAAAGTAATTTGCTTTTGAGTTCATTGTACATCAGTTTTATTGCTGAATAACAGAGGCCTGTCACATTTGTGCTCAAATTAGTATCTTTCTTGCCAATAGAATTCTTGAAATACAGAGGGCTGGATTCTCTGATCTTGCGTGCAAACTGGGATTCTCAGGACCCACTGCATGAATGGCAACTTGGCTGAATGCCAACTTTTCCATTCCTGTTGGAAGCAACAGTGGAGTGTGAATGGCTGAAGAATTCCAGGCAGGATTTCAAGATATGTTTTTACCAAAGACTAAATAGAATTAAAAGTTCTGCTCTGATAAATGCAACGTAAAACTGTCCATGTCTAAAAACTGATAAAAGAATGTAGATGCAAATGTTGTCAAGCGCTGGTATAAGTGACTTGTTTATGGTTGTACAATAGGAAAGTCTAATTGGGAATTGATTTCTCTGGAGTTGAAAAAAACAGGTTTACATTTGAATGGCTAAAAATGATTTGAGTGTTATAATTCCAACACCTGATATTGAAGAAAACGGCTTCTTAGGAGTTTCAAGCTTCACAGGATGTTTATAACTCTCCTTCCTTGAATCTAAAGTCTGTGTAGAGCATGGCCATTGGAATTAAAATGTGTAAAAACTCTGGAGACTAGACCGAAACTATAAACTGTTACCTCCTTCTTTGTCTATAGAATCAACATTGACGGTTTTAATTCATCTAATTACTTTTCAAATGTTTTTTCATTCAGATCAAGTAAATCTTTGTTTAGCACAAAGAATAATTTTTGATTGATAAGATGTGTCAAATCATTGCTCCTGTTATTTTTCCACATTTGACTGATTCCACCTGTCCCACGCTTTCTCTATCCCACTTTTGCCATCCTTGTTTCTCTCATCAATCCCATTGTCCTCAAGAACAATCTCTCCAGTGCTGGGTTGGCTTTGTTGTTTTGCTCCCCTGAATTTACAATGATTTTGATTTCCTCCAACTCCTCCCTCACTCTGTCACCCCACCACCAAAATTTGCAGCCACAGATGTCACATGCCCCAGTCCTCCATGTTGACCATCTTCTTCCACGGACTTGAGGCACTCGCACACTAAATAAATCAACCAATAGATGCATCTCTTAAACTAACTAAAGACAGACAAACAGTACATATCCTCACAGTTCTGAGATGAGAAATCAGCTCTATCTCAGTCAGCGAATGCCAAGAACAGTTTGAAATATTTTATGATGTGAAAGGTACTTTACGATAGAAATTTGTTGAAATTGGGTCATGGAAAGTGGGGAATATCCTGCATGTTTAAGCATCAGGACAAAGTTAACTGACGTCAGCCATTGTGCTAGTTGAATCTGCAATGGCTCACTGCAATCAGAGGTTAGACAGGGAAATAAGTCAGCTCTGAATACCAATCCTGATCATTTACCAATCAACATATTGAAAAAGGGACTTGTGTCGCTGTGGCATGATGACTGGGTAAGTTGGATATCTTTCCAGAACTGTATGTGAAGAATGTGAATAAATGTCCAAAGTGTTGCCATGGAGCTGTGAGAGAAAAATATCCTAATACTCCAGAGCCGGTCTCAATTCACAATGAATGTAAGCATAGACAACATACTTTCTACTTCTAACCTTTGCATACTCATATCACTCCATAAACTCTATATCCAGTACTACATGGTGATATTGATGTATGTATGTATTGAATCTATGTAATAAGCCACTTTTCCATTTTCGCATAACTGGATTTGTTCTATGAAACATCACTAAACAGTTCAAAATTATGCCTTTGGCAATTAAAGACCCCAGTCAATTTTAAAATTAACTGCTAAGTACTTCTCCTTTGGTTAAATTGTTTCTTACACAGATCCTGTATACAAACACCAGAACACGGACACATGACATGAAAATCTCTATCTTGCTGCAATTGGTGCCTCACATGTTAAAATCTAAGTGATATAAACACACCATTGTGCATACAACGGCTGCTGATCTAAAGTCTTCATTTGCATATCATGTCACATGCATATGGCAAATCACAGGGTACAAAGATATTTATCCAAAAAGTGTGAGTGTAAAGAGGGAACCACTGTGTCCAAATAATAAGCTGCTATTAACCAGTAGCACTTATCTCTCTTCTCGGGAAATGATGTGTGACTCAATCCGGTGATGAACAGGAAGCAGGAGGTGGGAGATATTAAAGCCTGAGGAGGCAGCAATAGAGCAATTAATGAGTAATGAAACAAGAAAAAGAACTGATGATATAATTATGAGGTTAAGATGGCACCGAAGCGAGATGACTTCTTGCAAGCTGTGTCCAGCATATCTCCTAATTCTATCTTTTATTCTTGTTCTATGCTTCTATTGTAACACTACACTCTGCACTCTCTCTTTTCCTTCAGCATGAATGTATGCTTTGTCTATACAGCGCTCAAGAAACAATACTTTTCATTGTATACTAATACATATGACAATAATAAATCAAATCAAATGCCTACAAGATCTGATCTTGTGATATCTGACTTTAAAAATGATCTCATCTCAATCTTAAGTAAGTTCTACAGCATGTTTAAAGCAGTGAGGGGAAATATTTTATGGACCATTTGGATTTGTTCTATGAAATCTCATGGGGTTCATATTTCAGAAAAACCCCATTGAAATCTTACACTGCCAAAGGAGGCCATTCGGCCCATTGAGTCTGCACCGACAATATTCCCACCCAAGCCCTATTCCCCTCATTCCACACATTTACCTTCTCATCTCCCTGATACTAAGGGATAATTTAGCATGGCCATGGCCAATCAACCCAACCCGCATATTTTTGTTCTATGCGAGGAAACTGGAGCATCTGGAGGAAGCCCACATAGCTTCCTTACAATTTTGGACATTTCAACAGGAAGGAGTGAAAAATTTGCTGAAGAGATTGGTCAGCAGCTCCCTATGATTGCTGCCATTTTTGGGATTTTCTACCAAATGTTACAACAACTGTTGATTATGCTCTGTCCAAAGCATGATTGGTGTGGACAAATTGTGTGACAAATGAAAAAGTGGCTTCATACATAACTTTTCTGGATATAAAGAACGTGTGTTACTGGTATTCAATGGCAGGTGGTAAAGGATTTGCATTCCAAAAGATCCTTTGATTGCAGGTCACTTTTCACAGAACAATTTTTCAACTTTGTTTTAAATAACTAGACCTTCCTCTTTAGCTAGTCTGCAGGTAGTTGACTGTGTTGCATTGCTACAAGTTTTTGAGACCCAGCGGCTGGAATTTTCTGAGCTCGTATGCACTGCTCTGGCTGTCAGCAAGTGTGAAGAATTTGGTGCTCAGCCAAAACTCCATTCACCACAGCAGCACCAGAGAATCCCAGCCATGGGAGAGGTCAAAGATTTCTGACGACTTGTTTTATCCCATCTTCCTGCTCCCACACCCAGCGAGTTTCTGGGAATAATTTTGAATTCTACTGGAAGAGTGAGGCTGATCCTCAAAATACCCACACTGGAAGAATTGGTGGGGAAATCACACTGATGTTGTTTGTCAACCACAAAATATCTTACCTTGAAAGATAGAAATCAACGGTCCCATTTATTTGAATAGATCTGAAGTTGAGGGTGCTTGATGTTCTCATTTCAGTGTGGCAACAGAACCAGGAGCAGCTCTTTTCTAAATGCCAAGCCCCAGAATTAAAAGTCACATGGTTTGCTCTTAAAATGAAGGGATTAGTGAGGTACAGTAAGCAGTAATTCTGTTCAGCTACTCAACAACAGTCACCTTGCTGCTTTTTTATGTCACTCATCTTAAAAGAACCATGTCACACAACCCCTGGCAACAAGGTGGCTTCAGTTACTATGGCAACTCTGCAGCTGGTTTCTTACCGTGAATGCTTTTAGCCACATCACTCAGAGCAGCACCATTCCGCGGTGACTTTTTATAATCTTGCATTTTATTTACTCATGAATATTCAGCAGTCTAACCAATGTCAGAATCCCTTACCTACTCTCTGTAAAACAACATCCTTCATCCAAATAGAAAGACAGATCCTAATTTAAGTTTTCCTTTTGTGTGGGCTGTTTCTGTGGTGTTACTGAGATTGAAGTGATGTATGAATGTAAGGATCTCAATGCATTTGGACTTCATTTACAGACCAATGTGAACATAATGTGCTAGCATTGATCCCAGGTTCACTTTCCAATCTCTTGACAATGTATAAAATCTGTGTAAGCTTCAACCTACCCTCATTGCAGATGTCAGATGATTCTTTAGCAACCAGAGACCAATTTCAATAAACAAGCTGATTTAAAATAATAACTCCTCACACAAGCTTAGTGTAAACTAACCAATGTCCAAACCTCTGGTAATATAAAGCTGCTGTCCAGGGAGGACACACTGGGATCTGGATATAGCAGCTCTCAAGGTACTTCTGTTCGATCCAATAAAGCCACTGCACAATCTTAATTCTTATATATCTCATTTGTTGTGATCAATTGCTCCAAAGTGTAGAAATTACCATAAATGGTACCAATACTTCTTGGTCCACTTTGCAGGGCAGTGGAAACTAACAGCAATATCTACCATCTCAGCCAATCTCACAAATGACTGGCCGGTAAGGTAACCAAACAATTTTGTGTGGTTAAGACAAGATCAGCATCATTGGAAATGACAGCAACACCATGGACAGAAAGCATAAGCAAATTACAGAGAGGACAACAAGTTCAAAAGTTCACATGTAAATGTCCCATCTTTGTGAGGAGTCCTTGAGTTGTGTTGAGATGAATTATCAACAGGAACAGTACAGTTAAAGCATTAGCATGATTCTTGATTGTAAGGTTTACTACCAGCTGACAATTTAAAGGCATTATTATGTCACATAAATCCCTGAGCAGCAGTTCACAATTCACCAACTGTAATTAACCACTACAAGACTCCAATTTCACAAGGCCAGAATCTTGATTGTTGGCTCAGCAGTTTCTTTAATTAATGATATGACAAGAA
The DNA here is from genome assembly GCA_024679065.1 of Sphyrna mokarran. Taxonomy (NCBI): domain Eukaryota; kingdom Metazoa; phylum Chordata; class Chondrichthyes; order Carcharhiniformes; family Carcharhinidae; genus Sphyrna; species Sphyrna mokarran. The sequence continues at coordinate 36,171,359 of JAGIQG010000012.1, read as the reverse complement.
AATGGTGGTGATTCGTATTTATTGGTAATGACAGTTCTGAAACTGAAGGAATATGGCAGGAAGTAAAATGATTTATGCTATGCCTGTTGTAGGCTGCGTGATGACACCATTATAGTGTAACCAGAAAAATAACTTCCTCTTGTGCTAGTCAAACACCTTGGTCACAATTTATGCGCTGAACTACTTCTTCCTGCAGCTTCATTTGTCTATTGAATATGCATCTGAACAGTCTGAAACCAAAGTTCACTCAAGTCTCCTTTCAACAATTGTTTCAAAACTTAATTGAAGAAAAGTGTTTCACAAACCAGCAGTCCTCAACTGTGCAAATCAGTAATTCTGGTTTACCTTCTTCTTACATGTGCCACTCAGAAAAACAAACCCACTTCCAAATATTTAAATAGTTTTCCAATAGTTTTCTTTAGATAATCAATGTCAATTTGATTTTTTTTCCTGACAGTTCTATGATGCTGTTAATAAGGAATATAGAAGCCAGTTCTTTATATCTCCTGCAACATGCACTTTTGAATGCTATGTAGTCAAATAGATATTTATTAATAGTTTCTAGATATACCTTTCTTCCAACTTTAAGTTATAAATAAATCAAGCAGTAAAAATGGAAATTGACGGAGTGGTAGCATGCCCCTTTAAGGGGCAAGTTCTCTGAGATTAATGCAACCTGTTTGGCCAATGGGGCAGGAGCACGCAAATCCTGGTGCTGAATTTGGCTTTCTCTTGCCACCTGCGAGTCTGGAATGATGGATTACAGAAGCCTTTAAATCACTCTCTGTATATAGTTACTTACCTTAATAAACTGGGCATTCGTTAATCTACTTAGTGGTCGCCTGTTTACATTTGGTGACAAGGATTAGAGTGCCTTCCTAACAGCTGGCAGTAGGAATCGGGAGGCCAGACTATGCGTGGAAACCTTTCTGAAGCAAACTTGTTCAGCAGTCTGAGAGTGGAAAACCGGATCCACTGGACGCCAGCATGGAGCAGTGGGTGCAATGTGTCCTATTTTTTAAAAAAGGCAATGAAATCAGGGAAGAAAGGAGTAGGTAATTCTATTAACAGCCTGCCATGCTCCAACCTGAAGCCTGATAAAGGGCCTGACTTCTCCAGATGTCCCCAACTCCAAAACTCCCGAGGAGCTTGTGGAATTAATCAAGTGATATTATGACCAAACCTTCAGTCATAATGAGGTGATACAAATTTAATTTGGTAGCAAGGGTAACAGGAGAATCAATAGATCCATTTGTGATGTACCTAAGACAAATGATGAACAATAAGGGTTTGGGAGTGCACAGAAGGACATATTGAGAGAGTGAAAGGCTAGTCTGTGGTGATAACAACATGACAATACAAAATAAATTACTAGTAGAGGCACAGATTAATTTGAAGAAGGCACTAAATGTCACTTAGATTATAGAAGTGCCGCAACGGGTGAGGAGCAGAATGGATCTGCAAGCAGGTGAGGTGCACCAAGTTTGGCGGGAAGCTGTTGATAGTCGAGATGCCAGGGAGGAGTGTGCAGAGACTTGGAGCAAAACAGAGTGCAGAGGTACAGGGAATTTGGTCCATAGACCAGAAGCTATAAAGAATGCAATCTGTGTGTGGGTGATTACCCCCAAGAGAAACGTAAATTCAAATAAGTTGCATGTTATGCCCACAATATGAGGGGCACACTAGGAGTAAATGGATGACTAAGCAGAGCCTACCGGGATCTAGCAAAAATAATTCCACCTCCTGTGCAATGTTAAGAATAACTCTGAAGATGATTCTGAAGTATACAGGGTTAAACAACATTAAGATAAATGATTTGGTATATGTAAAGAATTATAGCACTGGTCCCAATTGGATTCCTGGAACAGTCATAGCCAGAACAATCCCAGTGTTCTATTAATTAGTTGTCCAAGTTAAAAGGGTAAAGAAACATGTGGATAATTTGAAAAGCAGAGAATTGCAGACAGAACGCCCCCTAGTATGCCTGCCAGTGATATTGCTCCAGATGAAAGTAATATTGCAGCAAGCTACGAGGAAGAACCAAGTAACGTTCCTAGAGGAACTAGAGAAATTATCAGCAATGACACACAGTCACAAGAGTCAACCCATTGAGGTTCAAAGCAAAGTTACCTATACTGCCAGAGACCTGCTAGTGAATTACAGAGCTCTCAAAGGATCGGGAAGTCCCTGGGCTGACTTACCTCATAAGGTATATGTTTGCGATCCATTTGTTGCACAACATTATTATTATATTTCATTTTTATAAGAATGGGTTAATCAGGAATTAAAGGGGGAGGGATTTAGGAGCATACCCCTTGAAGGAGTGTGTTCTTGGACAGTCCTGTGATCTATTTGGCCAACTGAGTCAGACAGCATGAATTCTGGGACTGAGTGCACGTTTGTCTTTCCAGTTAGGAGTCTGGAGTCATGGAGCGCAGTAGTCTTTATATCACTCTCTGTACATCGTTAAATAAATAATTAATAAACCACTCAGTCATTAGACAAATTGGTTGACAATTGTCTGTGTAAGATATTATAGAGAGTAACCTGTTACTACTTAGGGAAACAAACAGGATGAAGCTGTGAATGCTGAGAGGGACTAATATCTGTTGGTGGCACCATGTTCCACTTTACAAGGCCTTTTCACCAACTACAAAGAACACAAATACCTACAGTTTCCTGCCCTTTTTGCACTTACCCTTTTTCTCTTATTTATTATTTAAATGTTTTAATCTAGAATTTACCATCTCTCCAGCCAGCTCTTTGAAAGATGTAGTGAGGAAAGCCCATGTCTCTGTCCTTTCCCTATATTCCTTCAAATCTTTATGCAATTATCATTTGAAAGTTATCATTGAAACTGCTTTCACCATCCTTTCAGTAGTGCAGGCCAGATCATAGAACTCATTGTGTGAAATAAATTCCCTTCACCTTACCTCTCCCTTTTTCCAATTAACATAAATTTATATCTCTGCTTACTGACAATTATGTCACTGGGAAAGGTTCTCAATTACTGAATTAAAACCTGCTCAAAGGGGAAGCATCCTCACTTCTCCATGTAATGAGAGATCTCCCTCCTTCGGGGCATTTGTTAAGTCAACTCGGCAATTTAAGGCCTTCAAATCCTTCCTAAAGTATGGTAATGAAATTAAATACAATACTCCTGTTGGAGCCAAATCAATGATTTGCAAAGAATTAGCATAATTTTTTTGCCCTTGTATCCTGTTTAGCTATCTGTAAAGCCAAGATGCCATCTACCTTTTTAAGAACCTGATCAACTTGCCCTGATTGAAAAATCTGTACATGTCCACTTTCAGATCTTGCCATTCCTGTTACCCTCTTTAAATTGGAACCATTTTGTTTCTATTATATGTCCTCATTTTCCCTACCAAAATGCATCCCTTCACACTTCTCTGCCTTAATTTTCATCTGCCATCAGCCTGCCTTTTCACCAAACTGTCTATGTCCTCTTTAAGTTTGCTACTATTCTCCTCACTCCTTCCTATTTTTCTGACTTTGCAAGCTTTGAAATTGTGCTTTTTCTATCCAAGCTCAGATTATTGGTATATCTAGAACAGCAGTGGGGGGTGAGACACGATTTTATGCACCCCTCCAATCTGACCTCGACTCTCTGTTTTTTGTTCCCTATTGCCATTGTGCCTTTAATCCCATAGGCTTCAATTTTGCTAATAAGTCCATTATGTGCTACTTTATCAAACTCCTTTTGACAGTCCTTATATGTAATAGCAAATATACTGCCTTGTTATAACAGGGTGAGTACAGGTGCAAGGCTTTTTATCCCTTTTCATCAAATCCCTACAGAGTAGAAGTAGGCCATTCAGCCCATCAAGCCCTTACCAACTATCCCATCCAAGCCTTATCCCTGTAACCACATGTATTTACCACATTTTACTCCCACTCTTGTTGAACTTAATGGTTTTTGGAAATTTATAAGCAGTCATATCCCAATTTAGAGTATGTACTTAACTGATTACATTGATTGCAAAGAACTCAGACTGGCTTTCTAGAGTTTAATCACATAAGGGGTTAGGTTTTATCATGCTAACTATTCACCAAGGTAAAACTATTAAAATATCAAAAGAAGTAAATATGCTGTCACGATTCACGCACATACACAAACATGCAAAAATAAAAGATATGAAGTAGAAGAGTTTAACTATTGGCCAAATTAATGTTCAATGATAAAAAATTGAATATTTAGCATCAGACATCAATATACTTCTAGAACACCTCCTCTCCATTCATACAGAATGGAACTTGACTTTGACTTTTTGGAATGTTTGATTAAAAGATGCAAAGAAAATACATGGACACTCATCCACACTTATTGTTAAGGTTATACTATAAGGTTATAGTTTTTGGTATCCAGATACTTAAACAGAATTAGATTCTAAATAACATAAGAACATAAGAAACAGGAGCAGGAATAGGCCATATATCCCCTCGAGCCCACCCGCATTCAATAAGATCATGACTGATCTGAAGTGGATCAGTTCCACTTACCCGCTTTCTTCTCATAACCCTTAATTTCTCTGTCTATCAGAAACCTATCTACCTGTGAATTAAATATATCCAGCGAGGTAGCCTCCACCACTTCAACAGGCAGAGAATTCCAAAAATTCACTACCCTTTGAGTGAAGAAGTTCCTCCTTAACTCCGACCTAAACCACGCACCTCCCCCCCCCCCCCCCCACCTTATTTTGAGGCTGTGCCCTCTAGTTCTGCTATCCTTTCTAAGCGGGAAGAAGCTCTCTACCTCTATCCTATCCATCCCCTTCATTATCTTATATGTCTCTATAAGATCCCCCCTCAACCTTCTAAACTCCAACAAGTACAAACCTAGTCTACTCAATCTCTCCTCATAGGCTAACCCCTTCATTTCCCGTATCAGCCTAGTGAACCTTCTCTGTACTCCCTCCAAGGCCAATATATTCTTCCGCAAATTCAGCGACCAAAACTGCACACAATTCTCCAGCTGCGCCCTCACTAGTACCCTGTACAATTGCAACAAGACCTCCCTACTTATGTATTCTATCCCCCTAGCTATAAAGGCCAACATCCCATTCGTCTTCTTGATCACCTGCTGCACCTGCAGACTGGGTTTTTGTGATTCATGTACAAGGACTCCCAGGCCCCTCTGCACCATAACATGCTGCAGCTTTTCACTTTTTAAATAATAATCCCTTCTATTATTATTTCTACCAAAGTGGATAACCTCACACTTGCTAACATTATACTCCATGTCGTCACTTGGCTTCTTTTCTCTGGTGGCAGGTTATAAATAAGACATTTCTTTATTGGAAAAGGTTGCAGCAGAGTTCTGAATTTTCTTTGTCTTTTGGGGTAAGGCATAAAGTATAAGATTGTGTCTGAATCTCATCTCTGCTCCTTTTATTCAAATTGTGTGTATGTATTGTCTAAAGGTTTTCACAGGCTGTTAGCTGCCAGCTTACTGGTTATGTATGGAAACAGGGGGATTCTAGAGCTCCCCTTGACCCCATCCAAAGACTACTTAACAGAATTGTTCTTACTGTGCAAATGGCATTGTCTGGTCTACTCTACTTAGTTTTAACCTTTCACTTTATAGAAACAATATGCAGGGATATGGGGAAAAGGCAGGGGAATGACACCAAACCATGATGCTCATTTGGAGAGCTGGTGCAGACATGATGGGCCAAATGGCACTGTAACAATTCTGTGATGTTGTCCACCTATATAACCATGGATTTATTAGCTTAAACGCAGACATCATTACAAATGTGATTGCTTAGAAGCCAGTGGACTGTAATTTGATTTTAAGTTCTGGAAAGGGGTCCGGACTTCCTTCCTGCAGCTCACCTGTAATGGATTGTGAATCTTCATTGCTGAGTTTGTTGGGATTTAAAACTTTTTGATTTGATTTACTAGTGGATAACTCTGCATGGATTTCCCTGATACATTTCTTATGATCTCCACAAGAGTTGCCCATTTTGGAATTAGCTCCCTCCCCTTTCTCTGTTTTCTTAGAAATGGGTTTTCCTCCAACGTGTTCCATGTCTGCTGAAATACCACTGACCCAGATGGCTGTTCAGCTCCTGCTGTTCTCCATTGTGGCTCTCAACTAAGTAAGGATTTCCCTCACTATAATTTGCTTGTTTGGGAACTTCCCTGATCCCTGTTTACATCTGAAAAGGAAGTGTGCCTCCCAATCCAATTTCTGGCCACTTCATCTTTTTTTAAATTCCACATGTGTTTCCTTGCCCTTTTTAATTTAATGTTCCTGGCTTCAGCTTTTTGAGTTTCTGAAGATTTTATTTTAACTCTTCCTAACATTGTTAGCCTGAGTGCAACTTTTTTTGACTCAACAGGTTCATTTCTATTTCTTTCTAATATTGCTCTCCTAGTCCTGGCCTCTACTGACTGAACTGGTTTTCTCTTAACCACTTCAGGTTGATCTGCACAGGCTCAGTAGGCTGAATGGACTCCATCTGCACTGTAGGGGTTCTATGATTCAACCTTCAAGGCTGGATGTGCCAATCCAGTGTATACTGTTAACTTTTTAAAACTGAGGGCTTTCTTAAATTTAAACGGTTAAGGGGTTTAACCATCCAGATAAAATATCAAAAAAGATATGAATACATAATGAGGCTTCGCTAAGAACTCAGACATCCACTAGAATGTTGAAATAATTGCACCCCAGGGAAAACGTTGCTTGGCTGACAGTTCTGTCAATTTCACAAAGCTTATTTACACAATACAGAGATTTCAAGTACTTGCAGTTTCTGCTATTGATGTTTGTAATGATCTATATGATTGATACTTTTATTGAGCTATAATAAAAGCAACATGTATGAATAAATTATTAGATTTAAAACTTGTTCTATTGTCACAATAGGATTAATAACTTCTACGTAGCATGTATTGTGAGTAAATGAGCATGGAAGTGCAGTAGTTTAGCATAGAGGGCACTTTTTGAAAAAGTGACCAAAGAGGTGGATGGGGGTAAGGCAGTTGATGTGGTATATATGGACTTTTAGTAAGGCGTTCGATAAGGTGGCCCATGGAAGGCTTCTGCAGAAAATGCAGACGTATGGGATAGAGGGTGATTTAGCTAATTGGATTAGGAATTGGCTAGCAGATAGAAGACAGAGGGTGGTGGTTGATGGGAGATATTTGTCGTGGAGTTCGGTTACAAGTGGTGTACCTCAGGGATCTGTTTTGGGGCCCCTGCTGTTTGTAATTTTTATAAATGATCTGGATGAGGATATTGAAGGATGGATTAGTGAATTTGCGGATGACACTAAAGTCGGTGGAGTGGTAGATGGTGAAGAGGGGTGTTATAGTTTGCAGAGAGACTTGGACAAGTTGCAAAGCTGGGCCGAGAAGTGGCAAATGGAGTTTAATGTGGAAAAATGTGAGGTAATGCACTTTGGCAGGAATAATAAATGTGTAGAGTATAGGGCTAATGGTAGGATTCTTAATAGTGTTGATGAACAGAGGGATCTTGGTGTATTTGTGCATAGATCCCTGAAAGTAGGCAGTCAAGTCGATAAGGTTGTTAAGAAGGCATATGGAGTCTTAGCTTTTATTGGTAGGGGGATTGAATTTCGGAGCCGCAACGTCATGTTGCAACTGTACAAAACTCTAGTGCGGCCGCACTTGGAGTATTGTGTGCAGTTCTGGTCCCCGCATTATAAGAAAGATGTGGAGGCATTGGAGAGGGTACAGAGGAGGTTTACCAGGATGTTGCCTGGTATGGAGGGCAGGTCTTATGAGGAGAGGCTGAGGGATTTGAGGTTGTTTTCGTTAGAAAGGAGGCGGCTAAGAGGTGACCTTATCGAAACATATAAGATGATTAGAGGTTTAGATAGGGTGGACAGTGATAGCCTTTTTCCTAGGATGGAGAAAGTTAGCACGAGGGGACACAGCTTTAAATTAAGGGGTGATAGTTATAGGACGGATATCAGAGGTAGGTTCTTTACCCAAAGGGTGGTTCGGGAGTGGAATGCCCTGCCTGCAGCAGTTGTAGATGCGCCAAGTTTGGTGGCGTTTAAGAGGTTAGTTGATAAGTTTATGGAAGAGAAGGGAATGGTTTAGTTTGGAGGGTCATTGCTTTTTTCATAATTGGTCGGCGCAACATCAAAGGCCGAAGGGCCTGTTCTGCGCTGTAATGTTCTATGTTCTATGAGGAACCATGGGTGTGAGTGGAAGGAATGAATAGCAAGGGACGTGTATGGGAGATGAGGTGCTGTGACAGGGGAGATTTTAGGTGGCCCTGATGTTTTATTATCACTGGGAGAGAGTCCCAAAGCACCTAGACATGACCATAACCAGCCCTTTTCTGCACCCAGTAGCCACTGTAGCTGCCTTCTTCTAAGAGAGGAGAAACCATTACTGTCAACCTTGCACCACCAGGAGGTTTACCAGGATGTTGCCTGGTATGGAGGGCAGATCTTATGAAGAGAGGCTGAGGGATTTGAGGTTGTTTTCTTTAGAAAGAAGGCGGCTAAGAGGAGACCTTATTGAAACATATAAGATGATTAGAGGTTTAGATAGGGTGGACAGTGATAGCCTTTTTCCTAGGATGGAGAAAGCTAGCACGAGGGGACATAGCTTTAAATTAAGGGGTGGTGGTTTTAGGACAGATGTCAGAGGTAGGTTCTTTACCCAGAGGGTGGTAAGGGTATGGAATGCCTTGCCTGCGTCAGTTGTAGATGCGCCAAGTTTGGTGGCGTTTAAGAGGTTAGTAGATAAGTTTATGGATGAAAAGGGAATGGTTTAGGTTAGAGGGTCATTGCTTTTTCTTAATTGGTCGGTGCAACATCGAAGGCCGAAGGGCCTGTTCTGCGCTGTAATGTTCTACGTTCTACTCCCCCACCTTGAACGAAAGTCCAAACTTTGCTTTCTGCAAGGTGAGCTCTCCAAGCCACAAAAATTCCCAACTCCGCTGCTACCTCGAAGATGAAAATCCTGCCTTTGATATCTGCAATCTCCAGTAGCATTCCCACATCAAAAGGAGAATCAAAGAATGTGTCCAAAATTCTCTGCTACATCAATCTGCACCTCATTCAGCAATCTGGGATGCATTTTATTTGGAGCAGCTGACTTTTATCTTCCTTTGAGCACTGCCAACTGTTTAATATTTCTTCTGACTACTTTGCTCACTAACTTTACTTGCACTCAGTGCATTTATACTCCTGCACTCCAGACCTACAATCATCTGCATTGTATTTCATCCCTCTGATCCCCCTGGATAGTATCAAAAATAGGAATGTCAGTACGATCTTTGCTGAATTCATCTGATTCATTAAAATCATTGTAACAGTGCTACAACTCAGCTAAAGCATCATAAACCAGAAGCTAAACTTGAGATTTTCTCTATCAATAATTATTTTTATTATTTAGCCACAGGAAATGATGAATTTTAAAGTGCATTTGAATGTGCTTTATCATGTCATGTTTGAACAAGAGTCAAATATACCTGGTGGTTTTACTAAGGACATTTTCTGAGGCATGAAGAAGACTTCAGAAAAGATCCATCTTCCATAGTTTCTATGCAATGCTAATTTTAAAAGACTATGACTGATATTGAAAGGAAAATGCAGACTAAGCCCACAAATTCTAATGCAGCACATAATCATTAACATCCACTTAGTGTGCTCAGCTCCTTCTCATACTGAACACTTGAAGAGACAGACTCTATTTACCAACACTTCTGTCACTGGAAGCAATGGACCCAGTTTTACACAAGTGAATAGATTTTGAATGAGTTAAAATGTCGCTGGTGTTTCTTCTTTACTCTATCAAAACCACTTGTGATTTTGCACGTCCCAATCAAGAGCCTCGTAATCTAAACCACTCTACAAAGAACAACCCTAACTTTCCCAGGCTTCCACATGACTGAATCCTCACCCCCAATAACTTTGTCGCAAATCTCTTCTGTATCCACTCCAAGGCCATGATGTGTGGAACATAGAAATGAACACATATTCCAACAGAAACCTTAACAATATTTCATAAAAGTTTATCATAACTTTCTTGCTTTAGTGATTTGTTCCTCTATTTGTAAAGTCAAAGGTCCTATAGCATTTCAAAAAAAAATCAGCTTTCTTAATTCATCCTGCCCACCTTCAAAGGTTTGTGCATTTAAACCTCTAGTTGCTCTGTTTCCATACCACCTTTAATGTTATACCATCTAGTTCATATTATTTCTCTCATTTTTTCTACTAAAATGTATCATTTCACACTCCTTGGCAATAAATTTCATCTACCAGGCTGAAATTAAAAAGAAAATAAGAGGTAAATAGAGAGTATGAGAACAGAAGGGCAGCTGACACAAAATGCAATCCAAAAATCCTATAGGCATTTAAATAATGAGAAAATAGTGAGATGAGGATGGGGCTAGTTAGAAACTAAAAAGGATATCTATGCAGGGGGCATGGCTATAGTAATGAATGAGTATTATGGTCTGTCTTTATCAAAGAAGAAGACATTGCCAAAGTCAGTGAAAGAAGGGTTATTCAAGATATTGGATGAGTTAAAACTGATATAAGAGTAGACATAAATGATTAGAAAGGCTAGCTCCATTTAACATATGTCACTAAACATGACCATCTGAGTACGTGGAGGGAAAAAGTGTTGGAAATTGTGGTGATGCGCAAGCCATAATTTTCTGATCCCTTTTAGATTGGTGGTGGGTGATGCCAGAGGATTGGAGAATTGAGAATTTGCCAGCCATGTTTCAAAAACAATGCAAGGATAAATCCAGCAACTACAGATCAGTCAGTTCAACACCAATGGTCGAAAGGCTTTCAGAAATAATAATCTGGGATAATATTAACAGTTACTTGGTCAAGTATAAATGAATCAAGGAAAGCCAGAACAAACTTAAAGGCAAATCACGTTCCGCCAAATTGATTGAGTTTTTCAATGATGTAATGGGGTGATGGTTGAGGGCCATGCTGTGATGTCATGTTTATGGACTTCAAAAACTGTATTGGATAAAGTGCCACATAACAGGATGACAGCAAGTTGAAGATATATAGAATAAGAGGGAAAGGAGAAGCCTGGATACAATAAAGGCAAAGTGACAGGAAACTGCAGTAGCAAATCAATACTTTTCAGACAATCAGTAAGGATAGGGGACAACACCTCTTCCACAATTATCCTCGACACCGGTGCTCCACAAGGCTATGTTCTCAGCTCCCTATTATACTCTTTTTACGTCTATGACAGTGTGGTCAAATTCCCCTCCAACTCGATTTTCAAGTATGCTAATGAAACCACTGTAGGAGGTCGGATCGCAAACAATGACAAGACAGAGTACAGGAATGAGATGAATGGGTGTGGTGACAATAATCTCTCCCTCAGTGTCAGCAAAACAAAGGAGATTGTCATTGACTTCAGGAAGCATAAAGGAGAACATGCCCCTGTCTATATCAATGGGGATGAAGTAGAAAGGGTCGAGAGCTTCAAGCTTTCAAGTGTCCAGATCACCAATACCTGTCCTGGTCTCCCCATGCCGATACTATAGTTAATAAAGCCCACCAATGTCACTATTTTCTCAGAAGACTAAGGAAATTTGGCACGTCAGTATGACTCTCACCAACCTTTACAGGTGCACCACGGAAAGTATTCTTTCTGGTTGATTCGCAGCTTGATATGGCTCCTGCTCTGCCCAAGACCACAAGTGAAGGTAGCCCAATCCATCAGGCAAACCAGCCTCTCATCCATTGACTCTGTCTACATTTCCCACTGTCTCGGAAAACTAGCCAGTCTAATTAAGGACCCATGCACCCAAGTGATTCTCTTTTCCATCTTCTTCCGTTGGGAAAAAAATTACAAGTCTGAGGTCATATACCAATCAACACAAGAACAGTTTCTTCCCTGCTGCCATCAGCTTATTGGATGGACCTACCTTGCATTAAATTTACCTTTCTCTACATCCTAGCTATACCTATAACACTACATTCTATATTGTCATTTCCTTATCTATGAATGATATGCTTTCTCTGTATAGAGTACAAGAAACAATATTTTTCACTGTATGCTAGTGCGTGACAATAAGAAATCAAATCAAAACTCTAAATGGACTGCAGGAACAAAGAGTTCTGCGGTATTCCTCTTTTTGAAATATATAACCAATAAATACAAACATACGAACAAGGAGTATTTGTACGCCATTCAGCCCCTTGAAGCTGGTCTGCTACTTAATAAGATCATGGCTAATTGATAGTAATCTGAAATGTGCATCCCGCCTACCCCTGATAACTGATCACTCCCTCACCAAGAATCTATCCAGCTCTGTCTTATAAATGTTCAAAGACTCTGCTACCACCAGCTTTTCAGGAAGAGAACTTCAAAGACCTGACCCTCAGACAAAGAAAAGTGCCACATCTTTATTTTAAATGGACAATCCTTCATTTTTAAACAGTGACCCCCAGTTCCTAATTCCCCTAAGAGAGGAACCATCCTTTCTACATCCCTTCTCTGAAGACCCAATTTTATATGTTTCAATCAAGTCACCACTTGGACGTGTTTGTGAAACTTTAAGAAGCACTGGTTCAGCCTCAATTGTAATATCTCCTGGAATTTTATCGGCATTCCCACCCTGGAGTCAGGATGGGCAAGGCTTACGGAACAGAATTCTTCATTGGCCTTTGGTGCAATTTTACAAGCATCACCCGAGCAAGGTCATAAAATACTGGTCATAGTGTCCAGTTTTGAGCACTGTACTTTAGGAAGAATGCAAAGGCTACAGACAAAGTTCAGAAAAGATGTTTGAGCTTCTTTCAAGGGATGGGACACTTTAGTAATGTGGAGAGATTGGAAAAGGGGGGTTGTTCTCCTGAGAGAATATAAAATTCAGAGTTTTGACGGAGATGGCCAAAAATGTGAGGGATAATAAACTCTACTGGTTAATTGTGGGGGAGCTATTGGAATATATCTTTTGGTTCAGTATGACCAAACATTTAAATAAGAACCAAAGAGACTCTGCATCAAATCTAGTCTAGTTTAATATTTAGAGGAGGTCATTAATGTTGTGATAGTGGATAAAAATACAAAATACTGCAGATGCTGGAAATCTGAAATTAACACACAACATGCTGGAAATACACAGCAGGTCAGGCAGTGTCTGCAGGGAGAGGGAAGGAGAAAGGGAGAGAGAGAGAGAGAGGGAGAGAGAAAAGAGTCAGACAGAGTTACTGCTTCAGATCAAAAAACACGAGCTCGCCCACTATGCCTTCTTTTTACCTCCTCCAAGGATTCTTTCCCAACATGGTTGGCAGGGCCCTAGACCATGTCCATTCTATTTCACATTTCTTTCACCGCTTCACCCCTTCCCAAAATCACTTCAATGTATGAAATCCAAACTCCCGTACACTTTGCTTATTATTTTCTCAGTATGTCCTGTTACCTTTAAAGATTTATGCAAAAAAATTCTTTTGTCACTGCACACTCCATTAGAATCATAATCATAGAATCCCCACAGTGCAGAAAGAGACCCTTCAGCCCATCGAGTCTGCATCAATCACAATCCCATCACGTCCTACCCCCATATCCCTACATATATACCCACTAATTTATACATGCCTAGACACTAAGGGGCAATTTCTTAGCATGGCCAATGAACCTAACCCACACATCTTTGGACTGTGGGAGGAAACTGGAGAACCTAGAGGAAACCCATGCAGATACGAGGAGAATGTGCAAACTCCACACAGACAGTGACCCAAGCTGGGAATCGAACCCAGGACCCTGGAGCTGTGAAATAGCAGTGCTAACCACTGTGCTATTGTGCCACCCTTTAATGAAATATATCATTAAGTCTGTATTGCATTGTCCAATCCCTTCTGCCATAATGCTTCACCTCATACTTGTCAGTATTAAGTTCCATTTGCCATTGTCTGTTTGTTTTGTTAATCAGTCTTGTGCAACTTGTTCAAGGTTTAAATAGACTGATTTTGATCCATCTTTCTCAAGTTGAAAGTACAGGTGGACATGTGGGTGCTGTGGTGACAAAGTGCACTCTCACTTGCAATGATGAGAATCATCTATATTTCCTGGATCAGTTTATTAAAACAGATGAATTATCCTTTTGTCCATTGGCAGACCCTAGCACCTGGAGGAAAGTCAGGCCAGAGATGGCTGGAACAGCTTTAGCATTTTCCAAAATTGGAGGAAGGAAAGGAACTAAATCGGACAGGAACAGTATCCTGACTTCAATACTTTTAACGTATGCTTATTGTGGGGACGAGCATTCTTCTCCCTCACAGACAGCCATGAAAATTCCAAGATTGTAAAGAAATAGAGTAATGGCTTTTTGCCCCTTTTTCCTATGCCTAACAGCTATGGAAAATCACTTCAATGTGCAAAGTCCAGGAAAATCCATTTGTCGAAACTGGTCTTGTGTACCTTAAAAGTTCAGATAAGTATCACCCATTTCCAGGTTTTATTGGTTTTTCAGATCATCCCAGGACTCAAAAAGGTGGTTTACCTACTGCCAGCCTCATGTAGTGCCTTTCTTGTCCAATAATATGTCATCTTGATTCAGCTGGTAACATTCCTGCTTGAATTACATGGTTGAGAGGTCAAGAAGCACTTCAGGATTTGTGTACAAGAGGCTGATATTCCAGTATAAGACATCGGTCTTTCCTCTGCCCTAGTGCACTTTGCTGTCCCAATATTAAAAGAGCAAAGCTGAGTCAGGTCACTGAAGCTCAGAATCATAGAACCTCAAGGTGCAAAAGGAGGTTATTTGGTTCATCAAGCTAGCACTAACAACAATCTCACCCAGGTCCTATCCCAATAACCCAATGTATTTACCCTGCTAGTCCCCTTGGCACTATGGCACAATTTAGCATGGCTAATCAACTTAACCCATATATCTTTGGAGTGTGGGAGAAAAGCAGAGCACACAGAGGAAACCCACACTGATACGGAGAGAACATGCAAACTCTGCCCGAGGCTGGAATTGAACCCAGGTCCCTGGCGCTGTAAGGCAGCAGTGCCAACCACTATGCCACCGTGCTGCCTAGTTCAAATCTAGATCAATCCAGCAATCTGGATGGACTGTACATTACGTGTACTCGTGGGTTGAACTTCTGCCCACGACTACGAAGGTAAATTAGTTTCTCTGGACTGAATGTGGAGATGGGTTTTTGAAAATGACAATGTTTTTGCAAGAGCTTGATTATTTTTAAACAACTCTGCAGAGGCAGCTGGGCACATGATGGGTCTTCAGTCAAGACTCTCCTGTTTTTGCAGACAGATAAGCATTAATTGCAATTGGGGATCCACATAGAGAAGGAGGGATGTGAAAAACTGTACTTGTCCCATGTGCATCTTCAACATACATGATGGGAGATGCATTGAGGAAGGATTTTGGCTATTTTGTCTTCTTTGCTTTTTGAGAATAGAGAAAGGCCTGAGAGGAAACCAGAGCTAAGGATAGTGAAAAAATGCATTTCATAAAAATCATAAAAGGCTAAACTGAATGGTAGTTGTTTGTTATAGACAAGCAGGTGACAGTTGCTAATTAATTCCTGCAATGTTTTTAATGTAGATCAGGACATGGTAGTGCCAACTCTGCTGCTAGGATACTCTGTCACACTGAATCAATTGATCCAAATCTGTTGGTCAGAGACAACATTGATAGCATTTAAGCTTAGTTACAGTAGAATCTGCAGTTCTGCAACAGTTTACACTGAAAGTGGAATGGATATTAATACCCAGACAAATTAATTAACAACTTGGAGTTAACTCCTCAGGAAGCTTGCCCCCTCTTTTAAATAGTGTCTGGGGAGTAAGGGGAGAAGGAATTCCTTTGTGTTTCTAGTGCTGAATATTACAATAGGGGTTTCAGAAAATTTATCAAGCAGAACTTAAGAACAATAATCAGCCTCACAATAAAATCAATGTGGTATGAATGGAGAAAAACTTGAAGGGGTAGAAATTTCATTGTGATGATGTGAAGGAGTATACTTGACAAGGCGGATTGAGTTGGGTGGAAGGGATGCTATGTATAGGGAGCATGACTCTGGGGATGCTGTGGGAGAATTATGCATGCTGTCACTAATCAGGGCACAAATTGTACTTGAAATTGTTTTACTTTTCCAAAGTGAAATTATGGCTTAAGATTCTGTCCAAACTCATTTGCATCACCACAAAGGTAAAAGCTCTTGTGAATCAGTGCAGTAGAATGTAATTATTTTGTTACCATTAAGACATATTGAAGTGTTGGCTAAAAATGGATCTCATACAATAAAAAAAAGCATTTTTAATCAGTGTGTGATATTCCACCTGTGAGTAATCTAATTTCAAAATCAATGACAATGAGTCAGAAAAATATTTGCACTGTGCTTTTTCCTGGATTCATTTGCATACATTAAGTAGTTTCTTAATGGAAAAAGAGTCTTGGAAAATTTTGAAAAACATGCCTGCACATTAAACTGTCAGTCCTTAATGCCTGGAATTTCCTCTGAGCTGCTAACATTCCTGCTCTGATTCTGACAGCAGTAAGTATGTGCATGAATGGGGTCTCCACCTCACATTTGCTGCATTTACTGGAGTAGAACAGGTACAGTTCAAGGAAATTCATTCTCATGGGCTCTTCTAGTGTCAGCAGTCTCAAAAAGCTTTTAAATATATATTTTTTTCCTTTCTTATAGATGTTCTAAAGGTTCAGCAACTCAGGCTTCCAGGATCTGGCAACACCATAGGAGCGGAGCCAGTAATGACACTGCCCTTCCTTTCCAGCTCGGATGCACCCAGGGGCTAGATCAGCAGGATGAATGGGGCAGAGAAGTTTTGCAGACAAATCTGAGGAGGAGCAATAGGAAGAGGAGAAGAAATAAGAGCACCGGAGGAAGACAATGAAGAGGAAGAGGATGATGTCAATGCAGCAGACACCATTTAATGCCCTTGCAAAGTAAACGGATGTAGGGAATGATGTGAAGGAGTATACTTGACAAGGCAGATCGAATGGGCTCAAGGAATGCTGTGCACGGCAAGCGGGGAGGGGGGGGAGGGGAATGTGTGGAGGGGGGTGGGATGTAGGTGAATGTGCAGCTGACTTACCTCTCTTGATCTGGTTCGGTCTTTGAACCAAATCCCAGCACATGGCAGGGTTTTCCTGCAGCTGACCTGATCCTGGAACACATCCAGCTGTGCTTCAACTGCCAGTTTCTTCCTCCTGTTATTGGGGCAGAGTATCTATTTCTGCAGCTCTTCTACCCAGCTGTACACCAAGTCAGGTATCTTTGAAGTGGGAAACAGCCATTGACCATTCTGAATCAAGTTCTTTCCATTTTGCTTCCAATTCCTCCAAAATCCATTTTTTGATTGGCCCTTTAAATACTCACTAAAATACTAGTGTACAATCAACAGCAAACTGCAAATCAAATCTGTGGTGTATACCCTGCACAATGTTGTTCACGTGCTAAACCTACTTCAGATTTCTCTTGTGATATTTGATGGCCCCACCTCTGCCATGATGGGCCCGTAAAAATCTGCCCATGGTCTGGTAGAAGTTTGGAACATTGTCCCCGGAGGTTATGGGTGCTGGAATAATTGGAGCTTTCTGTACTAAGAACAATATATTTTAGTTAGCTAATCGAGGGATATGGAGCAAAGGCATAAAAATGGAGTTAAGGTGCAGATAAGCCAAGGTCTGATTAAATGTTCCGAGGAATTACACAGTCTTCAGGGCTGGAAATCCTGTTCTTCATGATTCTATATTTTGGCTGAGGCCTGAATATCATGTCACAAACATTATATTTATAGCAGAAATCGTATTTGCGTGTGTGTGTGTGTGTGTGTGTGTGTGTGTGTGTGTGTGTGTGTGTGTGTGTGTGTGTGTGTGTGTGTGTGTGTATATGCACACGTGCGTGCGTGCGTGTGTTTGCATATCTGTGCATGAGAGAGTGACACAGATACATTGAGTGTGACAGATGTAACTGGTTATCCACCTGTTCTGACTCTGTGCACTCAGGAAATGTGAGACAAGCAAAGATACTGTGAAAATCCTTTCCAATATTACAAAATATAGCATCACCATTGAACAGACTTTAAGGGGAGATTTAATAGAGCTTTTGGAAATTCTGAAAGCATTTCAGGAGGTAAATAGTGAAAGATTTGATGAATGGAAAACAAAGGGAGCCCAGAACCAGGATTATAAATAGAGTACTGAAGGAAATTAGGAGAAATAATTTCACACCGTTCATTAGGGCATGACTATCACTGGTAGCTAATGATTCAGAGATTATGCCAATATTTGAGAGGGAATTGAATTTCAGGATTCAAGGGCAGGGATACGGGATTAGATTGTTTGAAGAGTTAACATTGTTAGAGCTTAATGACTGATAGATCTTTCTTGCATTAATTTCTGTGATTGTACAATTTCAAGGTGATAATTCCATCAGAAATGACAATTGCACACGGTACAACTACTCCCTTTCATGGAGTTGACGTCATCTTAGAGTTTTGGTAAGATTACATCCTCATCATAACTCACCGTTATTAGCCACAATATTTTAGTCATAACTATAAACCAACTTTTCTCTTACAAGGACCTATTCTTGTCTATATAATTCTATCTCAGATCTCAATTGCCCTCTCTCTCTCTCTCTCTCTTCTCGTTCTCTAAAATTTTGATGCAAAAATATCACATCAGTTGTCTCAGAGTTAATAACCAACTGATCATATACAAACTACCTGTAGTCAAACTAACTTGCCATGGTAAAACTCTGCAAGGACCTGTCCTTCAAATTAATTATTTCAGACAGAGGAAATCACTTCACTTACCCTTTTTATAAAGAGCCTTCTGAATTTTTGTTGAGGCAATCTCATCATTTTCCTGCTAAAACCACAGATAGCTGCAGCAGAAACTCGAAGATAGCTTTCCAACTATACAAGCACCTCTCATCTTCTTTGGCAATAACCTCTTGTGACCCGTTTAGCTTAAGCACGTCACCACAAACATATCCCCTGCAAACATGGTGACAGATTTAAAAAGATCCTGCAGGTTCTGTTTTACAGCCAAGATCAAGTGAAAACCGTGCACATCCACCAGCCCCTCATGACTCTGTTTGTCATCACACTGATGGAGAGCTGCAAGCAAGACCTGGCAGTTTCTGAACGCACAGCCTTTCTATTCTTTTACCAATGGAATAATATCCTGCTAATGTTTATATATCAGAGGTGGGGGGGGAGGTGGGGAAAAATGGATAGGTTCATCAATTGGAGTGGCTGTCCCAAACCTGCTGCCTGCCAGCACAAAATCCATTGCAAAACAAATCAGTTACCCTGACCCTTCCCAAAAAAAGTCAAAGATTACTAAACTCCAGCTGCTGCCTGAAGTGAATGCAATCCCTCGCTACCCTCCCTGCTTACTCAAATCAGCTCATTAAAGTCTACTTTTTCTCTCTAAACACAAAGGTTTGCTTTGCCGTTTTGTTTCTCACTCCTCAAGCTTAGCTTCTTTATTCAGTCATCAAAGCGGTGAAAAGAGGATGACTTATAAAATGAAGACATTTTTTGTGATTACCAGATTATTGGAAAACTAATCTTTCATTTTAAGGGTCTTTGATTTGTGTCTAAAAATAAAATTCACCAAGTAAGTGGAACTAAGAAAGGAAATGGAATTACATCTTTCAGCAACAATGCCTTCTATTGGAATACTATTATTTAATAATGCATAGGGTTTGACTGGATACATTAGGGATTATATAGAAATAAATCTGATAGGATTACTCAAGACAATGTCTGTCTACATCTAATAAAGACTTAGGTGCTGCAAGCTTGTACAGTGCAGAGTCCACTGACACTATTTTGATGATAGCGGTAGAATGGACATGAGGAGCATACAGGGCTGGCACATTATGACTTCTGCCAGTTAGTCATGCTAATGTGATTCTGACAATACAAAAGCAAAACAGAAACAGAAAATGCTGAAAATACTCAGCAGGTCAGGCAGCATCTGTGAAGAAAAGCAGAGTGAATGTTTCAGATAAATACAGATGGAGTCTGCATTGACTCTCTAATAGAACATCTTACCCCTGCTCAATGCCTGCAACATCATTTATCCCACTAATCCCCCTAACCTACATTTCTTGCCAGAATGCTGTCCAAAATGGTGAATGTGGGCATCGATCCCACTACCTCTTATGGGCAAAGTGAACGGCCTTTATGCTCATTCCCAGAAGTTAATTAACTGCCCTTCATCAGAACAAAGCTGAAACGTTGGCCAGAATTTGGTGTTCACCAGCAGTTGGGAGAGAGATGAGCAAGCATGTTTGGTTATGTGGGAAGCAAAAAGTAGGAAATTTAGGTTGTGATGGATTAAACAGCAAGAACCGATTTGCAATACATTCATCTGTCATGCATACTCACTGAAGCACCAGAGTGACATGGCGGCACAGTGGTTAGCACTGCTTCTTCACAGTACCAGAGATCCAAGTTCGATTCCTGACTTGGGTCACTGTCTGTGTGGAGTTTGCATGTTCTCCCTGTGCCTGCATGGGTTTCCTCTAAGTGTTCCGGTTTTCTCCCACATTCTGAAAGATGTGCTGATGGGTGCATTGACTGAACAGGCGGCAACTAGAAGAATTTCACAGGAACTTCATTGCAGTGTTAATGTAAGTCTTATTTGTGACTAATTTATAAACTTTAAAACTTTTCAGTAGCGTAATTGGTACCTCAGGAATTGACAGGCAGCGAACCAACCTTTAGATTCACAGCTGGTTAACAGTGACATGCAAGCAGGCAAGGTGCCTTCATGGAGGATTTACACCAAATACAAGCTGCTTTTCTTTGATAGGGAGTTCTGTTGGACCACGAGAGAGGGGAATTACTGTGTTGAGATTGGATGGTGGCTGTTCAAGGAGATCGGGACATGGCCGACTGAGGGAGTGAGGGAAGGAGGGAAGGTGGGTCATCGCAAACATTCTAGAGCTCATGGTTTGATAGTGGGAGGAAGCTGGACCATACAGAAAAGTCAATATCTACTGGCAGTGTGTGAAGCATGATTGTGGGAGATCTGAATAGAATAGGTGAACAGATGATAGCAGAAGTTGAAGTTACCCAGAAAGGAAAGATTACCCAGAAAGATTACCCAGTAGAAGATTATAAATCCAAAGGTATGTGGATTAGGTTGATTGGCCTTGGTATATTGCACCTTTGTGTCAGGAGGACTAGCAGGCTAAATACTTGAGATTATGAGAATAGGGCCTGGGTGGGATTGTGGTTGGTGAAGATTTGATGGGCTGAATGGCTTCCTTCTGTACTGTCAGGATCCTATGATTCAATGGTTCTAAGTTTTTAACAGCAGGCACCACCTGTCAGGTGAATTAGCAGAATAAATAATGGGGGGCGAGGGTGGTTTACAGGAATAGGGCCTGGGTGGATTGGGGTCAGTGCAGACCCAATGAGCCGAATGGCCTCCTTCTGCACTGTAGGGAATCTATGATTCGATGAATCATCATTTCACAAATATAAGGGGAGAAGAACAAAAAATGTCAAATAATTAAAAGGATTGGACTTAATAAACCCCTCCACTGCTGTCATCAGCTCCTTTTGTATGGTTATTGGAAAGATAAGAGTGAGAGAGTGTGGAAAATCAGGATAAGGACATGGAAACATGGCACTATGGCGAACTCCCTTTCACAGAATAACAAAATAGAAAGGAAATCTCTCAAGACAAGCTGCACTGGAAGGAGCCATTGAGACAATACAGCTCTCCCTCTACACAAAGGAGACCTCCCCCACCCTCCCACAACAAGGAGACACCCTTCCCAAACAAGTAACCAGGCAGCTCTCAACTCTGCTTACCCAGTCAAGAAACCTCCGAAAACCAGTTCAAAGATACTCAAAACTCAAAGACTTATCAACTGTGCTCAGTTTTGAACTATGTCCCCCACATTCGCACTAACCAGAACCTCTACTGGCAGGGAAAAGAAGCCCAGTCCACTCCAGGAAATTTAGTCTGTTTGTACCTCCACAGGACGTCTTAAACCCTGAATATCTAAAAAAAGAGAAAGTAAAACAAAATACAAATATTTTTAACAATGGTGGGGAGAGGGGTTCTTTTGTAGCTTCAACTGACAACTGTACAACCACCTCTACATCTATCCATCCACCTACCATCCTACTGCGGAGTTACTCATTTTTTATATAACTAAAGCAAAAAATACTGCAAAAGAATGTATTCCTTCTGTGCAAATAAAACGATTATGGTACATAAAAAACAATTAAATATGTATTGCAAAACTTTCAGCACACACAACCCAATTGGAGCACTCACTGACAAGTTAAAAAAAAGGACCTCTGACCAAAGAACCAAGGTCCTTACGCCTTCCCTTCACCGAACACACCGATGGAAGAACTATCAGCAGGGAAAAAAAGATAATGATCTTGGCTTCACAGGATAACAGATAAGGAAAAACATAAAAGCGCCTAAACCTCTGCGCTGTACAGCACATATCCTTATCAGGATACAAGACATCACATAATCAGAATCAAAATCACAAGGGAACAAAGTTTAGGGTGGAAGCTATTCACAGAATTAGAAAGGCTGAAACCATGACCAGATTATCGAGGAACACCCATGACTTGATGCTGACCCCTCCGATTGTGATTTTGAAAAGACATGAGCGAGTTCTCAGAAACCTCACCTCAGCTCATCCTCTGGCCAAAGTTGAATGGGAGCAGTTCCTTGTGGGAAAGGCTACAGTGGAGTAGTGGGAGGCATTCAGAAAGGAACCGGGGAGCGTGTAGGTCCAACATGTACTCTTAATGGGAAATATAGGAGCAATAAGTTCAGGGAATCCTGATGTCTAGGACAATTGGATGAGGAAGAAGAGAAAGGCTTTTACCAAGTCCAAAGGGAGCAATTCAGGTATGGTTGTAGAGGAATATAGGAAGTACAAGAGGAAATGTAAGCCAGCAATTAGAAGAGCAAAAAGACACCATGAAAAAGGCCTTGAAAACAGGATGAGGGAGAATCCAAAGATATTTTAGGAATACATTAAAGGGAGGAGGTTACCTCATTATGGACCTACGGGGCAATGTGTACGTGAAACCATAGGATACTGAAAATGGATATTTCTGCTTGGTCTTTATTCTGGAAAATGAGAACATAGGAACAGAATTCAGGAAAAGGAACTATAAGGAACTTGCATAGTTTGACATTGGAATGGAGAGGTATTAGAGACTGTGATGGACTGAAAAATGAACAAATCCCTTGGCCCGGATGAATTGCATCCCAGGCCATTGTAGGAGGCGAGGCAGGAAATTGCAGATGCTCTAAAACAAATTTTTAATTTCTCTGGCCATGGAGGAAGTACAGTAAAAAGTCTCACAATATTAGGTTAAATTCCAACAGGTTTATTTCATAGTACTAGCTTTCAGAATCTCAGGCTCCTTCATCAGCTAAATGTGAGTGATGACAGAGAACTGCCAGAGGATGGGAGGATGGTTAATGTAGTTCCATTTTTCAAGAAGTAGAGATGAATAAGGAAATTATAGAAGAGTGAGTCTCACGTCACTGGTTGGAAAATTATTGGAGAATATTCTAAAGGCACGAATTAGTTTGGGAAAGTCAGCATGGCTTTGTCAGAGGGAGCTCATATTTAAATTCCATAGAATTTTCCAAAATGTAATCAAGTGTGTGGATGAGAGAAGTTCATTTGATATAGTTTAAAGTGATTTTAGCAAAGCCTTTGACAAAGTCACACATGGGAGACTGATTGAGAAAGTTAAAACATATGGAATTCAGGGAAACATGGTGAGATGGATCAGAAACTGGCTCAGTGATAGGACAGAAAGGGCAGTGGTAGAAGCGGTGGTGGAGGGTTGCGATTTTACTGAATCCTGATGCAGCGCCTACAATTTTTTAGGTCTGCCCAGTGCCCCATGCTCTTCATCATAAGGTTGAAGTTGAGCTCAGGAGATGGGAAGATTTAGGTTTTATAAAGCCAATACAATCCTTCAAATGGGCCACACCCATAGTCCCAATCCTCAAGTTGGATTGTACTGTAAGAATTTGTGGGATTATAAACTAACAGTCAATTGGGGAGCACAGATAAACAAATATCACATTATGAGAACTGAGGACCTCTATGCCAAATTATCCAGTAGTTTAAAATACACCAAGTTAGTCCTCAATCACATCTACCAATAGCTGGAATTTGATGAAGATTCCCAGAGGTTAGTTACTGTCAATACCCACAGGGGTTTATACCAGTACACACGTTTACTTTTTGGAATCTCATTAGCCTGTGTTATTTTCCAGCATATGACGGAAAGTTTGTTATAAAGCACCCCTAATATAGTGGTTTATCCAGATGATGTTCTAATTACAGGAACCTCACCTGAGGAACCCAGGTCAAATTTGGAGGAAGTTTTGAGAAGGTTTAAAGAAATGGATGTTTACTTAAAATGAGAGAAATATACTTTCCAGTTGGATGAAATAATTTGCATTTTAGGGTAGATGCTAAATGTTTAATCCTTTGAAGGATAAAGTTAAAACTATTTAGGAGATTACACAGCCGAAAAACATATTAGAGTTAAAATCATTCTTAAGAATGGTGATAATCATGGCACATTCTCACAAAAATGTGTCTACAACCTTAGCCTCACTTCACCAACTGCTAAAGAAACATCAGTGTTGGAGCTGGGGAGGGGACCAAAAAGGAGCATTTACAAGATTAAAGCAGATAATTGCAGTTATTGGCACTGCTTGTACACTTGGATCCAACCAAGCCATTGATAGTTACCTGCAATGCATCACCATATGGAATGGGAGCAATCTTGTCCCACTGGATATCTGATGGAGTAGGAAGGCCAATTGCCTTTGAGTTGAGAGGTGAAAAAATAGGATTCCCATATAGATAAAGAGAGCTTGACAGTAATTTATGCAGTCAAGAAGATTCACCAATATATATATGAACGGCATTTCACAATAATATCTGATCACAAACCATTGTTAGGTTTATTCGGAGAAAATAAGCCAATGTTGCCAATTGCCTTTGCAAGGGTACAGAGATGGGTTCTGTTATTAGCAGTGTACAGTTCTATACCCTAGCATTGCCCAAATGACACAAATATTACATGTAGATGCATTTAGCCATTTGTCCTTGCCACAAACAGTACCTTCACCAGCATTCTCTCACCTGATAGAGATTTTGAGTCTCAGCTGAACACATAAAAACTTGGACTGAAAGAGACCCAATGTTATCAAAAGTTAAGAACATGGTGATGCAAGGATGGGCAATTACCAGCAAACAACAGAGATAACGCACAATGAATGACATTGTGTAATTTTGAGGGGCTTGTGTTATAGTGCCACCCCAAGGGAGATGACTTTTATTACAGGAATAGCGCAATGCACATGTTGGGCAAAACAAGATGAAAGCATTTGTCCAAAGTTATGTTTGGTAGCAGGCATCAATAAAGAAATTGGAGAATGGTCTGTCGCTGCCTGAGTTGTGAAAGCCAATATGCATTGCCATCACTGGCAAATATACATCCTTGGAAGTGGCGAGGTAGGCCACGGGAAAGAATGCATTTAGATTTGCAGGGTCGTTCATGGGCCATTTGTTTCAGATATTAGTTGATGTGCATTCTAAATGGCTGAATGTCCAATTGATGAAGTCCACCAAAGCTAAACTGCTATTGATAAATTGAGACGGATTTTTGCCATTCATGGCACCCCAGAGTCTTAGTGTCAGACAGTGGCATATCATTTACAATGGAGGAGTTAAAAAAAACCTATCAAATCAAATCAAATCAATTCATAGTGTCAGTCAATAGCTTACCACCCAGTTTCAAAGGAGTTAGCAGAGCTTGCTGTACAAATGTTTAAATCATTGATGATAAAACAAGTTAATAGATCTCTATACACAGCCAGTTTCTTGTTGTCATTACAATATCATGCCAAATGGGATCACAGGGGTCACGTCAGCTAAACAACTATTGGAATTTTGCTTACGGACATGGTTGGAGATATATTCCCAGATTTGGCAGAGAGGGTGGAAACTAGCAAGCCTCCCAGAAAGAAAATCATGACTCAAACATCAGTGGCAAATGGAATTCAACCCAAGGAAGCATGAGGTGATTCATCTGGAAAGGTCAAACAAAGCAAGGCTGTACACAGTAAATGGAAAGATACTGAGAGATGTCGAGGAAGTGAGAGAGCTTGGAGTGATCGTTCACAGTTCTGGGAAGATAGCAGGACAAGTCAATGAGGTGGTTAAGAAAGCACATGGGATCATTCTATTCATTAGTTGAAGCTTAAAATACAAAAGCAGTGAGGTTACGCTAGTACTAAATAAAACATTAGCTGAGCCGCAGCTTGAGTACTGTGCACAACTCTGCTCACTTCATTACAGAAAGGATATCATTATATTCAAGAGGATACAGAGGAGATTCAAGAAGATGTTTAGGGACTGGAAATTGCAGCTGAGCAAAGACTGGATACGGTGGAGCTGTTCTCCTTGGTACAGAGATTTGGTTGAGACATACAAAGTAGTGAGGGGCCTGGATAGAATGAATGGGAAGGACTTATTTACTTTAGCAGAGATGTCAGTGACTAGGGGGCAAAGCTTAGAGGGAAGATGAGGAAGTATTTTTTCATTCAGAGGGTTATGGGACTCCAGAACTCATGGCCTGAAATGGTTGTAGCGGCAATAACGCTCAATTCATTGAAAAAGTGCCTAGAAATGTACCTCAAGTGCCGTAACCCATGGCTCTACTGACCAAATGCTGCAGAGATTCGGCTGGGTGGCTCATTTTTCACCTGCCACAGACACAGGGCCACATGGCTCTTACTGTGTCATTGAATTTTTATGTAGAGTTACTGAGATGTACACATAGCTGTGAATAAATAATAATTGGTTTTACAAACTAATGTCTTAAGTAGCTTTCTTAAGGAAATAGATAGATCCGAAAGAACCCTAGCTAGACCTCAAATGAAAGCTGAAACATTATCCTGAACAAGAACAATTTTTTTTAAATTTCCAATTGTGCTTGCCTCAATGAACCTAAACTGCAGATTAGGCATTTACACTGCAAGCGAGGTGGAAAACCATCAGCTCTTGGAGACTTCATTTGGCCAGTTCCGGTCCAATCTATTCACATCACACAATTTATTTTCTGTTGACTTAGCACAAGGAAAATCTATTTATTGAGAAGCTAGAAAATAAATGTATGCGAAGGCACCGTTTAATGGCCAATCACTTTTGAGACAATATTGCTTCTTCAGCCCAAATTGCTGGACTTTTTTTAACGCACTAAAAATATCATGCACCTTTAACTTGCTGATACCTCATCTGTAAATTACAACCTGATTTTATGATTGTATGAAGTAAAAAAAATATAAGCCAGCAGCAACAAGCATAACTCGTGTGAATTCTCATGGCTAATTTGAAATAGAGTTCTATACCTTCTGTTTGTAATTCTTGGTGGCCTTTATTTGGTTCTGTTTTTGTCCCAAAATAAAATAATTTTGGGTCCTCCAATTTGTTAGTGAAAGTAGAGCTTCCAGAAGAATCTTACAGCTGTCTTTAAGGAATCATATGACCTGAGAGCTCTCTCAGCCTGGTGTTTGATACAAGCAGCAAAGGATTTTCTTCGGAAAGCTCAGTGGGACATGTATTCATGAGCTTCATTATTAAAAATTTACCACGAGTCAGAAATCTCCCGAGAACCAATAAATCCAACCCAAACATTGCTATTCCATTTTTAGCTGGTAACATTTTTCCTCTTCAACGTCAGTTGACTGTAGTTAATCCCAAACACCTTCTGTCCAACTATAATGCCCCAGATATTAAAGATTGAGAGTAGGGATGGAAAAGAGTACGGAAGCAGCTAAAATGCTGCTTTTACATCAATATTCAGTTTAAATTATGCTGGATTTGATCAGGAGCCTCATTATAACTGCTTCTGGGGATTCTATGAAATCCAAGGGGGGGATTTTCATTGGGGTCTAGGTGGGGATGCAGCTGGTGAAAGGGCCAAAGAGCTTTGACACATAAATTAACATTTTCTTTGCAGGATCAGGAGGAACAGTTGGGTTATTCTAGGAAACACTGTGAAGATTACAACATCCCTTATCTACATCCACTTCACTTTTCCTGTCCACGAGACCACCTGAAAACTGCTCTCCCCTCCTTGCTTGCGAGCTAGCGGTTACGCAAGGACTTCTTGTTCCTCCCCAGTAAGCTGTCTTTTTGGATGACCAGTGGCATTTGAATTTGATCCGTGAGCTAAAATGTCTCAGACCTCAAACATACATGAGAAACAGGGGCTACAGTGGTAGGCCATTCTACCCTTTGAACTTGTTCCATCGTTTACATTTAATGTGATCATGATCTCAACTTCAATTTCCTGCCTGTTCTGCTTCACCCTAGCCTCCCCTACTGTATAAAAATCTCTCTGACCCAGCCTTGACTCCACTACCCTCTGGCTAAAGAATTCTAAACATTCACAACCCTCTGAGAAAAGCAATTCCTTCAAACTCTACCTTACATGATAGATCACTTCAATTTAATTGTATCTTTCCTAGTTCTGGATTCCCCTATCCCCCAGGGGAAACATCCCCCCAGCACCTACCCTGTCAAGCCTGTCAAAATTCTACATAAAGTTTATTAGTCACAAGTAAAACTTATATTAACACTGCAATGAAGTTACTGTGAAATTCCCCCAGTCGCCATACTCTGGTGCCTGTTGGCGTCAATGCACCTAACCAGCACATCTTTCAGGCTGTGGCAGGAAACCGGAGCACCCAGAGGAAACCCGTGCAGACATGGAGAGAATGTGCAACTTCCACATAGACAGTGACCCAAGCTGGGAATCGAACCTGGGACCCTGGTGCTGTGAGGCAGCAGTGTTCAAGGACACAAAGGTCTCGCTGAGTATTTACCTCACTCAATTTATGTCCTTTCAAGTAATATTCTGTCTTCCGATTATTGCTGCCAAAGTGGATAACCTCACATTTGTCCACATTATACTGCATTTGCCATGTAATGCCCGCACACACTCTATCCATATCATGCTGAAGTATCTCTGCATTCTCCTCACAACTCACTCTCCCACCGAACTGTGTATCATCTGCAAATTTAGAGATGATATATTCAGTTACCTCTTTCAAATCATTAATATACAATGTGAGCAATTGGGGTCCTAGCCCAGATCCCTGCAAAACCCCACTAGTCACTTATTGCCAATAAGAAAAAGATTCAATCACACAAACTCTTTGTTTCCTATCTGCTAACCAGCTTTCTATCCATCTTAAGACATCACCTACAATCCCATGTGCTTTAACTTTACATTTACTTCTGAAAGTCTAAATAAACCACATTCACTGGTTCTTCTTGGTCAACTCTACAAATTACAGTAGACTTATCAAGCATGATTTCCCTTTTGTAAATCCATTTGGACTTTGTCTGATTATACTACTGCCTTTTGAATGCTGAGTAATAAAATCCTTGATAATAGACTTGAGCAATTTCCCCAGTACTGACATCTACCCCCCCCCCTTTTTGAATAGTAAGCTGAAATTAGTTACCCTCCATTCTGTAGGAAACAGTCCAGAGTCCAAAGAATTTTGGAAAATAATCGCCAATGGATCTAATATTTCCTGGACAACTTCCTTAACTACTCTGGGATAAATATTATCAGGATCTGGAGATTTATTCACTTCAATCGATCAATTTCTCCAAAACCATTTCTCTACTAATACTCATTTGCTTAGCTCCTCATAAAAAAAGTCTCAGCACATCTGGGGTACATTACTTATATCTTCTTTTGTGAAGACTGAAGCAAAGTACGAATTTATTCCTTGGCCATTTCTTTATTCCCTGTTACGAATTCTCACATTTCTGACTGTAAGAGGCCTAGATTTGTTTTTGTCAATTCTTTTCTCTTTACATAGCTGAAAAAATTTTACAGTCAGTTTTTATGTTCCCCATTCGCTTACTTCAATTCTCTGTTTTTTTCCCTTCTTAATCAATCCCTTGGCCCTCCTTTGCTGATGTATAAACTGCACTCAAACTCAGGCCTATTGCCTTTTCTTACCAATTTGTATGTTTCTTCTTTGAATCTGATACTACCTCTAATTTCCCTTGTAAGCCACAGTTTGGCCACAATTCCCTTACCACTCTTGTGCCAAACAGGAATAAAGAATCTCTGGAGTTCACCTATTCATTCTTTAAATATTTGCCATTGCTTGTCCACTGTTTTTCTTTTCAGTAATGTTTCCCCGTCCGTCATGGTCATAGGAATATAAGAAATAGGAGCAGGAGTAGGCCATCTAGCCCCTTGAGCCTGCCCCGCCATTCAATAAGATCATGACTGATCTAAAAGTGGTTCAGTTCCACTCACCTGCCTGTTCCCTATAACCCTTAATTCACTTATTGATCAGAAATCTACCTATCTGTGACTTCAACACATTTAATGAGGTAGCCTCCGCTGCTTCAATGGGCAGAGAATTCCAAAGATTCACTACCCTCTGAGAGAAGAAGTTCCTCCTTAATTCTGTTCTAAATTATTTCCTCTTATTTTGAGGCTGTGCCTTCTAGTTCTTGTTTCCCTTCTAAGTGGAAACAATCTCTCTGCCTCCACTCTGTCTACCCCCTTCATTATGTTATATGTCTCCATAAGATCCCCTCTCAGCCTTCTAAACTCCAATGAGTACAGGCCCAATCTACTCAATCTCTCCTCATAAGCTAACCCCATCATCTCCAGTGTCAACCTGGAGAATCTTCTCTGCACTCCCTCCAAGGCCAATATATCCTTTTGCAAGTAAGGGGACCAAAATTGCACACTCTAGTTGTGGCCTCACCAGTACCTTGTACAACTGCAGCAACCTCCCTGCGTTTATACTCCATTCCTTTGCGATAAAGGCCAACATTCCACTTGCCTTCTTGATCACCTGCTGTACCAGCAGACTGAGTTTTTGCGATTCGTGCACAAGGACTCCCAGGTCCCTCTGCACAGTAGCATGTTGTAATTTTTCAGCATTTAAATAATAGTCCATTTTACTATTATTTCTTCCAAAGTGAATAACCTCACACTTGCCAATGTTGTACTCCATCAGCCAGATTCTCGCCCTCTCACTTAGCCTATCTAAATCTCTCTGCAGACTTTCCGCATCCCCCATGCAATTCGCTTTCCCACTCATCTTCGTGTCATCAGCAAACTTTGTTACACTACACTCGGTTCCCTCCTCCAGATCATCTATGTATATGATAAACAGTTGAGGCCCCAGCACTGATTCCTGTGACATGCCACTAATTACCAACAACCAACTGGAAAAGCATCCATTTATTCCAACTCCCTGCCTCCTGTTAGATAGCTAATCCTCAATCCACGCAAACACTTTACCCCCAACTCTGTGTATCTTAATCTTCTGCAGCAATCTTTTGTGAGGCACCTTATCAAACGTCTTCTGGAAATCTAAAAACACCACATCCACCGCTTCCTCTCTGTCAACCATACTCATTACATCTTTATAAAAATCCAGTAAATTCGTCAAACATGACTTTCCCTTCATGAATCCATGCTGCATCTGCTTGATTGAACCATTCTTTGCCAGGTGTCCTGTTATTTCTTCTTTAATGATGGATTCCAGCATTTTCCCAACTACAGACATTAAGCTAAGCGGCCTGTAGTTACCCGCCTTTTGTCTACTTCCTTTTTTAAACAGTGGCATTACATTAGCTGTTTTTTAATCAGCTGGCACTTCCCCAGAATCCAGCAAATTTTGATAAATCACAACTAACGCACCTATTACTTCTGCCATTTCTTTTAGTACGCTGGGATGTGTTCCATCCGAGCCAAGGCACTTGTCTACCTTTAGTTCCATTAGCCTACCAAGTACTACCTCTTTAGTAATAGTAATCATTTTTGGGTCCTCACCCCCTACAGTCCCACGACTATCAATTTTCGTAAGCTATTTGTGTCCTCTACTGTGAAGACCGACACAAAAAAATTGTTTAAGGCCTTGGCCATTTCCTCATTTCCCATTATTAAATCCCCCTTCTTGTCTTCTAGGGGTCCAATGTTTACTTTAGCCATTGGTCAATTCATGCTTCATACCATCATAGTTATTTTTATTCAGATTTGGGACCCTGATCTCAGAATCAATTATATCACTATCCACCTCAACAATTCTACCACATTATGTTCATTCATCCCCAGGTTCTTTCACAACTAGATTGCCAACTAATCCTTTCTCATTGCACAGCACCCAATCCAAGATGACCTGCTCCCTTGTTGGTTCCTCAATGTATTGCTCCAGAAAACCCATCCCATATGCATTCCAGAAATTTCTCCTCTTTGGACTGTGACTAATTTGACTCTCATGATCTAAATGCTGATTAAAGTCGTACATAATCGCAGATGATCCTTTAACACCTGCATCTCTGATTTTCTGTCTCCTGCTTTTCCCAACCATTACTACTACAGTTTGGTGGTCTGTATTCAACACGCACCAATGATTTTTTTCCTGTTGTTGTTTCTTAACTTGATCCACACAGATTCCACATCATCTATGTTATATCATTCCTCAATATCGTATCAATATCATCTTTGATCAACATTGCAATTCCACCACCTTTTTCTTTCTGTCTGTCCTTCCTAAATACTGAATATCCATCAGTGTTTAGTTTCCATCCTTTGTCTCTTTCGAGTTTTCTTAATGCCAAGTATCTTTACATCTATCTGTGCAGCTAATTTGTCCATTTTATTTTGAGTGCTGAGCGTGTCGGTGGTGCAAAATTTAACAAATGGTGGTGAACACTTTTAACACTTCTTTTCCCTTTCCTATTATTTTCTTTTCAGTCTTTATCTGACTCTAGCCCTTGATTTCTGTTTATCACTTTCCTTATTTTCCTTACTGTCTTTTCCTCTTGTTCTTCATTCTTCCTGCTCGGAATCCTTGCAAAGATTCCTATCTCCCTGCTATATTGGTTTAAATTCTTCCCATTCGTATTTGTTTACATCCTTTCATTCCTCTAAACTCCAATAAACATAAAACAACATGCTCAAATTTTAAGAGAAAAGCTGTGCACAATACTCAGAATGTAGTCTTATTAATGCCCTATACAGTTATAGCAAGACTTGCCTACCTTTACTTTCTATCCCCTTCACAATAAAAGCCAACATTCCACAGTATACTAACTTCTCATGTCAGTACAAGCACCCACAGATCTCTCTGCCCTGCACATTGTGCAGCCTTTCTCCATTTCAATAATAATATGAATTTCTATTCTGCCCAGGATAGTGGATAACCCCACATTTCCTGCATTATACTTCATCTGCCAAATTTTTGTTCATTCAAGGAAACTTAGCAGATATTTTGGCTGGAATTCTCCAGCCTTGGAAGCCACTCTATCTTTGTCAGCGAGAACGGAGAATTTTACACTCAGCCACATCTCCATTCCCTGCAGCAGGACTGGACAACCCCAGCCATGGACAAGGTCAGAGAATTCTGGCATTGTCTCCACCTCACAACTTACTTTGCCACTTATCTTTGTGTCAGCAAATTTGGCTACAATTCAATCTTATCCTTTATTCAAATCATTAATGTGGATTCTGAATAGTTGAGACTCTCGCATGAAACCCTGTGACATCCCGCTAATTATAATCTGCCAACCTGAAAATTGCCCATTTATCCAGACTTTGTGTAATACGAATTAACCAATTCTCTATCCATGTGAATATATTACCCCTGACAACATGAGCTCTTGGTTTTCATTTCTGTGCCATCCTATCAAATTCCAGTTGATCCAAGATCCAAATGCAAAACATGTACTGGTTCCCCTTTATCTACACTGCTAGTGACATGATCAAAAAATACTCATAAATTTGTTCAACATGATTTTACTTTAATAAAACTCTACTGGTTGTATTATGACTCCCTAAATGCCCTGCCTTTGCTTTCTTAATACTGAATTCTAGTATTTTCCCAAAGACAGATGTGCGGTTGACATCTGGTTTCTCGCCTTCTGTCCCTTTCCTAAAACTGAAGTGTTACATCTGTGCTTTTTCAATCCCCTGGGTCCTTTTTAGATTCCAGGGAATTTTTGAAGATTGCAAGCAAAGATCATTATCTCAATAGCCACTTATTTTCAGCCCGACAACCTAGCCTATCAGGTCGAGGAGAATAATCAGCCGTTAGTCCCATTAGTTTTCCAAGTATATTTTCTCCATTGTTAGTAAGTGTTTAAGTTCTTTCTTTAAATTCTTTCCATGGTGGCACTGCTGCTTCACAGCACCAGGGACCTGGGTTTGATTCCCAGCTTGGGTCATTGTCTGTGTAGAGCTTGCACATTCTCCTTGTGTCTGCATGGGAATTTTCTGGCTTCCTCCCACAGTCTGAAAAACATGCTGGTTAGGTGCAGTGGCCATGCTAAATTCTCCTTCAGTGTACTCCAACAGGCATGGGAGTGTGGCGGCTCGGGGATTTTCACAGTAACTTTATTGCAGTGTTAATGTAAGCCTATTTGTGACAATAATAAATAAACTTCAAAAATGTTTTGGCTTCCACTGTTAACACAAATATAAAATACTTAAATAAATACATGAATTTATATAATTACTTATATAAATATAAAATACTTGTTCAAAGTCTCTCACTTCATTTTACCCATTATTACTTTCCCATCTCATGCTGCAAGGAACAAATGCTTACTTTAGCTGCTCCTTTATTGTCACATTTATTAGTATATAGTGAAAAGTATTGTTTCTTGCGTGCTATGTAGACAAAGCATACCATTCATAGAGAAGGAAACGAGAGAGCGCAGCATGTAATATTACAATCATAGCTAGGGTCTAGGGAAAAATCAACTTTATGCAAGTTAAGTCCATTCAAAAGTCTGACAGCAACGGGGAAGAAGAAGCTGTCCTTGAGTTGATTGGTACATGACCTCAGACTTTTGTATCTTTTTCCCGAAGGAAGAAGGTTGAAGGGAGAATGTCAAGATATTGTTAATTATGCTGGCTGCTTTTCTGAGGCAGCAGGAAATGTAGATTGAGTCAATGGATGGGAGATTGGTTTATGTAACGGATTGGGCTACATTCATGATTTTTTATCATTCCTTGCAGTCTTGGGCAGAGCAAAAGCCATACTAAGCTGTGATGCAACCAGAAACAAATCTTTCTATGGTGCATCTGTAAACGTTGGTGAGAGTCATACCTGATATGGCAAATTTCCTTAGTCTTCTGGGAAAGTAGAGGCGTTGGTAGACTTTCTTAACTATAATGTTGGCATGCTGTGTGGGGGGGAAACCAGACAGGTTGTTGGTAATCCGCACACCAAAAACTTGAAGCTCTTGAGCCTTTCTACTTTGGCCCTGTTGATGTAGACAGGAGCATGTTCTCCTTTAGGCTCCCTGAAATCGATGACGATTTCCTTCGTTTTGTTCACATTGAGGGAGAGACTATTGTTGCTGCACCAGTTCACCACATTCTCTATCTCATTCCTACACTCTGTCTCATCATTGTTTGAGGTCCAACCCACTACAATGGTGTCATCAGCAAACTTGAAAATCAAATTGGCCACAATCAGAGGTGCTATGGAGTATAGCAGGGAGCTGAGAACACAGCCTTGTGGGACACTGTTGTTAAGGATGATCGTGAAGGAACTGTTGCCTATCTTTACTGAATGTGGTCTGAGAGTTAGGAACTTCAGGATCCATTCACAGAGGGAGATGCTGAGCCTCAGGCCATAGAGTTTGGACATTAGTTTTGTGAGAATAATAGTGTTGAAGGCTGAGATATAGTCAATAAGAGCCTGACATAGGTGTCTTTGTTATTTTGGTGTTCCAGGTCTAATGCTGCATTTATATTTCTTATTAGTTTATCTTTATATTCAATTTTATTTAGTTTTGTTTAATTGTTCTTCACTGGCTTCTATATTTTTTTCAATTTTCTGACTTACCATCATTTTTCACCACATTGTTTACGTTTTTTTCAATGTGATATCTTTAACTTCATTCATTAACCATGGATGGTTCATCTTTCCTGTAGAGTTTTTCTTTCTCAATGGAGAGTTGTATCTCCTTAAATTTATGCCACTATTCTCACCTTTTAATATATTTTCTCAGCAAAAATCTTAGCCAACTCTATATTCATAGGCTAGCGTCACTTAAAGTTAGCCTGCAGTATTTAAAATCAGACTGTACCTCAAAGGGATGCTAAAAGGGAAAAGACCAGGAGGAAGGTATAGAAATGGCACAACACATCAGAAAGAGTATCTCAAGACTTCTCAAGCATTACTCCAGACGCCTTGATGTGAGAGGAGGTTTTCTTTCCTCAGGGGACTAAGAGACCTTCTATACACATAAAGAGATGGCAATGCAGTAAGTAACAGCAGCAGTCAATGGCAGAGTCTACCCAGAGGGCCTGTATTCAGTGTTGAAAGATATTTAATGAGGAGAGGTCAGGATCTGTGCATGCATCATTACATGCCGCGTCCTACATACTGTGCCATTAGCTCCATTCACCGCTGCCCCATCACTTACTTACCAAGAATCTCCATTGACTCCTACCTCACGTTCAAGGCATCATCTTTCACACACTTAGTACTGCTTCAAGTCCATACGCACATCTCACAGTACAGACACATTCCTAGCTTTTCAACAGGCACATCACCCAAACACATTGCATCACGTGACTAACACTTCCCTCTCGTTTATAGTTGGGCCATCATGGATGGCAGCAGTGGCTAACTGGGAGAGCCAGAACACAGTATGTGCTTACCTCCATGGTGGAAGTAGTGTTCAGAACAATTGGGAGACTTGTCAGTGAAGCTACGGTCAGCCATAGGACTGAAACCACTCAGGATGTGATATGATCCTGCCGATTGGTCTCCTCAGATTTCAATCTGCCTTAGCCCACAACGTGTTACAAGCTAGTGTAATCGCACATTCTTCCATTCAGTTTCCATCATCCCAATCCTTCCTAAATCCAAGGAGAAGAGGGCTGAAAGATGGAACATATTGCCCACGAAGAGAAACAGTCACTCAACCTGATCTTTGCAACCTCCAGCTCAGAACAGGAGGGTAGCATTGACGCAGCAACCCCACGTGATGAGTCAGCTGGCAGAAGGGGGTTGCAGCCAATTCTGAGGTAAGACTTGTGAAGATGCCAGGTTCCAGCAGCGCAAAGTCACACATGATCTGCAGAGGACGGAGATGACAACTAACAAGGCGTGGCACACAAAGGCTAATGGAACCTGCCAGAAAGCCTTTCGTAATAGTGAATGAGCATTGGGAGTCCAGCCCCAACTTGGCACAGAACCTTTCACCTTTCCAAAATGGTGACCAATTCATGAGAACATCTTCAGACCAAAACATAGTGCAACATTTGCTGGCTAAAATCGCAGCTTCCATTGCAGCATAATGGACAAAGAACTCAGTTGATTGATACTCCATCCACAAAACTTCACTCCCTCCCCCACTAACACGTTGTAGCAGCTATGTGCACCATTGATAAGATGCAGAGCAGAATCTCACCAAGGTTCCTTAGACAGACAGCACCTTCCAAATCCACATCCATTGCCATCCAGAATGATAAGGGAAATAGACATCTGGGAACACCACAACCGGAAAGTTGCCCGCCAAGCCACTCACCATCCTGATTTGGAAATATATCACAACTCCTTTAATGGTGCTCGATCAAAATGCTGAGACTCCCTCCCTAACAACATAGTGGGTGTGCCTAGAGAGAGCAGTGGTAAAAGAAGGCAGCTTATTTCTCCTTTTTAAGGGCAATTAGGGAAGGACAATAAATACTAGAATGGCAGCAATACTGACATTCCATGAATGAATTTTTTTAAAAAGTATTGCAGAGAGGAGTCATGAGCCAGATGTAGAGTGGAGAGTTCTCGTCACCCAGCAGCCATCCTCTGGTCTGGTGTGATATTGCAACAAGAGACTGGAGCAAGATATAAGTTCCTGACTGGTGTTGGGATAGTTGGAATTCACTAATCTAATGTAGAGAGCATGCTTGCACGCCAGCTACATATTGAATGAGTGGTAATTGTGCAATATTGGTAGATCACATAATTTCAGTGTACCTGCAGAACTACATATATATAGTCAATGACACCCTGAATCAGGAGGAAACCCGCTATGCTGGCAAAGCTCTGGCATACCTCCTATTTCTTTCTATTGAGATCTCCTTTCCAGGTAAACAGAGTCTGTGACATTGCCCAAAGGCAGCAAGAGCTAATAAGCAGCAAGATACTGGCTGTGTCATTTCTTCCAACCCAAAAAGGATCAGTTCATGAAAAATTCAGAATGGTCATCTTAAATTCCATTTGCTGAGCCCTCCCTTATCCTCCTCTGAGGCTGACTCTGGTACCTAGGAATCTTTGACCACTTCCATAGTTGAATTGCAGCTCCTAATCCTATTGCCTTCAGATGGGGTAGAAAGGCTATTCACAGAAGACACTCGATGAATTAGCCTCCTGTCCAGTTCAAACTATAACCCATCACAAAAATGAAATGGTCAATTGTCTATATAACCATTCCAGATTTGAATGCCTTCCTACATACCAACCTAGATTTTAAACCCAGGATAGACAACGTACCCAACATAAGACATAGGCCATTTTAGCTTCTCGGTCTTATTAAATCTGCCTGCATTGTCTCCCAGCCAAATGTAGGTGGCTTGATGTCAGAACTTGTGGGTGGGAATAGAAAAGCTGGTGTCTCTGGCTTAATGGTTAGTTTCTGTCTTGGGATCTTCAGAAAGATTGGATGATGAATCAATGAAAGAAGATGGAAGATCAGTGGGCACTTGATTTCCTGTGGGGAATCCTCTAGATGACAGACCATTCCCATTCCTCAAGAAATCTTCACAAACTGAAAATATATATACTTATCTTGGTTTCTTCAGGTTTCACTGAGCCCATGGGATCTTAAACTAAAATTGTGTGGTAGCATCAAGTCACGACTCTTTCACATTTTAATTTCCAACCTGCCTTGACTCATGGCCTTCAACTCTGTCAGAATCCTTGCAATTAAAATGGTGAAGTGTCAGAAACCTGAAATGGCACCCGGTTGTCATTTCAACTCCCCATCCAGATTATTCTAACCAGGCGAGCTGGGTTAAAAGCTGGGCAGCCGTCTGCAATATATTGCAGGCAGCAATCAAGTGAACATTTGAAATTCAATAAAGCACAAGGAAGTAAATTAACCCCAAGTTGTGTTACTTAAAATCATAGAATCGCTACAGTGCAGAAGGTGGTCATTTGGCCCATTGGGCCTGTACCGATAGCAATCCCACCCAGGCTCTATTCCTGGGACTCTGTTATTACATCTTGTAACTTTAATGAAATTAGCTCTAAATTGCCTTCCTGTTGTGAGTGTGAAATGGATTTCTCCCTTCTCAGTCCTTGTTCCCTTTATCTTAAAACCACCTTGATCAGTCTCTCCTCAAGAGGACAATTTGTGCTACAAATTTGTTTCTTTGACGTGTACATTTTAATCCACTCTCCATTAGTGTCAGGTGATTAAATATTACCCTGCAGATGGATTGAAATACACAGACCATAACAGTTATAGTCAAAACTCACTGCCAATCATTTTTTTCAAGCTATACTTTTGGTGCATGGCTCTCAGTAGGGAAGCGCACAATTTGGAATAGCCAAACTAAAACCAAATTGTTCCAATCACATATGAACTGCACTACAAAGTAAAAACATAAAATCGGTTTCATTTAAGCGGATATAAATTGGAATGTTTTGAATCAGTTGAAGAAGATTCCGGAAAAAATGTGAGTTACACTGTGAAGCGTTTCATCCTTCACTCAGTGAACCACATTATCAGGAGGAACTGCATGTGGGAGTGTTTGAGCTTCAGTGGTCTTCCTCTGTTCTGATTGAATGGAGATTTATGAAGTCATTTTAGTATAGATAATTATGAGCACTATTTATAGTTTACACGTTGATATAAGTGCAAAAAATTTGTTGCTGTTTGGAGTAGAATCTCAGTGTTTGCTAATAAAATATGTCTCTAAATTAGGAAAATGAATAAGGTTAATAGAACATAGAACATAGAACATTACAGCGCAGAACAGGCCCTTCGGCCTTTGATGTTGCGCCGACCAATTATGAAAAAAAAGCAATGACCCTCCGAACTAAACCATTCCCTTCTCTTCCATAAACTTATCAACTAACCTCTTAAATGCCACCAAAATTGGCGCATCTACAACTGCCGCAGGCAGGGCATTCCACTCCCTAACCACCCTCTGGGTAAAGAGCCTACCTCTGATATCTGTCCTATATCTATCACCCCTTAATTTAAAGCTGTGTCCCCTCGTGCTAGCTTTCTCCATCCTAGGAAAAAGGCTATCACTGTCCACCCTATCTAAACCTCTAATCATCTTATATGTTTCCATAAGGTCTCCTCTTAGCCGCCTCCTTTCTAACGTAAACAACCTCAAATCCCTCAGCCTCTCCTCATAAGACCTGCCCTCCATACCAGGCAACATCCTGGTAAACCTCCTCTGTACCCTCTCCAATGCCTCCACATCTTTCTTATAATGTGGGGACCAGAACTGCACACAATACTCCAAGTGCGGCCGCTCTAGAGTTTTGTACAGTTGCAACATGACGTTGCGGCTCCGAAATTCAATCCCCCTACCAATAAAAGCTAAGACTCCATATGCCTTCTTAACAACCTTATCGACTTGACTGCCTACTTTCAGGGATCTATGCACAAATACACCAAGATCCCTCTGTTCATCAACACTATTAAGAATCCTACCATTAGCCCTATACTCTACACATTTATTATTCCTGCCAAAGTGCATTACCTCACACTTTTCCACATTAAACTCCATTTGCCACCTCTCGGCCCAGCTCTGCAACTTGTCCAAGTCTCTCTGCAAACTATAACACCCCTCTTCACTATCTACCACTCCACCGACTTTAGTGTCATCTGCAAATTTACTAATCCATCCTTCAATACCCTCATCCAGATCATTTATAAAAATTACAAACAGCAGGGGCCCCAAAACAGACCCCTGAGGTACACCACTTGTCACCGAACTCCAAGATGAATATCTCCCATCAACCACCACCCTCTGTCTTCTATCTGCTAGCCAATTCCTAACCCAATTAGCTAAATCACCCTCTATCCCATACATCTGCATTTTCTGCAGAAGTCTTCCATGGGCCACCTTATCAAACGCCTTACTAAAGTCCATATATACCACATCAACCGCCTTACCCCCAACCACCTCTTTGGTCACTTTTTCAAAAAACTCAATAAGGTTAGTAAGGCACGACCTACCCTTCACAAAACCATGCTGACTATCCCCAATCAATTCATTTCTCTCTAAATAACTATAAATCCTATCCCTAATAATTCTCTCCAATACTTTGCCCACAACAGAAGTAAGACTCACTGGCCTATAATTCCCTGGAAAGTCTCTCTTTCCCTTCTTGAACAATGGGACCACATTCGCTATCCTCCAGTCTTCCGGAACTATACCCGTAACCAACGACGACCTAAAGATCAGAGCCAGAGGCTCTGCAATCGCCTCTCTTGCCTCCCAGAGAATCCTAGGGTAAATCCCGTCCGGCCCAGGGGACTTATCTAACTTCAAACCCTCAAGAATATCTAGCACATCCTCCCTATCTACTTCAATACTTTCCAGTTTGCAACCCTGTACCTCAGTGTTCTCCACAACTACATTTACATCTCCCTGCGTGAATACCAAAGAGAAATATTTGTTCAGTGCCTCTCCAATCTCTTCAGGCTCCACGCACAACTTCCCACTGCTGTCTCTGACTGGCCCTAATCTTGCCCTAACCAATCTTCTATTCTTAACATAACTAAAGAAAACTTTAGGATTCTCCTTAATCCTATCAGCCAAAGTCTTCTCGTGTCCCCTCTTAGCTCTCCTCAACTCACTCTTTAGCTCCCTCCTGGCTAATCTATAGCTATCCATTGCACTAACTGAGCCTTCAAGCCTCATCCTGACATAAGCCTCCTTTTTCCTTTTAACCAGCAAATTAACTTTTTTCGTACACCATGGTTCCCTTACTCGACCATTTCCTCCTTGCCTGACAGGGACATACTTATCAAGGACTCGCAGCAGCTGCTCCTTGAATAAGCTCCACATTCCAGATGTTCCCAGTCCCTGTAGTTTCCTAGTCCAATCTATGCACCCTAATTCTCTCCTGATGGCCTCATAATTACCCTTCCCCCAGCTATAACTACTGCCCCCAGCTTCATGCCTATCCCTATCCATCACTAAGGTGAACGTAACCGAATTGTGGTCACTATCACCAAAATGTTCACCAACTTCCAAGCCTAACACCTGGTCTGGCTCATTGCCCAGCACCAAATCCAATGTAGCCTCACCTCTAGTTGGCCTATCTACATACTGAGTCAAAAAACCTTCCTGCACACTTTGTACAAAAACTGACCCCTCTAACGAGCTAGAGCTATAGCTATTCCAATCAATATTAGTAAAGTTAAAGTCCCCCATAACAATTACCCTATTACTTTCACTCCTGTCCAGGATCGACTTTGCAATCCTTTCCTCTACCTCTCTAGAGCTTTTAGGAGGTCTATAAAAGACTCCCAACAGGGTGACCTCTCCTCTCCTGTTTCTAATCTGAGCCCATACTGCCTCAACAGACAAGTCCTCATCAAACTTCTTTTCTGTCACTGTGATACAGTCTTTGACTAATAAAGTGGAATAAAGAAAATTTATCAATTTCATAGCATGTCTACTATTTGCTGAATACATAGAGATCCTCATTGCCTGCTACATGAGTGGACAGTTCATTCGTTTTAGAAATTTTTATTCGCCTCTAAGCAGACATCTGCTAAAGTCTAACTTTATCTGGAAACACATCCAAGGACATGCCACTACTAGCTGATGAATTTACTCAAGTCACATTTTTATGCTTCTTTTTAAGCAGACTGATTTTGACAATATAGAACATATTGAAAGATAGAGAAAAATCTATCCCACTTTCAAAGCTTCAATGCTGGACAAACAGCAAATAAATAACTTGAAATTTTCAAATCAGTTTTGAAGGGAATATTTGGAAAAAGGGGAAACAACTCAGGATTTTACCATGGATGGTGTGAATATTCATCTGCATATCTTCCAGTTTTTTTAGAATTGAATAAATTATGTAAATTATAGCATGAAAAGGATCTTTTAAAACTTGTTTTTAAATGGGGTTTCAATGAAATATACAAGGGAGGATTTCTGACATTGCATCACTGAATGGGAGCCCTGCCCACTTAAAGTGCTCCAGGAAGCCCGTAAGCACATTCAAAACTGGGTTTCCATGAGGTTCTTTTAACCGCCAGGAGCACAATTGTTTCTACCACAACCTGAAAGCTCATAACCTCGCACTTCTCTCATTTCAACATCACCATAAAGTCAAGGGTCCAACCCTGCAGAAGTGTAGGAGAGTATGCCAGGATCAGAACTGAGGTGCCAATCTGTTGAAGCCACAACATAGACTACGAGCATGTCAAATAGTAGAAGCAGCATATTTTAAACAGAGTCTCGCAATCCCACAATCAATGGATCAGATCAAAGCTCTGCAATGCTGCCACATCCAGTTGGGAACAATGGTGATCAATTAAACAAAAACAGCAGCGAATCAAGTCAAAAGGGGAAAAAGAGATAATAAGGCAAAATTAATGCCTCTCCACTTAAATGCACACAATATTCAGCACAAAATAAATGAAGTAATGGCAAAAATTCAGGTTAATTGGTATGATCTTTGCCCATTACAAAAACGTGGTTAAAAGCTGGGAACTAAATATCCAGAGGTATGACACAGAAAAGTCATACACACAGTCAAGAAGGAAAGGGCAGTTGGGGTAGCTTTGTTAGTACGAAATGGAATAAGTACAATAGCAAGAAATGATCTTGGATCAAAAGATGTGGAATGAGACTGGGAAAATAATAATGGGGAACCAGGAAATCATGGTGACATGGTAACACAGTGGTTAGCATTGCTGCTTTACAGCTCCAGGGACCTGGGTTCAATTCCTGGCTCAGGTCATTGACTGTGTGGAGTTTGCACATTTCCTTTGTGATGGTGTGGGTTTCCTCCAGGTGCTCTGGTTTTCTCCCACAGTCCAAAGATGTGTGGGTTAGGTTGATTGGCCATTCTAAAATTGCCCCTTAGTATCCTAGGATGTTTAGGTTAGAGGGATTAGCGGGTAAAATATGTGGGGATATGGGAGTAAAGCCTGGTGGGATTGTGGTCAGTGCAGACTCGATGGGCTGAAGGGCCTCCTTCTGCACTGTAGAATTCTATGGAAATGGCAGAAGAGTTAAATAAATGTTTTTCATCAATCTTCATGATAGAAGACATGAATAACACTCCAAAATATTAAATAATCAAGGGACAATCAAGGGCAGGGGAGGAATAAATATAGTAACAATCACTAGAGAAAATGTACTTGGAAAACTATAAAACTGCTATGGCTAAAGGCCAATAAGTCACTTGGGCCTGATGGATTGCACACAGCAAAATTAATGGGGTCTGACAACATCTCACCTGTAGTACTGATACAGATCTTGGAGCTAAAAGTATCAAGGGATATGGAAGGAGCAGAAGGGGGGGTTCAGGATATTGAATTTTATAATCATGGTGGAGTAAACCTGAAGGGCTAAATGGTCTTCTCCTATTTCTAGTTTCCATCTTT
The DNA here is from genome assembly GCA_024679065.1 of Sphyrna mokarran. Taxonomy (NCBI): domain Eukaryota; kingdom Metazoa; phylum Chordata; class Chondrichthyes; order Carcharhiniformes; family Carcharhinidae; genus Sphyrna; species Sphyrna mokarran. The sequence goes on along the minus strand of JAGIQG010000012.1, from coordinate 36,126,663 downwards.
ATATTCCCATGTTACTATGAAAGCCTGTCTTCTGGAGATAGCAATATCTGATTGAGCTGGATTGTTTGATTACAGGTACAGTTGCTCGAGGAGTACAGCCAGCCAGGGGGTCTGTAGCAGGAATCATGTTTGGTGTCCCGCCGATCCCAACTTTCCCGAGCCATGTCTTTTTAAGCATAATTAGCCTTGCGCCAGAAATCGGCACAAGGCTGGTTACAATATGGAAATCTGAATTTCCATATCATTAGTGAACCCAGTGCGGTATCATCCAGGCACACTAATATTTCCCCTGCCCACCCCCCACCTCCCTTCCCTTATAATGCAGTTTGAATGGTATTGCAGGAACCAAACTGAGCATCAGGAAGCAGGTTATGGGTGACTAAGTATTGCTTAGTGGTACTGTCAACAACACCTTTTTTTATCCTTTCATAGCACCTTGACGTCATTAGCTGGGCCAGCATTTGTTGCCCATGAGTCAAATGTTAACTCAATCACCTGATAGGTGCTGGCAGACATGCTGAGATTTTCCAGCATCCACTGCCTTTGTTCCAGCACTGACAGCATTTTGCTCACTTGCTGCCAAGCCTAGTTGCCCTTGAGAAGGCATTACTGAACCACAGCAGTGGTACAAGTGTACCAACAGCAAAGTTCAGAAGGAAGTTCCAGGATTTTGACCCAGTGACAGTGAAGAAATAGTGATATAGCTCCAAGTCAAGTTGCTGCATGGATTGGAGGGGAAATTGCACAAATTTACTGATGATTTAGCATAAATCAATGAGGTGGTAGCCGGCCATGATTGGAATTGTCTTTTTTTTTGTGAGTAGAACATACGTGGGCAATCTTTTATTTTGCCAGCTAGAAAGCAATGTTCTATCTGTCCTGAAAAACTGTGTAACTACAGCCACAGTTAATGCTGAGCACAACTGATTTTTGATAACACATGTGTAAATTGAATCAGCCAAAGGCTGGCTCCTATGACAGGAGTGATAGCTTAATTAACCCCTCAGATCTTTTTCCACAATTCACTGAACATACACTGATCTGTGACCGAGATCCAAGCATCTGACTTTACACCTCTTAATATCTATGATTAGTAATATCTATCAACTTTAAATTTACAACTGATCTTGCATCAATCATCCTTTGCCGAATAGAATTTCAAACTTCAACCTTCCTTTATGTTTAGGAGTGTTTCCTAGTTTCATTCCTGAAAGATCTAGCTCTCTATTTTGGACAATATCCCTTTAGTCCTAGACTCTGCAACAAGCAGATCTAGCTAATCAAATTTACTGATTCTGTCTGCTGATATTCTGCAAAACTGGATTATATCATATCTCTAAATTCCAATGTTTGGAGACGGGGAGGCGAATTTTCCCATCCCATGGGAATCGGAGCATAGGAGGGATGGATCATGGAAAGGTCCGTTGATGTTGATGGGGTCTTTTGGATTCGGGGCGAAGGTGGCTGGAAAATCGTGCCCGATAACTTTTGTAGTATCTCCATATAATTTAACCTTAGTGTTCAGGCATCTTGCAGGTAAGCTGACACCACACTCATTGAAAGATAAAAGTATTCTTCCTTAGGCGTATCCCCCACAGCTGGTCACAATACTCCAGGTGCTGTCTAACGTGGGTTCTTCACAGCTGAAATATCAATTCCTCTTGCACTCTACGCTTCTAAAAGAAGTGGTCGGTATTCCTTTCATCTTGCTGATTATTTTCTGTACTTGAACAGGATATCTTAATAATCTATGTCCCTGGATTTCAAGCCTCTTTGCCCCTCTATTGTTTCCAGCTTTTCACCAATCAGAAAGCACCCTGTTCTGAAGTGGATAACCAACAACATTGAATATTGAAACCGTGGCCTTGAACATAGCAAGATGTCCCAACATGCTTTTCAGCAGCATTATAAAACAAAATTAGACACTGAGTCACATTTAGTGATGTTAGAGCAGATGGTCTGGTTAAAACCTTAATCAAGGTAGTAAGTATTAAGGAGCATCTTAAAGAATGAGAAGTCCAGCATCTGTGAGAATTCCAGAGTTTAGAGCTTATACAGTCCCCAGCAGCACAATAATAAAATCAGGATGCTGCAGAATTAGATGCTAGGGATCGGGGGGAGGAGGAGGAGGTGCCCAAGAAATGTCAAGGGGGCCAGGGGATGGTGCTCGGGCACTGCCTGGCCATGGACCCTCTTCCCCAAGAAATGCACTCACCTGGGGGCTCCACCTGACAGGTACAGGCCATGGGTAATAAGCTGTAATGGTGGGAGAAGAGAGGCAGGTGGGGGGTGGTCTGAGATCAGGCGTAAAGATCTGATAATGACAGACAAATCTATTATAATGGCGTTCCCAATATATCATTGGGAACATTGAGGTGATGGCGCGGGCTCGTTGGACCGAAGGGCCTGTTTGCCGTGCTGTTTTGTTCTTTGTTCTTTACATCACCAGCAGAGAGCAGAAACAATCATGGCAAATTTTCCCACTGATAAAACACAGGGCCTCACGGGATTTTCCACCCACCATTACAGCTTCTTCCTTCCTTCCTCCTCTAATTCTGCCCAAGAAGAATGGGAGCAGAAAATCCCATCAGATCACCTTCCTGTTCAATCTTTCTTCATAAGGTAAAGCTCCTATCCTGGATATCAGTCAAGTGAACCTTCTTTAAACTGCTTTCAACGTATTTGTAGCCTTTCTTAAATCGGGAAGCCAATGCCATGCACAGTACGCCAGATGTGTTCTTAACAACATCTGAACAAGAGTAACAAAATATTCCCATTCCTACCAGTATTAACAAAGAACAAAGAACAGTACAGCAGAGGAAACAGGCCCTTCGACCCTTCAAGCCTGTGCTGCACATTGATCCAACTAGACCTACACTTGTATCCCTCCATTCCCAGGCTGCCCATGTGTCTATCCAGGTAATTCTTAAACGATGCCAGCATGTCTGCCTCCACCACCCTACTTGGCAGCACATTCCAGGCCCCCATAACCCTCTGCATAAAAAACATTCCTCTGATATCCAAGTTATTCTATCTGCAGCAAGCTGGGGATAGCATGGCAGAGAGGAAGCCTAGCAACTTCAGCAATGGCAAGATTGGATAAGAGGTCCAATCAAAGCCATACTCTCCAAAGATGTGCCCTCTTTAATCCTTCCCCAGCCTCTAATTTGCCCTTGCCCTAACCCTGGACTGACCTGTCAGTCTGGTTTCCCTGATACTGGGAACTGTCCTAGCACTGGCTCCAGGTGTGGCTACTGCAACTCCAGAGCTGCTGGCCAATCTGATTAGCTTGCTGAGGGAGGACTTCCTATTAAGGGGTCGAACTCCTGCCTTAAAGTGCTTAACGTGCTCCCAGCATTAAATTGTGATGGTGGGGCACACACCTTTCTAGTTGCTGAGAGGGTGGGGTCAAAGGCAAGGATCACAGCGTCACTAAATACCCAGCCCAAGGGGCATTAGTTCTCTATTGCAACACCTAGACCAATTAGAGTCAACTTGCTGGCCAATCAGCAGCCTTTGCTCTTGTAGCATAAATGGCATTCTTGCATTCGTCCAGATGGGCACAAGACAAAACGTTCTGCAACATGTCTCTTTTTATAACAATATTCAAGGCTTCAATAAATTCTCATATTCTCCATAGTATCATGACTGTGGAAGCTACTTGATGAACTAGCTAATCTCCTGCATGTCCTTTTAGCACACAAAACTCACCCATTCATAATCCCTGATCAGACATTCAACACTTTCGTCCATACAACCATATCTAGAATTCTGCACAGGGACATGTGCTGTACCACATGATCATGTCACAATTACTGATCGGTGCAGTGAAATCCTTTGTATGTCAATATCTTCGATTCATTAGGACCAGTAGCAGCAATGGATTATTCACCCAGAATATAACCACAGTTTTCAGAGGCATTAAAATGCACATTAGACCTGATAAGCACGACTATATTCACCAATGTCTTTCAATTGTAGCAAAGAGTTATCAGCAAGCTGGATACAACATGTTATCAATAATCCTGGCTCAAACATCACCCACCCAACAAAGCTGCCAACTCATTTTCTTGTGATGTCATGGCTGGTTTAATATCCTTGTAAAGCTCCCAAGAAAGGCAAATTTATTCTGGTTAAATGACTCAAATTCCCTTCGACATCAGAGATCTGACACATTGATCATCTCACTAAGCAACTTGACATTTAAAAATAGAACAAGGTTGTCATTTGTTTATTTATCCCACGGAAAACACTGTTTCATTACGCAGTGAGTGCTGCAGTATGCAAACACATCTTGCTTACTGACACGCAAGACACGTAGGAAGGATTTCACTGCATACAGAGAACCTGTTCCCACATGGTGGAGGTAAACAGTACAGATTCCTCATGTTCTCTCCTCAAGTGCAGGAAGAAAAGAGAAATAGAAGGTTAATCAGATTGGTTTAGGTGAAGGAGGCTCATGAACACCGGAGCAGTTGAGCCAGTTGGCTGCTCCCTATGTTGTGAAATTCCCTGACTTGACCTGTGTTTCTCTAAATCTGAGTCCACTGATCTGTCAAAGATTCTTCAAAAACAGCTATTGTGCTATATTCAGGATGCTGCTGACAAGCACTAGATAAGTGTGCCAATTATACCTTGCATCGCGGTCCAAAGACATGGCACATACAACTTAATAGTGTAGGCCTACAAGCAGTGGGGAAAGGAGCAAGATTATTACCACATTACTGAAAGATATAAGAATAGTGATAATTGTGAACTGCAATTACCCAAACATACATTATTATCATAACAGCGTAAAAAGGAAAGTACTCTTGAAAAATGTACATCCTCGATTAGTATTTTTCCAGCGTATTGAGGAAGGAAGCAGTGTTCAATTTAGTTCTGGGGAATAGATTCAAGGGAATACGTTTCATTGGGGAAACATTTGAAAAATAGTGATCAAGATATCATTAGATTTTGAGTAATTATACAAAAAAAAGGTAAACCAATTACCTGGAGAAGGGGCAAATTTCAGTGAGTTGGATGAGTAACTCGACCAGGTTAATTGGAATTATAGGTTGACAGCTAAGATTGTAAATGAGCAATAAGAATCCTTCAAAGAGGGGAAAGTTAAGATATAGAATATAAATTACTCCCACAAGGAGAAAAGGAAGATTATTCACACGTAGAATTCCGTGGATGATTAAAGATATGGAACAAGATTTTTCACTTTGGTTACAATGAACGATCCAACTGCAAACCAACTCACCAACCTTTACAGATGCACCATAGAAAACATTCTTTCTGTTGTATCATAGTTTAGTATGGCTCCTACTTTGTCTAAGGCCATAAGAAACTACAAAGGGTCATGAATGAAGCTTAGTTCCATTGACACTGTCTACACTTCCCATTGCCTTGGAAAAGCAGCCAGCATAATTAAGGACCCCATGCACCTCAGGCATTCTGTCTTCTACCGTCTTCCATTGGGAAAAACATACAAAAGTCTAAGGACAAGCACCAACCAATTCAAGAACAGCTTCTTCCCTCATGCCATCAGATTTTGAATGGACTTCCCTTACATTAAGCTAACCTCTCTCTGCACCCTACCTATGACGGTAACACTCAATTCTGCACTGTCTCCTTTCCTTGTCTATGAATGGTATGCTTTGTCTGTACAGCGCACAAGAAACAATAATTCTCACTGTACGCTAATACATGTGACAATAGTAAATCAAATCAAATCAAAATTGCACTCATAATGGTAGAGTGCAATGTTTTATATTTGTATGGTGTAGATTTTTGTTATATATACACAAATATTCACCTTTTTTAAACTAATAACCATTACATATTGTATTGGAGGTAAAGCCAAAGACTAAATTCACTTTTGCATGGACAATAAAGTTCCATTTATTCTATTTGTGCTAGTTTAAGTGCTCTTGTAAAAACAAATTTAAATGGACAATCTTCCAAAGCATCAACTCAAAGTCACAATATTTTAGAATGCAATGTTTAAAATTAATTTTTGCTCTGAAAAATTATTTCTCAGGACATCAGGAGTAGTAACCTGCTACAGATTTATTCTTAAGCTAAAAACACTTTATCCATTTAACTTCAGCTCGTTATACACCTATGACTACGTGGCCAAATTCCCCTCCATTTCCAAGTTTGCTGATGACACCACCGTTGTGGGTCAGATCTCAAACAATGATGAGACACAGTGCAGGAAAAACATAGAGAATCCAGTGAACTGGTGCAATGGTATGAATTTCTCCCTCAATGTCAATAAAATAAAAGAGATAGTCATCAACTTCATGGGAGGGCATGCCCCTCTCTACATCAGTAGGGATAAAGTAGAAATGGTTGAGAGCTTTTTATGTGTTCAGATCACTAACTATCTGTCCTGGTCTCTCCAGGTCAATATTATAGTTAAGAAAGCTCACCCATGCCTCTACTTTCCCAGGAGACTAAGGAAATTTGGTATGTCAGCTACGACTCTCACCATCTTTTACAGATGCACCATAGAAAGCATTTTTTTTGGTCATATCATAGCTTGGTATGGTTCCTGCTCTGCCCAAGACCACAACCCAGTCCATCACACAAACCAACCTCCCATCCACTCACCCTGTCTACATTCCCACTGCCTTGGCAAAATAGCTAGCATAATTAAGGACACCATGCACCCTGAACATATTTCCTTCTACCTTTTTTTGTTAGGAAAAAGATACAAAGGGCTGATGTCACCTATCAACCAACTCAAGAATAGCTTCTTCCCTGCTGCTGCCATCAGACTTTTGAATGGGCCTACCTTGATTAAGTTGATCTTTCCCTAAGGGAAAGATCAACTTAAGTAGTTACAGTCATCCTACCTATGACTGTAACATTACATTCTGCACTTTCTCGTTTCCTTCTCTATGTACGGTATGCTTTGTTTATCCCACAATATTTTTCACTGTATGCTAATATATGTAACAATAATAAATCAAATTAAAAACTCCAAATGCCATCAAATTGTATGTTTGTGTCTTTAAACATTGAAGTTGAAATCATGTCATGTGTGTTAATTAATATTAATTGGACAGGAAATCCTGAAGTGACATTATGATGTGGTAGCTGAGTTCTATTCCACTGACAGATACACCAACTTTATTGACAGTTTTCTGTGCACTCTCGTATTCCCAGCACTCCCCTTTAGCCTCCACCGATTCCTAGCAAAGTCACATTTTAAAATAAAGCCCAACGCATTCCTTGAACTACTCTGTGTTTTCTTATTTTCCCTTGTTCACAAATCGAAGCCCCAGCAATTACAGGGATAGTGGCAGAATAAATATGAAAGTAGGTAAAGGACACATAGCAGAGAGAGTACTAATGAAAGGTTGGTTTTCAAACTGGAAGGAAACATACAGCGGTCTGTCCCAGGGAGGACATGCTGCACTTCCTGATGTAAATATTAATAACCTGAACTGGGAATACAGAGTAGAATTTCAAAACTCGCAGATGACACAAAATTCAGAAACATATTAAACAGGATAGGAACAAACTTCAGTAGATAGCTTGTTAAATTGGAAACATATGTGGCAAATGAAACTTAGCATAGGGAAATGTGAAGTGATGCATTTTGGAAAAAGGAGGAGGAGAAGAGGCAACAAGAAATGAACAGTCCAGTTTGACAACAGTTGCAGGAATGGAGAGACCTGAAGGTTTACATAAAGAAATATTAGAAGACAGCAGGATAGTTAAAAAGATATTATCTTGTCATTATAAATTGAAGCATAGATTGCAAATACAAGGAAGCTGTGCTAAATCTTGAAGGGTCACTGGCTTGACCTGACTTGGAATAGCGTGTTCAATTCTGATCATTAAACTTCAAGAACAATTGTAATGTTTTGCGAAGCTTCAGAGGAGACATTGGAATGATACTGGCGGTAAGAGATTCCAGAATATGGGATTGATCATCTTACAGCAGACAAGGTTAAGGAGAAATTTGACAGGAAATGTTCAAAATTTCAAGGGCTTTTGATAGAGTAAATAACTAGAAATTGTTCCCATTTTAGTGAAAAATCGATAACTACAGAATCCAACATTAAAGTGATTAACAAAAGAACCAAAGGTGAGCAGAAAGGATTGAGACTAATTGAATAGTTTGGCAGCATAGTAGTTAGCACTACTACCTCACAGTGCTGGGGACTCGGGTTCAAGTCCAGGTGTGGTGACTGTGTGGAGTTTGTATGTCCTCCTTTTTCAGTGTGGGTATAGCCAGCTGCTGCAGTTTCCTTCCACAGTCCAAAGATATGCAGATTAGGTGAACTGGCCGTGCTAAATTACCCCTTGGTGTCCAAAGTGGGATTAACAGAGTAAATATGTGGGGTTATGGAATACGGCCTGGATAATGGAATCTGTCATAGAGTCGGTGCAGATTTGATGAGCCAAATGGTCTCCTTCTGCACTATAGGGTTTTTATGATTGTATAAATAATTTTTCCAATGATCTTTCACTTATCAATGATTTAAAATCCCACAGTTCCAAATGTCTCGGTGATAAAGTTCTGGGTTGTTATTAGTTACTTGCTCAAACAAATGGAAGTTCACTTCATGAGAATCACTATCCACAAAGTTTTCTTATTACTGCTGTTCATTTCAGATGTTTTGTGGTTGGGAAAGCAGGTATACAATTGGTGTGGCATGGTCGCACAGTCTCACAGCACCAGGTACCTGGGTGCGATTTCCAGCTTGGGTCACTGTGTAGAGTTTGCACATTGCCCCCGTGTCTATGTGAGTTTTCTCCCACAGTCCAAAGATGTGCAGGTTAGATAGATTGGTCATGCTAAATTGCCCATTAATATCAACAGGATTAGCTAGGGTAATTACATCTGGTAACAGGGATAGAGTCTGAGTGGGATTGTGATTGGTGCAGACTCGATGAGCTGAATGGCTTTCTTCTCCACTGTAGGGATTCAGTGAGCTTGTGCCCAATGTCATTTTCTGTATCCCAGTTGGTGATACTCACTTCTGAGTCAGAAGATTATGGGTTCATGTTTCCTTGCAGGGCTTAGACTAAAAAATATAGACAGACATTCAGTGCACTGCTGCGGGAGCACTGCATTATTGGAGGTGCTATCTTTAGAATAAGACTTTTAAGGGAGGCCCCCTCAGGTGAAAAATACCATTTTTTTTCTGTAAAAGACCAGGGAAGTAATCTCCCATGTACTGACCAATATTTATCCCTCAGTTAACATTGCAAGATCAAATTATCTGCTCATTATCACATTGCTGTTTGCAGCTATTCTATTTCCTACGTTATGACAGTGACTTCCAAGACTGCAAAGTGCTTTGGGATGTCTGGTATCATGAAAGGTGCTATGTAAATGCAAGTCTCTCTTTCTTTCACCAACAGGTGACAACTTATGTCTTGTACCGCATGTAGTGGGCTGGGTGTCCATTTCACATGCAAGCTACATTTAGGCTTGAGGTTTGAATTAAAAAATCTCAGTGACAACCAAAGATAATTGTCTCGGCAAGATTCTGGTTGTTAAGGTTTCTGGGATACTTGCCTTTATTAGCCATGGCACAGTATACAAGAGCAGGGTAGTCAGGCTGGAACTGTATAAAATGCTGGTTAGGCCGCAGCTGGAGTCCTGCATTCTAGGAAGGATGTGATTGCACAGGACAGGGTGTAGAGGGGATTTACCAGGATGCTGTCTGAGCTGCAAGGCCTGAACCATGAGGAAAGATTGGATAGGCTGGGGTTATTTTCCTTGGAGCACCAAAGGTTGAGAATGGACTGATGCAGGTATATAAGATTATGAAGGGTCTAGATAGGGTGGATAGGAAGGCAGTTTTTTTCCATTAGGAGAGGGGTCAATAATCAGGAGGATTTGAAATAAGAGATAAGGAGTAAGGGCGAGTTGAGGGTGGTGGAATTCTGGAACTCACTGCCTGAAAGGGTGGTTAAGTCAGAAACTCTCCTAACATTTGAGAAGTATTTAGATATTCACTTGCATTGCCATAACCTCAAGGCTATGAGTCTAGAAAATGTGATATACAGAAGGAGGCCAGATCATATGTGGCCATGATGGGCTGAATGGCCTCCTTCTGTATATCTATATATCAATGAACTATCTCAATGAAGTTATGTTTGCTCTCTCACAGGATGTGTGCATTACTATCTAGGTCAGTATTTATTGGCCATCCTTAAATGCCCCAATTACATGAACTGCCTTTTTGAAGCTGCAGTCCATGTGGTGTATGTACACCAACTGTGCTGTTAGGAAGGGAGCGCCAGGATTTTCATCCAGCGACAGTGAAGGAATAGTGATCCACTTCCAAGTCAGCACAGTCTGTGATTTGGAGGGGAATTTGCAGATGATGATGTCCCTGTGCTTGAGCTGCTCTTTTCTTTTTAGATAGTCACAGTTGAGGGTTTTGAAGGTGCTGTCAAGGGAAAGCTTGCTCTGAATTAACAGATAGGGTTTGGTTTTTTTTTACTCATTCATTGGTCATGGGTGTCGCTGGCTGACCAGCATTTATTGCCCATCCCTAGTTATGAAAGGACAGTTGACAGTAAACCACATTGCTATGTGTCTGGAGTCACATTTAGGCCATACTGGATAAGGATGGCAGATTTCCTTCCCTAAATGACATTAGTGAACAGGTAGGTTTTTCCAGCAATTGATAATCATTTCATGGTCATTAGATTCTTAATTCCAAGTGGTTTTTATTGAATTCAAATTCCACTATCATTCGTGAATAGCCCAGAATATCAGCTGATTTTCTAGATTAACAGTCGAGCAATAATGCCACTAGGCTATCGCCACCCCACAAGACCACCAATTTGCAACATAAGGATGGCATTGCCAATGGCTGGCAACACAACCACTGCCCATCAACTTTTAAGTCCAGGTTTATTCTAAACTTTTGAAGACAGATTAATGCACTCACAAACAAACGAAAAAGATGATGGTCCACTGATCAACAAGACCAACATTTTAATTTCCCAACGAACAACATGATGTTTGTCATCAATGTCATCTCACTACTGCATTTCCTGAAGTACAGGGAGGGGGAAGGGGGCATTGGCATAGAGGAAAACCGTCTCCAGCCCAAGCAACATCCTGGTAAATTTCCTCTACACCCTCTGCAGTGCAATCACATCCTTCCTACAATGCAGGACTCTAACTGTAGTCTAACCAGCACCATGTTTCATACAGTTCCAGCTTGACCATGCTGCTCTTTATTCTGTGCCTGAGCTAACAAAGACAAGTATCCATAGGGGGAATAACTCAAAATCCACAGATTGCGTCAAAGCTTCCTGTTGTCAGTGCAATAAAAAGCTCGTGAGACACACACATAGGATTTTTGATTGCCATTATTTTAATGTCAAGTTTGAGCCATTTATTTTAAAGCATTTATTGTTAATTTATTTTGATGCCTTGGCATGGATGAAAGGGAAACATAGAATAGTTGAACAGTAATAATTTGTAGCTTGAAGTCTGGATCATCAGCCTTGTGCTATAATGCTGGTCAATCTTACCAATTTAAATGCCATCTTACCCATTTCAGCTGTCTGATATGTGGACACAATAAGAAGTCTGATAACACCAGGTTTAAGTCCAACCAATTTATTTGATAATAAACTCACAAGCTTTCAGAGTTTGCCCTTCGTCAGATGAATGGAGAGTTCTGGTCTCAGACAGAGCATATAACAGCACAGACAGTTTACAGATTACTGATTAGAATGCAAGTCTTTACAGCTAAACTGCTATTCAAGCATATATATAGAACCATTCTGTTATCCATAGGAAGCGTGATAAAATTGCTGACTTGCACAAACAATGCATCTGGCAACTAGCTCATACTTCTGCACAATATCCCACACAGATTGTTTCATGCCCTCCATAGCAGCTTGGATTGAGTCCAGGACGAAACAGTTGGAAGATCAATTATCCTCAATAACCAGCAGAAGGCCATGGCCTGCAGGCCCCATCGTAGCATTGCACAACAGTCACAGTTTTATTGATTCTTAACATCTCCAAACAAATATTGACCTAGAAATTGGATTGCAATTTCTTGCCTAAAACATTGATTCCAACTTGGTTTGTATCACATGACATGTTAGTTGGGATATCTGTAGAGGTCAGGGTTGCCAACTTGAAACAGGTATTCAGCAAGCTAATGATCTTGAAGGGTTAAAACTGCAGGTTTCTGCTAAACCATACAGTCCTTCTTAATGCACTCCTCACACACTCCCCCCTTTCCCTCACCTCACACAAATGCAATAGTTCGCACTGACTGATTTTTGTTGTAATATTGGTTCTCATTCTTGCTATCTCAGTGAGGAGATTTTGATAATTATAGATTTAAATGTGAACTATTTATCATTAACTATTAACTATTTAAAGATCCAAGTTATGGTCATGCATGGAGCTGTTGTCTCAGAGTGGTTGCTCCAGACTGGTCTCCCATGTTCTTACCATGTGACTCTATACATCATATAGATGTATAGTGGTGCTATTCTCCAGTTTCACATTAATTCTTGCTCTGCCAAGCACCTTTATATTACCATGACACATAGGAACATTCACAATATCACACTTCTCCTCTAAAGAAAACATTCCTCTCTTCAAACAGAGCATTACAAAGAACAAAGAACAAAGAACAAAACAGCACGGGAAACAGGCCCTTCGGCCCAACAAGCCCATGCTGCCACCTGATGTTCCCATCTCTACCCCCGATCCCTGTCCATGTTTATAAATCTATGGATTAAAAACCAAATTTGAGACAATTTAGGGAGAATTTGTTTTGCCAATTAGCCTAAGAGCAATCTTTGGGATGTGGGAGGAAACCAGAGCTCCCGGAGAAAACCCACGCAAGCACGGGGAGAATGCGCAAACTCCCACAGACACAGGCCCAAATCCATGTATCTGCACAGCACAGCGATAATCACTGAGCTGTCGTGTTGCCCATCAAATGGTCCAGGTCAAGCGTACACTAACGACGTGAAGCACTAGGATACTCTCGAAAAAGATCCAAGAGCAGCCCACTCACGACCCATCGCGTGTATGCCCCTCATTAGACAACAAGGTGGACCAAAGCACCGGTAGGATAAAAACAAGTACATCAATATCATCATCTATTTACACACTTCCCAGGGACTCCCAAGGCTCATGATCCCTATTTTAAATCAGTTTTCTATACCCCTCCATTCCCATTCTGTTCATGTGCCCATCTAAGTATTTCTTAAGTAACTCCAGAGTACCTGCCTCCACCACTTTACTTGGCAGCACATTCCATACCCCCACCACCCTCTGTGTGAAAAATTCCTGCTTCCTTTCTGACTCTATAAATTTAGACAGTCTTGAGGCTTGACATTCCATTCACAACTTGGTCTGTCATGTTTGGAGGAATGGCAATAATAGTGTGTTTCTGATACCATTTGATTCACTTCTTGTGCTGTTTTGAGGCATGCTTCTCTTTATTAACAACCTATCAGCTTCTCTCGGATACTAACAGCTTGTCCCATTCCTTTCAAAGGGAATGTGCATTCCATTCATTCCGAGAATGGACTTTTCCATGCTGTCTGCCATGTTTATATTTTGCAAATGGAACCTTCATTTGCATTTGTTTCACAACTTCAATCAAACACTTGCTTGCTGTTGTATTTTCAAATGATTTTGCAAGTGTATGAACCTTTTCAATCAGCTCAACTGTTCTCAGTACATCTGAGGTATCCAGTGCTTTTTGCTTCAGTATCAGATTTACACTTTTCCATATGATTTCTGTCTATTCATTCTGTGATAGAACAAAACTTGTCCTTGACCTTTGTTTTGGTTTCACTGTTGGCCAGGTCTGTCTCCAACAATGTCTTGACTTGTTTGACTTCTGTAATTGTGCGGCTAATGGCTTTATTGTTCACTTACAGCTTGGAAAATTCTACAGTTTTCCTGTCAATGCCTCCTTTCTTCCCTACAACTCTTCAGCTCTTGCAGCTTCTGACTTCCTCCTGGAACATTGGATATCACTGAGTCTGCTTTTCCAATGGTTCTTCAGTTCATTCAGAGTGATATTACATTCATTTTGCTTCACCTCACAAATATTCAAAGGAATAAACTTTGACCAGAAGAATCTTTGTGACATGTGAAGATCCTTCACCAGGTTTGTCTTTTCTTTGTGAAGCACACTTACTTTATTTTGAACTTTCCTGCAATTCTGCTGCTGTGCTTTCATTCTGCTGTTTAAGACAGTCTTCATTTCTTCGTGTCACTGAACGGTCACTATGTTGGCCTCTCTCTTGAATCAATTGCTGGTTGGCAATAACATTGAATGGCTCACTTACAACCAGCGAAGTTTCACATTTATTAGTGTGAAACTTCATTACATTAACACTGCAATGAAGTTTTCATGAAAATCCCTTAGTCACTACACTTGGGCACCTGTTCAGAGACACTGAGGGAACATTTACCGTGCACCTAACCACTATGTCTTTTGAAGCACCTGGAAGAAACCCATGCAGACACAAGTAGAACATGCAGACTCCACACAGAGAGTGACGACCCAAGCTGGGAATCGAACCCAGGTCCCTGGCACTGTGAGGCAGCAGTGCTAACCACTGTGCTATCACACCACCCTTTGAAATATCATCCAAAAATATGGAAACAGGTTTTGCAAATATACCAATGACACAAAGTTTTACACAATCTCTTTTCTTAACCCCTCCACCACTTGTGTGCTATCACACTGCTTGCCTGATATCTGGTCTACAAAGAACCAAACTTTCCTCACTTAAACATTGGGAAGACCAAGGCCATCATCTTCAGCCCCCAAAACAAACTCTGCCAAGTTTTGATAAGGGAGGGCATTTCTTAAACAGACAGAGAAGAAGTCATTAACATTTGAATATCAGAATCTGATTATATCGTTGAAATAACAAACTGACTGCAACATTGGTGTCCAACGCTAGTAGCAACAGTGAAAGCTTGGAACATAAGAGAATGGTCAAAAAAAAACCAAAGTAAAGCTATTATTTCAATTGTTTTTACGTTTGCTTGTGAACCGAGTTTCACAGGAATGCCATTCCAGGCCCCACAGTGAAACCTCATCATACTCCCAGCTACAATCATCTCATGAACTGTACCCCATCACTCCCAGTGATCATTTACTTCCTGCCAGGGGTTGCTCCCTCAGTTTCCCCATGGTAATCTTCTGCTGTTCATAATCTCATTTCCATGCACCAGGTAGCAATGCCCATCCATTTGAGGAAGGAGACCATTACTTAAAAACAGCTTGAGAGTTAAAATCTCCTTCATCTCACATAACTATGGGTCAGATGGATTGTCACTTCTCTCAACCAAACTCCTAGAGTTAAAATTGAGCCTATATTAAGCTAACACTGGTTTGACAGTCCCAAGCTGAACTCTCTTAGTTTACAATTTTTCAAATATTTTGTCCAGATTTCCTCTCTAACACTGTATTCAGGGGGTCCTGCTGTTGCTGCAAAGCCTCATCGTAGATTAAAGTAGGAAGCAGAACCACGATGGGAATATTGCAGCTGTATCTTCTAGCTGTGTTCATATTGAGTGACACAGCACCATAGCAGGAGTTTTGCTTTTCCCGGTTCGGATGTTAGAACATAGAACATAGAACGTAGAACATTACAGCGTAGAACAGGCCCTTTGGCCTTCGATGTTGCGCTGACCAATTAGGAAAAAGCAATGACCCTCTAACCTAAACCATTCCCTTTTTGTCCATAAACTTATCTACTAACCTCTTAAACGCCACCAAACTTGGTGCATCTACAACTGCCGCAGGCAGGGCATTCCATACCTTTACCACCCTCTGGGTAAAGAACCTACCTCTGACATCCGTCCTGTAACCACCACCCCTTAATTTAAAGCTATGTCCCCTCATGCTAGCTTTCTCCATCCTAGGAAAAAGGCTATCACTGTCCACCCTATCTAAACCTCTAATCATCTTATATGTTTCAATAAGGTCTCCTCTTAGCTGCCTTCTTTCGAACAAAAACAACCTCAAATCCCTCAGCCTCTCTTCATAAGACCTGCCCTCCATACCAGGCAACATCCTGGTAAACCTCCTCTGTACCCTCTCCAATGCCTCCACATCTTTCTTATAATGCGGGGGCCAGAACTGCACACAATACTCCAAGTGCGGCCGCACTAGAGTTTTGTACAGTTGCAACATGACGTTGCGGCTCCGAAATTCAATCCCCCTACCAATAAAAGCTAAGACTCCATATGCCTTCTTACAACCTTATCGACTTGATTGCCAACTTTCAGGGATCTATGCACATATACACCAAGATCCCTCTGTTCTTCAACACTATTAAGAGTCCTACCATTAGCCCTATACTCGACACATTTGTTATTCCTGCCAAAGTGAATTACCTCACACTTTTCCACATTAAACTCCATTTGCCACCTCTCGGCCCAGCTCTGCAACTTGTCCAAGTCGCTCTGCAAACTATAACACCCCTCTTCACTATCTACCACTCCTCCGACTTTGGTGTCATCCGCAAATTTACTAATCCATCCTTCAATACCCTCATCCAGATCATTATAAAAATTACAAACAGCAGGGGCCCCAAAACAGATCCCTGAGGTACACCACTTGTAACCGAACTCCCCGATGAATATCTTCCATCAACCACCACCCTCTGTCTTCTATCTGCTAGCCAATTCCTAATCCAATTAGCTAAATCACCCTGAATCCCATACATCTGCATTTTCTGCAGAAGCCTTCCATGTGCCACCTTATCGAACGGCTTACTAAAGTCCATATATACCACATCAACCGCCTTACCCCCATCCACCTCTTTGGTCACTTTTTCAAAAAAACTCAATGAGGTTAGTAAGGCACGACCTACCCTTCACAAAACCATGCTGACTATCCCCAATCAATTCATTTCTCTCTAAATAACAATAAATCCTATCCCTAATAATTCTCTCCAATACTTTGCCCACAACAGAAATAAAACTCACCGGCCTATAATTCCCTGGAAGGTCTCTATTCCCCTTCTTGTTCTTCCACTATGAAGCCATGTTGATTGTTAGCATGCTTAAGACCAAAGAAATATGTGTCGTTAAAACATGAAGGCAATTAAAGTCCAAGTATTATGCCAACTGACCAAAATTTCTTGATCTATAATGCTGAATACATTTCCTCTACAATCCTGACATTTTATGATAACCGGCAGTTATATTCAGAAACCTCGGTGTAGAATCAAAAAGGACAAAGAGTTCTGTGAGTCCCCTATCTCTCCACCCCCCACATCCACCCATCCATCCACACACACACCATCAGTTTCTGTGTGAATGACTTATTAGCAGTGGTTAAATCCACTGAGGAGGCCTTTCAACTACACCCACCAACACGTCCACACCACATACACACACACCACACACAAATATACATCCAAGCCTTTGTGTACACACACATACCTCTTCTATTTTAAAAGCTTTCATCCAAGTTGTCTATAATTCCTCCAGTGGCAGTAACTGCAGGGCCCTGAATGCCAGTTTGGATCCTATTATAACAGCAAGAGTGATCTAACACTTGAGTGGCATGATGAGCACAGTGGTTAGCACTCACTGCACCAGGGACCCGGGTTTGATTCCTGGTTTTGGTCACTATGCGTGGTGTTTGCACCTTCTCCCTCTGAGTGCGTGAGATGCCTCCAGGTTTTCCAGTTTCCTCCCATGTTCTGAAAGACATGATGGTTAGCCATGCTAAATTCTCCCTCACTGTACCTAAACAGACCCTGGATTGACTAGGAGATTTTCAAAGCAACTTGATTGCATTGTTAATGTAAGCCTCGTTGTGACACTAATAAATAAACTTTAACCTTTAAAATTGCACAGTGACACATATCAATAAGCAACACACCACACATACCACGTACATCAACTGACATCTCTTCCAGTGTCAACACCACATTTTGTAAATCAGTATCAAATGAAATGGTGAACTGAATGGCTTAAATCAATGCATTTGACAAATAATTCATATGTCAGTTATAGCAATAGTAGTCAATCCATTAAATAAGGCTGTGTCTTTATGTATGTAGAGTTAACGAATAATACATTAGTACACTGGAATCTCAACTTCTTCACACACCCACCATTAAAGCACCACACAGACATAAACCACACAAACCCATATACCACACACTGCCCACACCACCCACCACCAAATGGATAAAAGACAGAAGGTTGGGGTTGGAAAGACCAGGACAAGAGGGGCCTGCTTTTCCTTTTGGGATCTGAATGAGGGTTCCTGATTTCCCTGGCCTCACAAGGAAATTAAACAAAATGGGAAGCCACTTATCTTCTGATCCTTGTTCTTATTCCTGTTACATTAGCCTGGTGGTAAGGCTGCCAGTTAAGATAGGAATTAGGCCCTAAAGATGTTATGAAAGTCCGATCTGCACATTCAAAGAAGAACAGCACCAGCTTCCGGTGCCTGTTAAGCTCAGAACAGAGAGGAAGCAATGGAATCATGATTGGTAAAATGCATGAGTAATAAAAACACCAACTAACACATCTTCTACAAAGTGGACAGTATCAACACCACATCTAGTAAATCAACATCAAGTGAAATGACAAAGTCAATGGCTTAAATCAACACATTTGACAAATAATTCATATATTACAGCAATAGTGGTCAATCCATTAAATAAGACTCTGTCTTTACGTATATAGGGTTAATATATTACGAATACTGAGTACAATGGAATCTCATCTTCTTCACAAACAATTTATAATTCTTCCTCTTTAACAGTATAAGATAACTTTGAAAACTAGAAACCATTTGGAGTTTTCAGAGAAGTGAAACAATTGGAATAAAATCATTCGAGCACTAGGTTTGACAAGAAGCGACAAGTATAGCTCACAATTATAATTTCAGAAAACAGACTGCAAACCTTTGGCTTATAGCTGAAATAAAAGCCTGTTTCAAGGCAACTTTTCTTCACACTGGATTGAGAGACCATTAAAACTATATCTGAGATACCAGGGCATGTGGCACATAATGCAGAATTCTGTAACACTGTCCCAAGTTCCTAACTGTGTTTAAACTATGAAAGATTTCTGGCAATGGTTTAGACCCCATTGCATCAAAACTTCTGCCGCACTTTCTCCAGTTAATAACGACCCTTAAGTGACACTAAAATGGAATCTTACCTTCCCGAAATGCTCATTAACACAGAAGTTCTCGTTCCATGGCAGCTCTTGTTTCTGAGGAGTTTATGAATGAAAAAAATTAGTCTCACATAGGCTAAAAAATGAAAGTAACAATGACACTGAGGGGTTTCTCCCATTATTTCGTTAGTCCATGAGGGCACTAGTTTGACAAACATTTCAACCCAAAATATGAGAAGACGGTTTGGCACAAACACACTGGATAAACTCACCACTCTTGCTGACTTTTTGTTTCGAAAAATGAAAAGCCTCCACATACTTTTAACAAGATAACTTTCTCAGCATTAGAAATGGACAACATAGAGAGTTTTATCAGCCAAAAAGGAACTTGTGCGTCTTACTGTGAAAACTATTACAGACTGGCACAGGAAATTATGCAATTTCCACCAAGCCTCAAACTTCACATTGATAACATAGAACAAGGTTTCTGGAAATGATAAAAGAAAACAAGGTCGCCTGTTCCTACACAAACATTGTACCTTGAGTGAAGGCGGCATACTTGCACTGTACTCTAATCACATACAGCCACAGGACATTGCTGGCCCATCAACCTGCTATTCCACTGAAAATCAATGGCTTTTGTGAGCACTTTTCACACACACACACTTTTAAGAATAAGCAACACTTCAGTCCTTTAATGAAGAATCAGGATCCTTCTATTCTGTCTTCAATGCAACACTCTTTAATGTGTTGAGGATGCTTCAGCAATGATTCATCATCTGCCACGTTGCATTCTTTATGGGGCATGTGTAACAATTGTAAATTCTGCCTTCACAGATTCTATTTCCTTACCTCAAGTGATGGCATTTGTATTCCTGGTTTACCAATGTATAGAAAGAATATAGGGGCCCTTAACTTCTCTGTGAGGTTGCTGTGGAATTAAGATGTTTATAAGCAGCCATTTATCATTCTTTATATTACTATTTTCAGTGCTTGTTAAAGAGAGATGGCATAAAGCTGTATTATCCAGAGAATTCATGCAGAACCCCTTCAGCTGCAGCATTTTCAATGATCTCTGTGAAATCATGTCTGTCGTATTATCTGTAAGGTCACGTGTGGGATAAATTCTCCAATACTTGGGCTTTTATTTTATTCAGAAAGCCTACGCTGAAACAGTGAATGAAAAATGTAATTGAATGGGATAATTGCTCACTTCTCTCCACAGTGAATTCACTCTCAAAACACCCTTTATTTCTCCAGATTATACTGTTAGACTCCAGTACTTGGCTTAATATTGCCAAAGAACCTCTGAGGATCAACTATAATCATTGGATTGCAGCTCCACTCAAACATTTCTCTAACTGAAGGTTCTTTCAGAATCTTGTTTCTAGAAACATGAAGCACAAAGTGAACTGGAGAATTCCATCAAAGTGGAGTAAAATCTGGGGAAGACTGCGCACCGCTTTTCAAATGTTTAAATGTCCACTCTTTGAATGATACTGAATAAATGAGTGAGTGGTGAATGTGTGAATGGGTAGGATAGGAAGATAGGTAGCTGGTGGATAGGTACTATTTTGGCAAAGTGAATAGGTGAGTGAGCCAGATAGATTGGTAAATAGGTCAGTGGGTAGGGTGGATAAGTGGGAGAATGTCTGAGTGGATCAGGGATGGTTGGACCAGATCTGGAGGTAACGAGAGGTTTGGTGAGACCAGGTGGATACATCTTGTCAGGAGATAGTATGGTTGTGGTCGTCAGAAGTGGGGGATAGTCATGTTGTCTTAGGGGATAACATGATTGGAGGAGTTGCATTTATCACAGATAGTATTGCTGGGGGAAGTAATCAGGTGGTGAGGGTTTAAACTGTCTGGGATAGCATGGTTGCTGAGTACAGTTGGACAGTGGGGATTTGTCATGGTATGTCAGGGATTGCATGGTTGGGGGGAGGTAGTTGGTGATGGGGGTTTGTTGCGTTGTGTAGGGGATAGCATGGTTGTGAGGGGGTAATTGGTTCTGGGAATTCTGTTTGTGAGCAGAACTCCCAATTACCTGATGGAGGAGCAGTGTTTCAAAAGCTAGTGGTTTTTACTACCAAATAAACCTGTTGGACTTTAACATGGTGTTGTGAACTTCTTGCTTAAAATATTCGAAACCAGCAGTTTTTTGACAGATTTCATTGGATCTTTTCAACATCTTATTATTGAATTTTCTGTTTTCCTTGTGTTGATAGTTAGTTATCCTCTGCCTCCAGGGAATGTTCTCCATTGCATGGAGTCCTGGCACAGAGAAGTTGGTTATGGTGTTTGGAGGTCAAGGGTCTCCGTTCTAGGACATCAAAGAAAAAAGAACAAAGAACAAAACAGCCTGGGAAATAGGCCCTTCAGCCCAACGAGCCCGCGCCGCCATCTCGCTGTCCCCACTTCTACCCATGATCACTGTCATCCCTGTCTCTATTTATAGATCTATGCATTAGAACCAAATTTGAGACAATTTAGGGAGAATTTGTTCTGCCGATCAACCTAACAGCACTTCTTTGGGATGTGGCAGGAAACTGAGTACCCAGAGAAAACCCACGCAAGCACGGGGAGAATGCGCAAACTCCCACAGACACAGGCCCAAATCCATGTCTTGCCAGCACAGCGATAGTCACTGAGCTGTCGTGTTGCCCATCAAATGGTCCAGGTCAAGCATACACTAACGATGTGAAGCACTAGGATACTCTCAAAAAAAAATCCAAGAGCAGCCCTCTCATGATCCATCGCATGTATGCCCCTCGTTAGACAACAAGGTGGACCAAAGCACCTGTAGGATAAAAACAAGTACATCAATATCATCATCTATTTACACACTTCCCAGGGACTCCCAAGGCTCATGATCACTATTTTAAATCAGTTTTCTATATCCCTCCATTCCCATTCTGTTCATGTGCCCATCTAAGTATCTCTTAAATAACTCCAGAGTACCTACCTCCACCACTTTATTTGGCAGCGCATTCCATACCCCCACCACCCTCTGTGTGAAAAAACTCCCTCTAGCATTAAAATTATAATTTACCCCCTCATCCTAAGCATACCATATGCTTTCTTCACAACCTTCTCCACCCGCTCTGTCACCTTCAGAGACTTGTTCACCTGCACCCCCAGGTCCCTCTGCATTTCTATACTCTTAATAGGTCTACTCTTTATCATATACCTCCCCCCTATATTCTTTCTCCCGAAATGCATCACCTCACATTTATCAGGATTGAATTCCATCTGCCATCTATCTGCCCAAGCCACTAGCCTATCTATGTCCTGCTGCATCGCTTGACAATGCTCCTCACTATCCACAAGTCCAGCCATCTTTGTATCATCTGCAAACTTGCTGATCACTCCACTTACTCCCTCTTCCAAGTCATTGATATATATTACAAATAGAAGAGGTCCCAGCACCGAGCCCTGCGGCACACCACTAGTGACCAACCTCCAGCTAGAGAAACATCCTTCTACTATTACTCTCTGTCTCCTATTACTAAGCCAGTTACTTATCCATCTAGCTACCAGTCCTTGTATCCCATTAGCCTTGACCTTTTCAACTAACCTCCTATGAGGGACTTTGTCAAACGCCTCACTAAAATCCATATAGACGACATCAACGGCTCACCCTTCATCCACTGTTTTCGTCACCTCCTCAAAAAATTCTATCAGATTTGTAAGGCATGACCTCCCCTTAACAAAGCCATGCTGCATATCCCTAATCAGATCACATCGCTCTAAGTGCCTATACATCCTATCTCTAAGAATCCCCTCCAACAGCTTCCCTACTACTGACGTCAAACTCACTGGCCTATAATTTCCAGGGTTATCCCTACTACCCTTTTTAAACAACAAAATTAGCTATTCTCCAGTCCTCTGGGACCTCACCTGTTTCCAAAGAAGAGACAAAGATTTGCGTCAGAGGCCCAGCAATTTCACCTCGCGCCTCCCTAAGCAGCCTGGGATAAATGCCATCACAGGCCCCGGAGATTTATCAGTTTTAATGCTACCTAGAAGCTCTAACACTTGCTCCCTCGGTATGGATATTTCCCTCAACTGGTCCACAGCTCCCTCAGAGACAGGAGCTGTCAACAAGCCCCTCTCCTTCGTGAATAGCACGAAGTGGCAGATGGACTTCAACGCGGATAAATGTGTAGTGGTCCATTTTGGCAGGAATAATGGGATGAAGGAGTACAATATCAAGGGTAGGAGGCTTAGCTGTGTTGAAGAACAGAAGGATCTTGGGGTCCGGGTCCATAGGACTCTTAAATGGGCCTCGCAGGTGGAGGAAGTGGTCAAGAAGGCGTACGGTGTACTGGCCTTCATTAATCAAGGAATAGAGTTTAGGAGTCGGGAGGTAATGATGCAGCTCTGTAAGACTCTTGTCAGACCCCACTTGGAGTACTGTGCGCAGTTCTGGTCGCCTCAACTATAGAAAGGATGTGGAAGCTATTGAAAGAGTGCACAGCAGATTTACAAGGATGTTGCCTGGATTGGGAAGCAGGCCTTATGAAGATAGGTTGAGGGAGCTGGGACTCTTCTCACTGGAGAGACGTAGGTTGAGAGGCGACCTGATAGAGGTTTATAAAATGTTGAGAGGAATGGATAGGGTGGATTCTCAGAGACTATTTCCCCGGGCTGAAATGGTCGCTACGAGAGGGCACAGATTTAAGGTGCAGGGAAGCAAATACAGAGGGGATGTTAGGGGTAAATTTTTCACTCAGAGGGTGGTGAGTGAATGGAATCGGCTGCCATCGGTGGTGGTAGAGGCGAACCCGTTGGGGTCTTTTAAAAGACTTCTGGATGAGTATATGGGAACTAATAGGATAGAGGGTTATAGATAGGTCTGTGGCTTGATAGGTATAGATGTGATCTGCGCAACTCGTGGGCCGAAGGGCCTGTTTGTGCTGTAGTGTTCTATGTTCTAATAATCACTGCTGGAGTTTCCACCAAAGTGTCTGAGGCTTGACCACCTTGAGCTGAAATAAAGAAGAAAGTTACTGTTATGCATTTGTATTTGTTCCTATTGACTCATTGTGGAGCCCTGCTGTGGTAACGTATGCAAACAGAAATCAAGTGGGAAACAGAGGACCATGGAAGAGATCACGTGACCACCGTGATTCTCCTGAATCAGGACAAAGTGCACACGCCAGTGAGAAATCCAAAGTTTTCCTGCTCGTGCTAGTACTGGCAATGCCAGTCAGGTGGGATTCTTCCATCTGATGCATTCTGCAAATCATGCCGGCTAGCCCGGCCATTTTTAAAAACAGAGCTCCAATCTCTACAGTTGAAGAAATCTCACCCTTCACTCAAAAAGTGAACCCACTCTCAGCTTCCCTGCTTCACCCCTTAACAAGGGGAGAACCAACAACCCCTGAGCAAAGAGAAGCATCCTACCCCACCGCTCAATTACTGGGTTCTCACCACCGCCCCCCCCCGCCACACCAGGCAAGCATGAGGGTGACCCAACCTAAACCACCTCCCAAGTCCTCCCCTCAGCCCCTCCAATTAACTCCCCTTTTCTTCTCATTCCCACTCAGTCCCTTCTTCCTTCAGGCCCCATGGCAATAATGCTGGCATCCTGGCACTGACACCCTGGCTTGGCATTTTGGACCTTGAGGGTGGTCAATCAGGTGAGTTCAGTTGCATGTGCACCACAGCACTCCATTCAGCAGAAGAGCTTTCTCTTTCTCTGTCTAGGAAGCTGCAGATGTGAGAAGATCTCTTTGTTTTCCTCTGACTGTCAGAAGTCATTCACTTTCACTGGGAGGGGAAGAATTACCCTCTCCACTGCTGTTCACCTAGCCTTATTGCTTTCATTTCAAGTCTCTGAGCCTTCATAAAAAACTCAGATTTTTGAAATAATTCCCAATCCTTTGAAAACCTTTTGTTTCCTTTCAATTTCAGTTCAGTCCTTTGAACTCTCATTTAATGTGTTTGAGAATATCCTGACCGTTAGCTAATCGAGCAAGTATTCAGGAAATTCTGATTGAGAAAAGGGTGTAATGTTAGTATGTTTGTAAGTGAATGCCCCAGTAAGCTTCTGTTTGAAGATTTATCCTTATCTCCTTTCTTTGGGACCATCTTAAATCCATGACTTTCTGCCACTGACTCACAAGCCAAATAAATATTTCCTTATTCATAATTTTAAAAAAATTTTAAAAACTTATGGAAATAGTCTCTTCTCTGCTCTGGGGTAAATAATCCCAGTACCTCAAGTGTTTTGTCAATGTTACATTTTCCAATCTCTGGCTTAGAACATAGAACATAGAACATAGAACACTACAGCACAGAACAGGCCCTTCGGCCTTCGATGTTGCGCCGACCAATATAAAAAGCAATGCCCCTCCAAACTAAACCATTCCCTTCTCTTCCATATACTTATCAACTAACCTCTTAAACGCCACCAAACTTGGCGCATCTACAACTGCTGCAGGCAGGGCATTCCACTCCCGAACCACCCTTTGGGTAAAGAACCTACCTCTGATATCCGTCCTATAACTATCACCCCTTAATTTAAAGCTGTGTCCCCTCGTGCTAGCTTTCTCCATCCTAGGAAAAAGGCTATCACTGTCCACCCTATCTAAACCTCTAATCATCTTATATGTTTCGATAAGGTCTCCTCTTAGCCGCCTCCTTTCTAACGAAAACAACCTCAAATCCCTCAGCCTCTCTTCATAAGACCTGCCCTCCATACCAGGCAACATCCTGGTAAACCTCCTCTGTACCCTCTCCAATGCCTCCACATCTTTCTTATAATGTGGGGACCAGAACTGCACACAATACTCCAAGTGCGGCCGCACTAGAGTTTTGTACAGTTGCAACATGACGTTGCGGCTCCGAAATTCAATCCCCCTACCAATAAAAGCTAAGACTCCATATGCCTTCTTAACAACCTTCTCGACTTGACTGCCTACTTTCAGGGATCTATGCACATACACACCAAGATCCCTCTGTTCATCAAGACTACTAAGAATCCTACCATTAGCCCTATACTCTACACATTTATTATTTCTGCCATAGTGCATTACCTCACACTTTTCCACATTAAACTCCATTTGCCACCTCTCGGCCCAGCTCTGCAACTTGTCCAAGTCTCTCTGCAAACTATAACACCCCTCTTCACTATCTACCACTCCACCGACTTTAGTGTCATCTGCAAATTTACTAATCCATCCTTCAATACCCTCATCCAGATCATTTATAAAAATTACAAACAGCAGGGGCCCCAAAACAGACCCCTGAGGTACACCACTTGTCACCGAACTCCACGATGAATATCTCCCATCAACCACCACCCTCTGTCTTCTATCTGCTAGCCAATTCCTAACCCAATTAGCTAAATCACCCTCTATCCCATACATCTGCATTTTCTGCAGAAGTCTTCCATGGGCCACCTTATCAAACGCCTTACTAAAGTCCATATATACCACATCAACCGCCTTACCCCCATCCACCTCTTTGGTCACTTTTTCAAAAAACTCAATGAGGTTAGTAAGGCACGACCTACCCTTCACAAAACCATGCTGACTATCCCCAATCAATTCATTTCTCTCTAAATAACTATAAATCCTATCCCTAATTATTCTCTCCAATACTTTGCCCACAACAGAAGTAAGACTCACTGGCCTATAATTCCCTGGAAGGTCTCTCTTCCCCTTCTTGAACAATGGGACCACATTCGCTATCCTCCAGTCCTCCGGAACCACACCCGTAACCAACGAGGACCTGAAGATCAGAGCCAGAGGCTCTGCAATCTCCTCTCTTGCCTCCCAGAGAATCCTAGGGTAAATCCCGTCCGGCCCAGGGGACTTATCCAACTTCAAACCCTCGAGAATATCTAGCACATCCTCCCTATCTACTTCAATACTTTCCAGTTTGCTACCCTGTACCTCAGTGTTCTCCATAACTACATTTACATCACCCTGCGTGAATACCGAAGAGAAATATTTATTCAGTACCTTTCCAATCTCTTCAGGCTCCACGCACAACTTCCCACTGCTGTCTATGACTGGCCCTAGTCTTGTCCTAACCAATCTTCTATTCTTAACACATCTAAAGAAAGCTGTAGGATTCTCCTTCATCCTATCAGCCAAAGTCTTCTCGTGTCCTCTCTTAGCTCTTCTCAATTCACTCTTTAGCTCCCTCCTGGCTAATCTATATCTATCCATTGCACTAACCGAGCCTTCAAGCCTCATCCTGACATAAGCCTCCTTTTTCCTTTTAACCAGCAAATCAACTTTTTTCGTACACCAAGGTTCTCTTACTCGACCATTTCCTCCTTGCCTGACAGGGACATACTTATCAAGGACTCGCAGCAGCTGCTCCTTGAATAAGCTCCACATTCCAGATGTTCCCAGTCCCTGTAGTTTCCTAGTCCAATCTATGCACCCTAATTCTCTCCTGATGGCCTCATAATTACCCTTCCCCCAGCTATAACTACTGCCCCCAGCTTCATGCCTATCCCTATCCATCACTAAGGTGAACGTAACCGAATTGTGGTCACTATCACCAAAATGTTCACTAACTTCCAAGCCTAAGTGACCAGAGAGGTGGATGGGGGTAAGGCGGTTGATGTAGTATATATGGACTTTAGTAAGGCTTTTGATAAGGTGGCCCATGGAAGACTTCTACAGAAAATGCAGATGTGTGGAATAGAGGGTGATTTAGCTAATTGGATTAGGAATTGGCTGGCAGATAGAAGACAGAGGGTGGTGGTTGATGGGAGATATTCATCGTGGAGTTCGGTGACGAGTGGTGTGCCTCAGGGGTCTGTTTTGGGGCCCCTGCTGTTTGTAATTTTTATAAATGATCTGGATGAGGGTATTGAGGGATGGATCAGTAAATTTGCAGATGATACTAAAGTTGGTGGTGTGGTAGATAGTGAAGAGGGGTGTTTAGTTTACAGAGTGACTTGGACAAGTTGCAGAGCTGGGCCGAGAGGTGGCAAATGGAGTTTAATGTGGAAAAGTGTGAGGTAATGCACTTTGGCAGGAACAATAAATGTGTAGAGTATAGGGCTAATGGTAGGGCTCTTAATAGTGTTGAGGAACAGAAGGATCTTGGTGTATGTGTCAATAGATCCCTGAAAGTAGGCAGTCAAGTGGATAAAGTTGTTAAGAAGGCATATGGAGTCTTAGCTTTTATTGGTAGGGGGATTGAATTTAGGAGCCGCAGCATCATGTTGCAGCTGTACAAAACTCTAGTGCGGCCGCACTTGGAGTATTGTGTGCAGTTCTGGTCGCCACATTATAAGAAAGATGTGGAGGCATTGGAGAGGGTACAGAGGAGGTTTACTAGGATGTTGCCTGGTATGGAGGGCAGGTCCTATGAAGAGAGGTTGAAGGATTTGAGGTTGTTTTCGTTAGAAAGGAGGCGGCTAAGGGGGGATCTTATTGAAGCATATAAGATGATTAGAGGTTTGGATAGGGGGGACAGTGATAGCCTTTTTCCTAGGATGGAGAAAGCTAGCACGAGGGGACACAACTTTAAATTAAGGGGTATGAGTTATAGGACGGATATCAGAGGTAGGTTCTTTACTCAAAGAGTGATTAGGGAGTGGAATGCCCTGCCTGCAGCTGTTGTAGATGCGCCAAGTTTGGTGGCGTTTAAGAGGTTAGTTGATAAGTATATGGATGAGAAGGGAATGGTTTAGTTAGGAGGGGCATTGCTTTTTATTTTGGTCGGCACAACATCGAAGGCCGAAGGGCCTGTTCTGTGCTGTATTGTTCTATGTTCTATGTTCTATGTTCTAACACCTGGTCTGGCTCATTGCCCAGCACCAAATCCAATGTAGCCTCACCTCTAGTTGGCCTATCTACATACTGAATGTATGGCTTCATAGAGTGTGAATCCACATTGTGTACAGGAATATAGAATCCTGAGGCTGTATATATACATGTATATGTGGCATTCCAATAGCATCATTACTTTTCCTTTTTAGGTTCAAACAGATATGATCCACCACTCTGACATGTTAGTTTAACTTCTCCGACATTGCTCGGTTTGTCATCTCTGCAAGGACATTGATGTCATTCCTTTTCAATTGAAGGCCATCCTTTAGGCCAGCCTTCCTTTTCCAGAGACCAGACCAAGAGGATGAAAACAAGTGAAAAATCAAAGCGGAAAATAGTTAATTCTGAAATACAGAATGATGGAACATGGAACATTTATAACAGCTGCCCTTGGTGTCCTATCTCCAGTTATGAGCCTATCTGTGCTCAGCAGAAAGAAATGATTGAATCAGTGACCTGCTTAATAATACTTGTGCCACCAGTTGGTATTGATTCCATTGTGGTTTCTCTGTAACTCGCAACAAGCCTGGCAACAGAGAAAAAAAATCCTGAAAAATAAAAAGAAAGCTAGGCATTTTCCTTCCTTATTTGGTTATTTAATTTTTTTTGAACGCCTCATTAATATTCCATCCCTTGTCCAGAAAGTGAGCGGGCAACAGAAATGCAAGTCTCCTGGAGTAAAGTATTGAAATTGGAGGGAATTTTCTCATCCCACCCACCATGTGCATCGTTGCAGGCAGGGGGCAGACTATGCAAAGATATATCGACCTTGGACAGAATTTTCCAGTTCTGGGGCAGATGTGGCCAGAAAATTCCATCTCAACTCTCAAGACAATATCAAGAAATTATTCTCCTCCTGTCTGTAGGAAATGTCTAACTGGAGAAACTACTCCTTGCCTCATAGGTCTAAATCATTAAATGGCTTCAAGCCAAATGACATATAAATTAACAAGCAAAAGACACTTCAAATAAAAAGGTAAATTTGACTTTATACTGTCGATACAACATAAACACCAGCATTTACATCACACTGCACAGAAAATATGGTACTACATAGCTGCAATGTTCCACAGTATCCTGTTCTTCTCTATTTGATTCCTGTGGGTGGGAATAAGTCAGAAGTCCCACCTGATCACGGCTTTCACCTCGAAATTTCACAGGTCATCAGCAAGGTCCGCTTCGACAAACTCTCTCTCCCTCCCTCTGATCATAACATTCTCAATGGTATAGCTTTCCAAAGTTCCTTCTCAAGCAAACAATCAATAACACCCTGCTTCATGGTTTGGCCATTTCTGGGGAAAGATCTTCACTCTTTCAGATTTTCTTAGCCAGCTTCTCCTATCTTCTTCTTTACCAAACAAAAGAAAACACCTCGTCCAGACAGTGATTTTCTTCTTCACAAGAATTGTTTGTGTTGCTCTTTCTGTCAGCTATCTATTTGTGTCTGTATCTGTGTGCTGAATGCCTACCCCATTCAGCTCATCTGGTTATAGTCCTCTTCTGTCTGCCAGATTCAAGGCTTCTGCATCTTAATTTCCTCCTGTTGGTATAAACTTTCAAGATTTTGTACAGTTGCAGCATAATATTTGACATCTTGTGTTTTCAGGTTTAGAAGCTCAAAGGTCACTTAGGACACAGGAACCAATATTTCTTATCTCAGAAAATTACAAAACTCTTAAAAGTGCTTTTTAACAGTCTTAAAACATTAACAGATGGCACAGTCCTTTTAAAGAAATTATTTTCTTTCCTTATTGTACTACTTCAAGATCAAATAAATCTCAAAGATTTTGGCATTCCCTCTAGCAAGCTTCTGTTCCTCAGATCTTATGCTGATGTGGTAGCAAATATTGCCCTATTGCAAAATTACAAGGAGATATGAACAGATTAAATGTATTTCAATTTACGCATGTGTAAGGTTGTCCATTTCAAATCTGAAACAAGGTTCTTTATAATTGATGAAAGCTGGTGAAAATGGAGATCCAAAGAGACTTCAAGTATATTCTATGATTCACTGAAAGTCAAGGACAAATACAACAAAATAATGAAAAAGACAGTAAAATGCTGGGCTTTATAATCAGAGAGCTAGAACACAAGGTGGTAGATATTATACTACAGTTACACAAAGCTCTGGTTAAATCACTATTCGAGTATTGGATTAACTGTTGGACACTACATAATAGGGAATATTATTGACCCAAGGTAAGTGCAGTCTGAATGACCAGAATATCTGAATTTCAAGGGTTAATTTATGAGGTGAGATTAAACAAACTTGGGCTGTATTTCCCAAAATTTAAAACTGTTAAGGGATGATTTGATCAAAGCTTAAGATATTAAGGGGGAAAAAAAAAAATCAGGCAATTTGGAAGAAACTACTTCTCTGGATGAGGGATTCAAGCTAGATCTTTCAGAAGTGAAGTTAAAAACATTTCTGCACATATTGAGTAATACAGATTTGGATCTCTCTTTTGCAAATGGAATTTGATGCTAAATCAACATTAATTAATTGCCGATTTGAAGTTTGAGATTGTTGGTATTTTGTTATCTGAGGTGTTTATGGATATGGGGCAAGGTGAGGTATAAGAGGTAAAGTCACAGATCAATCTCACTGAATGTTAGAAGAGGTGCAACGGGTCAAATGACTTACTCTTGGTCCTCTGCTGACACCTCCAGTTGCTCTATTTCACTCGTGTTGTCTATTTAAATGGCCCACCTCCTGAATCCCAAGATCAAAGTTTTTCTCACAGCTAGGTATTGTCTTCTCTTGTGAGGCAGTTAAGTTCAGAATTCTCAGGAAATTTCCTAAGCTATCTCCATGGAAACTTAGGAGGAAAAAGTATTACAATGATTCAACAATATGCCTAATAATGTGACTTCCAATATGTGGCGATTATGCATGTCTAGTTTGTGTCCTGAGTTTGAATGATTAAGACAAGCAGATTATGAATCAATGTTAGGTACTAATCCAGCTCTCTGGGATACCCTTCTGCATGACCTTTTGTCATTGCCTCTACCAATCACAAGCCTAGATTTAGAGGAGATCTAATAGAGGTGTACAAGATTATGAGGGGTATAGATAGAGTAAACAGGGTTAAGCTTTCTCCTAGGATGGACTCAAATAGCACGAGGGGTCACGGGCTTAGGGTGAGGGGAGTAAGGTATAATTTGGATGCTAGAGGGAATTTTTTCACACAGAGAGTAGTGGGGGTATAGAATGTGCTGCCAAGTAAATTGGTGGAAACAGGCGCTCTGGAGTTATTTAAGAGATACTTAGATGGGCACATGAACAGAATGGGAATGGAGGGATATAGAAAACCGATTTAAAATAGGGATCATGAGCCTTGGGAGTCCCTGGGAAGTGTGTAAATTGTTGATGATATTGATGTATTTGTTTTTATCCTACAGGTGCTTCGGTCTGCCTTGTCTAACAAGGGGCATACACGCAATGGGTCATGACAGGGTTGCTCTTGGATTTTTCGACAGTATTCTAGTGCTTCACGTTGTTAGTGTACGCTTGACCTGGACCATTTGATGGGCAACAT
This sequence comes from Sphyrna mokarran, assembly GCA_024679065.1. Taxonomy (NCBI): domain Eukaryota; kingdom Metazoa; phylum Chordata; class Chondrichthyes; order Carcharhiniformes; family Carcharhinidae; genus Sphyrna; species Sphyrna mokarran. The sequence goes on along the minus strand of JAGIQG010000012.1, from coordinate 36,094,192 downwards.
GACAGCTCAGTGACTATTGCTGTGCTGTGCAGATACGTGGATTTGAGCCTGTGTCTGTGGGAGTTTGCACATTCTCTCTGTGCTTGCGTGGGTTTTCTCCAGGTGCTCTGGTTTCCTCCCACATCCCCAAGATGTGCTCTTAGGCTGATTGGCAGAACAAATTCTCCCTAAATTGTCTCAAATTTGGTTCTAATGCATAGATCTATAAACGTAGACAGGGATGACAGAGATCATGGGTAGAAGTGGGAACATCGTGGTGCTGGCGCGGGCTCGTTGGACAGAAGGGCCTGTTTCCCGTGCTGTTTTGTTCTTTGTAAAAAATAGGAACAAAAGTAGACCACTCTTTCGAGTGCAGTCAAAGCTGATCCTCTACTGTAACATTTTCCTGCACTATCCCCACGTCCCTTGACATTTATAATATGTAGAAATCTATCGATCTCAATCTTGAAGACAATCAATGACTGAACTTTCATGGACCTCTGTGTAGAGCATTCCAAAATTACACCAGCATCTGAGTGAAGAAATTCCTCCTCATCTCAGTTCTAAGTGACCTCCCTTTTACTTTAAGACGATGTCACTTGGTTCTAGATCCCTAGCCCGGGAAACCAGCCTTCCGACATCCATACTGTGAAGCCCAAGAAGAATCTTTCAATGGTTATATTTGAATGAGTTCACCTCCTTGTTCTTCATAGAATTCCTACGTGCAGAAAGAGGCTATTCAGTTCATTGAGTTTACACTGACCACAATCCCATACATTTAAAACCCTGCCAGTTTAATTGTACCTCACTGGACAATCGTTCCATTGCAGGAGTTAATTTAGTGAACCTTTATTGAAGTAGATCTTTCCTTAGTTCATTAATAAACATTCCTGAGACCTGTACACTCTCTCATGTGTGATCCATTCCTCCTGCAAGAAGGGGTGAGTGGTTTTACAAGCAAAGGTCTTGCAAACTCATATGTGACCTCAGTCTATTTGGGACACTTGTATCATTCAGTTGTGCTACAAGTCAGAAAATCTGCCCTTAAGTATATTGCTATCTTCAGGAAAGAGAAAATACATTAATAAACTATCAGAATCATTGTTTGGCAAGTGAATTTCAATATATTTATGACATTATAAATTTAAGTAAAAAGAATAAGAAGACCACATATTTCTTGGAAAATAAGAATCTAAATGGGATGAAAGAGTAAAGACACTATACAAAAATTATTAAAAGTCACCATGGTAGACTCCTCATCTTTCAAGTATGCCCAAGCTGAAAATTATTTCATCATCTTCTGTAGGTCTCTTATGACTGAAGAGTTGGACATAGGATTGATCTGGACATCCACAGAACTGCCGGTTCATATTGGTGTTTTTGGTACTTGGGGGAACTTCAGCAGTGTTTCCACCTCTGACAGGCATGTCAGATGTTGAGTTTGGTATAGGGGATCCTTGAAGCATACTGAACTTAATTTCAATGCTTGCCCCCATGTGGGCTGGTCTACACGTATAGTTTTAGAACATAGAACATAGAACATTACAGCACAGAACAGGCCCTTCGGCCTTCGATGTTGCGCCGACCAATATAAAAGCAATGCCCCTCCAAACTAAACCATTCCCTTCTCTTCCATATACTTATCAACTAACCTCTTAAACGCCACCAAACTTGGCGCATCTACAACTGCTGCAGGCAGGGCATTCCACTCCCGAACCACCCTTTGGGTAAAGAACCTACCTCTGATATCCGTCCTATAACTATCACCCCTTAATTTAAAGCTGTGTCCCCTCATGCTAGCTTTCTCCATCCTAGGAAAAAGGCTATCACTGTCCACCCTATTTAAACCTCTAATCATCTTATATGGAGGAGAGTGGCAATGGAATCCCTGAGAGGGCATGCACTTTGGAAGATGGAGTGCCAGGTAACAAAGGAGAGTTAAAGTGAGTGGCAGATGGAGTACAATGTTGGTAAATGTGAGATTATCTATTTTGGTAGGAATAACAGCAAAATGGACTATTATGTAAATAGTAAAAAATTGCAGCATGTTGCTGTGCAGAGGGACCTGGGTGTCCTTGTACAGGAATTTCAAGGAGCTGGTTTGCAGGTGTAGCAGGTAATTAAGAAAGGAAATGGAGTTTCATCCTTCATTGCTAGGTGGATGGAGTTTAAAAAGAGTCAGGTTAAGTTGTAGCTGTATAAGGTGCTGGTGAGGCCACACCTGGAGTACTGTGTACAGTTTTGGTCTCCTTACTTGAGAAAGGATATACTGGCACTGGAGGAGGTGCAGAGGAGATCCACTAGGTTGATTCCAGAATTAAGAGGTTTGGCTTATGAGAACAGACTGAGTAGACTGGGGCTATACTCATTAGAATTCAGAAGAGTAAGTGGAGATCTTATAGAAACATGTAAGATTATGAAAGGACTAGATAAGATAGAAGTACGGAAGTTGTTTCCACAGGCAAATGAAGCTAGAACTGGGGGGCATAGTCTCAAAATAAGAGCATGTTTAGGACTGAGTTGAGGAGAAACTTCTTCACATAAAGGGTTCTAAATCTCTGGAATTACCTGCCCAGTAAAGCTGTTGAGGCTATCTCAATGTATGTTTTTAAGGCAAGGATAGATAAATTTTTGAACAGTAAAGGAATTAAGGGGAGGTAAGTGATGCTGTGTCCACAAAAAGATCAGCCATGATCTTATTGAATGGCAGAGCAGGCTCGAGGGACCAGATGGCCAACTCCTGCTCCTAGTTCTTATGTTCTTAAAGTGAATTCTGGTCGCAGTTCTGGTCGCCTCATTATAGGAAGGATGTAGAGGCTGTTGAGAGAATGCAAAGGAGATTTACAAGGATGCTGCCTGGATTGGGAGGCAGACCTTATGAAGATAGGTTGAGGGAGCTGGGACTCTTCTCACTGGAGAGATGTAGGTTGAGAGGCGACCTGATAGAGGTTTATAAAATGTTGAGAGGGATACATAGTCTCTGAGACTCCACCCTATTTCCCCGAGCTGAAATGGTCACTACGAGAGGACACAGATTTAAAATGCAGGGAAGCAAATAGAGAGGGGATGTTAGGGGTACGTTTTTCACTCAGAGGGTGGTGAGTGAATGGAACCAACTGCCGTCAGAGGTTGTTGAGGCAAACTCACTGGGGTCTTTTAAAAGACTTCTGGATGAGTATATGAAAACGAATAGGATCGGGGGTTATAGATAGGTCTGTGGATTGGTAGATGTGATCGGCGCAACTCGTGGGCCGAAGGGCCTGTTTGTGCTGTATTGTTCTGTGTTCTATGAATTTCTCAGGGCTTGCTTTGGTCCCATGAGGAATGAAGGGAGCCTCAAGATCCTGTAATTAAGAGGGAAATGTTTGGATGAAGTTAACTACAGAACAGTAGTGACACATTGACACAAAAAAGGGATTTTTGAAATAAAATATTTTAGGTAGCATTTACTTTGTTTAATTTTTGTCAAATTAAAAACTTTGTTTACAACATGAAATGTTAAAAAAGTTAAAAAACTGAGAGATTGAATTTATTTTTAAAAGTTAATGAATGCCCTGCAAGATCATGACAACAAAGTTTAAATGTGCTGTAAACAATTATTGTCTCCATGTTTTAGAAAAGGTACAGAAGTACTGGAGAAGGTGCAAGGATGAAATTTGAACTGAGGTATTGTATCTATCAGGGAAGATTAAACAAGAGGTAATAAGAGATAAGTGTGATGGAGGCCTTTAAGACTATGAGAAGGTTTGATAAGGCAACTGTAGAGGATATCTTTCCCCTTGTGAGGAGACCAAAATAAGGGACAAAGACTATGTGATAATCATCGAGAAATCCAATAGGAATTCAGGAGCAACATCTTTACCCAAAAAGTGATAAAAATATGGGACTCACTATCATTAAGAGTAGTTGAGTGAAGAACATATCTGTATTTAAGGAGAAAGCTGGATAAGCACATTGTGGAAAATAAAATAGAAAACTTTGCAGATGGGGTGTTAGGAGTAGGTACATGTGGAGCATATAGACTGGCATAGGCCAATTGGACTGACTCTTTCTGTATTGTAGAATTATATGCAAAAGAGAAGTGAGGATAAAGTGCATTCAATTTAAAATAAATTAGCTTCTTCACTTACCAAATGACGATTTTCTCCCAACCATGTCAAATAAAGCCGGCATTGTTATAGATCCAACATGTGCTTGATCTCAAAACATTCTCATTCATTCCTTTTTTTTTTAAAACTCACTGACAGTATCTTGTCTTTGACCTGAAAGCAAATCAATATGTAATGTTTTGCCATAGGGATGGCCAATAATAAATCTTATTGGGTAAAGATTCTTCCTGAGACCCTAAAAACTTCTCCAATTGCAAGAATGCTCAGTGTCCTAATGTAATTTTCAATGGAGGGTTTATCTTTAATGTCATTTGAGTTCTTAACAAGTCTCTTTCTCTTTATTCAGTTTGACTCGCTGTAGTCATTCATGCTGTTATTCTGAGATCTAAACTTTGTTTGAAAAAAACAATTCCACTTTTGTGTGCAATTTCAGACAAAAAGTCATTCATTTTCTATTACCTATCACAACACTTATTTTAGATTCACTCTATCATTGTTAGCAATAATTACATTCCCACTCACTGAGTGCAGTGTTCAACTATAAAGGGATTAATTATCACAGAACTCTGATGGAATACTAAAGATTAAAGAAACTTCATCACAAGCGCAGACTTAGCCATTTCATACCTATTTAAATTTAGCAACTTCATTGGACTCAGACTTTATTGGGCATTATGCGTCTTAAGATGCATGACTAGAGAAAGGAAGCACAAAATGACATCAGAAGTCATAGCAAAAGAAACATGCAAAGATTAGCAGAATGGATATTAATCAGAAATGAAACATTTCTGAAAATAGAGAGATGTTGAAGCTTTTTGTTTTGCATTCATCAGAACATTTTGCAAGAATGCACATATTTCAGGGAAAAACAACAATTATATCGTTCGAGAAGAAAGTGCATATTGGTGGGTAAGTAGACTCTGATTGATAGAGCTGCTGCCATGGAGAATGCACCAGGTGTCTGACAGTTAACTGCCAAGCATGTTTGAATTTTAAATCAGGCAGCTTGAACCTCATTGGTCAGGCAATGCCCTGAGGAATGAGTCAGCAAACAGCTGTCACTTACTTTGTTCAGCACAAATAGGTGTAATGTGTGCACATGTTCTTTCTGTCTGCAACGAACAAGGCCCTGTGTATTATTGTATGTAGCTTCCAAAAACTTCTAATGCCACACTATGAGCCTGACTGACAATCTTAAATTGTTTTGTCAGCATAATTTTTCGCACACTGAGGATTATTTAATGAATATTGTCAATTGTAGAATTACATCTAATGTCAGACACTGTGTTTTGACGTTTGCAAGCGTAGACTTGTATGGCTTATTTACCTAGTATCACAACTCATTACTCATTTGTATGGCAGGCAGAATATTTTTCTGGATTGGCAGCAGCATCCTGTTAATGGCAAATATTATTCGTATTGTCACTGCATGGTAGCAGTGTGAAACAGCTAGCTTCACCTGTTGCTCAGGCTTTTGAGATGCCTTGAACTTTTCTGGCCAAGAATTTTGAACCATCCACAAGATTGCATAATATACACACACAATGATCTGATCAGGGTTGCCATTATCCTGCAGGAAGTTTTGATGCCTCCTGTTTCAGCATCAAACTTGCACGCTGAGCAAATGACTCAGGCCTTATTTACAAGATTGCCAGCAAGTCCAAATGTTATAATGTGTGTAATATGCATATTCACCAGTGAAGGTAGGTTTGTTATACACCATGGTTTTTTTTAAACAATTATATCCAGGAAATGGGGTATATTTGACAGGTCTATTTCAATGGTGAATTCCCCTTGTACTGGTATTCTTGTGAAGTGTTCTGATGAGTGTAAGACAAAAAAACTTTGCTATGTTTCTTTTTTCCACAATATTTGTTGTTTTCCCCTGAAGTTTTGTACGACCATATGACAATTAGAAATTATGGGTATGAGAGGAGAAATGAGGTGTGCACCTCTCTATTTTAAGCTTGTAGATTTCCATTACCATTCTGAAGCTAACCACGGAAGATCTGTACATGAAGCTCACAGGTAATCAATTGTCTCTTGATTTCCTGTAGGAAAGAACAAAGGTCGGATCAATGGTTTCACATAATAACATGGTAACATTGAAAGTCAATAATGTGAAAAGAGCGGTTATAGCCGTGGATCTTTACCCTACCATATGGTGATTCCTAGTGTTCAAGTGATAAAGTGCTAGTTAAATTCTCAAGCTGCCCACATAGCAGCTCATTCATGTCAGGTCGGACAAATTACTGTTGCAATGCTAGAGGGTGGATGGTCATTGACAGGTACAGCATTATTGGAACTGGCTGCAAACGTTGAAAATCTATCTGATGATCACACCCAATCATTCCAGAGCATCACACAATAAACTTAGGAGGCCTTTCTCATACAAAGGGAAAGTAGCATGGTGGCCAGTTTGATGGACTACGGCTGGATAGGGTATGGGATTTGGGCATTTGAGGGAAAAGGTGTCCTTGTGGCATTTTACAGAATGAGGAGCGTCTGAGAGAGGGAACCAGAGACAAGGAGACCTGAGTGGTGAAATCCTGAGGCAGTCATTAGATAAACAGGTAAATAAGGATATAAGAAATAAGAGCAGAAGTAGGCTATTTGCACATGTGTCTAATCCAACCTTGAACAAGAACATGATTGATCTGACTGAGGCCTTGCTCCATATTTCTGGCTGCCTGCCCCCATAACTCCCAAGTAGATTAAGAAGAAACCATTCTTGGATCATCCAAACTCAGTCTTAAATATATTCAATGACCTGAATATATTCAATACACTACTTACTCGTTAGTGAATTCCAATGCTGAAGGAGAGAGGAGAAATTCCTCCTTCTCTCCATTTTAAATTGGAGACTTTTTATTTTTAAACCATGTCCTGTAGATCTCAATTCCTCCCCAAACAGAAATAATTAAATTATAACTTGAATATGGTACTAATATCTCCCCAGTACTGCTTTAAACTGCACACCCCATTTCGAGCAAGAATGAACCTTAAAACTCACCAACCAATTATTTACCTGTTTATCTAATGACTGCCTCTGGATTTCACCACTCAGGTCTCCTTGTCTCTGGTTCCCTCTCTCAGACGCTCCTCATTCTGTAAAATGCCACAAGGACACCTTTTCCCTCAAATGCCCAAATCCCATACCCTATCCAGCCGTAGTCCATCAAACTGGCCACCATGCTACTTTCCCTTTGTATGAGAAAGGTCTCCTAAGTTTATACTAGCTGGAATTCCAACTCTTGTATAAAACTAATTAAACCAAATCAAATAAACTGAGGGACAAAGTACAAGGGGCAGTGCCTTAAAGCGGTAATGCCTATAACAAAAACAAACCACACTTAAAAAGAGTTGAATTAGGCACCACCCAGTTGACAAGGAAACCAGTTCTAAGAAGCCAGCTAATTAACCTACTACGCAGCTGTCACTCGCAGGCAGCTTGTTCAACCAAACATTGAGGGCACAATCTTACCTCATGCCTCGCCGCTACTGCAGGGACAATGGGGAATTTGGTGCCCAGCCAAATCTCCATTCACTGCAGCAGGACCAGAATATTCCACCAGTAAGATTCTGCCCTAAGACTGGAACAAGGTACAAGCTAATGTTAAATGATAGGCTAAATGTAAGACTTCGTCAGATTTTAAATAGCAATCAACCCACAAAACACATAGAATCCCCTCACTCATTCTCCAAAGTTGCGAATTCAGTTGTCTAGCATTCAAACTGGCATCGATGTTACTGATTCAGCAACCCGAAAGGATTCTAATAGCCAATAATCTGTCACACATTTGCTTCTCCTACTCTGCAATAGGACAACTCAATGGTCACAAACCAGAAAAGTAATTTAGGTTTATGCCTCATAACTAATATCAAATGCAAGTTAATCTATTAACTGTGATAACATTGAATACGACTCACTGTGACCTTAAGGTATGTAGGGTTTATTATAAACAATAAATAGATACATACAAACAAGGTCTGAAAGAACTGAATACACGACTCCTCTCCACTCTTCCCTGACTCCATGTAAGGACCCTCCCCGCCCCAGGAAGCGCCTTTACACCAGATTGGCTCGGCTTCCCACACTGCCACTCCACAGGGTCTCCTCCAATCATGTGACCCTCAGGATCATCCCTTTAAAGGGGCCATGCTACCACATTAAGTATTTTATTTTTCTTTGACGTGGGCAGTGTTAATGGATTAGGGTTGTGGAAAGATAAAATGGCCTGAATTTTACAGTTGACAAGTGTACGCAGTCTGTGGATTGAAAGCAGACATAGAACCCACTTGCAATCAAGATTGTGTTCTCCACATGATTTTACACTGGGTTGCCGAATTAAGGCCCAATGCTTCTTCCAGTTGGGCTCACACTGGTGAGCAGAGGTGGGAATGAGTCAGGCACAGGGTTCAGTGGGCACCCAGCAGAGCTTGTAAAACCTCCGCAGGAAGCACCCAGAGGGCTGTCAGGGTTTGTGAAGGAAGCAACGGGAATTTTCCGCAGTGGAGAAAGGAATCATTGGGAACGATAATGGCCTCAACACAAAAGGAGGAAGGGAAACCCAGTGGGCCATCTGTCTACCATTTTTCCAATGAATGCTTAGCATTTTGGTGGAAGGAAGTTAGTACCTGATATAACATTTTGATGCTCAGGAATGCCAGAGGGGTGGTGCCATATGTCACCACGGAGGCCTGGACAGAAGCTGTTCTCCCAGGTCAGCAGACACAACATGGTGCACTGCACATGGCTTCAGTGACCCAAAAGGTTCACTGATCTTCTGCAGTTGGTGAAGGTGAGTACAAAAATGGCACGGAACTCTGTGGAGAAGTATTGTCAGGCAACCGTTCCTCACAATGCTCAGGGACCTAAGATTGTGCATGCCAATGGGCACTGACGCCTGCACTGCCAAGGCTGGAATGTCTGAATGCTTAGCCTCGATGCAGAGGAGAGCAAGGTGTGTCACTCTGACATGACCTGCAGTGTGGCTCTCAGAGATGACAAGCTGGAATGATATTGCAGGGAGAGTGAACGTTATTGACAAATTCTTTTCATCCTTTTGTGCCTGCCTCACAGTCTATTTTAACCTTTATATGGTGAACAAATAACTACGAGTATGATATTGATGTACTTGTTTTTATCCTACAGGTGCTTTGGTCCACCTTGTTGTCTAACGAGCGGCATACTCGCGATGGGTCGTGAGAGGACTGCTCTTGGATTTTTTTTCGAGAGTATCCTAGTGCTTCATGTTGTTAGTGTATGCTTGACCTGGACCATTTGACGGCAACACGACAGCTCAGTGACTATTGCTGTGCTGTGCAGATACGTGGATTTGGGCCTGTGTCTGTGGGAGTTTGCGCATTCTCCCCGTGCTTGCGTGGGTTTTCTACGGGCGCTCCGGTTTCCTCCCACATCGCAAAGATGTGCTCTTAGGCTAATTGGCAAGACAAATTCTCCCTAAATTGTCTCAAATTTGGTTTTTAGTCCATAGATCTATAAACATGGACAGGGATCGCGGGTAGAGGTGGGAACATCGGGGTGGCGGTGCGGGCTCGTTGGGCCGAAGGGCCTGTTTCCCGTGCTGTTTTGTTCTTTGTTCTATCAATATTTAAGACACACAATCAATAATCATCCAACCAACAATAACTTAATCATACAGAAAAATGCTAGAGTTCAATACAAGACCTTGACAACTTTGTGCGACTGGCAAGTACCCAGGCAGATATTGGCCTTTATCTGTGCACTGGTCTCGATAGTCCTCTGCATAGGCTGGTCCTTTGGTCTGGTCTGGCACTCTGGCTCTAATCTTCCTTTCTTCTCGGGTTGTGATGGCTCTCCTCATGCTGGTCGTCACTGACAACGGTCACCAGTGTTGTAGCTCGTTTGTGGGGTCAGAGAGAGAGATTCCTGATTGTGCAGCACCCTTTATACCCTATTGGCTTTTGCACTCCTTTTGGCCATTGCCAATCAATCAATCAGGATTTGATCACCCTGATCAATAAAATTCAATCAGATGCTACCACACCAATCTCTGGGTGTGTCCCCAGTGGCCATGTCTACAGATGCTGGGAGCATGTAAAGTTCACACCTCCCTCTCAAGTAAGAGGTTAAGGCATCCTTATGTTTGGTAAGCAACCCGGTTTGACCAGCAAGTCTCTTTAATCCTGGAGATGACCCTTATCTGATGTATTCACTCGTCTGGGTTGTAGCCTGTTCATCTCTGTCTTTTAGGCTGCAGCCGATCGTTTTAATTCTTGTCCAATTGTCTCAGAGTGCTTTACACATCACCATTTTAGATGGCCCATTTGGCCACTGTCCCTCTCAGGAGAAGAGAAACCGTAATGCTGAAAACAGGCAGTGGGGAGGCCTAATCTGCACATCCTGACCGGCTACAAGATGGATGTTTTGGAGAGGGAATGCTACAATGGATTCAATCCACTGGCTGTGGTGAAGCAGAGTTATGGATGAAGGTGAGAGTGCAGTAACAGATGTGAGTGTGATGGGGAGTGTAAACATTATGGGGTCCTCTGATATGAAATGGAGACATTGCAGGAAGAATGCCTATTGAATCTCCAACACAGATCTCTATTGTCTCACCAGCCTATTTGGCAAGCACACTGACAATGTAATGATCAAATGTGCTGATATGTTTTCTTCCTCCTGCAGATGTGCCATCAGTAAGTGTCTCTGGGAACCCTGAAGATCCAACCTTTAACCTCTGAGGATGACACCTTAACCAACACCACACTCCCTCTCTCGGAAGTAAGCACAAGCATAAATGTTAATACATTAGGGACATTAATTCTTTGGTTCCGTGGATACTGCACAGTGGTGAGGGCACATTACACTTACTTGAGGATTTGGCAGAGGCAGAGACAAAAAGAATTAGGGTGCCAATACTGGGAGCATTACTGGAGACCAGGACTATGCTGAGTCCAAATGATGGAATCATCCATCAGGCAGCAGGTGCTGGATGCCCAGCAGGATGCACAGGGTGACCTGGCAGAGATCTCGGAGCATCTGAGGCCATGGTCTTTGTTAAGAGGGGATTCATGCAGAGTGTGGACGCCCTGTGAATAACCCTGAGCACCAAAATCATAGCCTCCTCCATGGAGTGACATCTCCGGGGTGCCTCGCTTTACACTCGACCCGCAAGCCCTCAAATAAGCACTGCCTTCAGTGTGAGATACGGAATGACGCACATAGTCTTCCTGCTGGGTCCATCAATGGTGATTAGGGAGGTGCAAACAGACCCCACATTGGTGGATGAGCTGTCGTCTCTGTGGGCATCTCTCTGGACACTCTCAATGAGGACACCAATTCCTCTGCCCTTCTTCCAATGACTGATACATCCGATGATGCCACAGTGGCTAAGGAATGGCCAGCCAGGGGCCAGACGCACCCTCTCAAGCACAGGGCACTCAGGCTCCCCCATCTAGAGGGCAGCTGCCAAAGTCATTAGGGCTACCAGGACAGCAGAGTCAGCAGATTGCTTCCAGTGGCAGTGCCAGCTGGAAGAGAGCAGCAAGATGCAGCACCCACAGATGGAAGCTGAAGGTATCTTGAGCACAACAGAGACTTGTCACAGATGATGTTATTCGTATTTAGTACTTTCATATTCCTGTACGGTATTTTTTTTGTGTCATTACATAAACACTGATTTTGTTTTCATGGTTTGAGTTGGCTTGATGGTTGAACTGGTGCCAGAGACAGCACAGGATTGTAAATCTATTGCTTAGTCTGCAGCTGTAATTTTGAGTTGGTGAAGAATATCATATTTGTAAAAGAGAGAGCATCATTTGCAGGAAGAGGCATCGAGGCCCAGCTGAAGCTTCATAAGATCAAGACCATACTGGTCTCCATGCCACCCTTAAGATTCCTGTCCTCACCCTGTATGTCCCTGGGCTCTTCATCACACACATCACTGGAGTCATCAATGGCCTTAATTTGCCCTTCAGTTGTCAATGGGCATGGTTCCAATTCCCGCAACCTGAATATTGTACATGTGTGTGATGATTCCAGATGTTATTTTACACAATCTTACATGGGTTTGTGTTGAGCACATGCCTGATCTCAGAAGATAAAATTCAACCCGATATTCTGGGAGGTGGTTGAAAATTGACAAAGGAACTGATGGTTTCCACTCCAGAATATGAAAACAAATAGATGAGGAGATCGTCATTGTGTTAGTCCTAATTTTCTTAAACTCACTAGATTCAGGAATTGTACAAACGTCATCGCTATTTAACAAGAAGGGAGTCAAAAACAAGATTCACCAGTTCAACAACGCTTTCTGGGAATTTATAGGAATTTATCAAAGAAATGATTGCGAACATGGACAAGCATCATCTAATCAAAGTAATGAAGCAAGGATTTGTGAAAAGGAGGTCAGCTCTGACTAATCTAGTTGAATCTATTTGTGTAGATGACTAACATGGCAGGTAGATGTGTGTCTATAATTGTTACATCAACATCTTTCTCTATATAAACTGCCAGAGCCACTGGGTAAATGTCTCCACAAAAGGCTATTAACATGATTGGTGATGCTAAGTAGGGAAGAGAGAGTACAGATAAAAAGTCATTCTTTAACTGTTTGGATATGACAAGTGCTGTTCCTTTGGGATCCATACAGAGATCTCAGTTTTACACCACTTACAGAAATGATTCAGAGATGGAACAGGAAATTTTATTTCTACATTTGCAGAGAGCAGAAAGTTAAACGGACAACAAGTTGTGTGGATGGGAACAGGAAGTTATAAGAAACGTAAGCAGACTAAGTGATTGTAGGAACTATTAAAGATTTGGGTGGTATGGCAGCACAGTGGTTAGTACTGCTGCCTCACAGCGCCAGTTCGATTCCCGGCTTGGGTCACTGGTCGTGTGGAGTTTGCACTTCTGCCCTGTATCTACGTGGGTTTCCTTTAGGTGCTCCAGTTTCCTCCAGATAGGTGGATTGGCCATGCTAAATTGCTCCTTAGTTTCAGGGAGACTGGCTAGAGTAAACACATGGTGGTTATGGAGATAGTGCCTGGGTGAAACTGCAGTCAGTGCAGACTTGATGGGCCAAATAGCCTCTTTCTGCACTGTAGCAACTCTATGATTCTATGATGTGGGATCACCCACTTTGGATTTGAGAAAGACATTTTCTTCAGGTGACAGGCTAGAACCTAGAGTAGGAAAACTATTCATGTATACAAATTCCAGTACATAGATATGAAATGTAGTCAAAAGAATGGTGTCCTTTATCTCGAGGGGTCTGGATTACAATGAAGAACAAAGTTATGTTTCAGTGAAGGAGCTTGGTCAGAAAGTATCTGGAGCATTGCATTCAGGTTTAGACAATGAAACTCAAAGAAGGATTCATTAGTCTTGGAGTATGTTTCACACAAGTTCACCAGAATAATACTACGGTCTACATTTTAGGTTGGGAAGGGGAGTGTGATCAGTGGAACGGGAAGCAGTGAGGAAATCTGCTCCCAACTCCAACTGGCACCCAACAGTGTATTTCCCGCTGGCTGGCCAATTATCTGCCAACCAGCATGGAACACACACTGAGGCAAGGCCAGAGGTGGGTGAGGCTGGGCACTATGATGGGTGAGAGTGATGTTGGGGGATTAAATGGAGCTCCCTGAAGGCTGACAGTGTTCAATAGTCTCGGAGAGCTGCTTTACATTTCAGGGTTCTGATGACTTTTCTCAGTTCTTGTGCTCTCTGTCATGTCTGCAATATGTCGCCAGCACCTGGAACCCATGTCAGTCAGGACAGAAATGCCCAGTGTCGGTCTGCCTCCCCCCCACCCCCCCATTTTTATGGTGAGAGCTTCAGTGTGGATGGGACATCTTGCCTCCATGAGATAGAATGAGGAGAAGCTCACAATAAAGGAGGCCTGGACAGAGGACAGCAGATCAAGTCAACAGACATGATGTAGTGTGAAGCTCCTGAATCCAGCAGAGGAAGAGGTTTAATCATCTTCTCCACTCTGCCTGGATGGATAGCAATTCCAGAAATAACCACAGAGATATAATAGTGGGCAATAGCACTTGATGGTACTTATTTGTGTGTATGTCAAATGAGAGGGGTGTGTGTGTGTGTGTGTGTGTATGTGTGTGTGTGTGTGAGAGAGAGAGTGAGTGGAGAGGTGAGAATGTGTGTGTGAGACAGATGAAAATGTGTATGTATGAGAGAAAGGTGAGAATGTGTGTGTGACAGATGAAATGCATGTGAGGTGTGTGTATGTCTGTGTCTGTGTGTGTGTGTGTGAGAGAGAGAGAGAGAGAAAGAGAGAGGCAGATGAGAGGTGAGAGAGAGAGCGTGTGTGTGTGTGAGAGAGAGAGAGGTGAGAGTGTGTGCATGAGAGAGAGAGAGAGTGCGTGTGTGTTGGTGAAAGAGAGGTGAGAGTTTGTGAGAAAAGACAAAAACAGAAAATGCTGCAAATTCTGAACAGCTCTGACAGCATCTGTGGAGAGAGAATAGAGCCAATGTTTCAAGTCTGAATGACCTCCGGATTGGCTCTATCCTCTCCCACAGATGTTGTCAGACCTGCTGAGATTTTCAAGCATTTTCTGTTTTTGTTTCAGATTCCAGCATCCGCAGTATTTTGCTTTTATCTTAATGTATGAGAGAGTTGAAAGTGTGTGTCAGAGAGAGAGATGACAGTGTGTGTATTGACAGAGAAGGGTGAGAGAGAGGTGAGAGAAAAGTGAGCACATATGTGCACAAGAGAGAGAGTGCGCTTGTGTGAAAAAAAGAACATGAGAGACAGTGTGCACGCACACGAGAAACAGCATGTGTGAGAGAGAGACAGAGAACGTGCACGAGAGTGAGCAGTGAGAGCATAGGTGTGTCTAATAAGAGAATCCAATATTCCAGCAGTACCTTTCCCATTTGAACCAAAGGAACAGCAACACTCCCCCCATTAAGAATGACAGAAGGAAGACCCAAGTATACTTTGTAATAAGAGAACCTTTTAATTATAGGAAAAGTAAACAAATAAGAAATAGAAAACACTTCTATAAATTAGATTTTTAAATGTTTGTAATCATTGCATGAAAACAATCATTTATTGAGACTTTTCTCTTCAACACAATTAATGTTCTCAGGGATTCCTTTAGGAAGTGAACAGGTTTTGCAGCTCGAAAGGTTTAGGAAACCCTGGTAAAAGGGTTTCTGTGAATAATTTTTCATTGGTGCATGTATATCTCACGCTTCAATATTAAAATGCAAAATCATTAAAGTTGATTTGTTAGTAGGCTTACATTAACATTGCAATGAAGTTACTGTGAAAAGTCCCCAGTCGCCACACTCTGACTCCTGTTTGGGTACACTGAGTGAGAACTGTGGGAGGAAACCGGAGCACCCAGAGGAAACCCATGCAGACACGAGAGAACATGCAGACTCTGCACAATTAGTGATCCAAACCAGGAATCGAACCTAGGTCCCTGGTGCTGAGGTAGCAGTGCTAACCACTGTGCCACCATACAACCTCATTGCATCTGCAAGACCTGAATGTGTTTCATGTAATTGTGAGGGAGGAGGCCTGGTATTCATGCATCACATATGAACTGAGTTGCAAAGTTTATTCCAGAGGTCAAACAACAATTTGGCAGGAATGTCACAACAATACTGATCAGTTAGGTGGTGTTTCCCTTGACATCACCTAGAGTCTTTATTTTGGAGTCCCAGCTGAAAGTCCTCTGAATCAACGCCATCCTGCTCCCCATAAGCATCCTCAATTCATAAATGATCAGGCAGATTTCCTTCTGGACAAGAATGAACCAGATTATTTTTTTGACAATTGATAATGGTTTCATGGTCATTGTTAGACGTTTAATTCCAGATTTTTATTGAATTCAAATTTCACCATCTGCTGTGGTATGATTTGAACCCCAGTCCCCAGCATATTACCATGAGTCTTTGGATTATTAGTCCACTGATAATACCATTTTACCACTACCTTCCCCAGTTTAATGGGTTAAAATGGCCCTTTAACTGTTGGCGGTCATGCTTCCAATTTCTGCATGTGTCAAAACTGAACAGACCAAAATACTGCAAGGCAGCACGAAGATGATGGGATGCTGTCAGTATTTCACAGTCAGGCCTACCTTGTGCCTGCACGGTGATCGCAAAATTCTGGTCCATGGTTGGTCACTTTACAGCAACTCATACTGAGGTACCAGTGGGTAAAAACTGAGAGGAATCACCAGATTCAGCTGCAATTCCTCCATGACCAAGTAGACAGTTCACATTTATCCTCTGGGATCATGCATGAAGAATGGTGTCCTGGGAACCTGTCACTTAATTGGTCCCTGCCAGAAATATGCTTCCCCACTTCCTGCTCTGAGAGCAGGATTTCAGCAGGCACAGTAAAACTTCAGTCATTTTGTAAAAAGGATTTGCTTGCATTCTGTCCTCAATTTCTTCCAGTGGAATATGGGAGCAGAAGTTGGTCAGTTAGCCTCTCGAACATCTGTTCAACGAGATCACGGTCGATTTGCAACCTGACTCCATTTACAAGCTCTTTACAAGTGCAAGTACTCTTAACTTGTATTCAAAAAAGCTTCAATTTCAGTTTTAAAACTGACATTTAACATTGCATCAATTGCCATTTGCAGCAGGAAACTTCTCCCAGCCTTTTCATGAAGTCGTGTTTCCTGATTTGATTCCCAGAAAATCTGATACAAATTTTTAGTTTCTGCTCCCATTCCTAGTCTTGCCATTCAGCAAAATAATTTCTGTGTTGTTACCCTATCTTGATTCCTTAAAGCTTGAAAACTTAAATCAAATCACCCCGACCTTTCTAAATTACAGGAAATACAACATTAGTTTGCGATCTCTCCTCGCGATTTAACCCTTATGATTAAGGTAGAGTAGTGAGGCATTGACAACCTGAACAAGCCAAGAAAAGTAGCTGAACAGTTTCCACCTTTATTGCCTTCAGATGAATACTGGGCATCTCCTGGCAACTGGAACGCTGAACATGGAAGGACCCCAATGTGCAGGAACCTCAGCATGTTTGCTCTCTTGCATTAGTAACCACTTCATTGGCTGGGCTGAGTCATGTAAGCCAAATGGACAATGGCCACATTCCCATGGTGAGCTCACTATTGACACAAGACCAACAGGTCACATATCTGTGATGCAAGGATATCTTCAATGAGACTTTAAGTTGACTGGGATTGGAGTTGATAAATGGAAAGCTGACTGGGGTGCCTGGAGACAAGCAGTCAGGAAGAGAGTGGAAAAAGGACAAAATAAATGACCAGATCACAGAAAAGGAAGTCCAGCAGAAAGAAAGTTTATCAAGCCATTGCTATTCATTTGTATCAGCTGCAGGAAGGATTGACACTCAAATCAGCAACAGACAATTTCAATACAGAACGTCCCAAAAACATCCATTGTTTCCCGGCGATGAATGCCAAACTAATCAAGGTATTTTTATGGCAATTATATTACATTCTCTTGAAATCCAGAATATCATTATTGAGCCCAGGACTGCTTACAGTACTACAGATGTAGTCCCACTAGGTTCTAATGTAACTGAAGCATGAAAACAATTAGTAATCAAAGAACATTGTTGTATATTTCCCAATCCAGCACTTCAATCACCTTTTCAAAAGATTGGATCACATTTGGCAGAAGTGACCTCATCTTGAAGGTCTGGGTTGGCTCTCTCTGATCGAAAGAGTGAGTTGAGGAGAGCTAAGAGGGGACACAAGAAGACTTTGGCTGATAGGATTAAGGAGAATCCTAAAGCTTTCTTTAGATATGTCAAGAGTAGAAGATTGGTTAGGGCAAGATTAGGGCCAGTCATAGACAGCAGTGGGAAGTTGTGCGTGGAGCCAGAAGAGATTGGAGAGGCACTGAACAAATATCTCTCTTCGGTATTCACGCAGGGAGATGTAAATGTAGTTGTGGAGAACACTGAGGTACGGGGTTGCAAACTGGAAAGTATTGAAGTAGATAGGGAGGATGTGCTAGATATTCTTGAGGGTTTGAAGTTAGATAAGTCCCCTGGGCCGGATGGGATTTACACTAGGATTCTCTGGGAGGCAAGAGAGGCGATTGCAGAGCCTCTGGCTCTGATCTTCAGGTCGTCGTTGGTTACTGGTGTGGTTCCGGAGGACTGGTGGATAGCGAATGTGGTCCCATTGTTCAAGAAGGGGAAGAGAGACCTTCCAGGGAATTATAGGCCAGTGAGTCTTACTTCTGTTGTGGGCAAAGTATTGAGAGAATTATTAGGGATAGGATTTATAGTTATTTAGAGAGAAATGAATTGATTGGGGATAGTCAGCATGGTTTTGTGAAGGTAGGTCATGCCTTACTAACCTTATTGAGTTTTTTGAAAAAGTGACCAAAGAGGTGAATGGGGGTAAGGCGGTTGATGTGGTATATATGGACTTTAGTAAGGCGTTTGATAAGGTGGCCCATGGAAGGCTTCTGCAGAAAATGCAGATGTATGGGATAGAGGGTGATTTAGCTAATTGGGTTAGGAATTGGCTAGCAGATAGAAGACAGAGGGTGGTGGTTGATGGGAGATATTCATCGTGGGATTCGGTTACAAGTGGTGTACCTCAGGGGTGTGCTTTGGGGCCTCTGCTGTTTGTAATTTTTATAAATGATCTGGATGAGGGTATTGAAGGATGGATTAGTAAATTTGCAGATGACACTAAAGTCGGTGGAATGGTAGATAGTGAAGAGGGGTGTTATAGTTTGCAGAGAGACTTGGACAAGTTGCAGAGCTGGGCTGAGAGGTGGCAAATGGAGTTTAATGTGGAAAGTGTGAGGTAATGCACTTTGGCAGGAATAATAAATGTGTAGAGTATAGGGCTAATGGTAGGATTCTTAATAGTGTTGATGAACAGAGGGATCTTGGTGTATTTGTGCCTAGATCCCTGAAAGTAGGCAGTCAAGTCGATAAGGTTGTTAAGAAGGCATACGGAGTCTTAGCTTTTATTGGTAGGGGGATTGAATTTCGGAGCCGCAACGTCATGTTGCAACTGTACAAAACTCTAGTGCGGCCGCACTTGTAGTATTGTGTGCAGTTCTGGTCCCCACATTATAAGAAAGATGTGGAGGCTTTGGCGAGGGTACAGAGGAGGTTTACCAGGATGTTGCCTGGTATGGAGGGCAGGTCTTATGAAGAGAGGCTGAGGGTTTGAGGTTGTTTTCGTTAGAAAGAAGGCGGCTAAGAGGAGACCTTATTGAAACATATAAGATGATTAGAGGTTTAGATAGGGTGGACAGTGATAGCCTTTTTCCTAGGATGGAGAAAGCTAGCACGAGGGGACACAGCTTTAAATTAAGGGGTTATAGTTATAGGACGGATATCAGAGGTAGGTTCTTTACCCAGAGGGTGGTTAGGGAGTGGAATGCCCTGCCTGCGGCAGTTGTAGATTCGCCAAGTTTGGTGGCGTTTAAGAGGTTAGTTGATAAGTTTATGGAAGAGAAGGGAATGGTTTAGTTTGGAGGGTCATTGCTTTTTATAATGGTCGGCGCAACATCGAAGGCCGAAGGGCCTGTTCTGCGCTGCAATGTTCTATGTTCTATGATCAGTTGAACACTTTCAGTGTGTTTTGTTCCACTATAGTTCCACTATAGACTCAGCAATTTCCCAAACGCGGATATTAGACTTCCCTGGTTTCCCTTCCTTAAACATCAGGGAGATAAGCAGAATTTTCCAAACTAAGGGAACTGTTCCTGAATGAGGAAAACTACTGGAAGATTTAATTTAAGATATCGGCAATGTTTTCATCTTCCTTTAAAACCTTAGAATGAAGACGATTTGGTTCTGGGGATATGTCACTCTTTCACGCCATCATTTTCTCCAGAATGTCGGGCATTCTGACCTCTTCCTCTGCCAGATGGGCTGATGCAAAAGATCAGGAGGCAGTGAAAGTAACTTGCATTGATGTCTGCCCATTTCTAACTCTCAGATTTTCAGAAGAGTGGGAAGAAAGCGGGGAAAGGAAGATAAAATGAAATCACGTCATTAATTAGGCATATTGAAGCTATTAAGGAACTCCTTAATACCTCATATCCCATCGAAACATATTTGCAGAGGCAAGTGGGAGCTGCATAAAGCTAAATAATTCCAGCCTAGAGGAACAGGTTGACAGTCAGAAAAACAATTAACTTTATTGTGAAAAGCAAAAATTTTGAAGAAAATCTATTGTGCAGCAGTGCAATTTTAATGGCCAAAACATTACTCTCTCCTATCCTGGGTTCAGCTCTGCCTTTGAAGATGCAAAACTGCTTTCATTTTATAAAAGCCTGCTCAGATGGCAGTCACAGCCATCACAGTGGGAAGGCGGTGGCACAATGGGACTGTCATTGGATGAGGAATCCACAGACCCTGTGTAATGCTCTGGAGTCCCAGGTTCGAATCCCACTACTGCAGATTTGAATCCAATAAAATATCCGGAATTATAAGTCTAACAATGATCATGAAGCCATTGTTGAATTCATTAATGTCCTTTGGGGGAGAAAAATCTGCTGTCCTTACCTGGTCTGGCCTACATGTGACTCCAGACCCATAGCAATATGGTTAAGCTTTAACTGCCCTTAGAAATGGCCTAGCAAGCCAATCATTTGCAAACGAAACAAAAAGGAATGAGTCCAACACAGCACCCAGCATCGATGTAAGCAAAGTGGTTAGCACTGCTGCTTCACAGCTCCAGGGACCTAGGTTTGACTCCCGGCTTGGATAACTGTCTGTGTGGAGTTTGCACATTCTCCTCTTGTCTGTATGGGTTTTCTCCGAGTGCTCCGGTTTCCTTCCACAGCCCAAAGATGTGCGGGTTAGGTTGATTGGCCATGCTAAATTGATCATAGATGCATAGGTTAGAGAGGATTAGTGGGTAAAATATATATGGATTGAGGATAGGACCTGGGTGGGGTTGTGGTCAGTGCAGACTCGATGGGCTGAAGGGCCTCTTTCTGTACTGAAGAGTTTCTATAATTCTATGATTCAGCATCATTTACAACTCCCCAGATATTGAACCATCCATGTCTAAATGCAGCAAGGCCTGGACAATATCCAGAATAGCGCTGGCAAGTGGTAAGTAATATTTGCGCCACCCAAGTGCCAGGCAATGACTATCACCAACAAGAGGGGATCAAACCATCACCTCATGATATTAAATGGCATTATCATCATTGAATCCCTCACCATCAACCTCCATGGAGGTAACCATTGACCAGAAACTGAACTCGACTAGCCATAGAAATACTGTGGTTACCAGAGCAGATCAAAAGTTAGGAATCTTGTGATGAATAATTTATCTTCTGACACCCCTTTCCACCCCCCCCCCCCCCCCCCCCCCCCCCCGAAACATCTGTTCACCATCTACAAAGCACAAGAGAGAAGTATAATGGAATATTCTCCACTAACCTGGATAAGTGCAACTCCAACAACACTCAGGAGACACGATGACACAGGCGGCAAGGTGACACAATGGTTAGCACTGTTGCCTCGTAACGCCAGGAATCAAGTTCAGTTCCAGCCTTGGGTGACTGTCTGCATGGGTTTCTTCCGGGTGCTCTGGTTTCCTCCCACAGCGCAATAATGTGCGGGTTAGGTGGATTGACCATGATAAATTGACACTAAGAGTAAATACATAGGATTGTGGGGATAGGGCCTGAGTGGAATTGTTGTCGGTACAGGTCTAATAGGCCACGTGGCCTCCATCTGCATCATAAGGAATCTGTGAAGAAACTCAGCACTATCCAAGATAAAACAGACCTGCTATCTCTTCCACAAACATTCACTTCCTCCATCACCTATGAACAGTAGCACCAGTGTGTACCACCTACACAAGATGCAGGAACATCAAGATTCCTTAGCTTCTACATACATGACCACTACCACCTAGAAGGCCAAGAGCAGCAGATACCTAACAACACAACGGCTTGCAAATTCCCCTCCAAGACCAGCTATCATCCCGACTTGGCAAAAAAATCACCGTTTCTTCACTGGGTCAAAAGAGACCGTAACAATACAGGACGGCAGCTCACTATCACCCTCTCAAAGGCAACTGGGGATAGAAAATAAATACTAGTCTAGCTGGCGACACTGACATCCCGTACGTGAGGTGTCAACACAAGGCGGCAAGGTTTTGGGAATGGGCAGCAAATTGGAAGCAGCAAGTGGGCAGCGAGGGGTTAATGGGCAATGGGTGCACACGGTGGGAGGAACTGCCCGTGAGCCAGTGCTGAGTTCCTGTCCCTGCTTGGTATCAGATGTTAGTGATACTAAATTCTATCAGCTCTGTCAGTAGTCAGAATGTACCTTCTCTTTCAAAGGTGCCACTAGCTTTCAGGCCTGTTTCAGCAGCAATGTAGTATGTTGCTAAGAACTTAGTTTTCTACGAAAGTGAACTGCTTTCCTGGCCTTGGCTGGTGATACTGGTCTTTCTACAAAAAAGGTTTGGTTTGCACTTGTAATTAGTTCAGTGTTTTTGCTGCCTCCTCACTGGGTTCCCTTTCAATATTTTATTCCCGTAGCTTCTGCTCTTCCCACAATGGTAGCAAAGTCTGACAGCTTGATAAAAGTTTAATGAATCAACAATTTCTTTTCAAATGTACACATTCTTTTGTATTTGAACTATTGTCCAGATTTCTTGTGTTTGCCATGAGCTGGTTCCCTGCTCCAGGTCAATGCCGTGTAAACAGCCATGGATAATGATTCAATTGAGCTGAGCTTACGACACCATCCGTTCAGTTCACTACTTGGCAGAGGATCAGAGACCAGGATCATGTGTCAGGCGCATACCACAAGCAGAAATGTTATCCTCTTGTATCTTTCAGCTTATGTATATAATTTTATTTTCAAGGAAGCCACTACATTGGCCTAATAGGGTAGCACTTCTCCCCTTCTTGGAAAGAAAAATGTGATGGAAATTCTAAGTAAAACAGCATATTCCTTGGGCTGTATCTCCTGAATTCTAGGGGAATGTATCTGGGGGACACCCCAAAGATAAGCCAGGAATTCCATCTCCTCCGTCCCTAAATAAGGACTTGCATGGCACTCTGAGAAGTTCAAACTTGCTTCGAGCAATTGCCCTACAGTGGGAATCTTCCAAAAATGCAATTTAGAACATAGAACAATACAGTACAAACAGGCCCTTCGGCCCACGAGTTGCGCCGATCGGATCTACCAATCCACAGACTTATCTATAACCTATCCTATTCATTTCCATATACTCATCCAGAAGTCTTTTAAAAGACCCCAGCGAGTTTGCCTCAACAATCTCCAACGGCAGTCGATTCCATTCACTCACCACCCTCTGAGTGAAAAACTTACCCCTGACATCTCCTCTGTATTTGCTTCCTTGCACCTTGAATCTGTGTCCTCTCGTAGTGACCATTTTCGCTTGGGGAAATAGTCTCTGAGAGTCCACCCTATCTATTCCTCTCAACATTTTATAAACCTCTATCAGGTCGCCTCTTAACCTACGTCTCTCCAGTGAGAAGAGTCCCAGCTCCCTCAACCTAAGGCCTGCCTCCCAATCCAGGCAGCATCCTTGTAAATCTCCTCTGCACTCTCTCAATAGCCTCTACATCCTTCCTATAATGAGGCGACCAGAACTGTGCACAATACTCCAACTGGGGTCTGACAAGAGTCTTACAGCGCTGCATTGTTACCCCCTGACTCCTAAACTCTATTCCTCGATTAATGAAGGCCAGTACACCGTATGCCTTCTTGACCACTTCCTCCACCTGCGAGGCCGATTTAAGAGTCCTATGGGCCCGGACCGCGAGATCCTTCTGCTCTACAACACAGCTAAGACTCCTACCCCTTATATTGTACTCCTTCATCCCATTATTCCTGCCAAAATGGACCACTACACATTTATCTGTGTTGAAGTCCATCTGCCACTTCTCTGCCCAGTCTTGCATCCTGTCTATGTCCCGCTGCAACTTTTGGCATCCCTCCAGACCATCCACAACACCACCGACCTTTATGATTTAAGTCACAAACTTCTGATGGATGTGACTGTCAAATAGCAAATGTGATCTAGGAAAGGACAGAAGAATTAAAATTACCTCTAGCTTCTAGATAACCAAAGCACTGGCTTCCTCTGACTTTGTATGGGGCACCTCCCAGACTTCACCCCTCCGTACCCCACTCCCCTCATAGAGCCCACCTACTCCCACACTTCACTCCCCCACCCTGATTACCTCCCACAGGACTCCCCTTACCCCTGATGACACTCACGGGATTCACATCTGACTCAACCGCCCCAACAAATTCTATCCATATACCTCGTACCTTCCCCCTGACTTGTTATAGTGGTTTGACCTTTGAACTTACCTACGTTACTGCAGCTGGTGCTGTTAAAAAAAAAGGGTGCGGCTTATTTACATTTGACTGAACTGCCCCTCACTGTAGGCCTCGTGAACCTCCTGAACTTCGCAAATTTTGCCCGGCTTGAGTTGGAAAGTTGAATAAGAGTGGCTAGATTAATAGATAAGTAATCATGAGCTGAGGGTCATCTGACAATCCCACTCAATTGCCACTCTATTAGCTACAACCCCTAGATTCAAGAAAAGATACCAGGAACTGTTAGGAAATTGCAGTAGCTGACATAATCAACAACTGACCAAGAACTGCACAGATATTAGCATTTCTGGCTCCCATTTTTGCTGCTTATCTTACACATGAAAAGACCACCAATCTTTTGACAGCATAAATTGCCCCTCCACTGCCCCAGAACTGCTTCTTCATGCATTGTGTTCTCTCACTGAAAGTGTTCACGCACAGTGGAAATAACCGTTATTATGAAGCATATTTGTTGTTCCTCTAAATTATACTTCTGAAAGAAAAAATTAGCAGGTCCTTTGTCCAAACCCTGGAACATCAAGATGACAAGGACACCTATGTCAGACTCCTAGCTATTGACTACAGCTCAGTCTTCAATATTATTATTCCTACATATCTCCAAACTGTGTGGCCTGCATCTTGGCACCTCCGTCTGCGACTGAATCCTGAACTTTCTAACTTACAGACCACAATCAGTAAGGATAGGCAACAACACCTCCTCCATGATCATCCTCAATACCAGTGCCCCACAAGGCTGTGTTCTCAGCCCTCTACTATACTCCTTATACACCTGTGACTGTGCGGCCAAATTCCCCTCCAATTTGATTTCAAGTTTGCTGACAACATCATGGTAGATTAGAGTGTGTACAGGAATGAGATAGAGAATGTGCTGAACTGGTGCTGCAACAATAATCACTCCCGAAATGCCAACGAAACAAAGGAGATTGTCATCGACGTTGGGAAATGTAAAGGAGAACATACCCCTGTCTACATCAACCGGGACGAAGTAGAAAGGGTTGAGAACTTCAAGTTTTTAGGTGTCCAAATCACCAACAACCTGTCCTGGATTCCCCCAGGCCAACATGCTGGTAAAAATGCTGGCCATTCTCAGAAGGGCAAAGCGGAAGCTATAAACAGAAGCAAGCCTCTGTCTATTGAAGATGATCTCCTTCAATGACCTCCCCTTCTCTCCTTTTCTTTCCACATTACCAATCCTCCCTTTCTCACCCCACTATCCTCCCCATCTAACAATCTCATGTCTGGGAAGGTGCTGATTGTGTCAGCATGCAGTTCTTACATTCTCCTCCTCTTTCCTTTCATCAGAGCATTACCTTTATGTCTCTGGCCTTTCAGAAACCCAACAAGTGCAAGCTGATGAAGCAATGAAGGAACTTTAAGAAGTTAATGACGATAAAGACAAACCATCACTTGATTTCACACTCACAGCCACTAGTTAAGGTACCGACACTGTGGATACAAAAGAGATGGCAAAGATGCAGTACACAGAGAGACCTCAGGCACCAGGAAAGGGTCAAGTATCACACAGCTGCCAGCTTGGTGGAGGACAAGGTCATGCATGAAGTTTCTTGTAGTGGACACAAATGGGACAGACTACAGAAAAAGATTCATGTATGTGCATAAGACAATGCTTGGTCCATTGGGAATCCTGCATTCCATATTACAGAACATGAAGGGATCTGCACAAATTTGGCACAGAGCTGTGTGTATAGCTCAGAGAGTATCCTTTCCAACATAACAACAGTGACCATCTTCATGAACACATTAGTGACACCAATTAAAATACAATGGCTGAACTTTCTGGATGTTCAATTTGTGGGATCTTCTAGCCCTGCCTGCCGATGGGGCATCCCCACCATGGGTTTCATGATAGCGAGGGATTGTAATAGCCTCTTCCTGCTCCTAGTTACGATATTTTCTGTTTCTTTGTATCACAAGACCTTTAACATCATGACCCTCACATCCTATTTTAAATATCCTGGAGGTTTCCACTGACTAGAAATTTAACCATATCAATACTGTAGTTAAAAGAGGCAGCTCAAAGTGTGAGTGACTCATCTGATTCCACAAAGCCTATCGACCAGCTACAAAGCACAAGTCAGGTGATTGATGGAATAGTTTCCGCGTGACTGGGGAGGCATCCCACCCAGGTCCTCCCCTCTGCCTTATTGCCATAACCCTGCACATTTACAATGTCTAATCCACCTAACCTACACATCTTTGGACACTGAGGACAATTTAGCTTGGCCAATCACCTAACCAGTGCATCCTTCAGACTGGGGGAGGAAACCTGCAGGAAACCTAGCAGAACGAGGAGAACATGCAATCCAAATCGAACCCAGAGCTCTGGCACTATGAGGCAGCAGTGCAAATCACTGTGGCACCGGTCTGGGGTCATAGTCTGGGGTCAGCTGCAGGGTAACAGATGCCCTGCTCTTCCAGAGCTGCCTTCCAACTGGAAAGCCTAAAGCATAACAGTTTCCTTACTCACTTTAGTTATGTAAATATATCCATTTCTTTTTTTCATATGCCATTGAGATACACATAACTACATTCCTGCCTGTAACTTAAGGGGATATGGTCTTCACCTTTCTCACCCAATCTTTGGCATCTGGGTTTTTATTATGAAGACCAAGAAACAAATAACATTCAGATTAAAGTCACTTGTACAATCAAGTTAGCTACAGTTCAATAATCTGAAGAGATCTGTCTCTTCCCATCACAGGCATCCAATTGAGATCTAGGAATCTATCTCCCCTGGAAACAGAAGCTCATTAAGAAGTCACACAACGCCAAGTTTAAGTCCAACCAGTTTGTTGTGTAAGACTTCTTACAATGTTTACCCCAGTCCAATGCCAGCATCGCTACATCATGACTACCATGGAAGCTCATAGCATGTTCATAACTTATTGTGCAAAGACGAATTTCCTGACATCAGTTGTAGATATCTTTACCACTGGTTTGACCTCACTCCCATAGTTTCTGATCTATAAAAAAATCACACATCATGTTGCATGTGTTCAGACACATTGAACATGCTTTTCTGCTAAAATTCAGTTTAAGACTAATGGAAAATTCTATGCATGTTTTGTGTGCCAATATGTGAACTTGATTTACGTTCCTCATTAGGTTAACATGGATAACACAGATCTGGACAGAGTCACTGTAACATTTTCCACTGACAGTATTTTCACTGATGTAAAGATGCTGGCGTTGGATTGGAGTGGTAAGAACTCAGTAAGAATTTAGCAACACCAATTATTAATCCAACCGATTTATTTGATAGTAAAATGGCGAGCTTTCAACACTCCCGTGTCTTCATCAGGCAAGTTCAGTGTTCGACACGGGAGTGTTGAAAGCTCGCCATTTTACTATCAAATAAATCGGTTGGATTAATAATTGGTGTTGCTAAATTCTTACTGAGTATTTTCACTGAACAGAACATGTCATGAATGCATAATCTGATACATGAGGTAACTTGATACAAAGCCTCCTCAACACTAACCTTAAAGCACAATATGATATCAAGAGAACCAGCTATTAAAAATGTCACACTATGCCATTAGATGGCAGTATTTACCATAATCTGGTTTAACTGATTTTTTTGAAGTATTAAAGTTTCTGTGCAAGTGCACAGTCAGTTTCAAGTCTTGCTGTGTTATACTGCTATATTGCAGCACTTTCAAAATCTCTGCAATATGAACTCCAAAGTTGCTTCAGATTCTTAAATGGCGATCTTATAACTCCACAGACCCTATCCTCATATTAACCTACCTCCCCCTGAATTTGCAGCACTCTCTTCCCTCAGATACAACTGTAGCACTGACAGCAGGGTTAATGATAATGGCCAGGCCATTACTGTTTAATGGACAACCTTGATTCTGAAAAGGCAGATTAGTAACTCTCTGACACTTCTTCCAATTTATATTTGGACCACTGGTCATTAAAGCATCATTTTGCAGATTATTACTGGTCTCATCACCTCTGGAGACCTTCCACCCACACCTTCCAACCCCATACTCCCCCAAAACCTGAACATTCCATTGGTACTCCTTTCCCATAATCTACAAATAGGTCTACCCTGCTAGACATCAGTTCCAGCCTGCTTCTGCCCATAAACTTATTTCGTCCAATTTACTCCCCTTCTCAAAATGAACTGGACTACCCATATAAATACCGTGTCTTCAAGATCAGGTCAAAGGTTAGGAATGCTGCAGTGAGTAACTCACCTCCTGACTCCTGAAAGTTAATTCAACAGCGGGACCAGATGAGATACATCCGAGCATACTGAAGGAAGTGAGGGGGAAATTGTGGAAACTCTAACTATAAATTGCCAATCATCTCTAGATTTAGGGGTGATGCCAGAAGCCTGGAGAACTGCAAATGTTACACCCTTGTTTAAAAAAAGTGTAATAATCCCAGCAACTGGAAGCCAGTCAGTTTAATATCAGTGATAGAGGTGCTTTAAGAAATGACAATTTGGGACAAAATTAATAATGACTTGGGAAATTGCAGATTAATTAGTAAAGGACAAATCATATTTAACTAACTTGCTGGAGTTTTTTTGAAGACAATGCTGTTGATGCTGTTTGTTGGATTTGCAAATGGCTTTTGATAAAGTGTTGCCACTTAGATTAATATACAAAGTTAAAGTTCCTGGAATAAAAAGGACAGTAGCAACTTGAATACAATATTGCCAGAGTTACAGGAAACAAAGAATCATTGTGAACAATTGTTTCTTTGAAAGAAAAACAGAGAATGTTGGAACTCTCAGCAGGTTTGGCAGCATCTGTCAGGAGAAAACAGAGCTAATGTTTCAAGTCTGGATGACTTTATCAGAGTTCAAGACACTTGGAAATAGGATGAGGTTTATACTGTTGTAGCTGGGGGGTGAGGGGTTGTGATAGTGGGATGGTCTGTAAAGAGGGCCATTCAATCTCTCAATCCACAAGCCATTCAATCCACAAGGGAGAGATTGAAAAGTTGTCATGGATAAAGAGACAAAGGGAGCGCAAATGATGGTGATCATGGCTAAGAATGGTGCTGTTAGCAGCCCACAGAGAGATCAGAATGGATAAATGACAGAACAAAGGCAAGTAGAGTGTCAAAGGACAAACTGGAACAGAGGTAATAGATGGCCCTGGACAGGGTGGGTGAGGGTGGAGGTGGTGATACAGTAATAAGGAAAAAAAGACGGAAAGCAGTATTTAAAAAAAGAGGGTGGTGGCAGAAAATGAATAAATGAATAAAAATTTAAAATAAATAAAGGGAAAAATGGAACTGGGGTGAAGCTGGGTTCAACGTCTGAAGTTATTGAACTTCAATGTTAGGTCTGGAAGGCCTAACCAACAGTGAGGAGGATTCCTCCTCCCCTGTGCCCCTGCCACCCCTCACCACAACAACATAAATCTTATCTTCAGCTCTGACAAAGACTCAACCAGATTCAAAACAAAAGCGGTCAGGCCTGCTGAGATTTTCCAGCATTTGTGTCACAAACCTCCTTTGGCCTTGGTGTGCAGGGCACAGTTTCAAACCTTGTGGATGATATGCAATTTGGAAACATTTTGACGAATGACAGAGATAACGTGGAACTTAAAACAGCAATGGATAGTGGAAAGGCAGCAAGGAAGTTGCAGAAAAGCTTCATCACAATGGTTCCACGGGTAAGGACTTACAATTAGGAAAAAGATTGGAGAAGTTGGGACTCTTATCTTTGGGAAACAGAAAGTTGAGAGGAGATTTGATAGAGATATTCAAAGTCCTCTATTTTGGTCAAGGGTTGAGATGAAATAGATAGGAAGAAATTGTTCCCATTGGAATCAAGGGCCAGTGTGATCAGGTTGAAGGCAACTGGTTAAAAAAGCAATAGTGACACACTTTTCATGCAGTGAATCATTCAGATCTGGGCAGCACTGTCTGAATATATGGGTGCAAGCGGAGTCAATTGAATTTTGCAGAAAGGAATTGGATCAGTGTCCGAAAAGGAAATATTTGCAGGGCAACAGGAAAAGACATAGCAGTGGCACAAGACAAATTGCTCCTTCGGAGAGCCAGCACAGGCAGTCGGCTGCATGGCCTCCTCCTGTCCTTTAACCGTTCTATAAATTATTATTTTAGGAGCACTGCCATCGTGTTTTCATCAGAGTGGAAGCTTCAAAATCTCTCCAATATACCCTTAGGAAGACCTACAAAAAATACTTTTAGAAGTTTGACCAATTTTCAAACATCTTGCAGTAAGAAAGATTTGTAATTGATACAGCACCTTCCAGACTCTTGGAATGCCCCAAAGTGCTTGATGCTGATTGAGTGTCTTTGAAACATAGCCACAAGTGGTGCATTGATTCCACTACCTGGGCATCATCACATTCCAGACAATGTGTTTCAGCACTGATGATCGAGGAGTAAATGTTGACAAGAACATGGAGGTGCCATCCTGCTGGATATGGTAACCGGATATATATATATATATATATAACCTGAAAATGAAATATTTGCAGGGCTTGGGGATTAGAAGAGAGAAATGGAAGTATGTGGATAGTTGAGACAATGGGATGAATAGCTGCTTTCTACTCTGTAATTATTTGGATGAAAGCAGCTTCATCGTGTTACTGTAGACTATCTAACTGCTTTTATTGCAGTGCGTCACCGACCAAGTGCCTCGGAAGTGGCTGCTTTGAGTCACTGACTTTTCACTGGTTGTTATAAAGCAGCTGTGTCATATCTCCAGAGGAAAATATGTCTTCAGCCAAACACCAATCGAGGACCATCCTGAAATGAAGGTCGCACATTGCAGAAGATGGACTTTGACAGCAGTAACCAGAGCTGTGAAATTTGAACCAAACTTTGATAACCCGCTGTAGAGAAAGAGAGAGAGACTTGCATTTATAGAACATCTTTCACAATTACCAGAGATCTCAAAGCATTTTCCTGCTAATCAAGTACTTTTGAAGTGTAGACAAATCTATAATGTAGGAGACGAGGCAACCCAACTGCACACAGTAAGCTCCCATAAGCAGCAAAGTGATAGTAAGATCGTCTGATTTTGTGATGATAGAGAAATATTGGACAGGTCATCATATGGGCAGCATGGAGGCACAGTGGTTAACACTGCTACCTCACAGCATCAGAAACTCAGGTTCAATTCCCGGCTTGGGTCACTGTCTCTGCGGAATCTACATGTTCTCCCTTGTCTGCGTGGGTTTCTTTTGTGTGCTCCAGTTTCCTCTCACAGCCCGAAAGACATACTGGTTAGGTGCATTTGGCATGCTAAATTCTCCTTACTGTACGCGAACAGGCACTGGAGTGTAACAACTAGAGGATTTGCATAGCAATTTCATCACAGTGTTAATATAAGCCTACTTGTAGAACATAGAACATAGAACATTACAGCACAGAACAGGCCCTTCGGCCCTCGATGCTGTGCCGACCAAAATAAAAAGCAATGCCCCTCCAAACTAAACCATTCCCTTCTCTTCCATATACTTATCAATTAACCTCTTAAACGCCACCAAACTTGGCGCATCTACAACAGCTGCAGGCAGGGCATTCCACTCCCTAACCACTCTTTGAGTAAAGAACCTACCTCTGATATCCGTCCTATAACTATCACCCCTTAATTTAAAGCTGTGTCCCCTCGTGCTAGCTTTCTCCATCCTAGGAAAAAGGCTATCACTGTCCACCCTATCTAAACCTCTAATCATCTTATATGCTTCAATAAGATCCCCTCTTAGCCGCCTCCTTTCTAACGAAAACAACCTCAAATCCTTCAACCTCTCTTCATAGGACCTGCCCTCCATACCAGGCAACATCCTGGTAAACCTCCTCTGTACCCTCTCCAATGCCTCCACATCTTTCTTATAATGTGGGGACCAGAACTGCACACAATACTCCAAGTGCGGCCGCACTAGAGTTTTGTACAGTTGCAACATGATGCTGCGGCTCCTAAATTCAATCCCCCTACCAATAAAAGCTAAGACTCCATATGCCTTCTTAACAACTTTATCCACTTGACTGCCTACTTTCAGGGATCTATTGACACATACACCAAGATCCTTCTGTTCCTCAACACTATTAAGAGCCCTACCATTAGCCCTATACTCTACACATTTATTGTTCCTGCCAAAGTGCATTACCTCACACTTTTCCACATTAAACTCCATTTGCCACCTCTCGGCCCAGCTCTGCAACTTGTCCAAGTCACAAGTTGTGAACTAATAAACTTTAAATCTATGCAAAATTCCCCTTCAATGCTTCACCGAGTGCCAAAGGATCTTTAAATAACTTGGGAGAGTGGATGAGTCCTCAGTTTAAACCTTTAGCACTCTTGCAATACTGCATGTTAGTGTGTTTCACCTGGCTGACAGTTGCATTAATACCTACACTGTTCTTCATATTACAATCATTCGAAAACCCCCCACTATTCTGCCAGATACTCATGAATTTGGAAAGCCCATTCATGAGAAAAGAAAATACCTTTCACAATCTCAAATTGTCCCAAAGCTCGTAAGCAGTCAATTAAAAGCAAAGTACTACAGATGCTAGAAATCTGAAATAAGAAAGCCTGTACTTTTGAAATATAGTCACTTCTGTAATGTAAGCCTTCTCATGCCATAGGCAAGGACACTGGGGAGATTGTCACTCTTCTTTCAAATAGTGCCAAAGGATCACTTACATCAAGTCTAGAGAACAGGTGATTGCTCAGTTCAATATTTCATGTAAAAGCAGCACCTCTGACAGGGGGTACTTGATGTTTCAGATTTGCAGTTGTCCAACTTAAAGTTAGACCAGAACTTCAAACTGAAGAGGCAAGAAGGTCACCCACTGAGCCACAGTAACTGGTGAACCTGAAATCCTCCAGACACCTATGTAAATAATCTGTGATTGACTTCCTTTGATTCATCCATCCGTTCGTTCTTATCACCACAGCACCTCCCCCCGCCCCCCACACCACTTTCCCAAATTTGTTCTTCAGTCCTCAGCACCTATCTGACAGGAATTTCCAGAATTCAATTTTAGCTACACGTAATTATTCAAAACGTGAAACTTCAATGAGGAGTTTCTGGGATTGAATTACCCTCTTTTGGGCTGACATAAAAATAGATTTGAGCCACTTCTGAGTCACTACTGCAGTGGTAAGAGTTCTGAAGGTCAAGAGTTACGAAGAAGAACAAAGAAAATTACAGCACAAGAACAGGCTCTTTGGCCTTCCAAGCCTGCACCAACCATGCTGTCTGAGTTAACTAAAACCCCCTACTCTTCCAGGGACCATATCCCTCTATTCCCATCCTATTCATGTATTTGTCAAGACACTCTGTAAACGTCACTACCGTATCCGCTTCCACTAGCTTCCCCAACAAGAGTTCTAGGCACCAACCACCCTCTGTGTAAAAAATCTGCCTCGTACATCTCCTTTAAACCTTGACCCTGCCACCTTAAACCCATGCCCCTAGTAATTGACTCTTCCACTCTGGGAAAAAGCTTCCGACTATTCACTCTGTCCAGTCCCTTGTAATCCTGTAGACTTCTGTCACGTCTCCCCTCAACTTGCAACGCTCCAGTGAGAATAAACCAAGTTTCTCCAACCTCTCCTCATAACTAATCCCCTCCATACCAGGCAACAATCTGGTAAATCTTTTCTGTACCCTCTCCAAAGCTTCCACATCCTTCTGGTAGTGTGGTGACCAGAATTGAACAAGTGCGGCCTAACTAAAGTTCAATAAAGCTGTGACTTGCTAATTTTTAAACTCAATGCCCCAGCGAATGAAGGCAATCATGTTATAAACCTTGTTGACTACCTACTCCGTCTGCATTACCACTTTCAGTGACCTGTGTACCTGTACACTCAGATCCCTTTGCCTATTAATGCTCTTAAGAGTTTTGCCATTTACTGTACTTTAAAAGGACCGGTCAGGTGACCTGAGGTGAGGTGTGACTTGCTTGGGAATCCACTCCCAAAGGCAGTTGTGATCTGGAGTGTGAGGAGAATGGTTTGTTAATAAACTCATTTGTACTTGAGAGTTCTTTGGAGCCACTCCCACCTCCCAATAGCCTCTGACTTAACTCTGGGATGAGAGTTGGTGTCTTGGTTCCACAACTGTAAGGGAGGAGCAAGGATTTTCTTCTTTCTGCACCACAGACCACTGGGGTGCCTACAGCAAATACACTGGTTCAGGTGGTGAGGTAGTCCAAGACTGTGTGGTGGCCACAGTAAGCGTCAGACAGACAACGGAGTAGGAAACTGGCACTCTGAGTCAGATATCATGACAAGACTGCTGCCTTCGGCTGCTGCTAATCACTGGGGGCGACGGAGTGAGTGAGGAGTCCTGCAGTCATCAAGGGACTGCAATCGGATGCCAGGAATCAGCAGGGGAGGAACAGGCTTTGGGCCTAGCTGCGCTAAGGCAGGAATCCTTGCCGCCACCAAGGCAAAATGGCTGAAAAGTCTGGGGACAATGGGAGAGTTCCATAAAGAGACCAGGACACAATTTTCTTACATAGAGATATTCAGTAATTTTATTACAGCGAACAAGACGAAGGTGACCTCATTGTTCTTGTATTTTCAGCACAGTGGGCAGTAAAATGTTTGGGGCCTTAAGGAAAATACTGCAGCCAAAGAAAGCAGCAACCAAGTTATTGAAGGGATGCTCCACATCACAGCCATTGCAAATTGCAAAACAGTGCAGGTTTTACAAATGGGACCAACAAGAGGAAGGAAACATTGTAAAGTTTGTCACAGCTCTCAAAAGCTTGGTAAAATTTTGTGAGATTGGAACTTTCCTGCAGGAAGCACTGCAGGATTGTCTTGCCACAGGAAAAAATTCAGTGAATATTGTTAATGGAGGAGCAATTAGATTTTAAAAAAGCTTTCAAGATTACAGTGTCCATGGAACAGGCTGCCAGAGAAGTCTTACACTTAGACACAAGAACAACAGTATACAAAATGGTAGACACTGCAGGAAATAATTCAAAGCCCGAGGTGATTTGTAAGTCCTGCCCTGGTTTGTCTTACTAAAATGTAACACCTCACATTTATCTAAATTAAACTCTATCTGCCATTCATCAGCCCAATGCCCAAATGATCAATTGATCATGTCTTAGATAACTTTCCTCACTGTCCATTACACAACCAATTTTGGTAGCATCCGCAAATTTATTAACAATGTCTCCTATATTCTCTTCCAATTTGTTTATATAAATGACAAAAAAACATGGGCCCAACATTGATCCCTGTGGCACACCACTGGTCACAGGTCTCCAGTCTGAAAAACAATCCTCTACACCACCCTCTGCCTTCTGTCATCAAGCCAATTTTCTATCCAGTTGGGTATCTCACCCAGGATCCCGTGAGATTCAATCTTACTGACCACTCTTAAATCCTTAAATGCTTTCAACAACCAAGTGGATTGGTATACTTGTCTTTGATTTCAATTATTGCCACATGTATCAGTATACAGTGAAAAATATTGATTCTTCCACTCTATGTAGACAAACATACTGTTCATAAAGAAGGAAACGAGAGGGTGCAGAATGCAATATGACAGACATAGCTAGGTGTAGAGAAAGAATAATGCAAGGTAGGTCCATTCAGAAGATGGGCAAAGGGTTGCATTGTTAGTAAGGAATGAAGTTAAATTGACAGCATGAAATGATATAGGATCAGAAGGCATAGAATCTCTGTGAGTAAAGCTGAGGAAACACAAAAGTAAAAAGACCCTGATGAGAGTTATGTACAAGCCCCCTAACAGTAGTCAGGATGTGGGGCAGAAAATAAATCAGGACATAGAAAAGGCAATATAAAAAAGGCAATATTACAATAATCATGGGGGACTTCAATACGCAGGTGGACTGGGAAAATCAAATAGGTTGTGGATACCAAGAAAAGGAATTTGTGGAATGTCTATAAATGGTTTTTTGAAGCAGCTTGTGATAGAGTCTACTAGGGAACAGGTAATTCTGGATTTGGTGATGTGTAATGAGGCAGACTTGATTTGGGAACTTAAGGTGAAGGAACCTTAGGGAGCAGTGACCATAATGTGATAGAATTTACCTTGCAGTTTGAGAGGGAGAAGCTGGAATCGGATGTAACAGTATTACAATTAATAAAGGTAACAACAAAGACATGAAGGAGGAGTTGGCCAGGGTTGATTGGAAAGGGAGCCTATCAGGGAAGGCAGTGG
The DNA here is from genome assembly GCA_024679065.1 of Sphyrna mokarran. Lineage (NCBI taxonomy): Eukaryota > Metazoa > Chordata > Chondrichthyes > Carcharhiniformes > Carcharhinidae > Sphyrna > Sphyrna mokarran. The sequence continues at coordinate 36,057,583 of JAGIQG010000012.1, read as the reverse complement.
AATGGCAACGGCGGGAGATTTTTGAGAGTTATTCAGGAAGCACAACAGAAATTCATCTCAAGGAGATGGAAACACACTGAGGGGAGGACGAGACATCCATGGCTGATGAGTGGTCAAGGACAGTGTAAAAACAAAATAAAAGGCATACAAAGTGACAAGGATTAGTGGGAAGCCAGAGGATTGGGAAGCCTTTAAAAGTGAGCAGAGGGCAATTAAAAAAGCAGTAAGGAGGGGAGGAAATGAAATACAAGTGTAAGTTAGCTGGGAATATAAAAGATAGGAAGAGTCTTTTCAATATATAAAAGGTAAGAGGGAGGCAAAAATAGCCATTGGAGCACTGGAAAATGAGGCTGAAGAAGTAATAATAGGAAACAAAGTAATGGCAGAGAAACTCAATAGTTACATTGCATCAGTTTTTACTGTGGAAGATACTAGTGGGATGCCAGAGCTCCAGGAGAGTCAGCGGGCACAGTTGAGTGTAGTAACCATCTCTAAGGAGGAGGTTCTGGGGAAATTGAAAGATTTGAAGGTGGATAAATCACCTGCACCGGACGGACAATTCCCCTTGGATTCTACAAGAGATAGCTGAGGAAATTGTGGAGGCATTGGTTGAGATAATCTGCCTGAAGAGGCACACACAAGTTGTGAGTCCAGTCGACCTAGAAGAGCCCAGCCTTCCAAACTCTGAGTGTGATTTAATGTCAGCCACATAAGGAGGACCAGGGGTTGGAGGGGAATGGTGGGGAACATGGCAGAATGGGTGAGTTAAGGAAATTTTGTTTAATTGTTGTCAGAACCTTGGCTGTCCGCCCAGCGCTGACTCTCGTTTCTGTAATATCATTTAATGGGAGGGGGAGAGCAAGATTTTAAATTATTCTTCATGAACAATTGGTTTCTAATTAAAATCCTTCGAGTGACATTATCCTCAAGGAGACCCTAAAAACCAAAATAGTAGCTCATCCCTCCCAAAAAGATCCATTAGTGACAGTACCAGTGACAAATAAACCCAGGTCAGTATATTGAGGGATCGGAAGAGAAAAATAGTTAAATGGAATTAAAGTGTAGATCAACTTGATCTAACTGAGTGACTTGAGGTGCTGATTGGTCTATTTCTGTTTCTACATTCCTATATTAATCTGAAACCTCTATTAAACTGTATTTGCTTCATATCCCAATATACCTTTACCAAACGAATCATTCAAATTGATTTGCAAGCAAAATAAAAGAAATGATAACATTTTGTTTATACACATTAGGAAGCAGTGCGTGACATAAAATTATTATAGCAATGATGATCTGTATGATCTAGTTTAAGCCTGCTGAATACAAGATCATTCAGTTATTAACAAGAATACTAATTATTAAAATCCATTATTTTTGAATTCAAATCTAATCTTGCAGTTAGCCAACCACCCCCACCCACCATCACCTATATACACCTCTTCTTTCACCATGTAATAATTTCATCAGGGATGTGGAAATATTTAACAGTACTGCCAAGAAGATAACTTTTTAACATCTTCCAGAATGTATCTCCGTCCTGGATGTACAAATGACCTCTTCCAGGTTAATATTCATCCAGTTGTCACAGATGAGCAGTGTTTATTTCCTTGTTCTTCAGTTCCACAAACATGAGCTGATTCTGCGCTATTTCAGTAATGAGGGGAGAAGCATTTTGCCATCACTACTGCAACTGAACCTGCTCTTTATTATGTGCCCGAGGTAATTGATTAATCACCTGAATAAACTCAATAATACAGTCAACACACTATTAATAAGACCAGTAGCTACTGGGTTGGATGACCCTGCTCCCATTGTGAGAGCAGAGTGCTCTCTGAGGAATTTCAGGCTGGTGTATCACAGGTTATCACAATAAAATCTAACCTCACCCTTATTCACTGCTCAGCAGTCAAGGTCAGGAACCCTGGCTGATTGTTTTCTCCCTCTCCTAATGCAGAAACATGATCTAGTTGAGATCAGCTAATGTTGCTGGCAGAGTGGCATGGACACTAAAATTAGTCTCAATATTTCCAGACTGGGGAGGTGAAGGATATTTCATGACACTCCCTATCTAGCTGACAAATCAAAGACCTGGGTGAAGTACTGGAGGTAAAATATTATCCTAACATATTCTAAAAAATGAGAAGTGAAGTGAAGAAAGTTCATGGTACTTGCTTCAGTGGAAAGAGATTTTTGGAGTAATATCAGAACCAGACAAAATACTCAAGGTTCAAAGTAGCAGCAGCTGGAAGCTTGGCTGTGACAGGTTTAAGCACATGACAGCTGATCACATGCTCCAGGGTATAAACAGGAGTTTGTGAGAGAGAGACTGCCAACAGGAGGTCAGCTTTATTCCGAATCCTAGTTGTGGTGTTAATCCCTGCTTCCGTTGCAAGCAATTCAGGTGACAAACACTGCTCAGTCTCAACACTGCAATGCAAAGGCATCATTCTCTCTTTAACAATCTATGAAGAAAGACTGCCAGGTTTCATACCCAAGACTCTGTGGCCAATGCTTACCCAATTGAGCCATGTGATTCACATTAGGGGATTAGATCCTTTTTTTAAAGATTTATTTATTGCTAGTGGATATTACAGTAATAGAATGCAGCTGTGCGTAACTCAATGAATTAACTTACTGCATCACTTTACACAATGAAAGTTACTGAAGTTTAAAGTTTATTTATTGGTCACATGTGAGACTTAGATTAACATTGCAATGAAGTTACTATGAAATTCCTCTAGTCGCCACATTCCGGCGCCTGTTCGGGTCAACGCACCTAATCAGTACATCTTTCAGACTGTGGGAAGAAACCCACGCAGACGGGGGAAAACATGCAGACTCCACGCAGACAGTGAGTGACTGAAGGCAGGAATAGAACCGAGTCCCTGGCACTGTGAGGCAGCAGTGCTGACTACTGGACCATTGTGCCAAGCTTGTGCCAATGAGAAATATATAAATCATTTCCATAAATTCCCAATTATTTATACTAAAGTGGATTGACTCCAAACTGCAACAATTGCTTAAAATAAAAAAGAAAGTAAAGAAAAAATGACTAACATAGGCATAACTTCAGGAAGTGACCACGTTTCCAGCTATAGTGTTTATTAATACTCCTAACTTTGCATTGATAGAGTGTATGGAAACCTATTGTTCCCTTGACATTAGATCCAAAATACTTTCTTGAAAGGGTAGCTGGTGCTTGAATTGTACAAAGAGTAAAATATGCCAAGTTGTGGGCTGCCTCCTGTATCTTATACAGTATTGTATTGTTCACTGTTGCCACTGCAATGCGAATGGAAACTGGCCTTCAGCCTTATCTACAATTGGTTATTATGAACTTTTAGACAGAAATGTTGATGGTAACAATATAATAACTGATTCAGCAAGTCAATGGGAAAATAAATGTTGGAAGCTCTGTTCTCCCACAGATTGCACAGTATTCCTACGTGCAGTGAAACAATTCCTGATTGAAATAACCCGTTTAGTCTTCCATCAGCTCTGAGTAATATTACAACAAGCAGCAGTGAACCATAAAGATACAGATGCTGTTCGGTTCAATCCTGCATGTTTTCTTTCTCCAAATGCCCCATTTCCATGCCCCTCTTTGCTCATGTGAGTCTCATCCCTTGTTTTTTACACTCTCTCAATGTTTTCACATGTTATCATCTTTTTATGCTTCTGTCACCTCACCAAAATCTTTCATATCATCTAATATCTCTAGTAAGTAGCATGCTGGTTATTCAGTCCATTATTTCTCCTGTTCTCCGATTGTAATATCTATTGATTGTCTCACCAACTAGTCCTTTCACAAGCTGACTAAATAACTTGCTTATCTTTGAGTCTTCAGTTCTGATGAAGACGACAGTCAAACCATTCCCCTCTCTCCCCTCACTCCCCACCCGCTCCTCAGCCCAGATTATTCTCTTATTGACCTACTGTGTGTTTAAGCATTTTCTGTTTTTATGCCTCCTTTATTGTCACAGCCAGGGAAGCGGGATGGGAAATACTATTGAATGTCTCTGGGCTATGGTCAATCTGTGCAGTCAAACCGTCTGCCAATATTCAGTGCCAAGGATCACTCATGAGGTTCAGACAATGTATGAGACCACAGCACCACAACGAGTCAATGTTTGCAAGAAAGGAGGAATGGAGAGAAAATTTGTGTGAAATGGAGGCTAAAAAGATTAATGCTCATCATTATTGCTGCCACAGTTATGAGCAACACTGTCCTTTTGCTTCTGTGATCTAAACAATCATCCCATTTGACAGAACAAAACCTCTTTCCAGCTGTGAGCATCATCTGAATGAGAAAAGAATGACTTATGTTTAGATGCCATGACAAGAAGTGAGTTTGAAGTATAGCCACTTGTAAGTAACACTAATTTATACAGCAACAAACAGCAATGAAATAAATGACCAATTATCTGTATTTTGTTATTGATTGGGAGATAAATGTTGGCCAAGACTCTGCTAAAAATTACCCTGCTCTTCTATGGATAGTGCGATTGGATGTTTTATATCTACCTGAGAGATTATACATGATCAGAAAAATAGCACTCCCTCAGACCCCTCACTGCGCTGCATCATAGATTATTTGCCCAAGTCTCAGAGTGGGACCTGAACACACAAGATAAAATTAAATATGTTATCGCCATATCACAGGTGGAGGGCTTCATGCCCCAATGGCTTGGCATATGGCCTAAATTGAAATCCAGATCAGATTCTGTATGCTGGCTATTGGGTGGCCACTGCTGGAGTGACTGCTGCAAGCACAGGGGAACACCATCATGCAGAAAGATCAATTGGAGTTGGAGATGGAAAAAGTCTAATTACAAGAGATGATAAGGGGGTGTGAAAAGTATGTAAAAGAGAAAGGAATGAACACAAGTGCTTTGCTGAGCTAAATGTACTAAGGTGCAAAGCCATCTGACATTAAACAGCTATGCTTTATTTGTTATAATTAGGCATATAACTGGGAGTAGAATAGGCTAGTTGGCTATAAAGACTTACAGGATGTTCATAGAGGCCATGGGATAGACCTTAATTTGGGACTAGTATCATAGAGACCAAGAGGTTTTGGAGCAAAATATAGAGATCTTTATTCTTTGTCTATCGGTTCTCCTGATCCTTCATCTGTCCCCAGAAAATCTGGATGCTGTCAAAGGCTTCTGATGGTATAATTGTGTCAATATGTTCTTTGATTCTTTTCTTACATTCATTCATTGTATGTGAACAACAGTGGCTAAGCCAGCTTTTAATGCCCATATTCCCAATGCCTTTGAACCACTGCAGTCCCATGTGGTGTAAGTACATCCATGGTGCTATTAAGAAAGAAATTCCAGGACTTCTTTTCAACCAGCAATTGTGAAGCAACAATTGTATATTCCAAGTCAGAATGGGGTGTGACTTGAAGGGAAACTTGCAGATGTTCATCCAGCAGCAGGGACACTTCAGTTGTAAGCAATAAAAGAACTCATAGAACATAGAACATTACAGCACAGAACAGGCCCTTCGGCCTTCGATGTTGCGCCGACCAATATAAACAGCAATGCCCCTCCAAACTAAACCATTCCCTTCTCTTCCATATACTTATCAACTAACCTCTTAAACGCCACCAAACTTGGCGCATCTACAACCGCTGCAGGCAGGGCATTCCACTCCCGAACCACCCTTTGGGTCAAGAACCTGCCTCTGATATCCGTCCTATAACTATCACCCCTTAATTTAAAGCTGTGTCCCCTCGTGCTAGCTTTTTCCATCCTAGAAAAAAGGCTATCACTGTCCACCCTATCTAAACCTCTAATCATCTTATATGTTTCTATCAGGTCCCCTCTTAGCCTCCTCCTTTCTAACGAAAACAACCTCAAATCCCTCAGCCTCTCCTCATAAGACCTGCCCTCCCTACCAGGCAACATCCTGGTAAACCTCCTCTGTACCCTCTCCAATGCCTCCACATCTTTCTTATAATGTGGGGACCAGAACTGCAAACAATACTCCAAGTACGGCCGCACTAGAGTTTTGTACAGTTGCAACATGACGTTGCGGCTCCGAAATTCAATCCCCCTACCAATAAAAGCCAAGACTCCATGTGCCTTCCTAACAACCTTCTCGACCTGACTGCCTACTTTCAGGGATCTATGCACATACACACCAAGATCCCTCTGTTCATCTAGACTACTAAGAATCCTACCATTTGCCCTATACTCTACACATTTAGTATTTCTGCCATAGTGCATTACCTCACACTTTTCCACATTAAACTCCATTTGCCACCTCTCGGCCCAGCTCTGCAACTTGTCCAAGTCCCTCTGGAAACTATAACACCCCTCTTCACTATCTACCACTCCACCGACTTTAGTGTCATCTGCAAATTTACTAATCCATCCTTCAATACCCTCATCCAGATCATTTATAAAAATTACAACAGCAGGGGCCCCAAAACAGACCCCTGAGGTACACCACTTGTCACCGAACTCCAAGATGAATATCTCCCATCAACCACCACCCTCTGTCTTCTACCTGTTAGCCAATTCCTAACCCAATTAGCTAAATCACCCTCTATCCCATACATCTGCATTTTCTGCAGAAGTCTTCCATGGGCCACCTTATCAAACGCCGTACTAAAGTCCATATATACCACATCAACCGCCTTACCCCCATCCACCTCCTTAGTCACTTTTCCAAAAAACTCAATGAGGTTAGTAAGGCACGACCTACCCTTCACAAAACCATGCTGACTATCTCCAATCAATTCATTACTCTCTAATAACTATAAATCCTATCCCTAATTATTCTCTCCAACACTTTGCCCACCACAGAAGTAAGACTCACTGGCATATAATTCCCTGGAAGGTCTCTCTTCCCCTTCTTGAACAACGGGACCACATTTGCTGTCCTCCAGTCCTCCGGAACCACACCCGTAACCAACGACGACCTGAAGATCAGAGCCAGAGGCTCTGCAATCTCCTCTCTTGCCTCCCAGAGAATCCTAGGGTAAATCCCGTCCGGCCCAGGGGACTTATCCAACTTCAAACCCTCGAGACTATCTAGCACATCCTCCCTATCTACTTCGATACCTTCCAGTTTGCTACCCTGTACCTCAGTGTTCTCCATAACTACATTTACATCACCCTGCGTGAATACCGAAGAGAAATATTTATTCAGTACCTCTCCAATCTCCTCAGGCTCCACGCACAACTTCCCACTGCTGTCTATGACTGGCTCTAATCTTGCCCTAACCAATCTTCTATTCTTAACATATCTAAAGAAAGCTTTAGGATTCTCCCTAATCCTATCAGCTAAAGTCTTCTCATGTCCTCTCTTTGCTCTCCTCAATTCCCCCTTTAGCTCCCTCCTGGCTAATCTATAGCTATCCATTGCACTAACCGAGCCTTCAATCCTCATCCTGACATAAGCCTCCTTTTTTCCTTTTAACCAGCAAATCAACTTTTTTCGTACACCAAGGTTCTCTTACTCGACCATTTCCTCCTTGCCTGACAGGGACATACTTATCAAGGACTCGCAGCAGCTGCTCCTTGAATAAGCTCCACATTCCAGATGTTCCCAGTCCCTGTAGTTTCCTAGTCCAACCTATGCACCCTAATTCTCTCCTGCTGGCCTCATAATTACCCTTCCCCCAGCTATAACCACTGCCCCCAGCTTCATGCCTATCCCTATCCATCACTAAGGTGAACGTACCCGAATTGTGGTCACTATCACCAAAATGTTCACTAACTTCCAAGCCTAACACCTGGTCTGGCTCATTGCCCAGCACCAAATCCAATGTAGCCTCACCTCTAGTTGGCCTATCTACATACTGAGTCAAAAAACCCTCCTGCACACTTTGTACAAAAACTGACCCCTCTAACGAGCTAGAGCTATAGTTATTCCAATCAATATTAGTAAAGTTAAAGTCCCCCATTACAATTACCTTATTACTTTCACTCCTGACCAGAATTGACTTTGCAATCCTTTCCTCTACCTCTCTAGAACTTTTAGGAGGTCTATAAAAGACTCCCAACAGGGTGACCTCTCCTTTCCTGTTTCTAATCTCAGCCCATACTACCTCAACAGACAAGTCCTCATCAAACGTCTTCTCTGTCACTGTGATACAGTCTTTGACTAATAATGCCACTCCTCCCCCCCTTCTACCTCCTTCTCTACTCCGACTAAAGCATTTGTACCCCGGAACCTGCAACATCCATTCCTTTCCCTGCTCTACCCAAGTCTCTGAAATGGCCACAACATCGAAGTTCCAGGTACTGGTCCAAGCTGCAAGTTCCTCCCCCTTATTGCAAATACTCCTTGCATTAAAGTATACGCATTTCAAACCATGCCCTACCCCACCCGTATGCTGCTGTGTTTTACGGCTTTCCTCTATGACCCCCTTACTCTCATCCCTCTTAGCACCCCAACTATTCAGGATCCCACCCACCCCCAAATCAGTTTAAAGCCCCCTGCATAGCCTTAGCAAATTTTCCCCCCAAGATATTAGTTCCCCTCTGGTTCAGGTGTAGACCATCTCTCTTGTATAGGTCCCACCTATCCCAGAATGAGTCCCAATTGTTCAGGAACCTGAACCCCTCCCTCCTGCACCATCCCCGTAGCCACGAGTTCACACATTCCCTCTCTCTGTTCTTCTCCAAACTATCCCTTGGCACAGGCAAGAGTCCAGAGATAACCACTCTGCCAGTTTTGGCCCTAAGCTTCCACCCCAGCTCCATAAATTTCTGTTTAATATCCCCTTCCCTTTTCCTACCTATATCATGTATCCCTACATGAACTATGACTTGGGGTTGACTCCCCTCTCCCTTAAGAATCCTAAAAACCCTATCTGTGACATCCTGGACTCCAGCACCTGGGAGGCAACACACCAGCCCTGGTGTGTTTTATTACTACTTAGTACTTTTATTACTACTTACTCTCCTATCTGTCCCTCTAACTATGGAGTCTCCAATTACTAGGCCCAATCTCTTATTCCCCCTACCCACCTGGGCATTCTCAGCAGGCTCGCCCCCAGAGACCTGCTCCCTTTGGTCAGCTCCAGTTGATTCTTCCTCAACTGTAGCCTCCAGGACAGAAAATTTGTTTTGGAGGGGAACAGCCCCAGGGGATTGTCTACCCAATTGCTTCTTACCCCTCCTCCTAACAGTTACCCACGAATCATTTTTAGGAGTGACTATCTCTTTGTCACTCCTGCCAATATCCTCCTCAACCTCTCGGATTATCCTGAGTTCCTCTAATTCCAGCTCCAGCTCCTTAACACGATCCTCAAGGAGCTGCAAACGGGCACACTTCCTGCAGGTATAATCAGCAGGAACACTACTGGCATCCCTCACCTCATACATACTACAGGAGTTGCAATGTACTGCCTGCACTGCCATCCCTGATACTTTAATTTACTTTAAGGAGAGAGAAAAAAAAACTTCCCACACACATATTATTAGGTTAGAGGAGGGGGGAGGGTGGGATACTCTACCTGTATAGAGTATCGGGTTTCCTCTCTGGACCAATTTATAGAGACAGAGAAAAAACTACAACTACCGGCAGCCTCCTAGTGAGAATTTCAGAAAATAAATGAAAAAGTTTAATAAAGAAACTTCATTACTCTAACACTTGGGGCCACACAAGCTTCCCCCAATTCCCATGGACTTTTTATTTATACCAGGTCAGCTGGTCAATTGACCACCACATCATTTTGGTATTGGTTACATTGTTTACATGATTAGCTGATTCTCACAGCGTCTTACTATTGGTTACAGGTCCAATGTTATTATCGGTTACATTGTGACAGCAGTGTTCCTATGCATCTGTTGCTCTTATCCTTCCAGGTGGTAGAGGTCCTCTTTGAGAGTTGACCATATTTTATCTGGATTTTCAAGATGCTTGTCAGACGTTCACAATGTGTTCAGTCTATGGCGGCCTTTATTGCCACTAGCAATTTTAATCTTAATGGCTTGGTTATCTGTTTAGAAATATTGACGTCCAGAAAATACAGCTCCACACATGGTCGGAACAAAGTAAACGCAGATAGGAGGTTTCCTGCCTTCTAATTGAGTGTTAGAAATTATGCAAGTAATCTTTTAGCTGTAGGACATTCTGAAGGAATTATGGTCCATATTGTTACTAATGACATAAGTAAGAAGAGAAATGAAGTCCTCAAATCAGAATGTAGGAAGCTAGGAAATAAAATTAAAAGAATTTCAAAGGTAGCAATCTCAGGATTACTTCCATTGTCACGTGTGAGAGAGATCAGGAATAGATGGATAAACTAGATGAATCTATAACCGGAGGGATGGTATAGGAGGGAGGAATTTAGGATCCTGAGGAATTGGGACTGATTCTGGAGAAGATGCGACCCGTACATGCTGGATGGGTTGCACCCCAGCAGGATCAGGTCAAATATCCTTGCAGGGGTTTTTGTTAATAATATAAGAACAAAGAACAAAACAGCACGGGAAACAGGCCCTTCAGCCAAACGAGCCCACGCCCGCCACCCCGATGTTTCCACCTCTACCCGCAATCCCTGTCCATGTTTATAGAATATAGAATATAGGTGAGGGTTTTAAATTAGTGACAGTGAGAGATAAACCTGAATGGGGAGACACAAGAGAGGGGAAATAGAGATGAAAATAAAAGTCAGGAAAGTAGAAAGCAAAAGTGGAAGGCAGAGGAAACAAGATCTAGCAGTACATAGTACAAAAATATGTGTGAAAATGTTCAAAAGCAAGGGTAAAGCCATTGGATATGAATCCACAGAGCAGTCCCAACAAGGTAGACAAATTAACAACACTGATTGATATGAACGGATGTGATATGATTGCGATTACGAAGATATGACTGTAGGATGACCATGGCTGGGAACTGAATATTTAAGCGTGTTCAATATTTAGGAAGGACAAACAAAGTAGAAAGGAAATAGGCAGTGATGTTAGTTAAGGATGAAATTAGTGCAATAGTGAGGAAGAATATTGGATCAGAAAACCTCAATGTAGAATCAGTGTGGGTGGTGCTAGGGAACAACAAGGGATGGAAGTATTAGGAGGAGTTGTTTATAGGCCTAACAAGATAAGGGATGGCATTAAACTGGAAATTAGAGATATATCTTCATAAACACCCTTGTTTTGATTGACAGATCCAAACAGCTCCACATTGGGATTTGTAATATGCCAAACTGTGAGCAGATCAGTACACTTCAGTCCACAATAGACAGTGGGCAGATGACATCAAGGTTACCCTTGGGATTGATGAAGTTAGAGCTACATACACTGAGGTTATTCATGTACTGAAAACATATTTCAGTCATTACAACAACGTTATTTTATCATGCAAAAATTTCAATAAATGTATACAGAGACACAACCAAAACATCAACGGGTTTACTAATTATTTATACTAATTAGAAGACTGAGTACTGTAAACTGAAAGAGGAGCTACAGAATAACTGTTGGAATAGTGGCTGTGTGATATCAGATAATTTACTGATAACTTGTTGCTGACGAAGGTGAATTAAGTCGATTAAGTGCGAATCCCAAAGTACTAGACAGTTGAATTCCTCGGGCATGAAAACTGAACATGGAGAGAAAGAGATGTGTGGCATGAAAAACAATTAACAAGTGGCAGCCCAGATGAACTGTTGATAGCATGGCAGAGAAAGACACGGGCACAGGAATTGTTTCACAAAGAATCAATGCCACAAACAAAAAAAATGAGGGTTTTTGAGAGAAGGTACTTCAGCAAAAAAAAAGAGCAGGACACTCAAGAGAAAAATTTAAAGGAAACAGAATTTCTGAAGGACAAAGTTCACAAGACATTGAGGTATCCTTCTTTAGAGAACAAAGTGGAAATTACTGGAGCAACGAGACCCTGGTCGAAGGCCACAAGACACTAGAGCAGCAGTTTTGATTCCTTCAGATAATGAACAATAAGTAAACAAAAATGTTTTTCAACCACCCTGTGAGAGAGAGCTGAAAGGTTTTGGGAGAGCTTGTGGCTACTTTAGAACACAGAGAAAGAGATTACTGAAATATTGAATGTCATTCAACATCAAAGTTGTTCTCTCTGAAGTAGAAAAATCTAATTCATAGAAAAGAGAAAATTAAGAATGTGAAGGTCAGTCGGTAAGCTTCAGAGCAGAATTCCTGAAATTGCTGACAGTATTGGGAAATCTGAGAACAGCATATCGTATGCTGTTATCATAACTTCAAGCCTAGGAGTGAAATCAAGATGTTACTTACACCCAGAGAGTTTCCACACTCTACTTCCACAGGAAAAGAAAGTGATTGACTCAATAGTAAGACATGGCATCAATTCATCCATGAAAGACCAAATAAATTGATGCGCAAGGCTGGTACCAGTTTCAAAGCCAAACAGAATATAAGAATTATGTTAATCTCACACAACTCAATAGAGCTATGGAGTGAGAAGTCCATCCAATGTTATCAGTTGAATGAGAGAACTTATAGAAGTGCCTAATATTCTTGAAATTTAACGCTGATGGTTGATTCTGGCAAATACTACGGGAACACCTATCTTCTCGAGACATTCATTACACTATCTGGAAGATGCTGTTTTAATAGGTTACCAGTTTGGAATAACATCAGCACTGAAGATCTTTCAAAGAACAATGTCAATTCATTTACAGAATTGACATTTAATGTAAATAATGTAAACTCATTTACAGAGTTTACGCAAAGTTGCTTTCCATATGGATGATGTCTTGATACTTGGGCCCATTCCAATTGAGCGTGACATAAAATTGGGAACAGGGCTGAGGAGATTACAGGTTTGAAACTCAACCATAAATGCCTTTTCACAGACAACAATCAAATTCTTGGTCACATAGTGAGTGCACCCAGATATAAGGATCGAACCACTGAAGACAAGAGACAAAAGGATTTCCAGCTCCAAGAAAGATCACAGGGTTACAAAGGTTGATGAGAATGGTGAATCAAGTAGCAACATCTCTAAAACATTTAGCAGAACTCAACAAGCCACTAGGTCAGGTGTTTACACCAGGGCAATGAGTAGTGCTAAAGATGCACATCAGAAATTATTCAAAACAAATCAAGGAAAGATTGATATCATCAGAGGGAGGACAGTAGGGTAGAGGTGAGGGAATCCCCATGGAGAAGGGCACCCAAATCAAAGGGAGCCTTCAGGAGGAGCCCACCTCTGCCCTTCCTGTTCAAGATGGAGAAAAATTTAAGTGACACCTTCCCACTTGCTTCCACCAGCCTAGAAATTGGGAAAAATTGCCATCACTCAAGGACCTTAAATGAATGGGTAGCAAACGTGAAATGTCGAGTGTTTGACCCAATGATGCAAGCCTCCAAGGGGTCCTCCAAAGAAGATGAGGATCTAAGATACTAAAAGATAGGCTTGAAAATCAAACAGGATGCAAAAGAAATCCTGGGCTAGCTCTGCACTCACAGAATGAACTGGCAATGACCAAGGATGTGCTACTGCTCCAGAAGCCTTTTACTCTGCCCAGCATGAATAAATGAAAAAGTCAGACTTCAGAGAAGGTATGAGGTAGAAAAGAAAAATATCAAAGTAAATCGGTGAAACACTACGGGTGGAATTTTATGAAAACAATGCCAAATGAATGAGAAAATGTGAGAGTTTCAGATTCATTTTTGGGTGAATTTGAAAATGCAACCTATGCAATTCCCAGCAATCACTTTCCCGCTGTACTGGGAGTTTTCCTGCCACCCCCCTCCCCACCCTCACCCTCTCCCAAGGATATTGAGAGCACCCCGCCCATGGACATCAGGAACCTCCCCCCATGGAGTGTGTGAATCCCTCCTCATGGATATTGGAAATCCCTGCCCTCTGACATGGACATCACTACCGATCGCCTCTTTCCATAAAGTTCCGTCTCCTTATGCACCAGCCCTTGATTGTCACACCTACAGCAGAGTTCCCTACTTCCCAATCCGCTGTTGATCACACCCTCAGGCAAAGTTCCCCCATTCCCTCCCACCGTGGTAGAGTTCCATCCCTCCCTCCCACCTCTGCAGAGCTCTACCCTTGTCTCCCCAATACATGTTGTAGCCCCTCACCAATCTGGCTCTGCTCCCTTGGTGCAGTTATATGATTCAGTGGGCATTGCAAGGGTGCCTGGTAGGCACTGCCAGGCTGGCACTGCCCAGCTCTATCTGGGCACTTTAATGGCCTCGCCCCGATGAAACCATCACGCCTGGTCCCCATATGGGCCAAATGTAATGCTTGCCAGGGAGAAACTCGGCCAGTGAGATGATTGATGTAAGAGAGCCCGGATGAGAACATCCAGGAGTCGTTAATGACATGCATGCATTTAAACTGGATTCCCACAGCATTACACTGGCTCTCTGGATTATTAGTCCAGTGACAACACCACTGTGCCACTGCCTTGCCATATAAAATGACAACATTATCTTCAAACAGAGAACAAATTTAGATCAGAGTTCAATCAACATAAGGAGTACTGGTGGTGAAATTACTGCACTCAAGATTGACACTGCTTATATGCAACTGGGCACAGTAAGATGAAACAGAGGAGCTTTGATTGCAGTTGGGAAACAGAATGAAAAACAGAGAGTTGAGAAGTCACAATCATCACAAATGATAGAATATACCGAAGCAGGAGATTCTGAACCATCTACTCGTTCAACTTCTGTTCAACAATGTCCAGAAGACCAACGTCAAAATGAAAGTGACTTATCCTTACCAATGAGAGGGGAACAAGGCACAGTAGATCCATGAAGGTGCCACTGGCCTACAGGTGGAGGAGGAGAGAGAAGAGAAAACAAAACTTGTTAAGAGAACAGAAAACAACATTTACCTAAGAGAGTAAAAAGCGGCTATATTTCCCATTGGATAACTAAACACTGAAAGGTTTAGATTGATTAAAAGTGTTGGGATTCCAAGAATGTCAGGGAATGCTGAAGCCTCGAACAGAGATTTGGGAAGGTGTGGCATAAAATGGCGAATATTGGACTGAGTCCCAGTAAGAGTTAGCAGTAACTGTTTGTGATGTTATGAAGCAAGCGACAGAGTAGAAGTTGCTGTACGTGGAGTGGGAATCTGATTGGAATTCCTCCTCCTCAGGCCGCAATCAAAGAAGCGAACAGTAACACTCTGAGCTGTCACCATCTCAGCTGAGATTGGCAAACTCAACAGAAATCAAACTTGAAACTTTTCTTGTTTGTATACTCTACTTCCGTATTAGACAAAGGAACCCCTCCATTTAAATGTTCTGGTTTCTTGGATGGCCATTGAGTCTTTACCCTGTCCCTGAGAGATTGTACATCTAAAGCTGCCATCTGTCTCACTATGGAGAAATATGTGAAAAGTATCTCTGGGAAAATTAATTTCCCATTTCAGCAGAATAAATTCCACCTGCTGGTGTGTCAAGCTTGCTATTGAGTGCTGTGCCAAACAAAATAATTCAGCTTTACTTCCCCAAAATAGCATCCACATATTTTTCTTTGGAATTGGAACATTCATTGTTTCTGTGAAAGTTGAATACGCTGGAAATAACTCAGAGCTACAGTTTTTGATACAATCAGCTAAAGTCAGATTGAGAATGGGGAAGGAAGTTCAAATACCCTCAATTCAGGATGTGCGACTGGGAAGGCTGGTCAATCAATTATTATTAACTTGAAAGATGCAGCAATATCACCATACAATCAAAGCATTCCAACAGCTTAGTAAGACAAAATATTGAATGATTTTTAAAGTCATTTTGACTCTTAAGAATTATAATGGCCATATAATGTATATCCAAACCTTTTATAATAATTTATAACTACAAAGAATGTGAAAAGTTTTCTGCTTGTCCTGTATGTCCTGGTGAGTTATATGCTTTAAGCTGGCCATTTCAGCAGTGAAAAGTGCCAGCTACAGAATGGAGTTCTCTCTTATCCGCAATACAAAGAATTGTTCCTCCTTAGATGCTTTGGGGGCAAACTTTCAATGGGGTCCATTTGCAAGGATCATGATACATCATTCCTGTAAAGCCAAGCAATAGACAAACTATATGCTTCCCATTCACTGACAGTGAGCGGCCCAGATCAAAATCTGCTGTTGACTAGCTTCACACTCAGCAGGGGTCCCTGCATGGTTAGTACTGTGTACAGCCAGCCTGCATTTCTTCAAGGCAGTGTTGTGCCTCTTAAAGGGGAGGTGCACTCATGTTACAGCAGCTTCTAAAATAGTCACAGGAAAGATTTTGCATAAAAGAAGAAAGTGACTCAAGAGAGAGACACCCAGGTTCTCTGATACAGCAATGGAAGCCTTGGTAATGGAGGTATGAAGGACAGCGATGATGTTCCCACTGAGGGCCAGAGACCTCAGAGCAAACCAACTGAAAAGAATAGAGTCGATGACCATGAAAGTCTATTCCCACAGACCCAAAGCCACTAGCTCAGGTACTGGTACTGCACATATGTTAGGTCAGAGAACTGATTTGGGATTGTAATATGCTGAGTCACTGTGTTGTAGTAAGAGCAGGGGAATCGGATCCTGCCTGGGCCAGCTCACTGAAGGATGAGGTTACAGACAAGCTCTGTTACAGGGCAGACAGATGAGGATCTCCATGTGGATAACATACAGGAGAACACTGATGGACACAGAGATCCTTCGTGTATTAGAAGGACTACCGAGGCAAGCAAAAAGCATGTCAATGCTAACGCTTGATTTCTATGGTAATAAGTAAAAATATCACATTATCTCAATTTCACCTTTCGGCCACCTGCATTTAGAATGTTCATGTTTCAGAATGGCAAGACCAAAACCTCACCATTAAAGTACTTTTAAAGAAGGTGATTAATTTTCATGAGTTTCATGAGCCATAATTCACAAGCATATAGCACTCATTGCTAAAAAAGAGTCTCTTGAGATTCTTGCCAGTAGGGGGAGGCCAAGCCTAAGCTTGAGAGTGAATATGGCTGCAAAACACCTGAACCACCATTGGTCAAGCATGCCATACCATTTGCCCCAGCCCATGGGCATTACCATCACCTTACCCATGGCCGAGTACTCATTGTGCCTATCCCTCTCACCCCTACTGGTCATCCCTTGCCTGCAACATTCCCACCCTGCTGATCACTTCTGCCATTCACCAGGTCTTCCCCACCAATCACCCATATCTGTAGAGCTCCTCCTACTGATCAATCTCCTGTGTGCAGAGATCCCCCCAAACTAAACACCCCACACCCACAGAGCTTGCACCCCCCCCCCCCGCCGCCAAGCACCCATCTGCAGAGCTCCCACCTATCATCCTCCTTTTCAGAGCTCCCTCCATCTATCACCCTCCTTCTGCAGAGCTCCTTACCCCTCCCCGCAGAGTTCCTCCCATGTATTGCCCCCTTGCAGAGCTCCCTCCCCACTCTGCAGAGTTCCCTCCCCTTGTTCCCCCCTCATTGCCTCACCCATACTTAGACTCCACCCCTCAGGTATGGCACAGTTATGGTGATCTGGTGTTATGAGATTTCTTACTATAGTTATGGTGCCCAGTGGTCAGTGCCAGGGCACTCATTGTGCAGTGCTGAAGTGTCAGGTGTGGATACTGCCAGGTAGGCACTGTCCAGCCATGCCCCCGACCACCCAGGTGCTTCAATAGTCTCCAGTCCCCCGGCGAAGTCTTCCCATCAAGTCTGTGCCAATGGAGACCAGCTGTGATTCTCACTGAGGAGAACCTCAATCAATGAGGAGATAAGTGTAAATGAGCCCAGTCGATAGTGTCCACGACTCACTAATAGTATGTTAATCATGTCATTAATATTTAAATCAGCTTTGCACCCTTTTTGGCGTGAAGCAAATTTCACCGGCAAACTAGGTTTGTAAGATGAGAAAATGGACGCAAATCCAATTTTTTGCTTTTCATGCAATCTTATTACCTTGTCTCACTGAACACGAGCAGGACAAGGTCATTATCACATCCATGTTTGTTTTATCTTTTCATTACTTGTGTACAAAATTTCGCAGCACATTAGGAAGTTCTCAGGGCACAGTAGTGTGCTGGCACACTAGTTGAAAACTGTCAATCCAAACAATGTGTTGCAGAAATGCTTGCAGCTTATTTTAAGAGTACAACTTCCACAACCAAGAGAACAAAACAGCAACACTGGAGGGACAGCATCATGTCCAAGTTCCTTCCCAGTCACATAGCATCCTGACTTAGATATATCTGAGTGTTTCTTCATCATCGCTGGGTCAAAAGCCTGGAAGTTCCTCCCAGTACCATTGTGAAAACACCAACACTTTAAGGAGTGTAATAGTTTAAGAACAAAGTCCACCCACTTGCTCAGTACCTCTTGATGGGTAAGGGTGTCTGCTTCCCAAGAAGAAATAAAACAGAAGTTGTTTGTAAACTAGCATTTCTTCTCAGTTTGTAACAGATTTGTAGCTTTTTTCCTAAAGTTGTAACCATTTCTGTGGATTGTCCACTGTCCTCAGTTTTAATTTCCTTTCTGTACATGTAAATATAGAAACTAGAAGCAGGAGTAGCCATTCACCATTCAATTTGATCATCATATTCAATATCCTGATCCTGCCTTCCCCCTACATCCCTTGATCCCTTTAGCCTCAGAAGCTATATCTAATTTCTTCTTGAAATCAAACAGTATTTTGGCCTCAAAAGGTGTTCTATAAAACATGGAAATTCCATTGCTATATAAACATTAATGCATCATGACTCAGCATTATTCTTTGAAGTATTTTTCTACACATATTACATGTAGTAAATTAATAAAATCCTATTTGAAGCAGGTTAAGGAACTGAACTATGTTAATAAGAGGATTGTTTGCTTCTGGCATTGGAACAATCGTATCCATCAGCTGCAATTTAAGCCACACAATGATGAGGTAGATAAACTTGAAATAGCAACACATAAACTCAAGCGTCAACTATTTGACACATGTTTCCCTTCAGATTCTTTTCAATGTTACATAATCATCTCTGTTGGAACTTGAACAGTGAAATGAACTTTAAAACGTTTGGAAATATATAGGCTGTCATTACTTAGGCAAAAGGCAGGAATTCAAAAAAAATGCTTTAGTCTTTCTCATTATATATTTTGGGCCGAATTCTCCGGCCGTTCACATTGGCAAAATTCTCCAGTCCCACCAACAACGTATCCCCATCCGTGGGTTTCTTGCCTGGGGTGAAGTCAATAGGAATTCCCATTGACAGCGGAGGGACCAGAGAATCCCACCACGCACAAATAACATGGCATGGTGACCCAGTGGTTAGCACTGCTGCCTCACAGTACCAGGGACCCAGGTTCAATTCCCAGCTTGGGTCACTGCCTGTGTGGAGTCTGCACATTCTCCACATGTCTGTGTGGGTTTCCTCCGGGTGCTCCGGTGTCCTCCTACAGTCCAAAGACATGTGGCTTAGACGAATGGCCATGATAAATTGCCCCTTAGTTTCAGGGGTCCAGCTATGATAAATGCACGGCGATAGGGATTGTAATTAGTGCAATCTTGGTAGGCCAAACAGTCTCCTTCTGCACTGTATGATTCCATGGACATGTCACCTTCAGCAGTCGGGAAATACAATTGTGCTTCTGAGAGAAAACCATTTTGTGTATTAGGTATTTTAAGAAATTAGTAATTAGTAGTTGCTGGGAGTATCACAAGACTTGAAAAATTATGTTTTGAAGTCAAGTGCTCTTCAGCTGGTGGCAGAGACCCCTGTTGCCTCCATGAAATACTCCTCTCTGAATCAGCAAGGAAAGGTTAATTCCATATGTTAGTCTGAACTCTAAACAACGGATTGAGCTGTAAGCAATGCTGCCTACCAAATGGCTCCATAAACAGGAGCAAAGTGAAACTTTGATTTTTAATATTCTGGGCAAGTTATTTTGAGACTAATTTATGTTGTTGGGACACAGTTGCAACAACTTTCCATCTTGAGATAACATAGAACAATACAGCACAAACAGGCCCTTCGGCCCACGAGTTGCGCTGATCACATCTACCAATCCACAGACCTATCTATCACCCCCTATCCTATTCTTTTCCATATACTCAACCAGAAGTCTCTTAAAAGACCCCAGTGAGTTTGCCTCAAAAACCTCCAACGGCAGTCAGTTCCATTCACTCACCACCCTCTGAGTGAAAAACCTACCCCTGACGTCTCCTTTGTATTTGCTTCCCTGCACCTTAAATCTGTGTCCTCTCGTAGTGACCATTTCAGCTCGGGGAAATAGTCTCTGAGAGTCCACCCTATCTATTCCTCTCAACATTTTATAAACCTCTATCAGGTCGCCTCTCAACCTACGTCTCTCCAGTGAGAAGAGTCCCAGCTCCCTCAACCTATCTTCATAAGGCCTGCCTCCCAATCCAGGCAGCATCCTTGTAAATCTCCTCTGCACTCTCTCAATAGCCTCTACATCCTTCCTATAATGAGGTGACCTAGAACTGTGCACAATACTCCAACTGGGGTCTGACAAGAGTCTTATAGAGCTGCATCATTATCTCCTGACTCCTAAACTCTATTCCTCGATTAATGAAGACCAGTACACCGTACGCCTTCTTGACCACTTCCTCCACCTGCGAGGCCGATTTAAGAGTCCTATGGACCCGGACCCCGAGATCCTTCTGCTCTACAACACAGCTAAGACTCCTATCCCTTATATTGTACTCCTTCATCCCATTATTCCTGCCAAAATGGACCACTACACATTTATCTGCGTTGAAGTCCATCTGCCACTTCTCTGCCCAGTCTTGCATCCTGTCTATGTCCCGCTGCAACCTTTGGCATCCCTCCAGACCATCCACAACACCTCCGATCTTTGTATCGTCGGCAAACTTGCTAACCCGTCCCTCCACTTCCTCATCCAGGTCATTTATGAAAATGACAAACAGCAGGGGTCCCAGAACAGATCCCTTGGGCACTCCACTCGTTACCGACCTCCATGCAGAACAAGACCCATCCACAACCACTCTCTGCCTTCTGCCGGCAAGCCAGTTCTAGATCCACGAGGCCAAAGCCCCTTGGATCCCATGCCCTCTCACCTTCTCCAGAAGCCTTGCATGTGGGACCTTATCAAATGCCTTACTAAAGTCCATAACAAGTAGGTATGATTTAAATATCAGCTCACTTGTGTATTGGTGGAATCATAATTTTGTGAAGATTGATAACTAAGCTAGTCAAACTGTAGTACACAGGTCTGGTATAGACAGGGTTAATGTGGGACTGAATACAGAACACCCACACAATGGTCTAAGAAGGCATACGTCCCCAGAGTTAGGATCAGTATGGTGCTGGCCAGAGACATGTTAAGACCCAGACATGGAGATAGATCTTTGCCTGTACACTTCACTGTGTACACATAAATCATTGCAAATAGTTGATAAAGACTTGCTGTTAATACATAGAAAGCTCAACCTCACAAAAATGCTGAAAAAATAAGAAAAATAAATTCTTAAATGGATTCTAAACTAAAAATAGTTTTCAAAGGAAGCTGAGGGTACAAAGATAAAAAAAAAGCATTGGAAAATGCTCCAGTTTAAAGGCCTGGAAGCAAAAGGCAGAGATTTTTACTGCAGCAAAACACTTCATAGAATCTTCCATGGAAGTCTAGTTTCAGATTGCAGAGTTGATATAGGTTGAAAGGTGAGCTAAATCGCTTTAACTTCTAGGTTGCAACCACTCTTAAGAAGCCCCATTTACAAATTCAGTCAGAAGAACCATTTTGAACAAAGTCCATTGTTAATTCCAATCCCCGAATCCAGATTTCAACACATGGCCTCCAGCAGTAAGTGTCAACATGCCATTTCTTGGGAACTAGACCTACTGAATCCTAACACAGAGCAATGAATATGATAGGTAAAGCACCTGCATTTTTTTAAAGTAAATGAAACTGGGAGAGCAGAGAAGCAGCAGCTAATCCTACTTACAGCTTGTGGGGCTCCAAACTAAATTGTGATAAGGAATTTGACTTCTCCAGATGGCTACCATTCAAGGAGATTGTGGAATTAGTCAACAGAATAGTGAGTTCCATGGAATACAGACCCAGATCATTTAGACTCTCTTGATAGGACAATCTTCTCATCCCAGACATTAGCCTGGTGAATCTCCTTTGGAATACAAAAAGAACAAAACAACACAGGAAACAGGATACCTCCAAAATCACAATGTCCTTTTTAAGGTAAAGAGACCAAAACTGTGCACAGTATTCCAGGTGAGCTATCACCAATATCCTGTACAATTGCAACAAAACTCCCTACTTTATAACTCCACTTCCTTTGCAATTAAGACTAAAATATTGCTTGCCTTCTTAGACCTGTTTGCTCACCTTTTGTGATTCATGCACAAAAACATTTAGATCCCATCTATCTATATCTGGTTGCAGAATCACAATATCCTCATCACATCATGCCCTTCCACTTCATACCATTGGCAAATTTAGAAACCTTACATTCTGTTCCTTCATCCAGGTCATTAATGTAAACAATTGCAAACCAAGAACTCATCACTGCAGTACTCTAGTAGTTACATCTTGCCATTCTGAAAAGGGTTCATATATTCCAACTCTTGGTTTTTTATCTGATAGCCAGTTTTCAATCCACTTCCTCCTATTCCATGGGCTTTTACTTTACTCACAAGCCTCTTATGCAGGACCTTGTCAAATGCCTTTTAGAAATCTAAATACACTACATCTACTGTTTCCCCCTCTATCTATTCTCTTTTTTACTTCCTCAAAGATTTTGAGTAAATTTATCAAACAAGATTTACCTTTCATAAACCATGTTGACTAAGTTTAATTATATTTAGCTTTCCTAAAAGATTAGCTATTTCCTCTTTGATTATTGACTCCAGCATCTTCCTAATTGGAGATGTTAAATTAACTGGCCTACAGTTTCTTGCCTCTGCCTTACTCCCTTTTTGAACATTGGCAATTGTTCTAATCTTCTGCTACCCTCCCAGAACTTAGCGAGTAATAAAAATTTCAACCAATGGATCTACTATCTCTGCAGCCACTTCCATTAAAACCTTAGTATGCAGTTCATTGGGTCCTGGTTACTTGTCTGCCTTTAGCCCTGTGAGCTTCCCTTATGATTGGGATTTTTCTAAGTTCTACCATGTTCCCCCATCTGATAACTTAGGGATATTTACAATGTCTTCTACAGTGAAAATTGATGCAAAAAAATACAATGTATCCACCATTTCTTTGCTGTTATCAATTCCTCTTTCAGTAGAGGTCCCACATTTACCGTAGCCATCTATTTCCTATTTATATATCCATAGAAATTCTTACTGTGTGTTTTTATGCTGCATGCAAGTTTTCTCTTAAAATTCATTTTCTCCCTTATGAACATTTTATTCTTTTGTTGCTGGATTCTAAAATTTTCCCAGACCTCTGCTCAACCACTAACCCTTGCCTCTTCGTATATCTGATTTTCAATTTAATATTACCCTTGATGTCCTGTGTTAACTATGGATTTTGCCTTTTTCTTAGTGGAATCCCTCTACCCTGTATAAGCGCCAAGTAAGATTCCAGTGGAAACTGGAGTGATTATCTACATTGATACACCTTCACAAGTTGAGAGTCAACCCATTGAAATTATCTCTACAGCTAATGCATCTGCTAGGCAATTACAATGCTCCCAAAGGAAGTTTCTGGACTGACTTATAAAATGATTGTGTTTGAGATGCCTTTGTTTTCTTACAACGTAAATTGTTTAATTGTTATTGAAATGCGTTAATCTGGAATTTAGAAGAGGAGGGATGTGGTAGCAAGCCCCTTTAATGGGCAAACTCTTGCAGGGTCATGCAACCCGTTTGGTCAAATAAGCCAGAGCACATGAATCCTAGAGTTGAGCAAGGTTCCCTTGCTAGTTAGAAATTTGGAATGGTGGGCTATGGTACCTCTATGTTACTCCCTAGCAATTGACCTTAATAAATCATTCATTTGTTAATCTACTTTGTGATCACCTGTCTTTGCAAGATATTACATGAGCTCACTTACTTCATGTGATGATAATTAAGTCATAACTTTCTCATGTTGAGTCATATAGAAGGCAAGCATATCTGATCTATTTGGCGAACATATCAACCAGTGACAAACTGCCACAAAATTGACAAGAAAATAAATCTCTCTCCCAATCTTTGCACTACCTGTTCATTGGGAAACTGGACATGATTTGTCGGAAGTCAATTTTCAATTTAAACTAAAATTATCTAATAAGGAATTTTGTTTTGGACAGAGTTGACAGTCTGGGTGCAAATGATACATGTCGAGAGGTTCTTTTCCTTCAAGTTTCCACTCAAAATTCTCTGCATATTCAATATAAGAATTTCCATGAATCAACATGATTGGGCATTTTAAGCTTCAAGAATGCATTAAAATATTCCTTGATATATTTACGAGTGGTAACCTATGCAGCTTTCTTAATCTAGCTGAAGTCAGGTTTATCCAATAAGATAAGCATTTTAATAATTGCTTTGTCCAACATCAGTAATTCAATTTTAAACAACTGAATAAAGCTCTTACAGCTATTTACATTGGTGCACATAGTCAATTTCTTAGTAAATTATATATTGAATTGCATTTATAATATGATCCATCACGTCCTTGCACCTTAAAGGCTGAAGGCCCAACAAATGAATACGAATAAAATCACAATGAGACAGGAAGGTGTGACCAATTTTGAGTTTCTGATTGCATTCTAACACGGTTTTTAAAGAGCACAGAAGATCAAAGAAATTGAATTTGAACAGGGCGTAACAGCACTTAATCTGTATTGAAAATTTCCACAACTGTCTCCACAGGTGCTTCCTGGACATGAACATGCTTCCTAATGCAGAGTATTTCCAGCAAGAAACATTCAAACAATCATTGACCTTGGCATTCTGTAGCCAGCAGTGAGTGGTTATAAAAAGTTTTCAGCATTAACAGAGTACTAATGTTGGGATTTGGTCAAGGAACAGAAAGAAAGCTAAAAGCTTTAGTTGTAAGATCATCAATCATCAAGAGAAAAGATTGCTTTGTCTTCATCTGGAAGCAAACTGGAGAATCCAACATGGCTTGTTGTCTAATTGGCACAGTAGTTCCCTTCAACTGAAAGTATATTAGAGTGGGAGGGAGAGAATTGAGGCACTGTGATCCATGTTGGGACAGCAACACGGAAAGAATAAGCAAGAATTCCTATTACAGAATATGAAGAGTTACGAGCTAAATTGGAGAACACTTCAAGGATTATAATTTTGGAATTATTACTTGAGTTAGGTGTATATTAGCAAACAGAGAATTAGGTTAGGGAGCTGAACCTGTGGCTAAAGGATTATATGGGAAAGGTGGATTCCATTTCATGAGATACCAGTACCTGTACTGGACAGGAAGGAGCTGGGATAGGATCCACTAGAGCAGGATAGGACCAGGTCCAGTGGAAAGGACATATAGGATAGTCACAAAGAATTGTGTCACCAAAAATTTTTATAATTACTTTCAGAAAGGGATGGTCAGGAACAAAGCACATCTCTTGAAAACTGATAACAGTGCTGCTGTCAATTAAAAAAAGGAAGAGATGGGCTGAAAATTTGCTTTGTGTCATTGCTTATAGTGGGAGAATAGTGAGCCAGACATTCCAATGAAACTATTAATCCTAAAGCTTTCTTTAGATATGTTAAGAATAGAAGATTGGTTAGGACAAGATTAGGGCCAGTCATAGACAGCAGTGGGAAGTTGTGCATGGAGCCTGAAGAGAATGGAGAGGTGCTGAATAAATATTTCTCTTCGGTATTCATGCAGGGTGATGTAAATGTAGTTGTGGAGAACACTGAGGTACAGGGTAGCAAACTGGAAAGTATCGAAGTAGATAGGGAGGATGTGCTAGATATTCTCGAGGGTTTGAAGTTGGATAAGTCCCCGGGCCGGACGGGATTTACCCTAGGATTCTCTGGGAGGCAAGAGAGGAGATTGCAGAGCCTCTGGCTCTGATCTTCAGGTCGTCGTTGGTTACGGGTGTGGTTCCGGAGGCCTGGAGGATAGCGAATGTGGTCCCGTTGTTCAAGAAGGGGAAGAGAGACCTTCCAGGGAATTATAGGCCAGTGAGTCTTACTTCTGTTGTTGGCAAAGTATTGGAGAGAATAATTAGGGATAGGATTTATAGTTATTTAGAGAGAAATGAATTGATTGGGGATAGTCAGCATGGTTTTGTGAAGGGTAGGTCGTGCCTTACTAACCTTATTGAGTTTTTGAAAAAGTGACCAAAGAGGTGGATGGGGGTAAGGCGGTTGATGTGGTATATATGGACTTTAGTAAGGCGTTTGATAAGGTGCCCCATGGCAGACTTCTGCAGAAAAATGCAGATGTATGGGATAGAGGGTGATTTAGCTAATTGGGTTAGGAATTGGCTAGCAGATAGAAGACAGAGGGTGGTGGTTGATGGGAGATATTCATCTTGGAGTTTGGTGACAAGTGGTGTACCTCAGGGGGTCTGTTTTGGGGCCCCTGCTGTTTGTAATTTTTATAAATGATCTGGATGAGGGTATTGAAGGATGGATTAGTAAATTTGCGGATGACACTAAAGTCGGTGAGTGGTAGATAGTGAAGAGGGGTGTTATAGTTTGCAGAGAGACTTGGACAAGTTGCAGAGCTGGCCGAGAGGTGGCAAATGGAGTTTAATGTGGAAAAGTGTGAGGTAATGCACTTTGGCAGGAATAATAAATGTGTAGAGTATAGGGTTAATGGTAGGATTCTTAATAGTGTTGATGAACAGAGGATCTTGGTGTATTTGTGCATAGATCCCTGAAAGTAGGCAGTCAAGTCGATAAGGTTGTTAAGAAGGCATACGGAGTCTTAGCTTTATTGGTAGGGGGATTGAATTTCGGAGCCGCAACGTCATGTTGCAACTGTACAAAACTCTAGTGCGGCCGCACTTGGAGTATTGTGTGCAGTTATGGTCCCCGCATTATAAGAAAGATGTGGAGGCTTTGGAGAGGGTACAGAGGAGGTTTACCAGGATGTTGCCTGGTATGGAGGCAGGTCTTATGAAGAGAGGCTGAGGGATTTGAGGTTGTTTTCGTTAGAAAGGAGGCGGCTAAGAAGGGACCTGATCGAAACATATAAGATGATTAGAGGTTTAGATAGGGTGGACAGTGATAGCCTTTTCCTAGGATGGAAAAAGCTAGCACAAGGGGACACAGCTTTAAATTAAGGGGTGATAGTTATAGGACGGATATAAGAGGTAGGTTCTTTA
Source organism: Sphyrna mokarran (assembly GCA_024679065.1). Classification (NCBI taxonomy): domain Eukaryota; kingdom Metazoa; phylum Chordata; class Chondrichthyes; order Carcharhiniformes; family Carcharhinidae; genus Sphyrna; species Sphyrna mokarran. The sequence continues at coordinate 36,030,385 of JAGIQG010000012.1, read as the reverse complement.
CCCAAAGGGTGGTTCGGGAGTGGAATGCCCTGCCTGCGGCAGTTGTAGATGCGCCAAGTTTGGTGGAGTTTAAGAGGTTAGTTGATAAGTATATGGAAGAGAAGGGAATGGTTTAGTTTGGAGGGGCATTGCTTTTTATATTGGTTGGCGCAACATCGAAGGCCGAAGGGCCTGTTCTGCGCTGTAATGTTCTATGTTCTATTACTGGAACTGGAACAGAATCAGTCAACAAAATTAACATAACAATAATGGAGAAATGAATGGCTCTAATGAGTGACAGATTCCTAGCACCAAATGGCTTCCAACCCAGGGTTTTCAAAGAATCAGGTAACAGCATTGTAGGTGCACTACATAATCTTCCAAAAAACTGTCAATTTGAGAAGTATTCCTTTTGAGTGAAACCATGGCAGCACAATGGCACAGAGGTTAGTACTGCTGCCTCACAGCATCGGGGACCTGGATTTGATTCATTGCTTGGGTCACTGTTTGTGTGCAGTTGCACGTTCTCCTCATGTCTGCATGGATTTCATCTGGGTGCTCTGGTTTCTATCCACAGTCCAAAAGATGTGCTAGTTGGATGCATTGGCCATGCTAAATTCTCTCTCAGTACCCAAACAGGGTTGAGGACTGGGGGATTTTCACAGTAACTTCATTGTACTAATATAAACCTACTTGTGACTAATAAAAAAACTATGCATTTCACACCGCTATTCAAAAAGAGTTAGAGAAGGAAACAAGGAAAATATAGACCAATTAATTTAACATCTGTTGTTGGGAAATTGCTAGGGTTCATACTTCAGGAAAGGGTGACCAAACGTCATGGAAATATTTGACCGTGCAGACAGCCAATGTGAATTCATAAAGGGTAGGTTATGCAGTTGAATCTGATTGAGCTTTTGGAAGCAGTGAGTAGTGCACAAGGGAATGCCTAGGTATGTTTCACTATGGACTTTCAGAAGCTTTTGATAAAACCTCTCAGAAGAGATGGCTTGCTAAACTGACAAAATTACAAACACATCATTGAGCTGGTTAGGAAATTGGCTGAGCACAGAGTGGGGATTATAGGGAGCCTGGCAGGATGTGGAGTCCCATTAGTATATGTGTTAGGCTTCAATTAGCATTATAATCAGTAACTTAGCCTTTTAGATTGGAGGGCAGAGTACATTTAGTATTGCTGAAAAAAGAGACATAACTGAAACTATTTATCTTGAACTCATTAGGACATTCCGTAAAAATACCGATATAGTATAAATTGTTTTTCTGCCCTTGTATAAGAAGAGAATACTGATTGGTTGACATGTGGATTCTGATTGGTGGAGGCATTGCCATGGATAGTGCAATAGTTGATGGTAGCTGACAGGTAACTGCCAAGTTAATTTAAACCAGGCAGCTTGACACTAAATGGTCAAGGCATTTCCCTGGCGAATGAATCAGTGAATAGCTGTCATTTATTTTGTTTAGCTGAGACAGGTGCAATGTCTGAACATATTCTGTCAGCAAAGAACAGAATTTTTTGTGCTCATGGATGCATCTTCCAGTACATATAAATGTACCACTGCGCGCTCGACTGACAATATTAAATTGGTTGTCTAATCTTTAGCATACTGCGGGTTATTTAGCAAATGTGTCCAATTGTGGAAGCATACCTAATGTGTTTGAGTTTTGCAAGTATGGGCTGGTTGGATGCGGTCTGTACCTTGTCAATTGCAAACAACATCTGGGACATGTTATTTGATACAATCTGCCCTTGTCAATCTTTGGGATATTCTGCCTGCATACTTAGCATCACAATGGCACTGGAATTCATATACTCCATTAGTCCTTTGTATGAAAGTGCAGACCAGTTTTGAGCAAATTTTCCACATATATGGTGAAGGATATACAGAACTTGTATATCTATAGCAATGCTATGTCCATGTGTTTATTTGACATCGCTAGCCCATTCACCAATGTTCCACTTAAGGAAGTCATAGACATTTGTACTGCAGCACTTTATAATGGTGATCTAGATCTACCACCACAGCATGATACGGTATGAATTGAACTTACAATCTCAACAACTAAATCAGTTGAGCTCAGCTATAATGCCACCACATTTGCCCAAATAAATGGTGTCTGCCATGAGACCCCTTTTAGGAAATCCACACAAACACCTTTGTTGGCTTTCATGAGAAACATGTCTTTGATGAGATGACACCTAACATCCTACTCCATACTAAATTCCAAGATGTGGATGATATGTTTGCTCCTTTCATTTCAATCCATAGATACACGCAAGAGCTCCTTTACATGTCTTACTGGGCTGCATCCTGCACTCAAGTCACATTTGGAATGGAGCAGTCAAATTAACTCCCCTTCCTGGATGAACTAGTTGGAAAATCTGCCAGGGCTTCACCACGGTCTACTGCAAGCCTATCTTCACTGGTCAATAAACGCGTTGGGATTCTTACAGTTCCACATGCTATAAAATTGATCTGATAGTCAACTTTATAAATAAGACCTGAGCCATTTGATCATGCAAGTTTAATGCTGAAATAAGGAGCATCAAAGACTTCCTGCGGGATAATAGCTCTCCTGGTCAGATCATTTTGCATTGCATTACACAAACTCATGAACGATTCTCAGGTCATCCATTTTGGCCTTGAAATGAGCGTAGTTGACCTCAGATTAACCTGGAAGGGCAAGGTTTGAGCAACAGGTGAAGCTAGTCATTTCAAACTTCTACTAAACAGTAGCAACACAAATGGTATCCACTATTAACAGGATGCTACCATCAAGATATCCTGCCTATCACAGAAATGAATAATGTGGTATATGATGCTAGGAATGTAGACCGCGTGTCCCAAAGACTGATGAAGGCAGATTATATCAAACTGCATATCTCAGCTGCTGTTCACAATGACCATATCCAACCAGACCAAACTTGCAAAACTCAGAGCACACTGTCCAACATGAGATGTGATTCAACAATTGGACAATATTGTATTCTCTGGGATTTAGATGCTTAGAAGAGGATTTGATCAAATTTTTCAATATATTAAGGAAAACTGCTAGGGTAGATTGATTGCACTGATTGGGGAATCTGGGATTTGGGACATAATCTAAAAATTAGAGCCAGAACTGTCAGGATTGACATTAGGAAACAATGTTTCACATAAAGGTTGGTGGATGTTTGGAAAAGCAGCATGGTGTGGATGCTTGAAATCTGAAGTAAGAGAAAGAAATGCAGTAGATCAGGCAGAATTGTGCACAGATGAGACAAAATTAATGTTTCAGCTTGATGACCTTTCACTAGAACTGAGTACGTAGCTTTCAGAAATGGCTTTTAAGAAAGTGAAAAGGGAATAAGTGAGAAGGAATCTCATGTTGGACAGTGTGTTTTGAGTTTTGCAAGTTTGGGCTGGTTGGATATGGTCTGTATCTTACCATTGTGAATAGCAGCTGAGATATGCAGTTTGATATAATCTGTCTTCATCAGTCTTTGGGACACGCGGCCTACATTCCTAGCATCTTATACCACATTACTCATTTCTGTGATAGGCAGGATATCTTGATGGTAGCATCCTGTTAATGGTGGATACCAATTATGTTGGTGTGATCGGAAGACAAAGAGACCAAATGACAAAGAAGGGTTCTTGGTGCAAGTTCAAAGGGAATGTAATGGAACAAGAAAAGGGACAAAAGATGTGTCCAGGGAAAAAAAGTTTGAAGCTCTCTTCTTCAAACAGTAATTGATGTTAGTTCAATTGTTAATTTTAAAACTGAGACTGATAGATTTTTGTCAGTTAAAGATGTAAAGGGATATGGGACAAAGATGAGTATAGAAATTGGTCACAGAGCAGTCGTGATCTCACTCAATGGTAGAACAGAATCGGGGGCTAAATGGCCTATTCTTGTCTCAATGTTCATACTGTTGTTGCTCTGCCCAGCTTTCACGACTGGACCTGCAATTATAGGGATTTAGCCAGAAGCACTGTTAAAGAAGACATTTAAATTAGGTCTGATCAAGAGGCAGGCTAAACATGAGAATACATGCCAAACTCTGATCCTGTTATAGTAATTCCCCGCCAATGAATTCATTGACCAGAAACTGAACTGCCACACAAATACTAGCAGTTTAGAGGCTGGGAATTTTTGCAGTGAATAACTCACCTTCTCACTCCCAAAGCCTATCCATCATCTACAAGGCACAAACCGATGTGATGGAATACTCTCTACTTATCTGGATGAATGCAGCTCAAACACTATCCAGGACAAAGCAGCCAATTTGATCGGCATCCCATCCATAACCAATACACAATGGCAGCACTGTCTCATCTACAAGATGCGCTGCAACAACTCACCAATATTCCTCTGATAGTATCTGATTGGATTGGGAGGTACTATCTACCACCTCAAAGGAGAGGAGCAGCAAATTCATGGGGACATTGTCCCTGCAAAATCCCCTCCAAGCCACACATCAACCTGACTTTGAATGATAATTGTCATTCTTCCACTATTACCATGTTAAAATCCTGGAACTCCTTCCTACTGTCATTCATAACACTGCCTCCCTGCTTCCTATATCAGATGGATATATCTCCACAAGCCTAAACCTTGGGAATTGTCTTTTGATTTGATTCATTATTGTCACATGTATCAATATACAGTGAAAAGTATTGTTTCTTGTGCGCTATACAAAGCATAGCATTCGTAAAGAAGAAAAGGGGAGAGTGCAAGATGCATAGCTAGGATAGGTCAGTTTAATACAAGTTGCTTCATTCAAAAGTCTGTCACAGCAGGGAAGAAGCTGTTCCTGAGTCAGTTGGTATGTGACCTCAGATCTTTCTACCTTTTTCCTGACGGAAGGAGGTGGAAGAGAGAATATCCAGGGAGTGAGGGGTCCTTAATTATGCTGGCTGCTTTGCTGAGGCAGTGGAAAGGGTAGACAGAGTCAATGGACTGAAGGCTGATCTGCATGATGGATTGTGCTACATTCATGACCTTTTGTAGTTCCTAGCAGTCTTGGGGCACAGCAGAAGTCATACCAAGCTGTGATACAACCAAAAGGAATGCTTTCTATGGTGCACCTATAAAGGTTGGTGAGAGTCGTAGTTGACATGCCAAATTTCCTTAGTCTTCTGAGAAAGTAGAGGTGTTTCTTGATTATAGTGTTGGGGGTGGGGGGACCAGGACAGATTGTTGGTGATCTAAACATCTAAAAACTTGAAGCTCTCGACCTTTCTACTTTGTTGATGTAGACAGGGGTATATCCTAACATGGAACTACATCACTGTTCCTTCACTGTCAACATCCAGGAATTCAGTCCTTAATTACACTGTCAGTCTGCATCACGTGCACTACAGCAGTTCAAGAAGGCAGCTCGTCCCTATCTTCTCAAGGGCAGTTAGGGATGGGCAATGTTTGCTATCCTCAACAGTGATGCTTAGATCCTGTAAATGAATAAAATAAAAATTTCACTGTGATGTTCAAAATTGTGAGTTGGCAACAAACAGGAAGAAGATCACCATTAAAATGACCAGGAGAGACGATAGATTTCTCTGTTATTAGGATATGGAATTCTCTTCCAATGGTCAAAACAGGATTCACAATGGTGTTTGAAAGAGAAGTTAGCTGAAATACTGTTCTGGACCGGGCTAAATAAATCACTCAGTAAACTGGCATATGCAATGAGTTGAATGTGTGTAAAATTTTATGACAGGAATCTTTTGCACGGCATCCTTTTCCATGGCAGAGATGGCTCGCCATTGGTTGCCAATGGCACTGGAAGATCATGCTGGTGATAGGACCAGAAAAGATTCTGGGAGGACAAAGAATGAAATAGAAACTTTTTTAGCTGAACAAATACACAGAAGAGGACTCATCCAATATGGGAAAACCTTCAGCAACTTTTGTAACTAGTTTTCTGTTCAGCTGGATTCTGGACAAGAAATCCTGTTTCACCAGCCTTCAAATACTTGCATCAAAAACAATGATAAGATGTTAAACTCATTAGTTTTCCATATTCTTATCCTCCTTCCAGTGATGTAGTGCCAATGTGAAAACATTATCAAAAAATACGCAGAAAATGCCAGACTTTGAAAAACACTGCACAATACTAAAGGAGGTTTGGATTGTTCCTTTCTTAGCTGTAAATTTCTCAAAAGGCCTCTGTCTGATAATTAAAATCAGCACATAGTTGGCTTTCCAGAAACTTTTCAACTTAAATCAATGTTTTTTCAAACAGCCAAGCTGTAACCCTTTGTTCCTCAACACATTTGATCATTCATTTGACTGATCAATAAATCTAAATGAAACAATTGACTGTGTATGTTCCCTCATTCATATCAACAGCAAGAATTTTTGCCTTTAGATCTCTTCAAAGTCTATCCTCTCATGTCCTTTTCTACCTTCCATGTCTCCCTTGAGTCATGCATCACTTACAGCCTGGAAAGTAGACCCCTGAATGTAACTTGGAACAGGAGCCAAGTGAGTGGAATTTTAACTCCTTGTAAACAGAGTCCAGGTTTCCTATCACCCTACACCTCACCCAAAGGACCACAAGGCACAGCAAAAACCTCTGAGAATAACCCTGGGAGTGGTATAAGTGGAATTAACTCCTATTTATTTATCTTGGCATTTTCTGGCACTGAAGTCTTCTCAAGACAGCATTCTTGGGCAGGATAAACACAGTTTGTGACTTATGCAGTCTAAGTTTGAAATAACAGAGTTTATACCGTGTCACAGGGTGGCAAAGGTGGCATTCTTGATTTCATTGGTGAACACATAGAATGCAAGAGTTGGGACGCCTTATTGAAGTTGTATAAGACATTAGTAAGGCCATTCTTGGAATACGATGCGTAGTTCTGGTTACCCTAATGTAGAAATGATATTATTAAACTAGAAAGAGTGCAGAAATGACTTACGAGAATGCTATCAGGACTTGAAGATTTGAGTTTTAAGGAGAGGCTGGATAGACCACAATTTTTTTTTCCCTAGAGCATAGCAGGCTTTGGGGTGCTCTTATAGAGGTTTATAAAATAATGACGGGCAGATAAAGTAGATAATCAACATCTTTTCCCAAAGGTAGGGGAGTCTAAACTAGACAGTGTAGGTTTAAGGAGAGAGGGGAGAGATACGCAAGGGTCCAAAGGGGCAATCTTTTCATGCAGAGACTGATGAGTATCTGGAACAAGGTGCCAGATGTAGTATAAAAGGCAAATACAATTTTGTCTTTTAAAAAGCATTTAGACAGTTACATAGGTAAGATGGGTTTAGAGGGATATGGAATATATATAGAACTTTACAGCACAGTACCAGCTCTTTGTGGGGCCAAACGCAGGAAATTGGGACCGGCTTAATGTCAAAAACTGGGTGATTTGGACAAGTTAGGCCGAAGGGTTCCATGCTGCAAACCTCTATCTATGCCCACCAGTCCTCAACATTTAGAGAACAACAATCAGACGCTCACTTGCCTGGCACGAGGCCTCACACTCTGCTCAAAACACATTTAACAAAATGGGTCAGAATTCCAGGCAACCTATATTTTGACATAACTCATATCCCCTGCTCATCGAGCACATCAGGAGGTTAAAATCAGAGCAATGCAACAATTGTTCTCAAACTTTTGATGAAACTGCTATAATCCAGGCATCAGGAAGTTTGTGAGGAACCTCTCTCTGATTTTCTCTGTCAAAGCAAAGCCATTGGCCTCTGTTAGGGTTCTCCGGCATTGATGTACAATTGTGGGTAAAACTGGTGTCTCATTATTTTGTGGCCTTGCAGGAACAAGTCCTGCACTTTGTCTTCCTAACTGTATTCCTTTCATTTCCCTGCTTCTCTCTTCCCACCTGGACCTTCACATCATCATAAACACTTACCCACACACAGACACATATTATCAAGTAGGTGGCATTGAATAGACCATGTGTGGGAACTGTAGTTCTGAATTCAGTGGTGCTGAGGCAGACTGTAACACTGCCAACAGCATTTCAGCTGAGATTAAACTCAGTACAGATGTGGAATTATATCTGGAATCTCATGTTCTTTATGACAACCAAGTTTCATATTGTTTTTTCTTTATTAACCATTTCGTACAGTGACTTGAATGTCCATTCTCTAGCTGGCAATGGATTATGACCAGCAAATAACCAGATTGAAACTCAGTTTGAATCCATAACTTAAAGACAAATTCAATTACCATAGCTGGTTCACTGAAAAAAATCCAAAATTAACAATCAGTTTAGCACAAAGACTCCCAGGCTGTCATATATCTGATATTTCCACACCATCCAACAATAAGCTGCCAGAAATCTGATGTTTTTCCTTTTCAAACACACATTTAGGATTTCTCCAGCACATAGCCTCCACACTGAAGCCCCAGCTACATAGAGTACACTAGACCACACCAATATTATTTCATCAGTATTCACAAGGAAAAAGATAATGTTGTCAAGAAGAAGACAGGCTTTAGATAGTTAGGATTGCTGTTCATAAGGAGGATTGTTAGCAATTCTGGAAAGTATGAAAATAGATAAATCTCCTGGGCCAGATGGGATTTATCCTAGAATTCTCTGGGAGGCTAGGGAGGAGATTGTAGAGCCTTGGCTTTGCTCTTTAAGTCTGTCCTAATCTATCACCCCTCAATTTAAAGCTATGCCTCTTCATGCTAGTCATCTGCATTCGAGGAAAAGGGTTCACGTCTACAGGAATACTATCAGAAGACTGGAGGATAGCAAATGTTGTTCCCTTGTTCAAGAAGGGGTGTAGAGACTACCCTGGTAATTATAGACCATTGAGCCTTACTTCTGTTGTGGGCAAAATTTTGGAAAGGATTATAAGAGATAGGATTTATAATCATCTAGAAAAGAATAATTTGATTAGGGATAATCAGCACGATTTTATGAAGGGTAGGTTGTGCCTCACAAACCTTATTGAGTTCTTTGAGAAAGTGACCAAAGAGGTGGGTGAGGGTAAAGCAGTTGATGTGGTTTATATGGATATCAGTAAAGCGTTTGATAAGGTTCCCTACGGGAAGCTATTGCAGAAAATACAGAGGCATGGGATTGAGGGTTGGATCAGAAATTGGCTAGCTGTAAGAAGGCAGAGGGTAGTGGTTGATAGGAAATGTTCATCCTGAAGTTCAGTACTTGTGATGTACCACAAGGATCTGTTTTGGGGAAACTCTGTTTGTTATTTTTATAAATGATCTGGATGAGGGCATAGAAGGATGGATTAGTAAGTTTGCAGATGATACTAAAGTCGGTGGAGTTGTGAACAGTGCGGAAGGATGCTAAAATTGAATGATTGCATTGGGTTTAATTCCTGAACTGACTGAGGTTATTCATGAAGTCCTGCCTACTCGACCCTACCTCTGGCCTGATTCTCAGGTTAAATCACCGCCATTCAATTCTCCCCTGATTATCTGGGACAATGACATCTTTACATCAGAGAAAGGGAGAATATCATTGGGAGGATGGGCTTAGTGCTGCAGCAAGGTGCAGTATAAAACAATGGGACATTATTACTGATGCCTCATCACAATAGGTCGGAGCAGGACTTAGGTGGAAGATAAAACAGAAAAGAAAATCGCTGGGAACTGACAAAGAGACAAAATATATTCTGTCTATAACCACTGTTAATGGAATTGTATTACAAACTGCACAGTGATCTGCACTGACTCCTTTTTAACTACACAGCTTGGAGACAGATCACATAGACCTTACCTGCCAGAGGAAAACAGGAGAGTAAATGTGAAACAACGATTGCAATCTTCTGTGACTAGGGATAAAAGAGTGGGGGTGACTTGTCTTATTGATTTGGATTAGATGATAATCATTTGAAATTTTAGCTTGCCAAAAATCATGGCCAGATTCTCCTGATTTCTCACTGGCATGGATGAATCAAAGGGAATTCCCACCCTATCTTTTTTGCTCATGCTGTCCTCCTGTTGGGGAAACAATGATAGATGCTGTGTAATTATTGACGTGCAAATCCCAGGGCTAAGTTTTAACAGCACATTTATACCTGGATACTCTAACAATGGTCCTTGAGGGAATTGACAGGTTGCAAGCTGAAAGAATGTTTTCCTTGTGGGAGGGAACTAAGCAACACAGTTCCAACATAAGGCATTTCCCATTTAAGATAGAGATGAGGAAAAAAAATCTTAGGGGTGATTTTCCAGCCTCACAGCACCTGGCTGAGATCATGTAAATCCTGGATTTTGGGTGTGGGCCTAAAAATAAGTTTCGCACCCAACGCCAAACAATTTGTAAACTTGCTGGTACCTTTCTGCAGGCACAAACTGGCTTGTGCCTTGATTAGCATATTTAAAGTAGCCATTTAAATATGCTTAGTTTGTTCGACAGCGGATTCTCCCTGCTTCCGGGATCTTCCAATACTTGGACATTTCGTGAAACCTGGCAGAAGTCACTACTGGTCTCCACTGATAGAAAAGACCAAGCGTAATGGCCATGCCAGCAGGGTTCAGAAGCCACTAAAGCTCTCAGGTGGCTGGAGACGTGGCTGGGCTGTGGGCATCTAGCAGTGCCACTTGAGCACAGCCTGAATGCTGGGCAGTGCCAACAGCATAGAGCCTGAGTGGGGAGATGGAGCCTGAGAAAGGGCTATGATAGAGGGCGGGGGGGGCGGGGTGGCGTGGTTTCATGACAGGATGGCGCATAAAGGGTGGGTCTTGAAGGGCATGCAGGTGGGCATGTCAGGGGCCACGAAGGTGGACTCATTGGGAAGGTAGCAATGCCCCAGTGCCAGCAATTCAGGTTGGGGAGGAGATGGGGAAACATGTTACCGCTGACGGAGGGTTGTCTCAATGTCTGTGAAGGGAGGGAGGATCACTGCACTGTGAGATCATGGCGTCCTCTCAAAACAATGCCCGATCGCTTTGCAGCTGGGCTTACCAGTGTGATTAGGCGCTGCCCTCCCAGAACTAACACAAATCTCACCAATCGCCAAAAAATGACTAAGGACAGAATTTTACATTCTTCACGTTCAGCTAACATGAAAACGGGACAGTTTCAGGTCTGTTTCTTGGGCGAGTCTTTTCTCCCAACGTTGTGCACTTAATGCATGAAAACATGGGCCAGGCTGTTTACAGAGGCAGTGGGCAGGGCAGGCAGCTTACTCTAGCAGCAGGGGTACTATTGCATAAGTCCTGACCTCTGTGGTTGCAATGAATGATTGCAACAGCAGAGGCCTGACAGAGAGAGAGAGAGAGTCGTCAGGCCTCTGCTGCTGCAGCCAGCCCTGACACAGCGCCCCCACACTTGTATTGCAGGGTCCCGCAACTGATTGCGAACTCCACACCTTCCAGAAGTATCACCCCTGGCGCCCCCTCTGTTACCACCCAGGCCAATTATACTCCCTCCCCACACCAATCACCTACTGAGCAGCAGAGGACCCCCTTCCTCCCCATACCGAGCACATACAGAATGTTAGTGGGCCCCCTGTCCAAGATTGGGTTACCTCACTTGCCCGGCCCCTTCAGACACGTCCCCATAGGCTACGTCCCTTCAGGCCTTATCTCCCGACACTACCTGGTGGGCATTACCAAGGTACTGGCACTACGCTGACACTACCCAAAGGGCACCCCCTTTTCTCTTGATCTCCCATAGAGGCCTCAATGGCCTCTGATTCTACCATTGATCGGGACCAAATGTTTTCCTCACTAAAGAGGATATCTCTCATTGGAGCCACAAAGGCAAGTGAGCCCAGATGATTGAGTCCCAGGCTTGCTAAACACATGTTAAAGAGGATTAAAATAAATTTACATGATATGTTCAGCCTGAAAATTGACAAGAGACTTGTTATACTGGAAATCCGGTGTTGGTAAGATCTAAAGAAATTGGGCACAATCCTGGGTGCCCCATCGATGGGCAGGACAAGCTGGTAAAATCACAGTCTAAGTGTGGGATGATTGTGATCCAAACCACACGGGGATTGTTCCCATTTTCTTACTATTATAACATTTTTTGGGAACATTGCAGCTCTTCTCTCTAAGGGCCAATTATCCTTAGAACTTATAGAATCCCTACAGTGCTGAAGAAGGCCATTCGACCCATCAAGTCTGCACTGGCTCTAATCAACCCACTCTATACATCTTTGGACTATGGGAGGAAACCGGAGCACCCAGTGGAAACACAGTAACACAGAAGAACACTGACAGACACTTAAAATCAGAATCCATCCCGGCCTTGATGCAATGAAGCAGCGGTGCTAACCACTATACCACCCTTCAGCAGTGAAGCAAAGAATATTTTTAAAGCTGAGGTAGATTGAGTAACAAATGAGTTGTTTGTCGTCTGCAGAACGTGGAACTGAGGACAAAATCAGATCAGCCATGACCTCACTGAATGGCGGAGCTGGTTTAAGGGACCGGATGAATTACTTCTGCTCCTAACTCATTGGTTCAGATGGTTAAGGTGCAATTTTATTAACCTCGTGTTGTGTTTATAAAGTCTCAAGTGTAAACACATTGGCTGTTGCAAATCCCCTGATTCCCTGTTTTAATTAAATCTGTATTCAGAGATCAGAGTAAATAATGGTGCACCATTTAATTAGTACCTTAACATCAAACCAGCTATAAATTCATAACAAATTGCAAATTTGCAGCTCCACTAGAAACAAGACTGTAGAGAAACAGCCCGGAGCTATGTGCATTTGGTGTCAAAGTGATATCCAACCTATTGTTTCAGTTACTGCTATTCTTATTCTTCAGATAGTTAGAAGATTATTAACCTAATCCCTGTTAATGGAAGGTCCTACAATCGACTAAACAGAATGCCAACAAACCAATGTTTAATTGTTCCTGGAATGGAGTACAATTTAATATGTTTGAATTGATGACAGAACAATGAATTTCAGCATTTATTATTGTTAGGCGTTACTGTTAAAGAAAAAAGGGGAAGTAGCTGACAGTCTATTCACATGTCCTTACACGCATTCTGAATTCAAGAGTTGATAATAGCTGTTAAAAGTAGTTTATTCTTTGTTAATGTTTGGAATGGAAGGCTATTGTGAGAGGAATGTTGTTGACCAAGGCAGAAAGAATCAATGACCCCAATTTGTTGTGGTAGGAGAGTTGTGTTTGCAAGCCAAGTTATGTCAAAATCAACAATACTGTAGAACAAGAAAAATTCTCAGGAATTTCAGGGAGGTTTGGAAAAATTAAACTCCTTGCTCGGTCTCCTACTTTGACATCAGCTGGTATTTAGTAGGCTCATACTGCTGCTCAGAAACAAAAAATGCAAAGGAATAAGCTTCATAGTTCTAACTGTTAAACCAATATCTGCAAGTGGTAGTTAAACATTCACAAGAGTGTGGCTGTCAAAAATCAACCAAAATTATTGTTTTATTTGCCTGTGTTTCCTGTAACAAATATTTGTCTCAGGCAACTGAGTATTTTTTAAAACAATGAAGTTTATTTAGCTGCTTGGTTTCCCAGTAGCAAATCCTCTAAATCCAGGGTTCTTAGTCCTATTTCTACTGAAAACCTCTGCATGATTTGAAAGTCCCACTTCCTGCATCACACCAAGTCATCTCTCAGTATGAAAAACAGTTATAGAACAATAGTCCAAAAATATGCAGGTTAAGTGGATTAGCCATATCGAATTGTCTGTTAGTATCAGGCAGACTACCTTGGGTAAATGCATGGGGCTGTGGGGATAAAGCCTAGATGGTATTGTGGTCAGTGCAGATTCGATGGGCCAAATGGCCTTCTTCTGCACTGTAGGATTCTATGATTTAGAAAATGCACTTTGCACTTATACATTGTGTGCTCAGTAAATTAGTGTCTCATTTGCAAAGTTTCAAAGAATCATTGGGCAGTAATTGTACACAAATTGCAGACTCCAGTTGAGGTACAATCTCTACTATCGCCAAACAAGACCAAATTTGAAATAGTTGTCTTTCCTGTGCCGCCTCAATTTTGAAGTTCTTTGTTCACATGTCCCTTTCCTCGAGAGTTCTTCAGTCCTTTAGAGTTGAACTTGAAGAAGATCTGTATCATTGCATTAAGTTCTGCTTTTTTAGCATGTAATAAACAGGCACCAACTAGAGATAAGCCAACATTGCCCACATGCCAAGATTCAAAATTATATTAAAAATATACACAACCTCAACCCAGCGGTGATTAAAACATGAATCCCAACTTCAAATGGACAAATTTATTATCAGAAAACCCACATGCATAACCAATGCATTGGAAAGCACAATGGGTCAGATACCCCAGTCCCTACTGCTTCAACTGCTGACCATTCTATTTTCCAGTGTATTTGTGCATTCCTTTGCTTTTTACTTTCTGATTAAGGGGGGACTTTGAGAAGTCACGTTAAGAATCTGCACTACAGAAGGCTTTGCTGGGGGCCCAATTTCCCACCTCCCAACGTACTGGAGTGCTTGCCTGCATGAAAGTAAATAGCAACTCAGGTGAAGCCGGAGTCCAGACAGAAAAAAGAACCTGTAGCTGATATCGGATCTGTAATAGATGGGGGGGAGGGGGGGGGGGGGCGGCGGTGGTGCAAAGGCTAGTTAGTTGGGTTACATGGGGCTGGAGTGAAACTCATTTGCTAACCATCCTCACCTGAAGGGAATTGAGACTTAGAAGACACAGCTTCTATGTCTCTAGGTGAGTTGCTCCAAAGATCCCAAGGCATCACTATCAGTCTCTCAGTACACCCTTGCTCTCTTTACATTGTTTTATAATAATACATGTTACACACATCATGCTGCTGCTGTAAACATTCAATCACCATGTACTATCCAGATACCTCACTGACTTGTGAGGCACATGCAGTTTTTGGTGAAGCGGGGGAAGGGTAAAGCAAACAGGTGGCATTACTTTTCCTGCACATTTGGGACCCACCACCACCACCACCCCTCCCCACCCCCTACCGTGGAGCCTTCGGGAATGTGAATTCCAGGTTGGAATTGTGATTCCATTCTGTTACATCAATGTGTTTCAACAACATAGTGTCAGATGTGCTTCTCATACCCACTCCCATCTCCGTGGATTTACAAGTTGTGATATATCAACAAGACATAATAACAGTGAATTGTTTTCGCCCATGTGTTTACTTTTGAATGATAAAATGCTAAATATAAAGGCCCCACTATGGTAGCAAGGACACAAAGGGGGGTTCTGCCTGCTGACCAGTTATTGTTCCTGAAACCATTTCAATTCTCAGTTACAGACATCAGCACAAAGCATTTAGGCTGTTTGCAGCACAGCTGAGAGGCCAGTGTATCAGGAAGAGGGAAGATACGTTAGCTTTGCACAGATTATCGTGTCCCAGAGTTAGCACAGCTGAATGAAGATCTTTTCCCCAAATTACATTTATCCTTATGACAGTCAATGGTTCCACGATCTGCTGTCCTATGAAATGGAGCTGATCAACATATCCTAACATTTCCCCTCTTTAATCTGAATAATATCCGAGCACGCATGTATACCTACTTCGTGTAAGTGGACTGAACATCAGGGATAACAGAATTGGAATTCTGGTACTTATCATTCTGCCGGAAACCACTTTTAACAACATTAGAACCGCAGGAACAGGTTGACGAAGTCCTCTTCTTCTCTGCTGTCATTAAAAAAATGGCACACAGCCCATGGGAGGACCAATTATTTTGGTCCCATTCCATGTTTGGTAATGCTGAGTTTGAATTTTAAATAATCCTTTTTCACATGTATACTTCATGAGGAACCATATTCCAGATACTGTCCACCTGGCACTATAACATATATAGGCTCAAAATGTTACCGCAGACCAATCGATTTGACTGGCATGTCTTTGTTGTGGGAAGGTAATGAGTTCAAGCCCCATGCTTTCATATTCTGTTTGAGGATGGACGAACTGCTGTCCTGCAGAATAAGTGGTATAGAGTCGGCCTTTGAAACTTGGGCTAGTTGTTCCTAGTTCCAGACAGCAGTCTTCATGAATCCTGACAAGCCTTGCTAGAGAGGAACACTGGAGGACATGGTCTGAATGAATAAAGCTCCGGGCAAATAGATACACTCAGTCACCAGGGTCTGCCCCCATCCTCTTCTTTACACATGCAAGTGCCAGTTCTGATATGCACTCTGGTGCTATGTCCCTCCAGCTGAGGCAATTTCCCTACCTACCCTCCCACCAAGCCACGCTAGGATTCATCTAAACCTGGCATTGTATACTCTTCTCCCACTAGCTCCATATATCTAAGTGTGCCAACGTAGCATTCCTGCCTCTGAGCAAGAAGGCCTCAGATTCAAGTACTTCCCAGATCTTTTTAGCCACAGAAGGAGCAATGGCACAATTCAAAGCAAGTTGCTAATCAATCAGCAATGTGCTTCAAATACTTCGCACCTTTAACTGAGGGAGAAGAGTATGAAGATCTGTCAACAATGAAGCCTCTTAGTTTCTGTGAACTGTTAGAAAGATTTGAAAACTTTGATAAAGTTGAAAATAATTGCCTATTTGATAGGCTTTATTTCCTTCCTGCCAAATGTGAGCACACAATCCTCTGGAATATCTTGTTATAACATTAACTTCCATTCTTACACTATCCATTCTAATATTCTGCCTGTTTCCACTTTCCATCCCAATGGGCCAGGAAAAATCAGCCCATAATGAAGATAACTTGCTGCAAGGAAAGATGCACAAGTATTAGTTTCCTTGTCTGAAATCCAGTCAGAACTTGTCACAAATTGTGCTCTGAAAGAATTTCCATCAAACAACTCAGCCTTTGAGATTATTCTATGTGGACTGTTCTTGTTGAGGTCGCAAGAGTGGAACAAAAATCATTTCAAAATTAATTTCAGAACTGCATCTCACTGGAGTTGTAATGTGGCCAATGTCTGCTTGTTCTGGTAAGACCAAGTTTTTGACAATTTATTGATGATTCTGATACACAGAACTAAAGTCAAAGCAGACTTTCAGGTAACTAGAAAGTCTGGAGAATTTGGGGAATTTTGTTCAGTACTTACGAAATTTCATTCACTGTCATTTTTCTTTGCATCCATTCCTGGGATTGGAAACCCTGCAATCATGTCCCAGAGCTGGGATATTTAACGTCCAGAGTCATCTTCTTCCTTTGTGCTAGGAATGATTGATTTGATTTATTATTGCCACATGTATTGGGATAGTCAAAAGTAACTCTTTTATCCCTGTTTGGATCAATGGCAATGAGTTCTGGAGCTGTGTTTTGGGTGGAACCCAAACCAAACATCAATTAGCAGGTTAATGGTGAGAAAGTGGTCTTGGATGGACACTATTGATGACGCCTTCCACCACTTTGTTAATGATTAAGAATAGACTGTGTGAGAATGTACTGTATTAAATTTGAAACAGAGTACAGAAATGATGCTAGCCAACTGACCCAGAAACTTCACATGCCCACACTACATCAAATAAGAGCCACTTAAGAAGCAGTAAAAGTCACAAAAGGATAACAGTGGAATGTACCCAGCAGAGACTCTGCTTTAGTTGCATAGAAATTGGAATGGTTGACATCATTATTAAGACATGATCAAAGGAGGAATTATACTCCCAACTCCTGCCTCTTTAGAATTCAATAATCGTTGTGTCAATAATTGGTTGGATTGAACTTTTCCTGCTTTTTGTGATCAAGGTAGGTAGTATTGCAACAGTTTAGATTAGGATGTAAGTATTTCTGGCATACAAATCTTCAGTCCTGCAGGCATTCTGTCATCAAGGCCCACAGCATTTATTTTATCAGGTACTTCAGCCATTTCTTGAAATCAAGTGGAGTGAATCGAATTGGTTGAACATTGGCATCCGTGATGCTGGGGACCTCATGATGAAGCCAATATATATCACCTGCTCAGTGTTTCTGGCTGAAGATTGTTCCAATGCTGCAGGTTTATCTTATGTGCTGATCTGCTGGGATCTATTCATCTTCACTGAGGATGGGAACATTTCTCCCCCACTTAGTTGCTTAATTGGCCATCACCATTCAGTGGATGGATGTGGCAGGATTCCAGAGCTTTTGTCTGAGCTGTTGGATGTGGAGTCATTTAGCTTTAACTATAAGACACCACTTCAGCTTTTTAGTATGTATGGTGTCCCATAGTGTGCCTCCACCAGGCTAGCACTTCATTTTTAGGTGTGCCTAGTGCTGCTCCTTGCATTCTCTCCTGGATTCCTCATTGAACCGGGATTGATCCCCTGTCTTGATGCTGATGGTGAATTGAGGAATGTGCTGGACCATGAGGTTATAGGCTGTGCTTGAGTACAATTCTGATGCTGCTGATGGCCCACAGTGCCTCACAGATACACATATGTGAGCTGCTTATCTGTCTTGAATCTATCCAGACTTTAGCACAGTGACATTTCCATGCAATATGATGGATGGTGTCCTCAGTAGAAAGATGAGACCTCATCTTCACAAGAACTGAGTGGTGGTCACTTCAATCAAAACTATCATGGGTAAATGTATCTGTGGCAAACAGATTAGTAAAATATTCAAAGACATTCTCAGATATATTATCAAGCAAAATTTGACACAGAATTATATGAAATATTACAACAGTGGACCAAAAGCTTGGACAAAGAAGTCATTTTTAACAATTGTCTAAAAGGAGGATAGGAAGATGTACAGGTGGACAGGTAGGGGGAAAATTCCACAAATTTTGGACCTATGCAACTGAAGGCACCACCATCAAATACGGATCAATTAAAATCAGGGATGCGAAGAGGCCAGAATTAACGGGATGTAGATCTGCTGAAGGCTTGTAGGGCTGAAGAAGACTACAGAATGAGGGAGGGGGCAAGGCTGAGAATTTTAACATCAAAGTGGGGATAGCTATTAACGTCAAAAGGTCTTGATTCTGATATGGGAACATGACTGTCCAGTGATTTCCAAAAACCTGGATGAAACCTGATACTAGTGAATTAGGAGGAAAGAATTTGGACAGCTGATTCCAAATTCAGCTGTCCAACTCTGCACCTGATCACTATCTGGAAATGCAAGCGTGGGACATCAGGTGAGCACATGTTTGTGGTTGACCTACACCCAACGGTCAAATATCGTGTTGATGCAGCAATGCCCACAGTGAAAGTTCACACATTAGCTAAAGGTTAACTAGAATACATAGAAGCATACCCCAGCAAGGAGTCAATATTTATTCTTCAATCAGTGTCATTTAAAACAGGTGATCTAGTCCTTGCTATTGTGGGATCTTGCTGTGTACACATAGATATACATTTCCCTAAATTACATGACTACACTTCAAAAGTACTTAATTGGCTGTAAAGTGCCTGAGGGTATATTGATCGCAAAAGGCACTATATAAATGCAAGTCATTTCCTTTAACATGCTAGATCCTCTGAGGGATTTTTTTGGAACTACACCAGGAGCTATATAAAGCAAACCACAGAAATATTCTGAGAGATTTTCGCATTGAAAGTGATTTTGTCTACTCCCAGAGACGCCCCTGGCTAAAACAATTCTCCACAATTAAACCCTTCAGAAATAACTTTGGAAATACTGCTTCTAGGCGAAGCATGGAAAAATAAAGTTTCCACAGTCTGACCCATTCCTTTCTGGAAAAGAAAACATTGGCACGTCACGAGGTGTTTACACATGCCAGCTGCCCCTATTCTTCAGCGACCTTCCCACCTTAAAATACAAAGGCATCAACAGATGAAGGTAAATAGATCTAATAAAAAGACTAAATGACAACATTGATGAGAAATGCTTACTGGAGAGTCAATCCTCCAAACTGTTGTGGAGTAGTTTACATATACTGCACCGGAGAAAGTTGCATACACAAATGATTTGATTTCAAAACAGTACCCAGTGCGGCTGTTTAAATAGGAAAGAGAAATGTAAATGTCTGCTCCTAGAATTTATGTCAAGTCTTCCTAATTTTAGAAACAGAATTTGTACTTTTCAATACACTGTAATAAAGCAAGTTCTTCAAGCAACTTTTCAGTGCAATGGGAAAGTTCACTTTAATGGGTGGAAGCGGGAATGTAACTTCCGTAAATGTTATCATAAATACATTTTAAAGCAGGGTTCATTTCTACTGATGAATTGCACTTTTAGAACAGTTATATTTAATGTCCCTGGGGCAGTGCACTATCAAATAAGTCAAAACACTTGCTTCCGCATTAATAGAGGGAGGTGAAATGGCAGTTACAAAAGTGAGTCTATCCCTCTCGAATGTATTGTTAAGGAAATGGGGTCAAGTTGCATGTGGGTAGGTATGTGCAGCTGCAGTCACTCGCATTGGGCTTGAGCCAAGATGGCAGATACGATGGAGGCTGTTGTTCCTCTGTGAGAAAGAACTGTAATTATAAATATGTATCTTTGTAAACATCTGTCCTGCACTTGCAGGATGTGGCAAGAAAATTGTTGCAGCAACAATTCATCACAGCAGCACATTCAGTGGAATAAAATTCCTTCATAACAAAAATTTTCTGTTCTTTTTTGCTATTTGGCACCAATTTTCTCACCTCCATTCATACTCAATTAATATTTGAAATGGAGGTGGATTAATATTTGACAGATTGAGGAATAGAGGTCAGTGGGGAAATGGCAACAAAAACGGAGTTCAGGCCAGCATAGATCAGCTGTGATCCTATTGAATGGTCGGACAAGCTTGAAGGGCCGACTTCTATTTCTTGTGTTCTTGCACTCAAGAACAGATTTTGATTCCTTCTAGGAAGATCTTCCATAAATATCATTGTTACTTTAGCCAGTTGGTTCAGCTTCACACATGAGACACATGTTGTGCAATTTGGCAACTGCAGGGTAACAAATCCAAAGTTAATTTATTACTGTTGCAAATAGGCTTACATTAACATTGCAATGAAGTTACTGTGAAAATCCCTAGTCACCACACTCTGGCATCTGTTCAGGTACACTGAGGGAGAATTTAACATGACCAGTACACCTAAGTAGCACATCTTTCAGATTGTAGGAGGAAACAAAGCAGACACAGGGAGAATATGCAGACTCCATACAGACAGATTCCTAGCTGGGAATCGAACCCAGGTTCCTGGCACTGAGAAGCAACTATGCTAATCACTGTGCCACCCAAATTAGTATCCAACATGCTCGCATGCAGCAGTCATTGCTGGAGGTCAATAAAAAACAGGACATTTCCTTCCCTAACCTGGGGTTTAAAGACCAGTTAGTTGGCTGATCTCTGCCATAGTTGTTGGGCTATTTATGTTGACAATATTGAAGTTCTTTGAGGACGTAAATGTGCCATTTGTTGGGGTACCAAGCCATGCTGACAAAAATATGCTGATTAGATCCCAAATCTTTGCTGAGTGACCTCACAAGAAACAAATTGCATTTATTTTGTGATTTTTCATTCCCAAAAATTCCAAAGTGCTTTGCAGTCAGTGAATACAGCCTAGAAAATTTGTCAAGTGTAATATAGAATTTGCAGACAATAAGGTACCACAAGAAGCAAAGAAATGAATGCTGAGCTAATTGTGTTTTAGGTGAGGAATTAATGCAGAGCAGCACAGTAGAATGTGTGCATCATACATTAAAGTGCTATATGAAAGCAAGTTGTCATTATAACTTTTGAACAAAGGTAGGACTCAGCTCAACTATGTTCCTCTTCATAGCTCAAAATCCAGTTTTAACCTTTGTTACATGTGAAGAATTGCCATATTGGTAATAAAAAACAGGTAACTGCGACAAGTGAGCTACAATGAATACTGTGACAAGAGGTGTATCTCAACATGTGTTTTTACTCTTCCAATTTTTCCTGCTTTTCCCCTCCATCCTGAAGCCTGGAAAATAGACCCAGAAGCCATGCAGACAAAAATATGCTGATTTGATCCCTAATCTTTGCTGAGTGGCTATGGGGAGTGAGGAGTTGAGTTACTCACTGCAGAACTCCCAGCCTGTGATCTGCTGTTGTAGCTATTCCAGTTCAGTTTATAGTCAATCGTAAGCTCCAGGATGTTCATAGTCAAAGAGTCAGTCATGTTAATGTCATTTAATGTCAATGGGAGATGATTGGTGTTCTCTTGTTGGAGATGGTCATTGCCTGGCACTTTTGTGGCACAAATGTTACTTGCCACTTATCAGCTGAAGCATGGATGTTGTCCAAGTCTTGCTGCATAAGGGTATGGACAGTTTCAGTGTCTGAGGAGTCACAAATGGTGCAATCATCAGTGAACATCCCCACAGCTGAAGGTGGTTGGGCCAAGGACAGTCCCCTGAGGAATCCCTGCAATGATGTCCTGGAGCTGAACTTATTGACCCAATGAACTTAATCACCACAATCGCCATCCTCTGTGCCAGGTATGACTCCAATGGAGAGGTTCCTCCCTAATTCTCATTGATTCCAGTTTCACCAGAGCTCCTTGATGCCACACTGGTCAAGGCCCAGTCTTGATGTCAATAGCAGTCACTCTCATCTCACATTCAAACCCCTCTCTCCCACCATTGCACCCTCCCCCACCCCCCACAACGTTGGGTCAGATTGGGCAGAGCAGAGAATGATGATCCTGGAAACACTCTGTGCTGAGTATTGGAGAGCTCAACTGAGCAGTCTATACACCTGAAACGGATCTTCAGAAGGGTGACCATCAACTCTATAAAGAAATGTTAGAGTCATATGCAGCACTGCATCTCTCCAGCAATACTCTGTAAATGCTGAGCCATGTTTTCTGGGCTAACCTTTGTCCCTAAGGAACTGGCCCTTTAATGCCTAGGGTCCTTCAAAAATCAGTAGCATCTGTGTGTGGCTCAAAATGCAAGACTTTTCTGAGATCCCTGGGTACTTGGCACAAATATGCAGGATTTCTCTTCTTTCAACAAAAATTAGTGGGACATTTGAAGAGTGAAATCCTTTTTGATTGATTAATCTCATAGGCAAGAGTGGTGGGATTCGTGATGTCAAAGCATTCTCAAATTCACATGTGTACAGTTGATAGCACCTTGCTCTTGTAAGAAATAAGATAACATCATGAATCCCACCCCTCTTGCCTGGCTTTTAGAGACCATACAGAACTGGACATGCTGGTGAGCTCTGGTGAACAAAATATCTGTGATCTCTCATGTTCATTTGTGTTTTGGCAGTTGGGAGCTGCACAAAGGTCCCCTTTCGAGCCTGAGCTGGCACAAAAATTTAATATTACGGTTTGGGATGCACTGCATGGGATGCCCTCTAAGCCCTCGCAGTTGCAATTCTTTCTGGAGAAGCTAGCATATATAAGTTACAACTTTCCTAGACAAGTGAAAGTGTCTGCCACATAGCCTTTCACTCATTCCCATACATGAGTACTGTCTGCACTATATCCATCGTCAGGCCATTGGTCATCATTACATTTCCCTTCTTCAGGAGCATCATGACCTTCTTGGGACCTCCTTTCTCTTGCTGTTCAGGCCACTCTTCCTTCTGGACTGTATCAATCAATGTGGGGCTCTTCCCTCCCTCACTCGTCTTAGAGTAAGGCAAGGTTGCCTGCAGCCCGCATTCTCAATACCTCTTTTAATCTATGAACTAATTGATTTGATACATTTATGAATCATATTCTCAATAGGTTTTCATCTATCTGTTAGCTAGCAGACCAGTGCCAAGTCTTGGCTTGGCCTCTGTCTGAACATGGCATCCCCAAGCCTACTTCTTCCAGGTGAAGGACGTTGTGGGAGACAACAAATGGGTTTTCTTCCTCTTCATACGGGACTGTTTTTTTTATTTATTATTGTCATTATATGTATTAGTATACAGTGAAAACAATTGTCTCTTGCACATTATACAAAGCATACCATACATAAAGAAGTAAATGAGAGAGTGCAGAATATAGTGTTACAGTCATGGCTAGGCTATAGAGAAAGGTCACCATAACACAAGGTAGATCCATTCAAAAGTCTTTTGGTTAGAGTGATGGACTGGGCTTCATTCACAACACTTTGTAATTTATTGCAGTCTTGGACAAAGCAGGAGTCATACAAAGCTGTGATACAACCAGAAAGACTGTTTCCTGTGGTACATCTGTAAAAGTTGATGAGAGTTGTAACAGATGTGCCAAATTTCCTTAGTCTCCTGAGAAAGTAGAGGTGTTGATGTGCGTTCTTAACGACGGCGTCTGCATGGAGGGACCAGGAGAGGTTATTGATGATCTGGATACCTAAAACCTTGTAGCTCTCAACCATTCCAACTTCGCCCTATTTTTGTAGACAGGGCCATGCTCTCCACCACACTTTCTGAAGTCGATTACTATTTCCTTAGTTTTGTTGACATTGAGGGAGAGATTATTATCATCACACCATTTCACCAGATTCTCTATCTCTTTCCTGCACTCAGACTCATCATTGTCTGAGATCTGCAAACTTGAAGGTTGAATTGGAGGGGAATTTGGCCATTCAGTCAAAGAGGCATGTGCTTGGAGATATTACACATTGATAAAGGTGATGACAGCCATGTTTAAGAAACCTTTGTCAGGATCTGTCAGTTTGCCTCCATACCCTAGACACTCTATAGAGAAAACATAACCTTGGCATAACAAAAAGCTTTTTTACGTTATTCCTTGTCAGGATCATTTAGCTGGGAATACGGAGGTTTGGAGTGTGCTCAGCAGCTGTGCCCCTTCTTTCCTGTGCTTGTCAGGCAAAGATAGCCAATCCCACCTGCTCAAATCCAGCCTGAAACCTCAATGGATTCTCACAGGAATGTGACCCATGAGTCAGAGAGGAATGCTCCCTTAATGGACACTTGAACCGCAAGAACAGCTGAGCATGGCTTGAGAAAATAATGAATAAGATATTCCTTCACTTGGTTCAATAGAGGAGTCATTAACTTTATGATTTTATTTATCATTGTCACATGTATTAGTATATAGTGAAGAGTATTGTTTCTGGCATGCCAAACAGATAAACCATACTGTTCATAGAAAAGGGAAGGAGAGGATGAAGAAAGTAGTGTTACAGTCATAGTTAGGATGTTGAGAAAGGTCAATTTTCTATGAGGTAGGTCCATTCAAAAGTCTGATGGTAGCAGGGAAGCAGCTGTTCTTAAGTTAGTTGGTGCATGTCCTCAGACTTCTATATCATTTTCTCAACAGAAGAAGGTAGAAGAGAGTACATACGGGATCTGTGGGGTCCTTGATTGGGCTGGCTGCTTTTCCGAGGCAGCAAGAAGTGTGGATGGGAGTCTGGTTTGTGTGATGAACTGGGTTTCGTTTATCACCCTTTGTAGTTCCATGTGGTGTTGGACAGAGCAGGAGCCACACAAATTTGTGATACAACTAGAAGGAATGCTTTCTATGGTGCATCTGTAAAAGGTGGTGAAATTTGTTGCAGATATGCCAAATTTCCTTAGTCTCCTGAGAAAGCAAAGGTGTTAGTGGGCTTTCTTAGATATACTGACTTCACACCTGCTTTGAGATCCCTCCTACATCACTTTTCTCTGAAGCTTTTTCAAACTGAATGATTACTTTTGAAAGTAGAAAATTGTTCATACTCATGAATGTGTCAGCACCTTCCAATCTCCCACTTTCATCCAACAAGTTCCAAGTTCCTCCTATTTTCCTCCACAGTCACCACCTCCAAATTCCTCGGCCTCTCTCGTGACCATTCAGCCTCCCCATTAGCCCTGAAGCATTTATTATTTAATATAGATATAACTGTTCTACCCCTCTTCCCTTCAACGTTGATGTCTCTATGTCCTTTGTGAACCTGACCCATCCTATTCTCAAAGCCAGCTATGGCTTCACTCACAGAGATCATTCCCAAGAGACGATCCATGATGCCCCCAAGAGATTCCACCATAATAAATCTAGCTGCATCCCTGTAGGGGACGGTGTCTTCTGCATTCTAGTACCATCTTTCTAACCCCCAAGGCCAAATGCACTAAACCACACTCTACTTCGATTAGACACTTTTCTTTAAAATGGTCACTGTCCAGAGAGGACTTTGTGATGTGGAGATGCTGGCATTGGACTGAAGTGGGCACAGTAAGGAATCTCACGACACAAAGTTAAAACCCAACAGGTTTATTTGGTAGCACAAGCTTTCGGAGTGTCACTCCTTCTTCAGGTGAGTCAGAGAGGATTTCACCAGCCCAAGACAGGAACAAGGACTACATAATATGCTGAGCCCTCGAACATGCACACTCAATAATCTGAGCTCATTCCCTGGACATTTGTTAAACACATACTTCAGACAGTCTCTCAGAGTTCCCCTGGTTCTTCCAACCTCTCCCCCCATCCCGCCCCACCCCGCCCGTCCTGTCTGCATCTCACCCTTCTCTTCAAGTCCACTATATCCGCAACTTCCCTATCCCTAATCCTCCATTGAACCCTTTCCTGTTGGTCCTTGCCACCCTCTAATCCCGCTTTCAACTCACCCTTTCTTTCCCTGCTAGGGGGATGGTGCCAGGGAGGGGGGAAGCTGGGAAGGTTACATTTTAACATTTGTGTATTGGGGTGGCCTTTAAAAATGATACCCTCATCTTAAACAAATTAAGTGCTGATGGGCAGGCTCATAGAACTATAGTATCCTACATTGCAGAAGGAGGCCATTTGGCCCATCAAGTCTGCATCGACCACAATACCATCCAGGCTCTATCCCATGCATTTAACTTGTTAGTCCCCCTGCTACTAAAGAGCAATTTAGCATGGTCAGTACACCTAACTCACACATCTTTGGACAGTGGGAGGAAATCCATGGAGATATTTTATTTCTTAATTGGTCGGCGCAACATCGAGGGCCGAAGGGCTTGTTCTGCGCTGTAATGTTCTATGTTCTATATGGGGAGAATGTGCAAACATTACACAGTGAATGAAGCTAGCAATCAAACCCAGGTCCCTGGCATTGTGAGCAACAGTGCTAACCACTGTGCCACCCTCTGAGATCACATCAGAGCCCACCCTGCCAGCATGTTGTCATGGGACCTACTTTTCATGTTTTTTGTGCCATGTTCCTGATGATACAGTGGAGAAAGTCACTGTTGGCACCAACAAATTCAACATTGCTTTTCTCGCCCACTCCCACACTGTAAGAAAGGTTAAAATTCCACCTTATATATGTCCAACGCCTAGTTAAGGAGCTGGAGGGTCAACATTCACAAAAGGTGGAATTCTCCCAACCTGGGACTAAGTCCCCAGGCGAATGTATCCCACTGTGGAGGCCAGTGGGAAAAGATGCCAAATCGTCCAGCCCCAACATCATTAATTACACAATGGGGGAATTTTGCAACATGTTCCGTGAGGGGCAGACCTGATAGTGCATGGTCCACAATTGTATCCAGCTGAACACCATATTGAAAAGACCCCAATGTCACTGACCCATTATTGAGGAAAGAATGTGATCCTCCAGAGAAAGCAGATGGATTTGCAGGAACATTCTGAGGCTGGAAGATGGAATTCCTCCAAGATGTCAAATGTGGAAAATCCAAGATGCCCCCTCCCATGACCCACATGTTCTCGAGTTTTTGGTGGTCTCTAACCCAAATTCCGAAGGCAGCCCCAGGCATTGTTCAAGTGAGACCTGGCATCTGCACACCACATTTTGGATATGTTTTGCAGTGTGTTTTTCCATCGACATTGAGGAGAATCAGATGTGAGAGGGGGAGGGGGTGGACAGGCCTTCATTTATATCATTGGCTGGATGCAGATCAGTTTCACTCTGGCCTCCAGCAGGTTTCACAATCTGTGATGACAAGAACCAGCAGAACATTCCACAGGAAACTGAAAATGGTGTAAAACTGATTTCTCTGCCTCTCACTGAGCTCTCTCCCCATGCCCTCCCCCCCAACCCTATTGAACCCACTAGAAGGGGCATGGGAGAATTCTGCCCAACGTTTGTGAAGGAAGTAAAAGATCAATTAACCAAAAGACAATTGAAGGAATCCCATAAAACTTGTAGCTTGGAGAAAGCTGAAATACTAAAGAGCTTTAAAGTAAATTCTAAAGGACTGTGGCATGTCGATGAGTTGATCCCAGGAAAAGTGAATAAACCTTCAAGATTTTGTATGGTAAAGGACCTCTTGGAAGAAGCAAAAAGTGGAATTGAATCCATGGTATATATCTTTATAAGTTATAATATCGTTAGTAAAGCTAACTTTGTTTAATTCATTTTTGATACACAATAATTTGTTTAAAAATGCAAAATCCTATAGCATAGTTCTGTTGATTAATCATTGAGTGTTTGGACTATATCTTTAAACGTTAATGGTCCTCAGCAGGATCTTACATCTGTTAAACCATGAGCCAGTTCCTTAAGGATAGATATGTTATGTTACTTATTATCTTTTGTCTATTTCTCAGTATAAATAAAGTCACCATTCATTTCAAAGAGATTGCAAGCCAATACTAATTTTTCTTAAGATTTGTTTCTACTCCACATGAAACTTTCATTCCATCTGCAAAAGAATCAAACAAAGCAAACACTAAATACAGATGGGAAATATACAGTAAATGGCAGAGCCCTTAACAGTATTGATAGGCAGAAGGATTTGGGTGTAAAGATGCACAGGTCATTAAAAATGGCAAAGCAGGTGGAGAAGGTAGTCAAGAAGGCATATGGCATGCTTGCCTTCATCAGCCAGGGCACTGAACTTAAAAACTGGCAACTCATGTTGCAGCTTTTGGCCACATTTGGAATATAGTGTTTAATTCTGGTCACCACAATACCAGAAGGACATGGAGGCTTTGGAGAGGGTACAGAAAATACTGACCAGGATGTTGCCTGCTACGGAGAGCATTAGCTATAAGGAGGGTTTGGAGAAACTTGGTTTGTTGTCATTTGGAGGTTGAGCGGCAATCTGCAAGATTATGAGGGCTATGGACAGAGTGGATAGTTCGAAGCTTTTTCCCAGGGTGGAAGAGTCAATTACTAAAGGGCATAGGTTTAAGGTGCAAGAGACAAAGTTTAAAGAAGGTATATGAGCCAAACCTTTTTACATAGAGGGTGGTGATTGCCTGGAACTTGCTGCTGGAGGAGGGAGTGGATGCAGATATGATAAGATCAAAGATGCCTTTAAGGGCATCTGGCCAAATACATGAATGGGATTGGAATAGAGGGATATGGTCTCTATAAGGGTAGGGGCTTTCAGTTCAGATGGGCAACATGGTCAGTGTAACATTGGAGATCCAAAGAACCTGTTCCTGTGCTGTAAATTTTCTTTGTTCTTTGTAAATATTCTTAAGAACGTACTTTACTGTAAAACCCAGAATAAATATTAAATATGAATTAATGGACAAATTACAGTTGAGTATACACTATAAATCTAGGCAATCATCACCCTCTATGTTTAAAATCTTGCCTTGTATATCTCCTTTGAACCTTGCCCTTCGCACCTTAAACCTAGGCCCTTTTGTAATTGACTCTTCCACCTTGGGAAAAAGCTTCTAACTATCCACTCTGTCCAAACACCCCATAATTTTGTAGACTTCTTTCAGATCACCCCTCAATCCCTGTCGTTGCAGTGAGAACAAACCAAGTTTCTCTAAACTCTCCTCATAGCTAATGCACTCCATAGCAAGCAACATCCTATTAAATCTTTTCTGCACTCTCTCCAAAGCTTCCACGTCTTTCTGGTATTGTGGTAACCAGAATTGAACACATATTAAACAGCAGAAAGATCTGACAAATTGGCACGGCAGTGTGCTCAGCTCATAAATAATCTCAACCACAAAGTTCTTTAAAACTCTGTCTCGCTCACTAAAAACTTCAGCTCCCTTTCCTCAAGGATTTAGCCTGATTGCCAGCCAACAGAAGCATACAACCAACCCTGGTTCTGCAGACACATTTGTTACCAAAAATGGTGCATGTCTACAAAACTTTCTCAACTCTGTTTACAACAACCTGGATGGTACAGTTATGCCAATATTATTTTCAAGTAACAGAAACAGCTGTATGTGCACCTATTCTCAGCTTATTTATCTAATGTTTGGCTTTTTCTGCCTGCTTGTACTGGAATCATCCCTTGATAGTTTTATGTGCTTTTATATATTTTCTACCAGTTCCAGCCAACCCTGAGGTTTTGGTTTCAGTCTTAGTTTCCATTGAAATTAAAAGAGTCAAGTTCCTTTCTCAATTTCCCTTTTCAAGTAAGATCTATCTGAAAAGATTCAAGATTTGAAATTATAGTATACATCACAATTGCTTTGTTGACCTCTGATGCTGCTTTTAATGATTATCCACTCATATCCCAAAATCCCTTTTCTCTTCCCATCCAGGTACTTATCCTCTAACGTTTTCTCGCTGTATAAAAACATTGGGCTAGATTTTACTCCAAAAAATGTACATTTGCCTATGGACTTTGTGGGTTTTAGCATGGCACAATGCTTTAGATAACCATCCAAACAGTGTGGCACTGTCTTTAAGACATTGTGTAAACAACTATGTAGCTTCTTAAACCAGTCATGGAAAAAACCCTCCATCATCTTGTATGGCACTATCATCCTGCTAAATGGGATAGACCTCAAACAGATCTAACAATTAAAACCCAAACATCCCATGGCCTTCCCTTCTCTCATTGGAAACTCCTCCAGCTCTGTCACACTTCCAGATTCTGTACTCATTTAATTTGGGCCTCTAATTCTGGCCTCTTGAACTTTCCTAATTTTAATCGCTGCACCATAGGTGATAGTGCCTTTGGTTACCTACAACCACAGGTCTGAAATTCCCTCCCCAAACCTTCCAGTCCTCTTTCCTCTTTTAAGATGCTTTTTACTCCCCCATCTCTGACCAAGTATTTAGCCATCTGTCCTTCATATCATCTTACATGGCTCAGTGCACCATTTTGCTGCTGTAAATTGTCTTGGGATGTTTCATGAAGTTGAGGGTGCTATACACATACAATTTGTTGTTGTTGTAAAGGTTAACGTTTAGCATAATGCAAATGAAGATTTTTTTTTAATAGTATTATCTCAGTTCTACTTTGCCGCAAACAAGCAGAAACAGAAAAGCTTGATTTTTAAAGATGTGGTACATTAATTTATAAATACGGTGTTGGTCTATCCTGGTGGCATTATTTGAGGCAATTGAATGTGGTAATGACACAAATTCCCCAAGAGTACCATATCAACAGCGATATTAAGGTCAGAGCAGCACAAACAGTGAGACTTTTATGAGAAAACAAGGCAATGATTCAAAAATGGTCGAAATGTAACAATTTTCCTTTCCCTTCAGTAATAAGACGTAAAGAACAGGTCACATTCCTTTAAGAAAGTAAAACAGGAGTTTACACTGTAAGTCTGTGGCAAACTCCAAAGACTTTGAGATGATCCAGAACTCGTGAATTACAAATCTTCCAATGTCCATAGAACTCTTAAATCGGCCTCGCAGGTGGAGGATGTGGTCAAGAAGGCGTATGGTGTACTGGCCTTCATTAATCAAGGGATTGAGTTTAGGAGTCGGGAGATAATGCTGCAACTTTATAAGACCCTTATCAGACCCCACTTGGAGTATTGTGCGCAGCTCTGGTCACCTCACTATAGGAAGGATGTGGAAGCTATTGAAAGGGTGCAGAGGAGATTTACAAGGATGTTGCCTGGATTGGGAGGCAGGCCTTATGAAGTTAGGTTGAGGAAGCTGGGACTCTTTTCCCTGGAGAGACGAAGGTTGAGAGGCGACCTGATAGAGGTTTATAAAATGTTGAGAGGAATAGATAGGGTGGATTCTCAGAGGCTATTTCCCCAGGCTGAAATGGTCACTACGAGAGGACACAGATTTAAGATGCAGGGAAGCAAGTACAGAGGAGATGTTAGAGGTAAGTTTTTCATTCAGAGGGTGGTGAGTAAATGGAATCGACTGCCGTCGGTGGTGGTAGAGACGAACTCGCTGGGGTCTTTTAAAAGACTTCTGGATGAGTATATGGGATCTAATGGGATAGGGGGTTATAGATAGGTCTGTGGCTTGGTAGGTATAGATGTGATCGGCGCAACTTGTGGACCGAAGGGCCTGTTTGTGCTGTAGTGTTCTATGTTCTATGTCTGAGTGGAAGGATTTGATTTGATTTATTATTGTCACATGTATTAACACACAGTGAAATGTATTGTTTCTTGCACGCTTTACAAAACGTACCATTCATAGAGAAGGAAATGAGAGAGTGCAGAATGTACGTTACAGTTATAGCTAGGGCATAGAGAAAGATCAACTTAATGCAAGGTAAGTCCATTCAAAAGTCTAACAACAGCAGGGAAAAAGCTGTCCTTGGGGCGGTTGGTATGTGACCTCAAACTTTTGTATCTTGTTTCTGACGGAAGAAGATGGAAGAGAGATGCAAGGGGTCCTTAATTATGCGGGCTGCTTTGCCGAGGCAGCAGAAAGTATAGACAGAGTCAATGGATGGGAGGCTGGTTTGTGCAATGGATTGGGCTACATTCACAATCTTTTGTAGTTCCTGCAGTCCTGGGCGGAGGAGGAACCATATCAAGCTGTGACACAATCAAAAAGAATGCTTTCTATGGTTCATCTGTAAAAAGTTGGTGAGAGTTGTAACTGACGTGCCAAATTTCCTTAGTCCTCTGAGAAGATAGAGGTGTTGGTGGGCTTTCTTAACTATAGTGTTGGTATCGGGGGAAACCAGGACAGGTTGTTAGTGATCTGGACACTTAAAAACTTGAAGGTCTCAACCCTTTCTACTTTATCTCCGTTGATGTAGACAGGGGCATATTCTCCTATATGCTTCCTAAGTCAATGACAAACTCTTTCATTTTTTTGATACTGAGGGACAGATTATTGTTGCCACGCCAGTTTCTGTATCTCATTCCTGTACTCTGTCTCATCGTTGTTTGAGATCTGACCTGCTACAGTGGTGTTGTTAGCAAACTTGAAAGTTTATTTGGAACAGCCTTATGGGACACCAGTGTTGAGGATGAGTGTGGAAGAGATGTTGTTGCCTGTCCTTACTGATTGTGTTCTTGGGAAGTTCAGAATCTAGTCACAGGGGGAGGTGCCGAGGCCCAGGCCATGGAGTTTGGAGATGAGTTTCATGGGACTAATGGTGTTGAAGGCTGAGCTGTAGTCAATAAATATGAGTCTCACATAGGTGTCCTTGTTATCTAGGTGTCCCAGCATTGAGTGCAGGACCAGGGAGATGGCATCTGCTGTGGATCTGTTGAGGCAGTAGGCAAACTATAGTGAATTCAGGGAGTCCGGGAGACTGGAATTGATTCGTGCCACAACTAACTTTTCAAAGTACTTCGTAATGATGGATGTCAGAGCCACCAGCCAACAGTCATTAAGGCACATTGCTTGGTTTTCCTTAGGTACCGGGATAATGGTCATCTTTTTGAAGCAGATAGGGACCTCTGATTGTATAGAGAGAGATTAAAGATAGCTCTGAATACTCTCACTAGCTGTTCTGCGCAGGATTCGAGTGCTCGTCCAGGTACCTTATCTGGGTCAGTCGCTTATTGTGGACTGACCTTTGGGAAAGTTGCTCTGGCATCTGCAATAGTCATGGAAAAAACCCTCCACCATTTTGTACGGCACTATCATCGTACTAAATGGGATAGACCTTAAACAGATCTAACAACTAAAACCCAGACATCCCATGGCCTTCCCCTCTCTCATTGAAAACTCCTCCAGCTCTGTCACCCTTCCAGATTCTGTACTCATTTAATGTGGCCCTCTAATTCTGGCCTCTTGAATTTTCCTAATTTTAATCGCTGCACCATAGGTGACAGGTTCATCCAGGGCTTCCAGGGTGGAGAGTACTGAAGATATTGATGGCGTACCACCATGTCGTTCAGACCAAAAGGGCTCAGGATCAATTTCTGGTTAGGATTCTCTATCAAATCAGCGATCACGGTCTTCGACTTTCCGACTGCATCATATCTGGCACAGAATGTGATAGAGTGGAGTGAACCAGAAAATCACCGGTGAGTGGTTTAATGCATTCTGCACCAGTGCCAAACCTGGTCAGTATGTTTCCACCCATCGCTCATGGCTGTCATTTGGTTCCAGTAAGGGCAGCAAGCAGATCAGCAGATGTAAATATGCACAAGGAAATTTTCTCAGAGAAATTCAAATTTTTCCAGTGAAGTAAACGGCGGTAGTTATGGCACGCTGCGCAACACAGAGGTCATAATGTCATTCTCGCTAGTGGGGGAGTGGGGGGAGGGGGTTTGGTGGTTTGCGGCAATCTCAGCTCGCTGGAAAGCTGGCTGCTGAGCACGCTCCTTGCTGTCACTCTCCCTCCATATGAATTCCCAACACCTCCCTCCCTCACCACCATGGACATCACCCCCAACACTCCCAATCCCTGATCATTACTCACCCCCACAATTGCTGTCGCCCCCCCCCCCCAATTGCCACCCTCTCCAATCATCGTCCCTCCAATCAACCTCCAATGCAGAGTTACCCCATTCTCTCTCCTCTTATGGATCTCTTCTGCCATCAGGCTCCTCCCCATCAGAACCCACTACTTCTGCCACCATCAGGCCATGCCCCCTCTAATCCCACCCATGTCAGACCCCTCCTCCTTTGGCCCTATCTCTGTCAGGCTCTGCCCCCTTGGCACTGCCAGGCTGGATCAGCCCCATGGGCACAAACTAGCTAAGCCCCTAACCACCTGGATACTTCAGTGGCCTCTGTTCCTCATAATGAGATGATGTGGAGATGTTGGCATTGGACTGGGGTAAACACAGTAAGAAGTCTCACAACACCAGGTTAAAGTCCAACAAGTTGAGTTAGTAGCAAAAGTCACTAGCTTTCTAAGAACACTCGCTGCTCCTTCTCACCTGACAAAGGAGCAACGAACACTCCAAAATCTAGTGGTTTTTGCTATCGAATATACCTGTTGGACTTTAACCTGTAGTTATAAGACTTCCCGGATCAGACCATCCCGTCTGGTTTCCACTGGTGGAGACCAGCTGTGATTCTCGCCGGACTGAAGCTTGGCCAGTGTAGGAGTTAAGGAGTTAATTGACCTTGGACAATGTCATCCAGAACTCACTCAGGGCATGTAAAGTATTTTGGCATGAAGCTAATTTCTCTGGTAAGATTGGGTGAGGTGAGAAAACAGGCGCAAACCTGATTTTTCACCTCTCACTCAATCTTACCACCTCACCGTGCTAAATGACAATCGGGACAAGATAGAAGCAACCCCCCTCCTCCCATTGCCACAATGACATTAGGACCTCTGCACAGAATGCCGTAAATTACCATCATCTACCTCACTGGAGAAATTGGCCTTAGTCCTATTTTTGCAAAAGTTCCACACAGTGTTCCAATTTGCCTCAGTACCCCTCAACTAGAGAAGAGGAAACAATTAAACAAAGGTCATGCCTTTGAGGACCTTTCAGTTACCTGTATTGGAAAAGTATACACAAGATTATGAGGGGCATAGACAGAGTAAACAGGGTTAAGCTTTTTCCTAGGATGGATCCAATAGCACGAGGGGTCACGGGCTTAGGGTGAGGGGGGTTAAGGTATAATTTGGATGCTAGAGGGAGTTTTTTCACACAGAGGGTGGTGGAGGTATAGAA
Organism: Sphyrna mokarran; assembly: GCA_024679065.1. Lineage (NCBI taxonomy): Eukaryota > Metazoa > Chordata > Chondrichthyes > Carcharhiniformes > Carcharhinidae > Sphyrna > Sphyrna mokarran. The sequence goes on along the minus strand of JAGIQG010000012.1, from coordinate 35,994,980 downwards.
TGTGCTGCCAAGTAAAGTGGTGGAGGCAGGTACTCTGGAGTTATTTAAGAGATACTTAGATGGGCACATGAACAGAATGGGAATGGAGGGGTATAGAAAACTGATTTAAAATAGGGATCATGAGCCTTGGGAGTCCCTGGGAAGTGTGTAAATAGATGATGATATTGATGTACTTGTTTTTATCCTACAGGTGCTTTGGTCCACCTTGTTGTCTAACGAGGGGCATACACGCGATGGGTCGTGAGAGGGCTGCTCTTGGATTTTTTTCGAGAGTATCCTAGTGTTTCACATCGTTAGTGTACGCTTGACCTGGACCATTTGATGGGCAACACGACAGCTCAGTGACTATCGCTGTGCTGTGCAGATACATGGATTTGGGCCTGTGTCTGTGGGAGTTTGCGCATTCTCCCCGTGCTTGCGTGGGTTTTCTCCGGGAGCTCCGGTTTCCTCCCACATCCCAAAGATGTGCTCTTAGGCTAATTGGCAAAACAAATTCTCCCTAAATTGTCTCAAATTTGGTTTTTAATCCATAGATCTATAAACATGGACAGGGATCGCGGGTAGAGGTGGGAACATTGGGATGGCGGCATGGGCTCGTTGGGCCGAAGGGCCTGTTTCCCATGTTGTTTTGTTCTTTGTTCTTTATATCGGGGCATACGGTGTCACAGTGGTTAACACTGCTGTCTTACAATGCCAGGAACCAGAGTTCAATTCTAGTCTTGGGTGACTGATTATCTGTGCGTAGTCTGCACATTCTCCCCACATCTGCATGGGTTTTCTCTGGGTGCTCCAGTTCTCTCCTACAGTCCAAAGATGTGCGGGTTAGATGGATTGGTGGGGTAAGTGCATGTGATTAAGGGGATACGGTGCGGTGTGGGCCCAGATATTCTGTCGGAGTGTCAGCGCAGACTCAATGGGCTGAATGTCCTCCTGCACTGTAGAAGTTTATGAGTCAATGACTGTTGAGGCGTCAGATGGTAAAAAGGTTTGGATGTGATGCACTTTGTACTGTAGAATTTGTCCAAAATTACACAAAGAAAGATGGAAAATAGGAGCAGGAGGAGGCCATTAGGCCCTTCAAATTTGTTCTGCCATTAATTTGCTATTCATACACGAACAGAAAAAACTGAAAGAACATTGGTGATGGGGATTTGATTGTTAGGGGAATGTACGGGCACTTCTGCAGTTCTAGATGTGAATTCGGGAGAGTGTGCTGCCTTCTCTGGTGCTGGGGTGAGGGATTCACTGAGCAACTGCAGAATGCGCTGAGGGAGAAGGATGAACAACTGATAGTCATCATCCACATCAATACCAACAACAGATAGAAACAGGGATATGAACCTTCAGTCTGAAAATCAGGAACTAGCTCAGAAAGTATCAAGTAGGACCTCAGAAGTAGTAATACCGGTACCATGCACAAGTGACTTTAAACTAGGAGGATAAAACAGTGAATGCATGGCTGGAGAAATGGTGCAGGAGGGAGAGCTTCAGATTCCTGAAATATGAGGAAAGCTCTGTGGGAGATGGAACCTGTACAAATTAAGGTAAGTAAGATTGGCAAACTAGGCTCTGATAGCCATGTGAAAATATTTGTGGTTCTAATGGAGACCTGACTTAAAGGGCAGGGCTGGGTAATAAATATTTCAGGATGCAAAGGCCTGAACTTTCACTTCAAAGTTGAGAGCTCAGAGTTGGGACAATTCCCAGCTCTGTAACCCCAACCCAAAAAAAGTGCCTTGGAAGATCTGATTTTTTTTCCAGGCTGGGTGAAGGCAGAAAATGAAAAGGGAATCATGGCTACTGCCGTGACTGGAAATAGTCTGAAGGTTGCCAGGTGTGGAAGTGGATTAGGTGAAAGGCTGATCTTTGTGCTCTGGTGCTTTGTCAAAACTACAAAGGAAAAGAATAAAGCAAAAAGTAACCCTCCCACCCTCACCCTTCACATTCTTTTATCCTCCTACATCCTTCCCATTTCCCCAACCAATACCATTTCATGCTTACCATCCAGCTTTCATGGACGTTCATATCCTCCATGCCAACATACATCGCACCCACCATGCTTTGCTTCACACCTTGCATGCCATCTCACCCAATATCCATCATGGGCAAACCTCAAAACTCACAATGAGGTTAAATAAAGTTCCTGAGTGTCTATTTGTTAATTCACTATTTGTATTTGTATTAATTGTCCAACTTCAAAGAATTTATAACCACTGAAGCTGTCAATCAAACCATAAATTGGCAGGCATCCCACTATGATAATGATAGGTTATGAATTCAGTCATGCAGCACTAATCGCATAATGGCAATCCTCAGGCTTATATTAATAAACAGATAGGATATTTTGGCCATTCCCACTGGCAGGACTCCATGACACATGTTTCCACATGGCAGAGAGTGTAAATAACTGGAAACCCCACTGACAGCACGGCAACTGGAAGATTCCATCACCAGCCAATGGGAAGTTATTTCCACTGGCACAAAACATGCCATGAAGCAACAGAAAATCTTGCCCTTGAAAAAAGGCAAGCATGATTTTTAAACACTGCAAACAGCTTTTATTCCCCAGGAATAAAAGTAGAAGATTTAAATCCCCAGTGAACAGTTCTCCTTACATGTCCAGGAACTTGACAGTTCCAAATAGTTTATGTACTTCATTACACACATGCATGTCTACTTTTAACAATCCCAAAGGGAAGTTGAGTTGTCTGAAACAGCACTTCACCTCTCCCAACAGGCCCAACTTACCTCTCCCAAAGAGTGCCTAAGCTCTCCCAAACATATCCCTGGACTATATTGAAAAGCACTCTGCTAAGTGTAGACTTTCTCCCAAAAATTTGCATTTTGGACCTCCTTCTCGCAACAATCAGATCTCATTGAAGTAGCTGCACTTGAACTGGGTAGTTCCCTCTGTGAACCATGGATATGCTATTTAGAAGCAGACACCATCCACCCCCACCACGCATGAAAATGGTTGTGTCCAGGTATGGCTTTTGGATTTGTGCCTCCCTGACTGTGTGAAAATTCAGGCCACGTTGTTCAAGAAAGATAAGAAAGAAAGTAAAGGGGGATGGGGGACAGTTCTGATTAAGGAGAGTATTGCAGTGCTTATGAAGAAGGATATCCTGCAGGGATCAAGGACAAAATCTATTTGGCTAGAGCCAAGAAGAAACAAAGGTAACACTCCATTGATTGGTGTAGTCGACTGGTCACCAAGTAGTGAGGAAGATGGAGAGGAACACGTTTGCAGAGGAATGAAAAACTATAGAGTAATTATAATGGAGGACATTGATAATGAATGTAGTAATAGGGATAATAATTATGTAAATGGCAGAAATGAGAAAGAGATCCAAACGTGCGTTCAAGAGAATTTTCCACATCACTATGTTTTGAATCCAGCAAGAGGAGGAAACAGTACAAGACCTGGTTCTTGGGAAAAAAGTTGATTAAGTATGAGAAGGGGAATATGTAAAGGACAGTGATCATTGTATTGTAAACTTTAGTTTGGCTATGGAAGAGGACAAAGAACAATCCAGAGCAAAAACAATTAATTGGGAAAGGATCAATTTCAATAGGGTGAGAACAAATCTGACCAAGATAAACTGGAATCAAAGATTGGCAGCCAAAACTGTAACTGATTAATGGGCTATCTTTAAAGAAAGGTATAGTCAAGGTACATTGCTATGAGGGAGAAAGTTAGGACAAATGAATCCAGAGCTTCCTGGATGAGAAAAGAGATAAAATGTTGACTATGCTCCCATCTAAATTATCAATATTATTAAAAACAAATGTCTGGGGATACATCTTTTGATGCTTCTCTAATCGGATTAACATTCACTGATCCTAATTACTTAGTCAACTCTGTCCATACAATTAGTTATATTTCCTCTTATACCACAAACCTGATTATAACAAAATTCCTGCCTATCTACCTGCAGCAAATCTGCCACAGTCCCTTCTCTCATATCCAGACAGAGCACCGTGAGACTATTCTATGCTGAGGGTTTAAATTGTCCACAAAGTTGCGCAGCATAAAGTTGTGATCAAGAATGAGAATCCTAGCTTGCTTTTCTTTCACTCACTGGCCTATGATCAGCTAATGCACAGATCAAAGCTGCTGCAACTGGATTTTTCAACACTATACAAACAAAACCATTAATCAAGCCTAAATCAACTTTTGGTGACAATTTATCAAGTTGCAAATGATTGAAGATCCTGTGCTGAAAAAAATATAGTCATTTAAATAGTATGTGTAGTAACAGCACTGGGAGATACACAAGTCAGCATACTGATAAGTAAATTATTACAAGAGATTGGAGCCTGATTAACAAATGCAAATTGTTGCTTAAATTTGATTGTTCGCCATTCATTCAAGTGAAACATTTTTCATGATCCTGTCTCATTAATGTGCAGTTTCTTCACAGTAACAAAGATCATTGCATCTTTGCTGTTATATGTTGCAGAATTAGAAAGATAAATAAAGATTATCCCAATTTTCAAATTTGCTGATGATACCACTATAGAGGGTCGGGTCTCAAACAATGATGAGACAGAGTACAGGAATGAGACTGAGAATCTGGTGAACTGGTGCAATGGCAATAATCTTTCTCTTAATGTCAACAAAATGAAGGAGATTGTCATTGACTTTTGGAAGTGTAGTGGAGAACATGCCCCTGTCTACATCAACGACGATGAAATAGCTGAAAGCTTCAAGTTTTTAGATTCCAGATCACCAACAACCTACCCTCGTTCCCCCATGCTGAAACTATAGTTAAGAAAGCCCACTAACTCCTTTACTTTCTTATGAGGCTGAGGAAATTGTCTGCTACAACTCTCACCAGCTTTTACAAATGCAGCATACAAAGCTTTCTTTCTGGTTGTATCACAGCTTGGTATTGTTCCAACTCTGCCCAAGACTGCAAGATCATGAATGTTGTCCAATCCATCATGTAAACCACCTCCTGTCCATTCACTCTATCCACACTTTCCGCCACCTCAGCAATGCAGCCAGCATAACTAAGGACCTCATGCACCCCAGACGTACTTTCTTCCACCTTCTTACATCGGGAAAAAGATACAAACACTGAAGTCATGTCCCAACTGACTCAAGAACAGCTTCTTCCTTGCTGCCTTCAGACTCTTGAATGGACCTACTTTGCCTTACATTGATCTTTCTCTACATCCTAGCTATGACTATAACATTACATTCTGCACTCATTTCCTTCTCTATGAGCGGTATTCTTTGTCTGCATAGCACGCAAGAAACAATAGTTTTCACTGCATACAAATAGGTGACAATAAAAAATCAAATCAAATCAAGATTATTCATGATATATTCAGCAGCAATATAGTAATATTTGCTGTTACAGTATTGCTTTTCAGTGAGTTGCCATTTAATGAAGCTTTTCAGTCTTTTGGCTAAGATTAAGGATGGGATCAAGCATGAGATCAGGGCAATGTCTGTTTTCGTCCTTTTGGATCTTATTTGGTCTTTAGTGGGGTCCATGAATTGGATTCAATTTGAATGGTTTTTTTGGAGCAAGTGGATTTGCTCTGTCCACTCCACACATTGGCTTTGTAAGTCTGAGAAAAGAACAAAATTTATAAAAATGAATATTGAAATACAACATTTAATTCCCATGAAATATCTTTGTTTATAAATCATTGTTTTTCCAAGGTTAATCCATTGGGCACAGATTCAAATCTTACCATAACAGCTGACGGCTTTAAACTCAATTAATAAATCTGTAATGTGAAACTAGTAAAAAGTCTCACAACACCAGGTTAAAGTCCAACAGCTTTATTTGACAGCAAAATTTTGTTACCAAACAAACCTGTTGCACTTTAACTTGGTGTAAGACTTCTTACTGTGTTTACCACAGTCCAATGTCAGCATCTCCACATCACACAAAACTAGTCTCAGTAAGGGTGACCATGAAAGTAGCACTAATTGTCATCAAAACCCATCTGGTTCATGGTTATTCTTTAGGGAAGGATATTTGCCATCATACGCATGATCCTAGACCCATAATAATGTGACTGACTTTTAACTGCCCTCTGACATGACCTAGCAAGTCACTCAGCTCAAGGGCAATTAGGGACGGACATTAAATGTTGAAAAATCAGATGGGAATTTATGTGTCTGTCTGGATCCCAGGAATCTAAAGCAGGCATTACAAAGAGAGCATTATCAATTGCTCTCAGTAGAAGAGATCATATGTCAGCTAGCTGGTGTCAAATACAGTTCCGTCTTGGATGTGAGTTCAGGCTTCTGGCAGGTCAGGCAGGATGAATGCAGCTCCTATCTCTTGTCCCTTCAACACACCATTTGGGCACCACAAGTTTTTACATTTACCTTGAGTATTAATCCGGCTTCTGAGGTGATGCACAATTGTTTGAAGGGTTGGATTGCACAGAATCATATACCAACAATATGCCCATCTCGCTAACCACACAAGCAGATCACAACTATAGACTGAGGCATGTAGTGGCAAGAGCGAGAGAAAAGAACTTCAAGCTGAAGAAGGAAAAGTGCTAAATAGGCCTTCATGAAATCAAGTACTTGGGACATGTATCAACAGGCGAGGGACTGAAACGAAGCTAGAGTAAAATTGAAGCAGTGGTGAGCACGCCACCCCCACAATGGAAGAAAGACTTGGAGATGTTTTAGACATGTGACCTACCTTGGGAAATTCACTCTGCACATGTCAGACCTGACAGCACCTCTTAGAGAACTTTGACAAAATGATGCAAAATGGCATCAGGAACAAAGTCACCAAGAAGCTTTGACAGTCTTAGAAGAACACTGAGCCAGGCATTAGTGTTAAAGTACTGCAAAGTCAGTCAATGAGTGGCCTGGGAGCTGTCCTCTCGCAAAATGAAGCACCAGGGTGTACGCTTCAAAGGCATGGACTGAAAAACAACAGCATTATGCCCAAATAGAAAAGGAAATGTGAGCAATTATGTTTAGTCTAGAATGCTTTTCACCAGTTTGTCTATGGACTAAAATCTGATCATAAGCCTTTCGTATCTTAAAACACCCGTGAACTGTGCATCACCAAAAATCCAAAGGTTAACACTGCATCTGCTAAAGTACCAGGTCAGAGTTAAATACAAACTGGAAAACCTGCAATGGATTCTTAATGCAAATAGCTGAGGGAAAGCATTGTTTAAAAGAAGATTTGAAAGTGTTTTTTTGAAGGCAGAATTTAAAATCACTCGTGTTGAAGCCGGACTTCAGTCAGACAAGATGGCTCTCTGTGTGAGAATCTTCTGGAGGGATTTTGAGAGAAAATCTGCAGAAATTCAATCAGCTTCAGAGAGGAGTGTGTCTGATCACAGCCAGCCTAGATATTTAAAGGGATTGTATGCTACTGCGACCTTTATAGCCCAAGATATACTTTGTAAGCAGTGCTAATCTTAAAATCTGAGTGTATTTGTGAAGATAAGAACATAATAAACATAAGAACGTAAGAACTAAGAATAGGAGTAGGCCATCCAGTTCCTCAAGCCTGCTCTGCCATTCAATAAGATCATTGGTGATCTTTTTGTGGACTCAGCTCCACTTACCCGCCCAATCACACTTAATTCCTTTACTGTTCAAAAATTTATCTATCCTTTCCTTAAAAACATTCAATGAGGGAATTCCACAGATTCACAACCCTTTGTGAGAAGAAATTCTTCCTCAATTCAGTCCTAAATCTGCTTCCCCTTATTTTGAGACTATGCCCCCAAGTTTCACCCACCAGTGAAAACAACTTCCCTACTTCTATCTTATCTATTCCCTTTATAATCTTATGTTTCTATAAGATCTCCCCTCATTCTTCTGAATTCCAATGAGTATAGCCCTAGTCTATCCAGTCACTCCTCATAAGCCAACCCTCTCAACTCCAGAATCAAGCCAATGAATCTTCTCTGCACTCCCTCCAGTGCCATATATCCTTTCTCAAGGAAGGAGATCAAAACTGTACACAGTACTCCAGGTGTGGCCTCACCAGCACCTTATGCAACTGCAACATAATCTCACTGTTTTTAAACTCCATCCCTCCAGCAATGAAGGACAAAATTCCATTTACCTTCTTAATTACCTGCTGCACCTGCACACCAACTACTTGAAATTCCTGCACAAGGACACCCAGATCCCTCTGCACAGCAACATGCTGCAATTTTTACCATGTAAATAATTTTTTTCGCAATTAATCCTACCAAAATGGATGACCTCACATTTATGCCCTCATCCACTCACTTAAACTATCTATATCCCTTTGCAGACTTTAAGCGTCCTGTGCACATTTTGCTCTTCCACCCATCTTAGTGTTACCTGCTAATTTTGGCACTCTACATGTGGTCCCCAACTCCAAATCATCTATGTAAATCGAAAGCAATTGAAGTCCCAATACATCAGTAGCAATAAAGGAATACTGTTTCAAACCTTTTATGTTTAGTAGATGTTGTCACTCGTTAAAACTGACTGGCAGGCCTGTGATTCTGTTTCTCCATGTTTTTGAAGAAAAAGGGAAAAGTTACAATCATTTGAGCCAGCATTCCCTTCCAGAAGCTTCCTTCCAGTAGTAACATCAACTGATCTTAAAAAAAGTGCACACGTGAAAGTCACTTCGGCGTAGAAACATGCAATTCATCCAGCCACTGTGCTGGGAGATTTGAGCAGAGGCCATTTCACAGGCTCCCCACAGGGCACCACAGTCTCCGCACTTCTCCAGCATTCGGATTTGCGGCACTGTCGTGCGGAACTGAATAAATTATGTAAATGTGTATCTCCAAATATTACAAATCCCATGAGTGGACCAGGACTGAAATCACCCACGCCCACTAGAGTCTCCCCTTCCCCCACCACCCTGCTAGGAGTGTTTCACTTCCTCTTTCAGGGAGCTACGCCCAACCCTGCCGGAGTGAAGGGAGAGCCATCATGGGCCCCAGAGGTTTGGGCACCAGGGTTACCCCCTGGGGAACTGTTGCCTTGGTAGTCCCAGCCTGGATCCACGGCTCTGCCCAAGGGGCAAAGTGCTAATGCCCAGTGGCATCTTGGCACAGCTCTTCGAGCATCGGGCAGTGCCAACAAGGCTGGGCCTAATGGGGAGGCAGGGCCCTTTGAGCGGCTGGACCTGCGGAGGGGACTGGTGGGGATGTGGGGAACTGCTGCCACTCTGCATTTAGGTTGAGTGGCAGAGGAGGGAAGTCAGCAATTCAGGGCTAGCCATCGGGATGCGGGGTGATGAGGGAGGGGTGGGGGAGTGGGGAGGTTAGCCTGTTGGGAGGGGTCAAGGAGGCACTACAGGGGGAGGAGGCTGCTGGTGGGGAGGGTGGGGGTGGGGAGGCAGAGATGGGGGCTGCAGAGAGGGGAAGAGATCCAGGCGGGCCTGTGTGGAGGATGGGGTTCAAGGCTGGCCCAGACATGCCAGACATGGACAGGGAACCAGCAATTAGGCCATGGGAGGTCACACAGCCAATGATGGGCGTTTCAATGGGCTGGCCAGTGATCAGGAGATCGGCAGTACGGGCTACTGTACATGCACTGATCTCACATTGACAGATTGGCATATGCACAGAGGCTGGCTCAGCGCTGTACCTGTGGCCTCTCCAGCGTGAATAGGCCCCAACCACTGATTTTAAGAGTTGTTAATGCTCGTGTGTACTGCAGTGCACAGAGTATGGAAGATTCATTTTGAAACTCCCAATAAAAAAGTGTGATTTACTCCAGTTTTTGCGCAAATTCAACACATAGAATTTTTTTGGGAGAACCACCGCCATAGCTTATTGGCCTGGAATGGGGAGCACAAATCAGAGAAATGGTGAATGTATGTGCAGTGTGCTAGGAGTGCAGCAAATCACAACAAAAAGAACCACTTCAGCCGTACAATATTCCCAAGAGACCTTGGCAAGAAATGAGAGTGGACTTGTTCACATTTTACAACACCCAGTATCTATTAGCAGTAAATTATTACAAAAAATGTTTGAGTCAGCATGCTGCTGAGAAAGGATAGCAAAAGCATCACTGGAATAAATCATTTCGTATCGGTTTTTAGCTCACTATCTGAAGTGCTCGCCTCAGATAGTACTCCACAATTCTCAGGCACTGAGCTTTGCAAGTTTGCGCAGTTCTGAGAGTTTTGTCACACTATGTCAAGTCCCAAATATGTACAACCAGGGTTCATGGAGCACATCATTCAAATATTATTCTGTGCTTGGTTGAAGTCATTAGGTTACATTGAAGCTATTTTTAAAAGCAGCATCTCACCCCTTTGGCTACAATGCAAATGAGATCAAGCCTTAGAGGAGGAGCTCTGCCTGCTCCAATCAGCTTGGATCATGTAGATCAAACCCAAGACAGGAGGTGAGAGCCCTGATTGTCAGCTTGGATCAGGAATGTCTCAACTTATTGAGACTCTGAATTGGACTTGATTGGATTGAATTGGAATAAAAACAAAAAAAGAAGCAAAAAAGCAGAGATCCCTACCTGGACCTGCTGGATTTCAGAAATGCTCCATTTGAGGGCATTCAAACATCTCCAACACAGCTCCTGATGTAGAGGTAACTAAGAACTAAGCTTCCAACTTCGTCCCCAACTGTTATTTCCATACTCAATGAGTTACAAAGTGCAGAGCTGCTCAAACAGAGACACCAGGAGATTTCAGCACACTTTTCAAGAACAGGTCAGTGTTCTTTAAGTTGTTATAATTCTAGCATGCCATTGCCTTCTGATGTTTATTGAAAGATATGGCTCATAATTGCCAATAACTGTGTTGTCCATGACCCCAGCACATTAGAACATGGCCAAAATATTACTATAGTCAATTAGCTTGTCAATGAAGTTTTAACAATAGCGAGTAAGCTGCTTGACTATCATATTGTGGTGCACCGGCATGTTGACTTTGTATGTGCGATTGTTATGATGGCCACAGAGGAATCATTAATAGATCTACCCACGGGTGTCATGAGGAACAATCTGCCTTATTTAGAGAGTGGAGTCTCGTCCTGTGGGAAGCAGGGAGCCGGGCTTTTTAATCCTCTTACCCTACCTAGATTGTTGCTGTCAGTCCCGAAGCAAAGACAACCTGACTGAAAGCCGCAGGTGTGGCTCTTTCTTTGATGCACAATAAAGGGTGTTGATGTTGGGAAACCCATGCAGACATGGGGAAATGTGCAATCTCTACACAGACAGTGCCTAAGCCAAGTCCTTGGTACTGTGAGACGGCAGTGCTAACCACTAGTCATTAAATTGAGGCCTCCTGCAGTCAACTTAAAGCCTGCTAATTTTGGAAATCTTGCATCATGTTACATCAACCTCTCCAGAGGACAACCAATGGTTTTCCAAACTCAATCACAAGTTGTTGTGGAATAAGTGTTGGGTCTGGAGCCATTTATATGGAGCTCCCCAGTGCTTGCAGTAGTTAAGTTGTTGCCCAGCAGGGGAATCAGAGGGAAGACACTGCAGGAATGGCACGAATCTCTTTGGCATAAAAGGGAGTATTAATGAGCACCATTGGCAGGAAACACTCCATTTCTTGCGCTGCCATTTTTTTTGCCCCCAAAAAAGTGTGCTTTACTCCAGTTTTTGCCCAAAGAATAATGGAACCAAGGTGAGTAGGTGGAGTTAGATACAGATAGTTACGATCTAACTGAACGGTGAAACAAGCTTGAACTTGTTCCTTCCTTCTTTTATCCCCAAAATGCACTAAAATGTTTTGTTCCCAGGGAAAATATGCTAATACATCCCAAAATGGCACTTTAAAGCATGTTCAACTTTAATCATTTCACCCTTTAGATGCATGTTCTCGGTGTTAATCTTCTAATATCTTCACTTGGTAATCACCAAGTGAAGTAGCTGAAGAATTATTTATCAACAGGAATCACTACATATAGAGTGAATATTGCTGCCTTTTATCCTGACTGGGAAGATCCACATGCTTTAGCCTGATTGGCTGAACAGGGTCATATGAGCATCTGAAACCTCAGCCCCCTAAAAGGGCTCACTCCTATAAATATTTTTCACCTTGTTGAACATCAAAGAAATCACTAAAATGACTAAACTATTGTTCAAGAAAGTGAATCAACAATGTCAAGAGAATGTCAAAATACTTTTGGAGAGTTGACGTAACATTATTTCAAGATTAACAGGGTTTAAGTTGACTGCAAGAGGCCTCAATGGCATCAATTTAGTGATTAGGGTAAAAATTGTCTGTAACAGTACTTTGTGAGACTAAAGATGGAACTATACCATGAAATAAATGTGTTCAGCAGGAGAGTGAACAGTTGCCAAAATAGGAGCTCAGGATTTTTGGCCCCTGCTTCATAGTATTATTTAATAACTTCAAGATTTGTTCCAACTGCGATTTCAATCAGAGAATTGAGCCAGACTATCTGACAACTTCCTCATCAGACCAAACCTGTCAGCAGCTAAACCAGTGCCAGGAACATTCTGAGTTTTCCTTGTGGGCCCATCTCTAGAATTTGCCTGACTGCCAGGACAATTCCTCTGGGATTCCAGCAGTGCCCTCCTACTGGCCAAATTCTCACTCTCAACAAAAGTCCAACCTTGTGGACCAAGTGTGTGGAAAGCATCTTCCGGTTGCAGAAGGTGGATTTACCTGAATGCTTTTAACTGTATTAATATATTAATTATGATTGTTCTCTTAATAAATGTATGTCTTTATGTCAACTCCTCATGTCTTCTGAATTTTTCATTCCTCATTTATCTTGGCCAGTATCCTTTGGATAAATGCTGTGTCAGCATTGATGGGGATAACAGTGTGTGAATTTGAGAGTTGGTTGTCTAATGGAATGAAATGTATTGAGGGGTTGTTGTGGAGGCATGGTGCCACAAGTTTTCTGATGGAACTCTCAGATGGTTGCAGGCACATATGTTTAAGTGAAGCATCTCTGGATAGTTCTGTTGCAAGTTTTCTGGCAACCAAGTGGGCAACCACAGGCATCGTGGCATTGAAGGCTTCAGCTTCTCGCCCTCAGACAAAGGTACTGGGCACTCTCCACCTTCCTCTTGTTCCAGCTTCACTCATCTCCACAGAATCATGAAGATCACAGTTGATGATCTGCGATGTGTTCTGAGACATATTGAAGAGAATTTCCAGATCTGTCCAGGCACCTGCACCACATCTTGAAGAAACCAATCACTTACACTGTTATTGTCTTTGAGGTGAACTGTGTACAGTTCCTGTACCGTGACTTTTCACTGGCATCTGTGTGGCATCCTTTAGAAACAGTGAGTGATAGAATTCTTCATTAGGATGCTAGGGTCTGATCTGAAATTTTGCTCCAAAATCTAAACAAAGGAAACCACAGAGGTTTGTGGTGTGAGTTGGCTAAAATAGATTGGGGAACTTCATTAAATATATATCAACAATTTGAATAAGGGAAGCAAAAATCATATTTCTATATTTTACTGATGACACAAAACTTGATGGGAATGTGAGTAGTGAGGAAGATGTTAAGAGACTTTAGAAAAGTTGAGTGAGTGGACAAATACAATGCAGAAGGAGTATAATGTGGATAAATGTGAAGTTATCTACTTCGGATGGAGAAAGAGAATAGCAAAGCATTATTTAAATGGTGATAGTTTGGAAAATGTTAATGTACAAAGCGACTTGGGTGTCTTGTGTACCTGTCTCCGAAAGCAAGCATGCAGGTACAGCAAGCAGTTGGGAAGATAAATGATATGTTGGCCTTTATTGAAAGAGAATCTGTGTGCAGGAGCAAGAATGTCTCACTGTAGTTTTTCAGAGTACTCAGTAGTACTGGGTGCCATTTTGGAGTCCTTATCTAAGAAACGATATATTTGGCATATATATAAGGAGAGATTAGGTTCACAAGGCCTCGAAATAAAACATCCCAAGGCCTTGTTCACTGTGGCTGGGGATTTCAAACATTTCAAGCTCAAGAGTGTATTACCAATTTACCACTAACATGTCTCCTGTTCCACCAGAGAACCAAACATCCTAGACCACTGCTACACAAATATCAAACATGCCTACCGCTCTATCGCCTGCCCACACTTTGGCAAATCAGGCCATAAGGCTACACTCCTGCTACCAGCCCACAAGCAAAAACTGAAGCAGGAGAATCCATCAAAGAAAATCATGCGATTTTGGTCTGAGAATCAGATGATCTCCTATGCGTTGATTGGAGTTAGTGGACTGATCAATACTTAGAAACTCTGTAAACAGCCTGAACGAGTACGCCACTACAATAACTGACTTCATTAGTAAGTGTGTAGAAGACTGTGTGCCAAAGAAGCAAATCCGTGTGTTCCCCAACCAGAAACCATGGATGAACAGGGATATCCATTGCTTGTTGAAGTCCAGGTCTTGAGACGTTCAAGTCAGGCGACACTGATCTATACAAGAAAGCCAGATATGATCAAAGGAAGTCCATTAAAGATGCCAAAAGACAATATCAGACCAAGCTAGAGTCCCAGACTAACCTCACCAACTTCTGCCAACTATGACAAGGTCTGTAAGACATGACAGGCTACAAGATGAAGGCACGTAAAATCGCCAACTCCAATGCACCCCTCCCTGATGAGCTGAATGCATTCGATGACCGTTTTGAGCAAGCAGTCAGCGAGAGCATGCCCTCCACCCTGTATCTGGGGTCACCATTGCTGATGTCAGAGCAGCTTTCTCGAAGTCAATCCACAAAAAGCAACTGGTCCTGATGGAATATCCGTTGGAGCGCTCAGATCTTGTGTGGATCAGCTGGTGGGAGTATTCGCAAACATCTTCAACGTCACTTTACAACAATCAGAGGTCCCTATCTGCTTCAAGAAGCTGACCATCATCCCGGTACGTAAGAAAAACCAAGCAGCATGCCTTAATGACTATCGGCCAATGGCTCTGACATCCATCATTACGAAGTGCTTCGAAAGGCTGGTCATGGTGCAAATCAATTCCAGCCTCCTGGATTACCTGGATCCACGACAGTTTGTCTACCACAGCAACATGTGCATAGCAACCGCCATTTCCCTGGCCCTGCACTCAACCCTGGAACACCTAGATAACAAGGACAGCTATGTTAGACTCCTATTTATTGGCTACAGCTCAGCCTTTAACACTATTCTTCCCACAAAACTCATCAAGTTCCAAGGCCTGGGCCTCGGCACCTCCATCTGCAGCTCAATCCTGAACGTCCTAACTGAGAGACCATAATCAGTAAGGATAGACAACAACACCTCCTCCATGATCATCCTCAACAGTAGTGCCCCACAAGGCTGTGTTCTCAGCCCCCTACTGTGCTCCTTGTACATCTATGACTTCAGCCAAATTCCCCTCCAATCTGATTTTCAAGTTTGCTGCCAACACCATCATGGTGGGTCAGATCTCAAACAATGACAAGACAGAGTACAGGAATGAGATAGAGAATCTGGTGAACTGGTGTGGCAACAATAATCTCTCCCTCAATGTCAACAAAACGAAGGAGATTGTCATTGAGTTCAGGAAGCTTGAAGGAGAACATGCCCCTGTCTACATCAATGGGGACGAAGTAGAAAGGGCCGAGAGCTTCAGTTTTTAAGTGTCCAAATACCAACAACCCATCCTGTTCCCCCATGTCTGACACTATAGTTAAGAATGCCCACCAACACTTCTACTTTCTCAGAAGGTTAAGAAAATTTGGCATGTCAGCTACGACTCTAACCAAGTTTTACAGATGTATCATAGAAAGCATTCTTTCTGGTTATATGCTTCATATAGCTCTTGCTCTGCCAAAGACCATAAGGAACCACAAAATGTTGTGACTGTAGCCTGATCCATCACGTAAAAAAAGTCTCCCATCCATTGACTCTGTCTACACTTCCCGTTGCCTCAGCAAAGCAGCCAGCATAATTAAGGACCCCTCACATCCTGGACATTCTCTTTTCGACTTCCTTCTGTCAGGACAAAGATACAAATGTCTGAGATCACGTACCAACTGACACAAGATCAGTTTCTTCCCTGCTGCTGTCAGACTTCTGAATGGACCTATCTTGCACTACATTGATCTTTGTCTACACCCTAGCTATGACTGTAACACTGCATTCTGTACTCTCTCATTTCCTTCTCTATGAATGGTATACTTTGTACAGTGTGCAAGAAGCAATACTTTTCATTGTATGTTAATACATGTGGCAATAATAAATCAAATCAAAATGAAATATTTCTGGAATTTAGAAGAATGAGACGGGATCTCATTGAAATGTTTAAAATTCTGACAGGGCTGAATAGACTGCATGCAAAGATGTTGTTTCCTCTGGCTGAGAGGTATAGAACAAGAGTTCACAGTCTGTGGAAGACTATTTAGGACTGAGATGAGACAAGACATTTTCATTCAGAAGGTGGTGAACATGTGGTATTCTCTACCATTAAAAGGCTGTGGAGGTTAAGTCACTGAATATGTTTAAGAAGGAAATTAGATACATTTCCAGCTTTAAAAGTATGAAAACTCATGCAGAGAGCATAGGTGTGAATGTTGTGTTGAGATGGAAGATCAGCCATGATCCTATTGAATGATAGAGCAAGTTTGAAGGGCCAAATGGCCTACTCCAGCTCCTATTTTCTATGTTTCTTTGACATGCCACAAAAAACAGATGATCTTGTTACTGATGGTGGAATTTTCATTGTGCATAAACTGATTTCTGTCTCTCTACATTACTGTGGAGATGCCAGCGTTGGACTGGGGCAAATTCAGTAAGAAGTCTCACAACACAAGGTTAAAGTCCAACCGGTTTATTTGATAGTAACCCCACAAGCTTTCGGAAACACTGTTCCTTCGTCAAGTGTGTGGAAAGTTCAAATAAACTGGTTGAATTTTAACCTGGTGTTGTGAGACTTCTTACTGTCTTTACATTGCCACAGAGGTCATCCTTCAGAAGGAATCCAGCATCTGAAATGCTTTGGAACCTGACAAAAAATGCTATATTAAATTATAACTTGTTTATTTACTGCAAAAAACAGATTTATGCCCTTCTGTCAATGAGGTTACCACTTAAGTGCCAGTTTGTCAGCAAACCTATTCTGTGTTCCTGCATCAATACCAATGAGGTTGAGCTGTGAAAGTTTCTAGAGAACCCTTGGCTGAAGATTAATTCAAGCTCAAAGGAGAAAGAACAGAGAATTTTTGGCATTCAGTCACCTTTCAAGGCCAGATCTTTCTTCTTTAGTGGCACCAGTTTATTGAACATCATACTGACTCACACGGGTTTTAGCTGGAATATTGGATTGAGTATCACACTCCACAACCGAGAGTATTAACCACTATATAGAATGCATTCTGGAGCCTGAAGATGGGTGCCATTCGTTACATCAATGCACTGATTTACAATTATACCATATGTGAGTGGATCAGAAAGTGGGGAACCTACTCATATTTAAATAGCAATTTAAAACCCAATTGAAGCAAATAACTACTGATCTCACTGGGATAATATGACAAGAAGGAGCCTTTAAGATGAGATTTACAATAGGTGGGGATCATTTAAAGAAAAGCTTGTCAGGGCAAGTTTTTAAACTCCAGCTGAGAGCAGAATCTCAGCTTTCCAGTTCAAACTCTACTGACTGCAGAGATCACTCATTGCAGTGGGCAGAGTTATACTGTGGATATTTTCTTATTCAAAGGCATCTCCTCTCATTCCAAGAGCTTATTTGATTATTCACAGGGATATGAGGTGAAAACTCTCAGAGACAGAGGGGGATTGTGGCTCCTGTTGGAAACACAATCTCCAGTGAGGAAGAGGGCAAGAAGGAGAAGAAGGGTGAGAGGAATAAGGGATCACAGGGAGGCTTAGCATTATTGTACCTCTAATTCTCAGATACTTTCTATCAGTACACTTACTCGTAGTTTACTTACTCTTATTTGTAAGATGGGCAAAGGATAAAGATTCAAAAATTATATTAATAATAACACTATTAACTCTTAAATTACCCACATAGAACAAGAAGATACCCCAGATTCAAGTATACTACCCACAAAGATGGTTTGGTCAAACTGCAGGCTCGATTCTCTGAGTCCCTCTGGTCCGTCATCATGAAGATGAGTCTCGATGGCAGCTTCTTCCTTCCTTCCTTCCTTTTCTGGTCAGTCTTCCGAATGGTCAAGGTCGCTTCCCTTGTCGAATCTTCGCTGCTGATGTGTCTGAGATGTGTATCTTTATTCCCCTGCCTTTCCAGAAACTTCTCTGGTTTCCGGCCAATGAAATCCTAGAAGGGAGTCCCAATACCCAGTGGGTTTCTTGATGTCTGTCTGACAGGACACCAGGGTCCACCCACCAGGGTGTTCATCTCCATGGTGCTGCTTACGTATAACCTCTTATCATGTAGAAACTCTAGGTGACAGAAAGTCTGTCCTGGTCTGGGCTTCTGACGATAGGCTGGTGCATTTCAATGGAGTGTAAGGACCTCCTGCTGGGTCACGGTAGAGTGCAGTGATCTTTGATAAGTGATTGATGGTCCAGGCCCAGACATGTTTTATGTACTTACATATTTGACCTTCATCAAGTCTAGCCTACCCAAAGTTTGACTGCATTTGACTTTAATATGCCCAATTTTTAAATTTAAGATGTCCAATTTAATTGGCCTTAAAACTAGACCCTGATTATTTTACTAGAACATATTATGGGTCTTCAAGGAGGGGACAGTGTTGTGCCATTCCCCAGTGTCCTGCAGGAGACAAGAAACCCTCATCAGAGGCATAGATGACTTTATGTTACCCCAAGGTATGCAATGGGATACCTGTGATACCTGTAACTGAGTCAGACAATAATGGGTTCAGTGAAGTATATTCCCTCTATCTCCCTGATGCAATGGGAGAGTGCTATAGCCTTTACATTCTTATTTTCTCATCAACCCATACGTTTGCACGATTCCAGCTCCCTCAACCTTCAATTTCCAACTCCCACCTTCAGGCACAAGTTAAACAGTGACAATTATAATTAAGAACATAATGAAGGAATATGGGTTTTGTGTTCGTTCTAACATCATTTATATAAAATGGCACCCATCTAACGCTATTCACGACTAATGTGGATACTTACAAACATGTTGCTGAGAGCTCCAGCCCAGTGCTCCATCCTCACTTTCAGCTGCACTGGAGACAGCTTTCTGATCTGCCAACTCCTCTGCTGTGGGTGATTTTGCCGAGTGTCCTCTGGGTGATTGTAGCCTTGAACAGCAGGCCAGCCATTCCAGAAGACTCTTGCCAAGATGTATCTGAGTCCTGAGTCACCGCACAAGGATCAAGGCTGCTGTCAATGGCCAACGAACAGACGAGATGCTATTCCCAGCAGGAATAGCAACTTGTGAGTTTACTATCAAATAAATCGGTTGGACTCAAACCTGGTGTTGTCAGACTTCTTACTGTGTTTACCCCAGTCCAACGCCGGCATCTCTACATCATTCCCAGCAGGATGCCACGAGAGGAACTTCCAGATGGAGACAGTTGCTGCTTAACCTAACCAGTAAGAGTGGTTGGTCCCCCCTGCCAACCAGTGAGATCCCATGAGCTGGGTGGGCAACCAATCTTCCAGTTCCAATGTCGCCTTGGGTTTGTGGCTCAGAATTCAGCACCAGGCCAATGGTCTGAGGTTTGGAGCATATTCCAATGATTATGATTGTAATACATTTGGTTTTCCTCTCCAGGATAGTTGCCAGGCTGGAAAGGAAGCTTGGCTCCTGAAGAGTGGTGATCATATTGCTTCGAAAGGTTTGTAACAGCACAAATCAATTCCAGCCTCCCAGACTACCTGGGTCCACAACAGTTTGTCTACCACCGCAACAAGTCCACAGCACACGCCGTCTCCCCGATCCTGCCTTGGAACATCTAGATAACAAGGACACCTATGTTAAACTCCTATTTATTGACTATAGCTCAGCCTTGACCACTATTATTTCCATGAAACTCATCTCCAAACTCAGTGGCCTGGATCTCGGCACCTCCCTCTGTGCCTGTATCCTGAACTTTATAACTCACAGGCCACAATCAGTAAAGATAGCCAACAATACCTCCTCCATGATTATCCTCAACACCGGTGTCCCACAAGACTGTGTTCTCAGCCCCTTACTATACTCCTCATACATCTATGACTGCGCAGCCAAATTCCCCTCCAATTCAATTTTCAAATTTACTGGCAACACCACTGTAGTGGCTTGGAGTTCAGGCAATGACGAGACAGAGTGTAGAATGAGATAGAGAATCTAGTAAACTGGTGTGGCAACAATAATCACTCACTCAATATCAATAAAACAAGGGAAATTGTCATTGACTTCAGGAAGTGCAAAGGAGAACATGCCCCTGTCTACATCAATAGGGACAAAATAGAAAAAGTAGAGAATTTTGAGTTATTAGGTGTCTAGATCACCAATAACTTGTTCTGGTCCCCCCATGCTCGAAATTATAGTTAAGAAAGCCTATGAACGCCTCTACTTTCTCAGTATATTAAGGAAATTTGGCATGTCAGCTATGACTCTCACCAATTTTTACATTTGCATCATAGAAAGCTTCCTTTCTGGTTGTATCGCAGCTTGGTTTGGCTCTTACTCTGCCCAAGAATGCAAGGAAGTACAAAAGGTCATGAATGTAGCCTAGTCCATCATGCAAAACAGTGTCCCACACACTGACTTTGTCTGCACTTCCAGCTGCCTCAGCAAAGCAGCCAGCATAACTAAGAACACCACACACCCCGGACATTCTCTCTTCCACCTTCTTCCATTGGGAACAAGATACAAAAGTCTGGGGTCACGTACCAACTGATTCAAGAACAGCTTCTTCCCTGCTGCTGTCAGACTTTTGAATGGACCTACCTTGCATTAAATTAATCTTTCTCTACACTCTAGCTATGACTATAACACTACATTCTGCACTCTCTCGTTTCCTTCTCTGTGTATGTTTTGTCTGTATAGAACAGAAGAAACAATACTTTTCATTGTATGTTAATGCATGTGACAATAATAAATCAAATCAAATCAAATCAAATCTTGGCCAGGACAGACACCTCCACAGTCTGGGGCAGAGCACACAATCCGAATAGTATATCCTCAAACCTCATGCTGAACATCCAGGACCTGCCACCTTATGGACAACTCCAGAGGCTCTTCGTCCAAGTCATAACCAGCCTCTGGATCATGACAGACATTCCTCCGTAGCTTTGAGTAGAAAATCATGTCTCACAAATTTGATTTAGTTTTTTGAAGGGGTAACCATGAAGGTAGGCAAAGGCAGTGCCGTTAATATTGTACATGGACTTGAGCAAAGCTTTTGACAAGGTTCCACATGATAGGTTGTTGCATAAGATTAAATCTCACAGGATCCAGGGTGAGGTATCTAAATGGATACAAAATTGGCTTCTTGACAGAAAACAGAGGGGGTTTAGAGAGTTGTTTTTCAAACTGGAGGCCTGTGACCAGCAGTGTACCTCAGGGATCAGTGCTGGATCCACTGTTATTTGTCATTTATATTAATGATTTGGAAGAGAATAAAGGAGGCTTGGTTAGTAAGTTTGCAGGTGACACCAAGACTGGTGGCATAGTGGACATTGAAGAAAGTTATCTCCAATTGCAACAAGATCTTGATCAACTGGGCCAGTGGGGTGACGAGTGGTAGATGGAGTTTAAACAAATGTGGAGTGATGCAATTTGGAGCACTAGTGAGAGTTACAGAACAAAGAGACCTAGGGATACATGTTCATAGCTCTTTGAAAGTGGAGTCACAGGTGAACTCAGTGGTGAAGAAAGCATTCGGCATGCTTGGTTTCATCAGTCAGAACATTGAATACAGGAGTTGGGACATCTTGTTGAAGTTGTACAAAACATTGATAAGGCCACACTTGGAATACTGTGTGCAGTTCTGGTCACCCAATTATACAAAGGATATTATTAAACTAGAAAGAGTGCAGAAGAGATGTATTTGGATGCTCCAGGACTTGATGGTTTGAATTATAAGGAGACACTGGATAGATTGGGACTTTTTTCCCTGTGTAGGAAGCCGTAGAATAACCTTATAAAGGTCTATAAAATAATGAGGACCAAAAATGAGGTAGATAGTCAATATCTTTTCCCAAAGGTAGGGGAGTCTAAAACTAAGGGGCATTGGTTTAAGGTGAGAGGAGAGAGATACAAAAGTGTCCAGAGGGGCAATTTTTCAAACAGAGGGTGGGGAGTGTCTGGAACAAGCTGTCAGAAGTAATAGTAGCAGTGGATACAATTTTGTCTTTTAAAAAGCATTTAGATACTTAATGGATAAGATGGGTATCAAGGGATATGGGCCAAATGCATGCAATTGGAATTAGCTTAGGAGTTATAAAAAAAGGATGGTATGAATAAGTTGGGCCGAAGGGCCTATTTCCGTGCTGTAAACCTCTATGAGTGTATGACTCTATAACTGCCCAAGGCCTGCTGGCAGTGGGAGTGTCAATGTGAAGTGCCCTCACCTGTGTGTGCAAGATTCCTGGCTGATGTACGAACCATCCCAAAGTGCCAGCATCTGCAATGGTGTTGAGTTCAGACAGACATTGCACCCTCCAGTGGTTCCTTGTCCTCCTCAGAGAAGGAAGGTTGCTGTATAGCTTCTGCCACAGTCTGTGCAAAAGAGGCTTCTCTTGTAATTGAGAGAAATCAGTCAGGGAATAATCGAGGTATCAGATGACCTGAAGCATGACCCCATCATCTTATTCACATCAACCTCACAGTCTGACATGCATTAATGAACTCGACAGGCAGTATGAAAGCTTATGGAATGATGTGAACCTTCTGAGTATGAAGCTCATTGAAGTTCCAATGTTTGAAATCGATTCACCAAGCACATTGCATATTAACCTCCGTTAAACCAATACCAGCCACTTCCTTTTATCAACTAGTCTGATTCTTTTGCCATCTCACCAGAAGCAGGTCTCCCACTAATTGCCCACACTCCTGGATGTAACGGGTTCAGGCAGGGCCAGCACTTGCTCCTTCGAACGAATCAGGACTTTCATGTTGGGTATACCCCGCAGGTTTGCTCTCAGGCATTGTGGACTCTCTTGTCCTGAAAAACAGAGATTTCATCAACAATTTCAAACGCGTGATGACTCAAGCCCATTATCAGATCAGCCTGTGCCTGTTTGAAGTCTATGCTCTGGTGTCATAACGTAATTCTGTCAATCACACACTGTTTCACTCAAAAATTGCTTGATATGCACAATGGCATGGCTTAGGACAAGTATGTCCTTGTGGAAATATGCAACTTTTGATGAGCAACTAATCGCAAATAGTTACTGCACTTTCTTGCAAGACCTATATAATAATGGACCAATATTCGACAAACCGATGCCATACTCACTCTTGTCAATCCCATGAGGTAATTTGTGGCTCTGAAAATAAGCCCCACCTCACAACATCAATACTGTTGACCTGGTCGGCCACTTACTACAATGCAGCTTGAGTCTGTTTGGCTGCCGAGGATATATTCTGAAACAAGAAAGGTGGAAACTGTTCAGCCTTTTCTCCTGCCGATCAGATATAATCCAGGTCTCACCACTGCAAAGGAGTGGGATGAGGACTCAGGCTTAGTGCACTTGCAGTTAGGTGCTCTCAAAGCCCAGCCAGTGATTCTTGCATCCTATGAATGAATAGAAAACAAAAGTCAAATTGCTGTCGTTTCACATTTTCTTACTCAGCTTGAATGTAACAGTTATAGCTGTTGTGAAGCCTGAGGTGATCACAGCATCACATAATAGATTGTTGGTGATTGTGGAGGTGAGATATGCAAACGACCTCTAGCATCATATTATCAATGCTGATGGATGACATTATGGCAACATGTTGGACCATGATTCTTACCTTCCCAATGCTGATGGTCAAACTCTGTAAGGGAAGAAGAGAGTGTATCCATTATCTCTGCTGATGTTTCTTATGCTGGGATGTTAATGTGACCGCATCAGCATACTGCAACTCTCTGATGAGGACTTGCTGCACTTTTGCTTTGCACCTCAGGCAAGTGAAGCTGAACAGTTTTCTGTTTGTTCTGATATTTAAGCAGACACATACAATAAAGTACGTGAAGGCAAATGGCAGCAACAGAGAGAATAGTATGCTTAAGAATATCAATACCAGAACACAAGCCTATTTGACCATTTGCAAAAATCAGAGTGTTCCAATGTTAAACCATCATAGCTACATATACTCATCCATCAGGTTTTGATGGGAGAGGAGATCACATTGAGCTGCTTGGGCAGTTAGCCAATTTTCTCCAGCAACTTAAATAGACTGCCTCTATTTACTTGGAGATGTTGAGATGGATAAAGGTACATGGATATCGTAGACTCTCATGTTCATGACATTGGTTTTGCCTTACCAAGAAGATCATGGGTGGAATTTTCTGCTCCTGTTGGTGGCAAGCTTGAAGATGGGAAGGATATGTAATTATATGGAATGGTGGTCTACAGGAACCTCGTCACTTGCCCACTTCCACCAGAGTTAATTTCTAGGTGGGAAGGTTCGTGGTTGACAATTCCGTTCCGCTGCCTATTGAGGCCCCTGAGTAGCTAATTAGTGACCATTTATGGGTTAACTGGCTGTCTGTGGGTCTATCACCAGAGATCATGCATGATAGCAATCCTGGAACTCCCGGGGTGTTTTTTCTGCTGGAGCCACCATCTCCTGTGTTGTGCTTGTTGAGAATTAGCAGCCTTTGTTTGCCCAACAGCTTTCCTAACCAAGTGTTCAACCCCTGCGGATTTGATTTCAGGGTGTGGTGTCTTACCCTATTAGTGAGCTTCCGAAAGGGTCACATGGTCCAGGCTGACCAAAGAGGAACGTGGTTGGGATTTCACTCCAACTTGTCTGGGCTTGTCCCAGCAGTTAGATTCTGGAGATATGAGTGTGAACATTGAATCTGCATTGCTCTGTATATAGTTGTTACTGTTGATAAATGTTCTTTGATCATTATAACTGGTGGAGCCAAATTACTACACAGGGAGTGGCCCACCAGCCTCATCACTGATTGGCTTGAGCTTCAATGAACTTCCCAAAGAGCGTTAGTGCTGGCCTCTCGCCAGTTCTCTAGGATTTTGCCTTATGACAATTGTCAATCTTCCAGTTCTGAAACCAACACTGGGATTCAAGAGTGATTCATTCAGCCTAGATCTGTCATCTGACGAGGGCAACATGGGAGATATTTCAATAGTTATTGCAATCACAGGAAACGCCCTTTTCCAGTGCAGGATCATAATGTTTGTATTATGAATTACCTGCTCCCTCCCTCCAGCAGAGACAGAGGAAGTCCACGCAGGTACTGCAGGAGTGCTGCTCTCCTATTCTGATGCGTTCACGCTGGATAGCATGAGCCGGAGCTTTGCCCATGGCAAGTGAGCAGAGAGATTTGTTAAATCCTCCATTGTGTATTCAATATCCATCTCTACAGCAACAGGCATGTTTTCTATGGTGTCTTGAGCTCCCTTGGTGACAGTGTTCTCCTTAGAACACAACTCAAAGCAGCATTCCACCCATATCTTTACTGCAGTCAATGATGACCTCATAGCCTTTGCTTTTAATGGACAAGTTTTCTTGGCCAATGCATCTATTGCTTTTTTGCTCTCCATTTTGAGAGATACATTTTAAGTTGACAGGAAATCTATGCAAAATTCCTCTTACTTATATCTCTATTTTATTCAGTGCATCCCTTTTCTTTTACCTACACTCTGTACTATAGACACTGGAGAGGGTTATTTTATCTTCAAAATAAGAACAGGTGAACTCCTAAATCCACTTCCAACCCATGCAACTTCTCATGGAATTGAGACAGAGACAAGCACCCAAATTGTTCCCAGGAGTTGGGGTTGAATATTTAAATATTACAATGAGGTTGCATGCTTCATGCTTAACTTCTCTTCCAGACTGAACCCTAGCTGACTGGCCATGCTCCAAACCACCTGGAAACCTGGCAGATAAAGCAGGTGAGGACTGCTTTGTTGAAATAGTAAATGCCTCTATAGCACTGTGTATGGGCCAATTTTACTCCCCTCCCTCCTGCCCACTCTCAGAACTCATGCACTTCAGCAGAAACCTATTAAAACAGCACTGTCTGGAATCTTTCTGATTTATAAATCTCATTTTCTTATGATTCCAATGGGGAAGCAATAACCAAAATAATCAAATTTACCAAATGACACCTCCCCAGAAAATAATTTATCAACAAGTTTTCATTTTATGCATTTCTACATTAATATAAATCAGAAGCAATGTAAATTAAACGTGAATTAACAGAGGAATTATAAATAAAGAGGTCAATTACTCTTTCAATAATCAATACAACAAAGATACATCTTACACAAGCATCCATATCACTCCCACACAATTATAGCATAACCTAGCCACACAGTTCTTTATTTTTATGAGGTAGGTTAGGAGTAGCTTTCTCCTCTAAGTTTTACAAGTATGATTGTCATTGGCAAAGCCCACTTCTACAAACCCTGTTGGATCAGGACAGTCCGGATGATGCAGCTTTTCCCAAATTCCTTTCCAACCGACCAACTAATAACACTCCAGATTCATCGTATGGCCACTTCTGGGAGAACACCCAGCTCTTAAGCATCTCCTAAGTTATTCACACAGTTTTGCAGATACTAGACTTTTTAACCAGCTCACACAGTGCCGCCAAGAGTTCCAGTCTCATTTTCCACCAAACAGAAAAACTGGTGTTTTACTGAGAGTGATTTGCTTCTTCCTTGACAGCAATTGACAGACCCAGGTTCCTTGACAGACTCAGGTCTTATGAAGAGAGGCTGAGGGACTTGAGGTTGTTTTCGTTAGAAAGGAGGCGGCTAAGAGGGGACCTTATCGAAACATATAAGATGATTAGAGGTTTAGATAGGGTGGACAGTGATAGCCTTTTTCCTAGGATGGAGAAAGCTAGCACGAGGGACACAGCTTTAAATTAAGGGGTGATAGTTATAGGACGGATATCAGAGGTAGGTTCTTTACCCAAAGGGTGGTTCGGGAGTGGAATGCCCTGCCTGCAGCAGTTGTAGATGCGCCAAGTTTGGTGGCGTTTAAGAGGTTAGTTGATAAGTATATGGAAGAGAAGGGAATGGTTTAGTTTGGAGGGGCATTGCTTTTTATATTGGTCGGTGCAACATCGAAGGCCGAAGGGCCTGTTCTGTGCTGTAATATTCTATGTTCTATAATTCTCTGTGTTTGTCTTTCTGTCTCTCTCTGCTTTCTCTTTGTGTCTGCATCTGTGTGCTGATTGCTGTCACTGTCCAGCTCCACTGTTTGTAACTCCCCCCCTGCTTTATGTCTGCAGCTCTCCCTTGTGTCTGCCAGCCACACAGCTTTGTGTGTTTATGTCCTTCCTATTGGTACTGCTTCCAGGTCAAGGGTAGGCAGGCCACTTGGATCAGTTTTTCTTATTATCCAAAGGAAGTATAATTGATCCCTTTATAACAAATGCAAACTCTTAGAGGTTCTTTTCAAACATTATTCAAAGCAATTATAGATTTCACAGGCATTTTGAAGAAATTACCATTTTTTTTCATACTGTACTGCTTCTAGGTTAGAGGTGGCCACATGTTACCGCACTCTATTACACCGGAAGAGATAAACACTGGTGTTTTCTTTAAATAAAGAAAGTTAAATGGTTTACCAAGTTGATACCCAGAGTAAGCATTTCTGCTTGTGGGCAAAAGGATTAAAAGGCCACAACACACAAAGAGTTCAGTGTCACTATTCCCAGCTGAAGAACACCCAGTATGGCTGGAGCAGTTTCAACAATCTGCCCACACATTTCACTCACTCTGAGCCCTTTCACAGTCCCAGCTTGCAATGTACCTCAGACGTTACACTGATGGTGTATTTATATTATCTATGCTACGCTTTTGGACTCATATGCCACTGCGAAATTTGGAACTCTGCCCTCGGTGCAGCAAGGTGCTGTATTCATTCACTCCAGTGCAAACAAGACCACCATCAAACAATTCTTAGCCTTATTTTCATTGCTTTGCATCTGGGAGCATTTGTACTTATGCCATGGAAATGTTATGAATCACATCCTACTATGAAAGTTACATTCAAATCTGAAATCTAAATGTTGCCTGACTGAAGGACCTGGCTGCTTATGGTACTCTTTTCACAATTTTACAATACCCATAATAGGATCCAGTACAGTTTATCTATTTCAATTGCTACATATATGTGGGTTAAAAGCCCAGAAGGTGATTTTAATTCTATCTGCCTGACAAAAACTATGTGGATGAGCAGGTTAACATCATCCAGCACTCATAGCTACTGAGAACTGTTAAGAATTGCTGAGTGCCAATCCCAGTTTTAATCTATGCAAAGTCCGTTCCTGCACAAGCACATCAGATCTCAGTAACATCATCAGGATCCAACTGTAATTTTAACTGGAAAATTCTATGAGTCAAAAACAGCGGGAAAGAGGTTTGGGAACATAAGATGGCTTCATTTATTTGTACTTCCCTCGTTTTATTCATTTATTATTCATTTTCTTTACATTTGTACTTTAAAAAGCTTCTGTGTTTTTTGGTTTACAAAAGTGTCGATAACGGATCGAAGTATGTCTGATTCAATGTGCATGAGTGCCAGATGACTAAGTTTCTCATCGCTCATTGTTGAGCACAAGTAGATTTTGATCCTCTTCAGAAATGAAAGCTCACATGAACAGTTAGTGATCATTAAGGACAGATAAATTCTAAAGCAAATGTACGTACTTGGATACACCTCGTGCAGTTGATCTCTTGCCAGAGCTCGATACATCCCAGTGACAGTGACATTATCATCAGATTGTCCTTGGATGTATTTCTGAAAGTGGACGAGCTCTTCCACAAAGGCCAAGTCAAAGTCATCGTTTCTCACGAAGCTTACTGTCATCTCTGCAGTGATTGGTCAAACAAGATTTACCGACCGCTATTGGTCCAATCAGATGCCTTTTTTCTTCAGCTTCATTATGATAGAGGTATTATTAGTGCATTATGATAATGAACTCGAAATCTTTGGCTAGTGAGTGGTGACAACGAGTCATTGTCGCGTTGTAAACAACAAAGGCGGCACACAAATGAAAGTCTGTTTTAACATTTTCACAGGCGGTAAATGTGCTCCACAACAGTTTGATGTTGATTATGCAGTGATGATAGTGCAAGTGATTTAGATGCCGAGGATTTTGATGTTGATATTTGTGAATGATGATCGTGAATTTGATGATACATTGATAATATTGGAGGAGGTGGTGACAGCTATTGTGCTGTGGTGTGGGACTAATACCATGTAAGGGTGAATGTTGAAAAAAGTACTATATGTAACTAAGTATGCACTAAAATAACTTTGTACATGCTATAGCATAACAATAAATTCTTAGTTGTATTTATTTTGTATTTATTTGCACGTAGTACAAGTCCGGGGGTGAAGCTCCTCTATAGATATTTGTTACATTAATTCACCCACAGGGTATAGTTATAAAAATTTATTTACCCTTAAAAGGGTTAAACCAATTTTTTTTACTCTCGGGCCCTCTTCCCTTCCAGGCCTCTAGGCTTAACACCTACTCAGCCTAATGGTTAATCTGCCACTGAGTGAGAGTGGTTAAGATGGTACTGGAATGATGGAAATGGAGCTTCTGGAGCAATTGTGCAGCGTAAGATCTTATCACAAGCACCTCTTTGTCAGTCGTTGTATCATTGGTACTGACTTGAATTAAATTTTAAGCATTTATTCAGCCTTCAGCAGTTGAATAAAACCCGGCTTGAAACTTATATATTTCAAGAAAATACAACAGGAGGGAACTACCTCTCCAAGTGTTCTCTGACATCAAACACCAATTCTGCACAGTAGCCAAAAGATGATTGACTTGGAGCAAAGAATTATCTCCCTCTCCATCCTACTTTCTATTGACATTTTGAGGACATGATGCAGTCCTCAATGTTTTTACGTTCTTCTGTAACATTAGCTAGTTTATGTTTGATCTCTCATCCTGAAGTATTAGAAATATTTGACATTGGTTTGATTCTATGTTACCACCCAGTTTCAACTGAAATACCTGCAAGGAAAGAAAGATGATAGGAATGCTAAATGCTGAACTATAGGAGTCAAAATTCGTCTTTGACATTCTTTCCGAGGGTGAAAGTTGAAACTTGCAGCAGCGACTTTCCACATTATTTACTGATGTGGCAATTAACCAGAGACAATAATCTGGGACAAAATGAATTGGCACTTGGAACAATATTGGTTAATGAGTGACAACCAGCATGGATTTGTTAAAAGTAAATCTTGTTTGAAAAACTTAATTGAGTTCTTTGATGTCGTAATAGGGTGAGATTGATGAGGGTGTTTGATGTTTTGTATCTGGACATTCATACGGTGATTGATAAAGTAGCACACAATTAATCTGTTTGCTGATTTAAAGGGGAAGTGGCGGTGTGCTAAAGGACAGTAAAGAGAGGATAGTATAGATTTTCAGACTGGACAGAAGAGTAGGATGGTTTTCTGCAGTGGTGACTCTTAGAGTTTTTGGTATATATCAATCGCATTAATTCAATATGCAGAGTATATAGTTTCAAAGTCATCAGTGAATGTGAAACAACATCTTGCATTTAATAAGTGTGGTCGAAGAGGTACAAGTGTCTTGACAGGGGAAAGAGAGGTAGCAAGACAGAGAGGTTTCTGGAATGAATTCCAGAGCTCAGGACCTTTACAACTGAAGGCACAGCCACAGTGGAAATTCAGGAAGCTGAAAAAGCCAGAATTGCAATCTTCAGACAATTCCATTCACTCCACATGATATCAAGGAACAGTTGAAGGCACTGGTTGCTGTAAAGGCTATAGGCAGGCAACATCCTGACAGTAGCATTGAAAACTTCTGCTCCAGAGTTAGTAACGCCTGTAGTCAAACTGTTCATCTAGAACCACAATAGTGATATCTGCTAGACAATCTGGAATATTTTCCAGATATGTGTTATCCATCAAAACATGTCATGGAAGGTGTCATCAGCAGTGCTGTCAGGTGACACCTACACATTAATAATCTGCTCATTGATGCTTAGTTTATGTTCTCCTGGGGACTACTGAGATTCTGACCTCATTACAACCTTGGTCCAATCATGGGCAAAAGAGCTGGACTCTAGAGAAGAGTTGAGAGCGAATGCTCCTTACAGGGGCAGTGTTTGATCCAATATGGAATAACGGAGCCCTAGCAAAACTGAAGTCAATGGGAATCAGGGAGAAAATTGGTTGGAGTCATATCTGGCACAAAGGAAGGTGGTTGTGGTTGTTGGAATTTAACCATCTCAATCCCAGATCACTGTGTAGGAATTCCTCAGCATAGTGTCCTAGGTCCAGCCATATTTAATTGCTTCATCAATTACCTTCCCTCCGCCATCAGTGAGGATATTCACTGATGATTGCTCAATAGTCAGCACTATTTTCAGCTCTTCAGATACAGAAGCAGTCCTTGTTCAAATGCAGCAAGACATGGACAATATTCAGGCTTGGCCTGATAAGTGGCAAATAACATTTCCATCAGTGCCTGACAGTGGATTCCAACAAGAGAGAATCCAACCTTCTCCCCTTGACATCCAATCACATCACTATTGCTGAATCTCACAGTTAATATCCTGGGCATTACCATTGACCAGAATCTTCACTGAACCATTAATATAGCTACTGTGGTCACAAGAGAAAGTCAGAAGTTAGAATTTTGCTGCCTCACAGCACCAGAGACTCAAGTTCAATTTCCATCATGGCTCAATGTCTGTGCGGAGTATGCATGGGTTTCCTCAAGGTGCTCCCGTTTCCTCCCATGGTATGGAAGATGTCCTGGTTCGATCCATTGGCCATGCTAAATTCTCCCTCAGTTTACCCAAACAGGTGCCGGAGTGTGGCAACTTGGGGATTTTCACAGTAACTTTACTGCAGTATTAACGTAAGCCTGCTTGTAACACTAAATAAATTTAAACTTCTGGAACAGTTAACTCACATCCTGACTTTTACAATGCCTGTCCACCATCTACATAGTGTAAGTCAGGAGTGTAATGGAATACTCTCCCCATGCCTGGATGAATGCATCTCCAATAACCTGCAAAAATCTGGACATCATCCAAGACAAAGCAGCCTGCTTATTAGTAGTATATTCACCATCTTAAACATTCACTCCATCCACCACACAGTGGTAGCAGTGTGTACCATCCACAAGATGCACTGCAGCAACTTTGTCATCCTTCAAACCTGCATCCTCAACCACTTAGAAGGACATGGCCAACAGATGCATGGGAAGATCAATGTGGAAGTTCCCCTTCAAGGCACATACTATGGGCGGAATTTTACAGCATCGCTCAGATGAGACCGGAAATTCCCAAGGCCGACAGAGATTTCCATTGTCAGACCCTTGCCCATGCCAACTCCGTGACAGGTGATGTAAGTATGTCACTAGTCTTTTATTAGAGCTGAGTCAAAATCCTGGAACTTCTTCTTAACAGCACCGTGGGTATACCTACACCAGATAGACTGTGGTGTTCAAGAAAGAGGTTTACTCTCATCCTCTTGAAGACAATTAAGAATGGGCAGCAAATGCTGCTCTAGCCCTCAATATTCTCCTCCCATAAAAGAATAACAGAAAAAGATATTGGACTGATAAGAAAAGTGTGTTGGAGGCCAAGATGATATTCTATATTTGTATATATTTTTTTAAATTCTGGACAAAGTTTTTAAAATATCTGAAGCCATGATTAGCTCTGACCCAAACAAATGGAGTTTCCTGACATTTTGAAAAGCTGACACCTTATTATTTTTAAAGAGATCCTAATGACCCTTGTGACTGCAGAGGTCAAAATCCAAGGGAATTGTACAAAGGCTATTTACATTTCTATAGATCTGGCCAATATTTACTATGGCCAGAACTCTACATCTCGCCCAGCATGGAATTGGTGCGGGTGAGGGTTCAACAATGGAAAACTCCGTTGACTTCAGGTGGGAATTTCCAGTCCATTAAATCCTGCCCATTGTGTGGAATTTTCCATTTATGCGACTGTGTGCAGTGGTTGGAGTTTCAGCAGTGTCCATCCCACTGACCGGAATAGTGGGAAACTACACCTGATTCCACTCTTGGAAACTCGTTCATTATACACAGTCAGGCATGGGGTCAAATCACCTGTTGGGTTGGGAACCTATTTGTCTGCTGTCAGCTGACAGAGTCAAGGGCAAGGAGGCCATATTTGACCAGCAGTCAAACACATGCATTCACTATCGCCACTCCAACTGTCTTCATGAGATGTCCTCACATATGTCTGGGAATCAGCAGAACAATGTCTGCAGCCTCAAGGTGAAGGCAACAACCCATTTCACTCACCAGGCCTTCAAGGCTTTAAGCAGAGGAATGCAACTGTACAGACATGTCCTGTAGCTCAGGGTAGGGCCCAGGAAGGACAGATCAAAATTCATTCTCATAGAGAGTTTCACATCACATCATCCGATCTACATTATGGTCATATACCATCCTCTGCTCCTTCTGGGAAGACACACCACACACGGAGGTTATGCATCTCATTCAACATTTGCTTCATCCCATCTCATCACATGCCTTTCTTTCATCTTCATCCAGGTCAAACTGGAAAACAACAGGCACAAAGGGTTGCACACACTGGGGAAAGTTGGCTGACATCATTGCCCTCAATAAGTTCAAGGGGGTTTCAGCCTAGCTGGCTGGGGAGGACAGGAAAGGGGAAAATGACCTTTGCCAGCAATCTATTTTCGATCACAGCTCCATCACTTCATCAAATCCCAACAATCACAGCACGTGACATCTAACCTTACATAGCTCATGCTCATCAGCTGAAATACTATTCTCTATTTTCAAGACGCAAGCATATCAATGTCCAGAAGGCAGTTGAGCAGCAGTCTGAGCCCTCAGACCAGGTCCTAGGAGGAAGCTCGAGAAGAACTGTTATAGCGTTCTCCCAAGTGCAGAAACACAGCACTACATTATGCATCGGCTCATATGTCATGTTCACTGACACATCCTTGCAACAGTTGGAGCACTTGGTTGGTTGCTGGAGAACCATAAGCTACTCATCAAGTCAAATGATGAGTCTCTGGTAGTGCTGGAGATACAATGACAGTCTGGAACATCAGACAGTCACTCAGCAGTCTGGAGAGAACAATAGAGCAGTCCCCCCACCTCCTGTCTGATATGGTGGCTCCAACACGTGAGTACCTCAAGGTCACCATGGGTAGATTGATGATCACTGTGGTGACTTTGGCCCAGCAGGATTTGCCCGATTGTGCTCTCCATGGGCACAATCCATGGTGGGCACCATCAAAATGTAGACAACATGGAGCTGAATCATCTTGATCTTCCTCTAGGTGCACCATCTCCAACAAAAGTCAAGCTAGGGCTTTTTCAGGACACTCCAAGGATATGTAGCCATGCACGGTCCCCTCTGCCTGTGAGCCCATTCATTTCAGCTGCTCGGGCCACTCAGGTTTCCTAATCAGGAGACTCTTAACTGGCCATGGCCCTCAAGGACTCATGCCACTAGTCAGCTGGCCACCATCATCACTGCTGCAGATGTCAGAAGCAGTAAGGTTCGGAAAGTTAAGAAATTTTGATGTAATTTAGGGTCATAAGTGTACAATTACTGTGAAGAATTGTACTTCTGTGAACACATCTGACCAATCATGTGAATGTTCTGGTCAACTGAAGGCATGTTCAATTTGTACATTGGAATCCTCTTATGTGGGGTTTCAGCCAATCTCATTCAGTGATCAGTGAGACACACAACACAGCCATTCTCACACTCCACTTGAATGAAGCGCTGGGTGCGTGTGTGTGTGTGTGTGAGTCTACTAAGCATGAAATGACAGGGTGGAAGCTTTGTGAGTGAACAGAGTGATTGATTATAGACAGTTAGGACTGTGGTAGGAACAAATGCCACCATCACATCAACTGTAACTTCAAAGAATGGCGGTTCCACCAATGAAGGGAATTATTGGATGGTATAACATGAAATACTTTGTTCTGTGATCTCTACACCAGTGCCTACTTTCACCCATGCCAACTAGGTGCTTATCACCTCTTAATCTTCCTGACCCTCCCACTACACCTTGGTTCTTCCCCAGGATCTGAGGTCGAGGAAGCCTGCTGACTTCCATACCTTTTTTTCGTGAGATGACTTGGCAGGTGACCCCGGGGTGGGGGGGACCTGTACCTTCAGGTCCATGGCCTGCTTTCAGACCTTCCAATGTTGTTCTTATTGAGCTGTGGGGCTGACGGAGAGTCACTCACAGGAAGGGGGATTTCATTCGGGTCCCAGGCTCTGAAGCAGACTATCCTCATCTCTTTAAGTGCCCGGTGGTCCTCCGTGGGATTGAAGAGCAGCTGGAGGTCCAGAAGCCCCACCATCCTCTGGCACTGACACTTGTGGATTTCCACTCGATTCTGCACTATGCAGCTGAAGCCCGATACCATGAAGTTCATGCCCTCAGATATACACGTCATCACCTGTTTATAAGCATCCCCCATCATGAAGTGTATGTCCTGCATCAAGGTCTCCAATGCAGACTCCAAATTCGCAATATTGCGAGGCTGTTGGCACCAAACTCATTGAAAAGAAGGCAATGGGACTCCCCTAGTTGGCCTAGCAGTCCAAGGAAGGATATTGCCATTCCTTCCTGGTATTCATGATTTTGTCCTTGCAATTCCATCAACCAGGGATGACTGGACCCAGGAGCACACCATCAATCAGGAGCCCAGCAGAGTCCTAAGCTCTGGCATGCTTCCGGGAAGACCCTACCTCCACCTGCTGTAGGTGTAAGGTGCTCACCAGTGAGTGACCCAGAAGCCTGCTTATTTAGTGAACTCAACAAGGTGCGAATATCTGCACTGGTAGCGGGTAAGGGTGACAGCTATAAACACTCTTCCAGAAAGGGGCTATTTGCTCCATCGCGTCTGCAATAAAACAATCCCACCCAGGCCCTATCCCTGTAAACCCACATATCTATCCCACTAATCCCTCTCACCTATGCATCCTGGGAATCTAAGGTGCAACTTAGCATGGCCAATCAGCCTAACCCGCATGCCTTTGGACTAGTGGAGTCTGGGAAATTTCCTCTCGAGCTGCTCGTGTTCAGAGGGTCCAGGAGCAGTGAGAATGGTCTGGGCTGCTCAGATGCAAAAGAAGGGAAGTGGTAATAGTCCAATACATGGGATAAATGAAGGGACATTGATGACTCACTTGTGACTTAAAGAATAACTTTGTGTCTTGAAGATTCTCACTGTTGTCAGCTGCCCCCCTTCACTATCTGTACAGGCACGTTCTTTCTTCTTATAGAAATTAAGAACTGTAAGTGATCAATTAATCACAAAGAACAAAGAACAAAACAGCACGGGAAACAGGCCCTTGGGCCCAACGAGCCCGCGCCGCCACCTCGATGTTCCCACTTCTACCCATGATCCCTGTTTATGTTTATCGATCTATGCATTAGAACCAAATTTGAGATAATTTAGGGAGAATTTGTTCTGCCAAACTTCACAAATCAACAGAACAGTTTTGTAGTTTTTGTTTCTATTTGATTTCACTTGTTTTGAATTTCCCATCATTGTTCCCACATTTCACGAAGGCTGAGGTAAAAGAAAGAAAATAAGTAATTGTATTGCTAGCACCTTGCCTGACTCCAGGATGTTCCACAGCATTTTAAATCCAAGGAAGTGCTGATGCAAAATAGGAAACATGGCAGTTAACTTGTTCCACATACAGCAGTGTAATGATGACCTAATAATCTATTGTTTCAGCCATGCCAGTTGGGGGATAAATGCTGGACAGGACACTGGGAATAGTTCTCATTTTCTTCTCTGAATGATTCCACCAGAAATTTGCATCCACCTGAAAAAAAAAATAGGTGTAGTGTCTCATCCATAAAATGATAGCTTGGAGTGTGGTGGTTAGCACTGCTGCCTCACAGCTTTAGGGACCCGGGTTTGATTCCCAGCTTGGGTCACATCTGTGTGGAGTTTGCACATTCTCTCTGTGTCTGTGTAGATTGACAGTGGAACGGGAAGAACCCAAGCTCAGACCTGTCCTCATTGACACATTTTAGTTCTAACACCAGAAGAACTTCCTGTCCTTCTTCAAAATATGATATGAAGCATTGATATTAATTCCCCACAACAGGTGGGAGAAGAACAAGGGAGTTGAATGTTCAAATTTGCAAAGCATGATCCTAATTCACTGCATATATACCCATTGGCTTTTTTACTGTGATGGACATAGTGGTATAAGTATCCTGCTTTGAGGATCATTAAAATGTGTGTGTGTGAGTTAGGGCTCCATTAGCAGCATACTTGCTCCTGAATTACAGGGCCATATTTTTATAGAGACAGCTAACTCTGGAAACCTTTAACATGGTGGATGTGACCCAAGTCCAGGTCCCATTTTAGTCAACAGGAAGATAGGGGTGGAACATGAATAACAGAGGTGGGAAACACATATTTAGCACTGGTATCAAGTGAGAATGAGTGGAAATTCTCTTAGTTTACTGGCTGTTCAAGTTTTTTTTCAGCTGCTGAAGTTCACCCACAGTAGATACTGGATAAGTAGCAATGGAAGTAGCATTCATTGCCATGTAGGAAGCCTGGGGCTGGGTGGCGCATGAATTGGCATTTAGAGAGCAAAGAAACTAGACAAGGGCATGTGAGAGCAAAAGGGAATAATCAATTTTAAAACAACTGATGTGAAGTTGCAGAGAACTGAGATGATTTAACCGGACTGGCACGACACTCACCCTAGCCTATGGCAGCCTAAGATTTGTTTGCAGTGTTGATACACCCACCTATTTTCTCCAAAACAAACACTGGATATAATGGAGCCCTTTAAATTGAAATGGGTCAGCAAAGTCAGGGAATTTCCCAAATGAAAATCTGACTCGCAACATTCTAGGGTTACATCCCAAACTAGAGCTTGAGCACAGAACTGCAGTTTGGCACTCCAGTGTAGTAATGGAGGATGTGCTGTTCTTTCATAGGTGCTCTTTTTCACACAAAATGTTAAACTGAAACTCTATCGGCCTGCTCAGGTAAAGTAAAGAAAAATCTTCTGGTACAATTCAGAAGAACTAACATTCATGCCACATATATGCCAGGCAATGACCCGCTGCAGCAACAGAGAATCCAACCATCTCCCATTTACAAATCAATGGCACAACCATTGTTGAAATCCCCAATATCGATATCCTGGGGGTTACCATTGACCAGAAATTGAACAGACTAGCAATTAAATACTGTATCTACAGGAGCAGATCAGAGGCTGGGAATTCTATAGTGAGTAGTAGTGTGTTTCCTGACTCCTCAAAACCTGTCTGTTACCCATAAGACATAAGTCACAGATGAAATACACTCCTCTGGTCTGGATGAATGCAGCTCTAACTGCACTCAAAAAACTCAAAACTGTCAAGGAAAAAGCCGCATGCTTGATTAGCACCCCATCCACCACCTTAAAACATTCATGAATGAGTGTATACAATTTGGCTGTACGTTTCCTACATTACAGTGGTGACTATATTTTTTTTAAAAAATTCCAAAAATGCTCTGCAAAGCACTTTGAGACATCTGACAATCTGAAAAAAATGCTATATAAATGCAAGTCTCTTTCTTTTTAACATACACAATGCAGTCATTTAATGGAAATAATTTCCACCCAATACAACATCTTTCCCATGATGTTCTGAAAATGAGCCAACAAGACTCTAAGACATTTTCATGATGTACGATGAAAGTATGCAATGGTTTCCATCTACTGAGGTGTCATTTTTAACAATGTTGAAAATGAAAATACAAGACTGAAAAAAGGACAGGAATTTTCCCATTGGGATGGTAATTAGGAAATCCAGTCAGGAAATTGAGGTCAGATTGAGCAGCAGTTCATGAGCGTGGTTAAAATTCAGGAAGCCCAATCTGAATAAACATTCAGTGCTCACAACTGTTTCCTCATTTCCCCCAGAACCTGATAAGTGAAAGTATCTGATACAAGACAATCACTTGGAGTTTTGAATTGCAGATGGCCAGAAGAAAAAGCATCAGCTGAACGGTCAACAGGATCTACGTACAGAGACGAAGCTTTCTTGATCTCTGGGAAGAAGAATACATCTGAAAATTGAGATTACAGTCATCTGGCAAGAAGGTGTTCTATTTGCTATGTCTAGTGGCCAAAAAATCACCACCAATCACAATTTTTTTGCCTCCTGTTCTTTCCATATTGCTATCAGAGACATAAATGGGCAATAAACGCTGGCTAGCCAGTGACAATCATGTCCTATGAATGAATATAAAAAAAAAGTGCTGATGTGTAATAACTCCACAGAGGCAAAAATCCCATCACAAAGTTACTTTATTTACATCATGCATTTGTATATAGCCAGTCCTCCAGTTGCTCCCTGCTGAAGGCAGGCTGGGAATCAGCTTTAAATAAGGAGCATGAGGCTCCTTGATCTAACCATCAATTCATATCTCTTTTGACACCAACCAAATAAACAAACTCAAATTAACTTAGGGACAAATTAAAAGGGGCAGCTTCCCAAAAGGGAAGGGGGAACAGCCCAAACCAGAAACAAAGTTGAAAGGAAACTTAAAACATTAAATTAAAATATGATTGTTAGGGTCTATAACACACCCTAGCCCCTGCGGTGCCCAGCGGGCGCGGAAGAGGTCAACTATGCCCGTGGACACAGCATGCTCCCTCTCCAGGGACACCTGGCACAAATGTAGCCGCAGTAGAGGGGCAGACAGTCAGGATGGACGACCCTGTCGATCGCCCGCTGTCTGGACCTATTGATGGTGCGTCTCACCAGGCCCAGGAGCAGGTTCACAAGGAGGTTGTCATCCTGACCCACCCCGTCCGCACCAGATGCCCGTGGATTCGGAGCTTGGGACTGAAGTGCAAACAAAACATCAGTAAAAGATGTTTGAGAAAATCAAAAAGGGTGTGATGAGTCCAGGAAACTCTTGGTCTCCAGCAGCGTGTTGTTAAAATGCCGGACGCGAGATGGAACAAACTCTGCCCACACCAGGTGGTGGTCCGTGTACAGCACCTGTCGCATGGAGGCTGAGGGCACGCCGGACACGTGTGCCCTCGAAATGTAAAGGCGGTCGATTCTAGACACTCCGCCCCCAGGCCTCGTGGAAGTGAAAGCTCTGGAGCCAGGATGGAAATGTCTCCAGATATCCACGAAATCACATGTCGTAAGCAGGTCCCGCAACTTCACTACCACCAGTGGCCGACGCAGTCCTGTGCCTCGAGGGTGCAATCAAATCCGCCCCCCGCAAGGATGATGCATTCGCCACCACCACCGCCCCCCCCCCTCCCCCCCACCACGGTGGTGTCAAGATGAGCAGACACTTTCTGGCTGCGGTCCAGCAGTCGGGGTGTGGACCTTCAGCGAGTGAATGGTCACCACCACCCCGCCCCCCCACACCCCCCCCCCAACCCCCCATGGACCGTACTTGCAGCAACCGGCCTGGCCCCAGCTCGTTGACCCCAAACATGTCTGGATGAGAATATGGCACCAACGAGATAGCCACCTTGCTATAAGTGAGGTGAAGTGGCTCATTGGACCAACAACCCCTGCCACTCCAGGAAGTATCGGCCTTCATTTCCCGAATGGTGAGGGCTTCTTGCAGTAAACACACCACATATTCCTGTCCGGAGGACTGAGAAGTCTGAAACCTGCAGAGTGGTTCATTGGCTGCACTGTTGACTCGAAAGCTGGATGAAGATTTCATGATTGTAAGATGGCGATCTTTTGTTGTCAGTAGCATTTTGCACCATTACCACTTATATCTAATTACATTGGAGAGCAACATGCGCCATACATCCCCAGGGAGGCCTATCGAGGAAATCCTGTTCCGGGGCGCTGGTCCTCTTTTAGTCAGGCCTGAAGGCTGCATGGGAGCAGGCCTGTGTGGACAGGATGGAGCAGCGACAAGTCTTCCAACAGTCGAAGGGCTGGTAAGAAGGCTGTCAGAGCGGCCAGAATGGTTTTTTTATAAGGGCCCTGAGTTCCCAAAACGTTATGAGGGGGTGGCTTGGTGAGGAGCACGAAGGACTACCTCGTCTCGTCAAGGTGGACTCTGAAATAGTCCCCGTGCCCACCAAATGAGCAGCTTACCTCTCCTCAGGCCATCGCCCTTCGACTCAAATCACCTGCCACAGGTGGGCGACACAGAGCTGCCAACCTAGCCCTTGCTCCTCCTCAATCCCATCCGCCCCAGGAGAATGGGATTTCCCCCCCGGGCTCTTACCCTGCATTTGTGTGACAGTGATCATCCCCTGCTCTGTCCCAACCACCAGGTCCGAGAATCCCCCGTCTAAGGTCGGGAAATCCCTGTCATTCAGAGGTCGGGGTGTGGGGTGTGGTGCCTTCCTCCCCATATCGCCCAAACAACAGGGTGCCACCACAGTCCCCTAGCAGTTCAAGGAAAATTCCCTTGTGTGCTGTAATCCACTGGGTAGAATTGGACCCACTGGGGCTCACTC
This sequence comes from Sphyrna mokarran, assembly GCA_024679065.1. Classification (NCBI taxonomy): domain Eukaryota; kingdom Metazoa; phylum Chordata; class Chondrichthyes; order Carcharhiniformes; family Carcharhinidae; genus Sphyrna; species Sphyrna mokarran. The sequence continues at coordinate 35,953,480 of JAGIQG010000012.1, read as the reverse complement.
CCCTGGCCCGCGGGACTGGAGGAATGTAGGCAGTCTTTCTTCCTCTTCTGCTTTCAATTTCTTCTTGCCCCCAATTTGGGGCAAGGCATGAGACTGAGGGCAGGACAGGGAATGGCATGAATTGGCGGAAGGAAGTAGGCGCCACAACCGCTGAGCTTGGTGACAATGGTGCGGGGAGTCCCACCGTCTTCAATTTGCCTGCTCTCCTGAAGTGTGGCATCTCTTCTTGAGAGGGCAACCCTTGCAGGAGCTGCCCCTGCCTTTCCTGCCCTGCCCTTGGACCTTCCCTTCTCGCCTCCCCGGGAGTCGTTGTATCTGCCGGCTCTGGATCATGTACTCCTCCCCCACGCCCAACCCAGAGCACGCGCACCTGCGATCCTGGGCTCATCATTTGTGCTGAGATGGCCACTAGCTGGTAGATGGTTTGGGAGGGGGACCGAGGCCACTCTTTCTTCACCCGCGCAGGCAGCTGGGGTGGCGGGGTCGGAGTTCTCACTCCCTCCTTCTTTTGCCCTTTTCTTTGGCAGTAGTTTTTCTGCCTTGCAGAGGCTCCAACTTCCTCCCTGCTTGCAAGCCAGTTGTGGTCTCCCCTCGCGGGGGGGGAGGGCAGGTGGTACTCATTAAGAGGGGGGGGGCTGTCAGTTGCCAGCTGCAGCCCGCCTTGGATCGGGGTCAGCAGCCTTGAAGCAGGCAGGTTCTTTGTAATATGGCCCCACCTCCATACAGTATGGCACTCGGAACCGTCCACACGTACACCAGAAGATCCAATAGGGAATTCCCTCAAAGGGAAATATTAAAGCGTGCGTCGTGTTCCAGGCACTCATCGCCGGGATAAGGCGGACATATACATGGCACAGGAGAGTGCATGTGCCCGAGGTAGCTGGGTCCATGAAGGCTGAGCGGGATCAGTACCACACAACATCAGACCTAGATCTCGCGATACACAGTAGATGGATATGGGGAGGAGGAGCTCCACGGGTGGGAGTTTGTACAAAGGGATGACTTGCGTTGATTGTTTGGGACCCTCAAGGGGTCCACTACCAATAACGTCTCGTCCACCATAAGCCATCTTTCACAAGGTGAAGTGCCACGCCGCTCGCTTGCAAAAAGAATGCGGCCTTGTCATACATCTGAGGCATAGCTACACAATATATACATTGTGAGGGACGACGACAGTCCCAGCCCGTGCTGAACCGCACGACTTGATGGTCATGACGGGGTATGCGTAGCACTTCGCCCGAGTTGTTTTTGTGTTACCTGAAAAGATGGCAAGGGCCTTGGGAATGGCGGGGACTTTTGGCCTAGCAGGTTGACTGTCGCCATAATGGTAATGGTAGGTGCTATGCCCACCCTGAGTACCGCCCCAGATGTACAGCGGTGTATTTTGTTGTCAATTTATTCATGTTGGGGGGTGCAGGGCAGGTTGGGTCAGGGATCTCTTCTGGCTTTTATGTGATGCCGGAGAGGGGTTAAAGAGGGAAGGGAGGTGGCAGGGGGGGTGGTCCCTTGCCTAAGAAGTGGGAGACGAGAGGGAATGAGGGAGTGTGGGTATTCTCTCTTCAGAAGTTAGAGAGAGAGAGGGGGATGAAGGGGCAGGGTGGATAGAGCAGGAAATAGAGTACTGAGGTGGGCCAGTGCCCCTCAGGGAGGAAGGAAGGAGATGCTGGTGTTGGGGGTAGCACCATGAGTATGGGGACATCGAATCTGCAGCCTGTGGGCCAGCAGTGAAAAAGTCCAGAATTCTTCATCTCCTCATCCCCCCATCCCTGTAGATGAGAATGACCTTTTTGTGTTCTTCCCCCTCCTTTTAGAGACGCTCAGCTCCTTCAATTATTATGTCTTCTTGTTTGTGCTTGATCTCTCACTCTCGTCTCCGTCACAGGTTGATAATCATCCCAGCCCCCACGATGCCCCGACGGCATGGAAGGCATATTTGCAACCCATGTACAAACCACTGCTCCCTCTCCAGGGAGCACCTCACCATGAGTGTAGTCCCCCCCCCACCATGGTAGAGGAGCAGAACAGTCAGGACCATCATTCGTATTTATACTCCAGCAAGGAACCTCAATAGTCTGGCTGAAGTCATCACATTGTATCGCAGTCAACTGCACTAAGGCATTAAAAGCAGGCCACAACTGAGTGGCCTTTTCTAGGGTCAAATTTTCAGTGTCAACCAAATGTTGTGGGCCTGGCCAGATTGGGTAACGACAGCATATTTTCTTCAGAGAAAAGGAATTGGGGGCCACAATAGGTTTTCCTGACATCCTGGTATTTTCCTGTCACCATTACTGAGTCTTAGATTTTTTAATTTCATGTTTATTTAATATGATATCAAATCGCATTTAAATCAATTATTATTCTCCAACTAGCAGGATAGGATTGGAATTCACATTTCCTGGATCATTTATCTAGGCCACTGGTTACGGTCCAGTAACATAATCGGGTGTTGCCATCCCCAAAATTATAGTAATGTGGGTTTGTTTGTCAGGGTTAGGAGATACATAACTTCTTCTGTGATGACCGGCTAATATTAACAGGTACTTCTCTGGCCACTTTCCAACAAGCATGCAGTGCTATCAACTGCCACACAAATAGTATAGACATCATCCTCAAGAGAGCCCTTGACATGGTCCAAGTTGCCCTCCAGTTTCTGGGTGGGACTGGAGGTGCCCCATCTACTCCTCAGCAGCAAGACTGCTCAAGATAATGGTTGCTTGTGACACTCTGCACACCATAGCACCATAACTAAGGCTAGAGATCCAAGAGAACAATGCCCTCAGCATCCTTATCTATTCAGAGTCCATGAGTAAAGGCAGAGATGAAGGTGGGCTACTAATGCCACTTGATCCCATCGTATTCCTCTTGAGGTGCCAATGTTGTCCTATTAAGTCTAAAGGTTCAGGTTAGTCAATCATATTGTCACACCAAAGTAATTCTATCCCTCTATACCCACTTGCACATCTGTGCCCCTCTGGCACTCACCCCCTATCCCTTGCCTGCTATCATCCATCCATCTGTCTGTCAGTCCTCATTGCAAATCAATAATTGCTGCCAATTCATGCTTCACAATCACATTGAAAACATTCCACCATCCAGAAAGGGAACACATAAAGGGTGATACAAGTAACACATAACTGTGACTTAATTACTTAATTAATTAAATCGTTTTTCCAAAGTTGTTTCAGCAGAGGTTGAGGCGAGATAGCTCTGACCTGGATTTGACTTGGCAGTGCTTATTACCAATAACAACCCATGAGTGTCCTCTAAGACTGCTCATAGATATGTGTATGTGGGGAGACTCTGCCACCAGGAAGAAGAGGCAGCATGTTTTGTGCTGGTTGAATGGAAAAACAGTTCCCGAGGAGGTTTTCCATTTTTGTCATCTCCATCACCCAACATCTCTCCTGTGCCTGATGTTGCATTACTCCTATCTCTTGTGGAAATTCGGCGGTCTAATTGTCCACATCAAAATGTCTTCCATCTCCTGTAAGGCTGTAGGTATGTTAGCTTTTTAGTTTGCAAGATCACTATCTTGAGCTACTGGCATTTATTAATGCAATGAGATTCAGGTTCCCAGGAAACACTCTCTCAATGGACGACGTCATCCAAAATGCCTGAAGCACTCAGTAGCCAAATGTTTGCATTGAATGCTGTGATGCACAGATGCATATTGATTGTAAGTGCAAGTCCTGAGTCATGGCATGAGGTGACATATCAGGTACTCTTGTTAATTTCCTTGTTTTTATTTCCCTCTCTTTTCCATATGTGATTTAATCACAACAAACAAATTACAGAAAGTTAAAATTTCACATTTATACTCTATATAAATTCCAGGTCAAAGTGAGAATAATGTTTTATAATTTATTACAATTGATGCACACTGTTAAAATCATTTCAACATTCTTAAAAACATGTATAAATATGGTGGCATGGTGTGCACTGCTGCTGCCTTACAGCGCAGGGACTGTGTGGAGCCTGTCGCGTGTGGAGTTTGCATGTTCTCCCTGCATCTGTGTGGTTTCCTCTGGATGCTCCGATTTTCCTTTCACGAGTCCGAAGACTGTGTACGTTGGGTCATTGGCCATGCTAAATTCCTCTTATTTGTCCGAAAGATATTTAGGTTAAGTGGATTAGTGATGGCTGGTTCTTCTGTGATGCTGACGTTTTTACGACATTTTCCAATGCATTTTCTGTGTGGTTACCTTTTCCAGTTGTCAGGAAACATGATGTCATTGCCTCATCAGTGCTTGCATCCCTGAATCTTGTGGGTCCCCTCACCTTCACCATCTCTCCATCCATCCTTGTACATTTAATACATCATCCTTCATCATTTCCACTAGCTTCCACATGATCCAACCACCAAACACATCTGCTCCTGCCCTCCCATTTCAGAATTCTGAAGGACTGGTTCCTTCTGTGACCACCTGGTCCCACCCCCCCCCCTTTTTTTTTTTTTCCAAAAGTCAATCATCTTTTCCCTGTGGCAATCCTGTCCTTTCCTTTATTTCTTCCTTCTCACTATCTAAGACCCCCAACATTCGCTTAAGTGAATAGCATTTATTTGTACTTCTTTCAATTTAATTATATTGTGGTTTCCAGAAAATGTGTTCTCTGCTTCAATGGGATAACAATTGTAGACTAGTGACTGTCCATTATTCATCCACAAGCATGAATTCTGAGATTTCTGTCACTTACTTATTCTAAATTCTTCCCTTGCCCGCGCTCTGACTCTTCTCTCCCCTGCCTGCTATAGTGATCCTGTCCAAGCTCACACTCATTCTGTCAAGCTCATTTTCTTCTAGCCCTCTGTTTGCCTTCTGACTCAGTATCACTCCTCAACTTTAATCATAATCTCATTTTGTTCTACATTTTAATTCTGTTGTTTGTTTTTTGTTCACTTGTTTTCTTTTTTAATTCCTAATGTTTTGTATTCCGATATGGTTATTAATATAACCTTACCACTGTGGCTTATGTGTTTCTTTATTTATTCAGTTCTACATACAACTCCTTTTTTACTACAATAATTATAATTTCAAAAAGACAGAAAGTATTAACATAGTTACTGACACATTTGTAAAATGTTGTTCTTTTTCCAAGAAAATCCTGCTTTGTGCATTTATCCATACACATTAGTAGCAGTCATTGCAAGGTTGTTGCTATTCTTTTCCCTTCTCTCCTTAGTTGAAATGTACAATGGTTCAAGATGGGTGAAGTATGAAGAAAGAATCACTAAATGTCGTCATTATCAAACAGGTCTTCAAAATCAATGACAGAAACCTACGTAACGTAGCTTTTTCATGGACTGCAAGCATCCATTAAAAGTCTGAACTTCCTCCTTCCTCATCCGATCCACTATGGCCCCACATCCTCCGGAAAATCTCATCCATTGTCGACTTCCCTATTACGGAATTTTCTGCCCTCCACCATCTCTGTCTCTGATCCCTGACTCAAAAACAAGCAGAACTTTGCATCATGAATTCTTTTATCTTTAATGTCTCCTGTCGCTCCCTCTATCAGACTTTCCCTTTTATTCTTCCTTTCTCCCTTCCCCACTTTAGCTGGCTTTGAAACTCTCATACTATTATTTTTCGTCATCTGATGACGGTCATAGACTTGAAAATCTTTTTTCTCTGTCTCTGTCCATAGATCAGCCGGTTGAGCTGCGGTCATTTCCACATTTCTTGCTTCATTTCAGATTTTTAGCATTCGAGTACTTTGCTCTGTTTTTTAATTGAAATCATTCTTCGGACTTTGATGTAATTCTCAGCATTCCTAAGATAGGTTTTGCATTTTGCATTTAAACGATCTGTAACTGGTAATCTCTTGGGGGGACACAATTGTGCCTGCTAATGGCGAGTTTACTTATGTAAATGTTAGGTAGAACGGTAATTGGCTGTCAGCAGGACTGACTTAGGGCTTTGAATTTTTTAACTGTGATACAGGAGGCTACATGACTGAGATCTCGAGCATTAATTAAAATTAATAGCTTAAACAAAGTGTATACCTTAGGATTTTAAAAGATGAATAGAGATTGTTTTTTAGTCGTCGAAAAGACCTGCTGTTTGCATTTCGTGGAACTTCAGGACTTGGGTATAGTAAGTGTTCCAGCTGCTTGATGTTGAGCTCAAACTTCGACGCTGAGAATGCATCTGGAGTCCTATGCTACGGTCAGGAAAGGTAGAGAGTTTCCTGGATTGTAAGGGTTGGTTCTAGGAGATATCCGCTCCGGAGGCAGAAAGGTGTTCAGGATACAAGGAATGGTGGCCATTGAAAGAGTAGAAGAGGCAAGGAAGTATCTGAGTTTTTTTCGAGTGTCCTGCCGCCTCAAACCGGTAACTCGCGGCATTGGTGACTGTTATACTTGAAGAATGTATCTCCAGGTCATGGCACAATAGGGGAAGAACTTTACAGTGGAAACAACGAAGTGTGGAATGCAACTGTGATTGAAATTGCACAGTAAGAAATCAGACAGCGAGTTTCTGAACCATTGCCTAAATCTCACTGATATGTTGCTCCACAGTTCCAAAGGAAAAGACGCACAGAGGGGGTGGCAATACTGTTAAGGGGAAAAAGTGAGTTTGGAAGTTGGTGAGTGCTTATCATACCATGACACAAACAAAGCAGGTATTAGTGCTCTGGTCCAAACTCTCAGGAGACCGGAGGTAGTCCAAAAAGTAGGATCTCAAGAGAATAATTTCTGGTAATTTCCAGTATCTGCACATCAGTGGAGAACTTGTAGATAGAGACTGGTGCAAGAGTGTGGCTTCAGAATCTCAGGGCAATTGGATCGTTTCTTGAGCAAATTCATCTATATGAAAAGGGACAAACGGCACCTCAATAGAGCTTGGTCCAATGATCCTGATGGTAAAGTATTTTGTGGAACAGAGTGTGTTTAAAACTGAATTGACAGGGGACACACATAGAAATAGAAAAAGAGAAATAAGTTGCAGAAAGAAGTAAAAAATGTTAGTTAGTGTGAGAGAAGGGAATAGTATTGATCAAGTAGGACAAAGAAGAAATTCAATGAATACAAAGATCGAGGTTTGAATTCATGTAATTTACATAGACAAAGATTGTTGCACTTAGGGATTCTATGTAAAATAGTCAAGTGGAAAATACGATGTGATGGCGAATAATGGAAGCATTCCATAAAAATAGTTAAGGCTGAATCTTTAATATCTTTGATAAAAAGTGTTTCAGAAAAGACAAGATTAGAAGATTGAATAGGCATACATCTGAACAGGCTGACTAGCTAAAAGGGATAGATAGTCTTATCTCTGATGGCTTTGATTCCAGTTTGTAAAGGACTGCAAATGGAGAAAGCACAGGGGAATATCTAATCTCTAAATGTAGAAGAGGGCCAGAAGAATGGAAAGTGGCAACTTATTCAAGGAACTGTCTATGGTAGTTCTAGTAACTACAGCTGGTATAACTTATCCATTAAATATTGAAGCTACTCGAGTGTTGGAGCGATACTCCATCCAGGGAAGGGAAAAAGTATTCCATCACCCTCCTGACTTGTGCCTCATAGAGTTGTTGTAATGAAATATATTAGATTTTAGAAGGTGGAATAGAAAAATTTCCCGTTAAACGTGATGGTACAAGAACAAGAGACACAGATTTTAGGTTTGGAGATACTAGTGGAGTTTTGAGAAAGGAAATTTGTTTTCTATGAGGTGGGGGAAGGAGACCCAATCATGATTTCAAGACGAAAATTGGATAGGTCCTTAAGGTAAAATAACTGTGCAGGGCCAATGAAATACAATGGGGAAATCTGTCTGATTTGGATGGATCTGAAGAGAATTGGTAAGGATTCAATGGAAAGTGCCTTCATCTGTGTTCTAATGATTTTCTGATCCTAAGCATTGATTCATGGGCTTTTATAAATTGTGAATGGGGGGTACTGAATTTTATTGCAAGATGTAGGGAACTTAAAAGTTGATGTGTAATGTTGTGTCTTTATAAAACCTTATTGACGCCATATTGGAGTACTATTTTGTAGGTGTGGGCACAAACATAGGAAAGGAACAGAGAGGAATGATAAGATTTATTCAGTTGTTCCCAGCTATAGGAAGGTACAGATATGACATTATTGAAAAGAGGTGGATCTTTCATTAGGTTCCTAAGGCAATTTGGGAGTTTAATTAATAGAGGTGTGGTGAAAATTTTATGAAGGATGGGAAAATGGGAGAGGCCTGGCTGAATTGGTGTAGAGGGTAAAATGGTAGGTAGGAAAAGTCTCTGCTCGTTACAATACAAGCTTATTTTTCCTTTCTAGTGAGTTTCAAGAAGCAGAAGAAATATTTTTGCACGTTGGATGTGAGATCCTCTATATACGTGCATTACATTTATGGGTGGATGAGGTGGCAAGAAGGAAACAGAATAAAGAGATATGGGAACAGAGTGGGCTCAAGGGATTGGGGCCGTACTAGTCCTTGGTTAAAACACAAACACTCAACTTAGTTGAGCTAACAGCTTGTTTCAAGTTGTAATTCTTGTATAATTCTCAGCGACATCAGCGTTTGAACTTTCCAAGCACAGCGTGATTACACACAGCGATCATAAGAATTACCTAGATTTAAGGCACAATAATCAGGCAACTGCACACTAGTCTGCGCAGCGTCCCCACCTGCTTGATTTAACCCAATCAGCATTTGCGCTTTGTACTTCCTCTAACTCTTACCCTTTGGTGGCACTTATGCTATTTATCTCAACTATTCATTGTGACAGTAAGTTCGCATTTTAATCATTATCGCATCAGACATTATCCAAAATTCCTAATTCAATTTATTTTGTTACATCTATACTTATGCCTTTTTTTGGATTTTCCCACAAGTAAAAACATTTTCTCTGTCCACCTGATTGAGTTTTTTCTGGGGAATGGTTAGAATGTGGATTTTCCACATAATTGTGATACATAGGATTGACATTTGTAAAGAAGCTGATAAGTACATTAAAGATAAAGCAACAGAAGAAATGCCGATGATATTAAGTGAAGTAGCGTGGGAAGGGGATTCATGTGGGGCATAAACGCCTCTTAACAAGCGGCCAATGATCTTCCCTGAATGATTATAGCAACTTAGAAGTATCACTGAATTCTTTCTTGTTTGGTTTTAACATTCAACGTGGCCTTTTCATCTGGTTGGCAGATTACGAAATCTTTTATGGCATTTGCTATAAAGAAACATGTTCCACTCTCGGGAAGCCAGTGGAAATTTTGACAAAGTAAGGAACAGGCCTTAATCCTGGACGCAGATAAGTGCGGGATACCATTGTGCTTGAGTGCAACATTAGACTGTTTCACATCCTTGTTTCAATAGTAACCGGCACTGTTTGTCCTTGGTGATATCTGCACTAACCTCAGAGTCTCAATGGCTGTAAATGCATGTGATTAGCTCATAACTTTTAAAACAACTCACAGTATACTTATACACTGTTTACCAAAGACCTTAGTTTTTGAAAAAGTCACTTATTTCTCATTGTTTCAAACTCCAGTGTCTTTTTCATTGTCACACTACCATTGTACTGACCTTTATACCTTTAACATAATAAACATGTCAATATTAAAGAAGATCCCAAACAGTGATAAAAATGGCACATGTAAGGTGACCAATGACATGGCCAAAGATGCAGGCTAAAACTATGGTATTATTGTGGCAGTTTGTCACTGCAAACAGGAGCTGGTTTTCTCCTTCAGCTATGTTCAGTGTTGTTTCCCTCTTTTCTTCACCTTTGGTAAGGATTTCCAGATTTCCCCCATTCATCTTTGCTTGGAGGTGGGATGGATTTTCTGTCTGCTAGTAAATGTTTATGCAATTGGTATTCAAAACGACAACTTTAACTGCCCTCCATTGGCAAGGCATGACACTAAAGTGGAAATTTGCCAATGTCTTCCGTTAAAATGCAGTGGGACAGTCATTTGCCTGAGGTTAAATGATCTCTTCTTTTTCCTTATTTGCAATAATTGGCTGTATATAGTTTACTGCTCTGTAAGTCTATCTTATAATAGTATGCATTTAAAAAATTAATTGTTTAGGAACTCTTTTGAAACATCTTAAAATAAAGAAAACGGGCTGTAGGTTAATTCCACACAGAAGCATTTTAGTTATTGCTATATGAGGTCAGAGAGCTCCACAATTACCAGAAAGCAAAGACTTAGGGTGGATTTGATCAAAGATTATCAGATAATGAAAGAAATAGATTGGGTTGTGCAGACAATTTGTCCAATTAGAATATTTAAGGACAAACCTGAGGCACAATTCAATTTCCTGAGTCCAGACTAGTTTGACGGTCGTTCCAGAGGATTTGACCTGTGGCAACAGTCTGCCATTTTGGTGTGCTCAACACATTTACTATAATGCCCTTACTTTGCTTTGACAAAAGTCCTCAGGGGAGGTTTGGGAGAAGGTCAAAGGCTGCATGGGTACAAGGACAGGTAGCGAGTGGATAAGTAATAGCTTGGTTAATAAAAAAAGATATAGTGGAGAGGTGTTTTTTCCTAGCTGGAGTCGTCAACTTAGAGTGGTGTGTCCGCATGGCTCAGTCAACTGGACGTCTTCTATTTGTAATATATACAAATGACTTGGAAGAGGGAGTAAGTGGGGAGATCAGCAAGTTTGCAGACGGTATACAAAGATGGCTGGACTTGCGATAGTGAGGAGCATTGTCAGGCATGCCGCAGGACATAGATAGGCTGTTAGCTTGGGCAGACAGATGGCAGATGGAATTCAAATCCTGATAAATGCGAGGTGATGCATTTCGGGAGAAAGAATGTAGAGGGGAGGTATATGATAAAGGGTAGACCTATTAAGAATACAGAAATGCAGAACGACCTGGGGGTGCACGTGCACAAGTCTCTGAAGGTGGCAGAGCAAGTGGAGAAGGTTGTGAAGAAAGCATATGGTGTGCTAGCCTTTATAGGAAGGGTATAGAGTACAAGAGCTGGCCTTTAATGTTGCAGTTGTATAAAACGTTGGTTAGACCACATTTGGAATACTGCATCCAGTTCTGGTCGCATTACTACTGGAAGGACGTGGAGACTCTGGAGAGAGTGCAGAGGAGGTTTACCAGGACGCTGCCTGGTAATGGAAGGTCTGAGGAGAGGTTAGGCAAATTGGGACTGTTTTCCTTAGAAAGACGTAGACTTAGAGGAGATCTAATAGAGGTGTACAAGATTATGAGGGGTATAGATAGAGTTAACAGGGTTAAGCTTTTTCCTAGGATGGACTCAAATAGCATGAGGGATCACGGGCTTAGGGTGAGGGGGGTAAGGTATAATTTGGATGCTAGAGGGAATTTTTTCTCACAGAGGGTGGTGGAAGTATGGAATGCACTGCCAAGTAAAGTGGTGGAGGCATGCACTCTGGAGTTATTTAAGAAATACTTAGATGGGCACATGAACAGAATGGGAATGGAGGGGTATAGAAAACTGATTTAAAATAGGATCATGAGCCTTGGGAGTCCCTGGGAAGTGTGTAAATAGATGATGATATTGATGTACTTGTTTTTATCCTACAGGTGCTTTGGTCCACCTTGTTGTCTAACGAGGGGCATATACGTGATGGGTGATGAGAGGGCTGCTCTTGGATTTTTTTTTGAGAGTATCCTAGTGCTTCGTGTCGTTAGTGTATGCTTGACCTGGACCATTTGATGGGCAACACGATAGCTCAGTGACTATCGCTGTGCTGTGCAGATACATGGATTTGGCCCTGTGTCTGTGGGAGTTTGCGCATTCTCCCTGTGCTTGCTTGGGTTTTCTCTGGGCGGTCCGGTTTCCTCCCACATCCCAAAGATGTGCTCATAGGCTAATTGGCAAAACAAATTCTCCATAAATTGTCTCAAATTTGGTTTTTAATCCATAGATCTATAAACATAGACAGGGATCACGGGTAGAGGTGGGAACATCGGGGTTGCGGCGTGGGCTCGTTGGGCCGAAGGGCCTGTTTCCCATGCTGTTTTGTTCTTTGTTCTTTGTACTTGAAATGGGGGAGGTGGTGGTAGTTATCATCCCATACAAACTGTAGCTGTGTTAACTTGTGGTCCTGATTTAATTATTAAGGCAGTCAGATGAAATTTTGTAGGGCCCGTCACTCCCATGCACCAATGGGCATTGTTTTAAAAAAAAATTCCCAGCGTGGCTTTGGATGAAAGGATCAATGAATCTGCCCATTAATGTTCACATATCAGTGCTGCACTATACATACACAAGCCAATTATTTACATATATTGGAGAATTATTTTAAGCATGTATAAGACATAATCCATCATCAGCGATATGTTATTTTCTGTTTTGCTTTGAGGCAGCCTTGGAACCAGGAGCACTATAGGTTTGTATAACTTTAAGCTGGAACTTATATTAAGAATGATTTATTTTCTGATGACTTAAAATGTTCTGTGGAGTGTCACAGTGAAGTTCTGTCAGTGTTGTAAATATATACTTACTGTGAACACAAGTAATAAGTTTTCCAATCCAGATGACAGATAGTCCAGCACCCCTTTAAGTATGAAAAGAATATGAAAGGATGAAACAATGATTAGCACTGCTGCTTCACAGCACCAGGGACCTGGGTTCAATTCCCAACTTGGATCACTGATTGTGTGGAGTTTGCATGTTCTCCCTGTATCTGCATGGGTTTCCTCTGGTTTTCTCCCACAGTCCAAAGACGTGTAGGTTAGATGGATTAGCCATGGTAAATGTGTGAGGTTAGGGGGAGAAGGCCTGGGTAAGATGCTCTGTCAGAGAGTCGGTGCAGACTTGATGGGCGAATGGCCTCCTGCTGCACTCAGTAAGAATTTAGCAACACCAATTTATAATCCAACCAATTTATTTGATAGTAAAAAAGCGAGCTTTCGACTCTTGTGTCTTCTTCAGGCAAATGCAGTGTTCTGGTCTGCCACTACCCTGCTGCACTACAGAGATTCTCTGATTCTATCACCGGCTCTGCCTTTAGATCCAGACTTTGTGTAAAGTGGGAATACCAAGGCGAGGTTTCCTTTTCTCCTATAATTATCAACGCGCAAGGGGGAAGCGCTCAATAGAAATGTGTTTTCATTTTCGGCGTCTCTTTTCAGTCGGTAGATACAAATAATAGTCCCGGTAATAAGCAGGGGCCGCTGGGTGGAGCGGAGCCTCCCCTTTAAGGAGTTTGGGCGGAAGTGCTGGCGAATGCAAGCTGGTGGGCTGGAGCTGAGTGTGCGGCGGCAGAGAGGCGGCCGGGAGTCCAGAATAGCAGCATGTGAGAGCACCCGCAACACCGGCATGAGGACAGCGGGCAAGCTCACTCTCATACACTGACACACTCTCTTACTCCTCAACCTCTCAAAACCAATGGAACCCATCACTAAGTGGTCGCCCAAACAAGTGGTGGAGTGGGTCCAAGGTAAGAACTTTTGGAGCTGTCTGTAACCGGGTTAGACAATCGGGAGCAACATTGTTTTTATCCTTCAGAAGAACAATGTTACATTTTCAATAGCTGAGTGGATTTTTGCTGCTTGCGTTTAAACTGACTGGCTCATATATAAAAACTAGTTTCTTGGTTTCATTTAATTTTTGTGTCCCTGGTTTCCTATTAGAGTGTTTTGATTTTCGTTGCTATTTTTGTCACAAATCTGAACGTAGTTTCAATGTTTTCTCCACATCGCCCCCCCCTTCCCCAAACTTCAATGTCCCGCGTTAACTCAGTAACTGGGGGGGATGGGCGCACAGCCCCTTTTCTCCCTCTCTGTGTTTCTGTTTATTTTTCTCTCCATCTGGCGGCTGTTTTGACCGATGACTCACTTGGGATTCCCGTTTGCTGCCTCTCTGCTGACTTTGCTGCTAACTTCTCTTCACTTCGCCAATGTTGGCGGCCTCCGGTGTTTTCTGAAGCACAAACCATCCCACTGTCAAACAAGAGGATCTAATTACTCCAACTAACTGGGGTTGAAAGGATCGAACTTGCACTACATTGTTTTTTTTAAAGAAAAGTTTAACAGATGTCACAAAAACTTTAGCATTTTCCAACTAAGCTTCGGATTAGAAATGAGCATACACTGGTTTTTTTTTTTAACACATTGAATGGTACAAACAGGTACTTTAATCCCTATATCTGGGTCAGTTAATCTTGGGTTGGCAAGGAAGGGGTCAGTTCTATGAGCCTCCCTGACCCAGGGCTAGGGGGCGGAGTATCAGCCATCGTTTCCACTGTTTAATGTGTTGGAGTAAGCCCCCAGCTCTGCTGGGAGGTTAGGATCAAGCTTGTCAGAATGGTTTGACTGCTATGGTAGGCGTGAGATTCTAGCCCAGGTCCCCAGATCGTTACCGTGGTGTCTGGTATTGTGACACCACTGTGTCCGTTGCCTCCCCCTGCTGCTGAATAATTCATTGACGTTTGGTGCCTCACCTTGCATGTGATCAGCAGCTGTCTGAGATGAAGATTCTGTGGGACTGTACTGAGCTATTAGTCAACAGCTTAATTCTAGTTTTGGGTGGGGGAAGAAACTTCTCTTCCAGTCTACTGGCTAAAAACTAGAGTGCAGGATGACAGTCTGAAAAGCAGGATCAGGCAAAACGTCTGTGTTCTCATCTCTGCCATCATGCATTTGAAAACATATTGCAAACTTTCAGCATCTGACTTGCATTTGCTTTGTTGCTGATCAAAAAATGTTAATATTTTGTGAAGTTGATAATTTTGTTGCCTTATGCTTCCTTGCTTTGATATCCAGTTGTGAAAATATACCATTGAGCACTAATCTTTATTACAGAATCCCTTAAACTAGTTGTTCCCACTGAAAATACAAGTTTGTACGTCACTTGTCATTTGGAACCTTGGCCTATTTGGTTAACTCACTATGCCTGCACATGCTATCTGTTTATTCTCAGTGTTTTAATTAATTTCTTCCTCCATCAATTGTTTAGCTTAGGAAGAAAATGAATATTGAGTATTGTAGTTAATTATAGAAAAGGCCAATAATTGGTAAATGAACATCCGAACAGATGAATATGAGAGAGTGCGTTTTAGTAGGAAGGTGATTCCTTTCTTGAAAGGTGCGAGTCTAGGTGGGGTGAGGGAATAAAGTAATCTGAGTGCAAATGCACCAGTCACTAAAAGTTGTGCCACGTGTTAACAAGGCCATAAAGCAAACTAAATTTTTAATTTTGAGGGATAGAATTGAAAAGTAGGCAAATTGTTAGTCCTGCATTGAATCTTATTTAAGTCACACTTGAATATTACATATCGTCACCATATTATATTAAAAAAAAGGAAATGGAGGCAATGATACCAGAAATGTATTTGTAGATTTTCATGCTGGCTCACCTTCCTCTTGGAAAAAAGAAAATTGAAGGATGATCGAATCAAGGTTTTTAAAATGATGCAAAGTGACTATGGAGAGAACGTTTGAATGGAGAAGAGGGGACACGAGATGATGTTGGCTGATAGGATTAAGGAGAATCCTAAAGCTTTCTTTCGATATGTTAAGAATAGAAGATTGGTTAGGCAAGATTAGGGCCAGTCATAGACAGCAGTGGGAAGTTGTGCGTGGAGCCTGAAGAGATTGGTGAGGCACTGAATAAATATGTCTCTTCGGTATTCACGCAGAGTGCTGGAAATGTAGCTATGGAGAACACTGAGGTACAGGGTTGCAAATTGGGAAGTATTGTAGTAGATAGGGAGGATGTGCTAGAAATTCTCGAGGGGTTGAAGTTGGATAAGTCCCCTGGGCCGGACGGGATTTACCCTAGGATTCTCTGGGAGGCAAGAGAGGAGATTGCAGAGCCTCAGGCTCTGATCTTCAGGTCCTCGTTGGTTACGGGTGTGGTTCCGGAGGACTGGAGGATGGCGAATGGGGTCCCATTGTTTAAGAAGGGGAAGAGAGACCTTCCTGGGAATTATAGGCCAGTGAGTCTTACTTCTGTTGTGGGCAAGGTATTGGAGAGAATTATTAGGGATCGGATTTATAGTTATTTAGAGAGAAATGAATTGATTGGGGATAGTCAGCATGGTTTCGTGAAGGGTAGGTCATGCCTTACTAACCTCATTGAGTTTTTTGAGAAAGTGACCAGAGAGGTGGATGGGGGTAGGCGGTTGATGTAGTATATATGGACTTTAGTAAGGCTTTTGATAAGGTGGCCCATGGAAGACTTCTACAGAAAATGCAGATGTGTGGAATAGAGGGTGCTTTAGCTAATTGGATTAGAAATTGGCTGGCAGATAGAAGACAGAGGGTGGTGGTTGATGGGGGATATTCATCGTGGAGTTCGGTGACGAGTGGTGTGCCTCAGGGGTCTGTTTTGGGGCCCCTGCTGTTTGTAATTTTTTATAAATGATCTGGATGAGGGTATTGAGGGATGGATCAGTAAATTTGCAGATGACACTAAAGTCGGTGGAGTGGTAGATAGTGAAGAGGGGTGTTATAGTTTACAGAGTGACTTGGACAAGTTGCCGAGCTGGGCCGAGAGGTGGCAAATGGAGTTTAATGTGGAAAAGTGTGAGGTAATGCACTTTGCAGGAACAATAAATGTGTAGAGTATAGGGCTAATGGTAGGGCTCTTAATAGTGTTGAGGAACAGAAGGATCTTGGTGTATGTGTCAATAGATCCCTGAAAGTAGGCAGTCAAGTGGAGAAAGTTGTTAAGAAGGCTTATGGAGTCTTAGCTTTTATTGGTAGGGGGATTGAATTTAGGAGCCGCAGCATCATGTTGCAGCTGTACAAAACTCTAGTGCGGCCGCACTTGGAGTATTGTGTGCAGTTCTGGTCGCCACATTATAAGAAAGATGTGGAGGCATTGGAGAGGGTACAGAGGAGGTTTCCTAGGATGTTGCCTGGTATGGAGGGCAGGTCCTATGAAGAGAGGTTGAAGGATTTGAGGTTGTTTTCGTTAGAAAGGAGGCGGCTGAGGGGGGATCGTATTGAAGCATATAAGATAATTAGAGGTTTGGATAGGGTGGACAGTGATAGCCTTTTTCCTAGGATGGAGAAAGCTAGCACGAGGGGACACAACTTTAATTAAGGGGTATGAGTTATAGGACGGATATCAGAGGTAGGTTCTTTACTCAAAGAGTGATTAGGGAGTGGAATGCCCTGCCTGCAGCTGTTGTAGATGCGCCAAGTTTGGTGGCGTTTAAGAGGTTAATTGATAAGTATATGGAAGAGAAGGGAATGGTTTAGTTTGGAGGGGCATTGCTTTTTTATTTTGGTCGGCACAACATCGAAGGCCGAAGGGCCTGTTCTGTGCTGTATTGTTCTATGTTCTATGTTCTATGTTTGTAGGAGAAAACTTCCAGAGACTATTAATATTAGATAGCCACCAACAAATCTAATAGGGGATTCAGAAGAAACTTCATTCCCAAAGAGTGATAATAATGTGGAATTTGCTACCACGGAGAAGAACATTTTAAAGGAAAGCTACGCAAGTAAATGAAGGAATAAAAATCGAGTGCTGGGAATATTTAACAAGTTAAGCAACAAATGTGGAGAAAAACGCTTCATTGCAGTATCACTATAAGCCTATGTTTGATGATAAAACAGATAATAATCCAGCTTGATGACTCCTCATTTGATGAAGGTCATCAATCTGAAACATTAACACTGTTTCTCTCTGAGATTCTACTGTCTGATCTAACATGTCTAACATTTTTTGTTTCAGATTTTCAGTATCTGCAGTAATTTGTTTGGTAAGCACTTGAGAGAAAAGGGAATAGAAGATAATAGTAGATTTAAATGGGTATAATCTGCATGAGTGGAACATAAGTCAATATGGAAGGTTATATATCCTGTTTCTCTGCTATATGTCATTTGTAATCTTGTTGATTTTGCTTACAGTCAAGTTCTCCTAATGTAAAGTATATAAACAGCTTGGATTTTGGCAAAGGGTACGTTGATTTTCTAGCAGCCAAAAGGAGAATGTTTGTATAAGTCTTTACGAGTCTACACTCTACCACTGATGATTATGCACCATTGAAAGGTCATGAAGACTACATGGAAACCATTTGTGTAAATCTTGGTGACCTAATTAACAAGTGGCAAAGTTTAATATGTTAAATAATGTGGCGTGATGTGTGAGAGGAAGAGTGTTCTCATGGGCAAGCCCCAATCATAATTATTTCCCTGGTGGAAGTTTTTTTTTTGTTAATTTCTTTACTCCACTCTTAAAGTTACAAAGCCAATGCTCAGAATGGACCAGGCAGACCCAAATTCATCTCCTTGCTTGCTCCTAAAGCCAAATTCCAATTCATCGTCCCCATGAAGTTGACAAAATAAGGCATTGAATTCTATCTTGGGCTTGATGTTAGCTAAAAGGTCAAGAAGTGATTCAATTAAAATGACCATAGTGGAGAGTTAAATTGGAGGGTGTTTACTGCCATAGATTTCCCAATGAAACACCCCTCAATTTGGAAATGTTGCTAATCTTAAACTTCAGTAGTCCTTAATTTCTTCTAATTAAGAAAAGACAGTGTCCGATCATTTCCATTGTGGTAGCAATCTCTACAATTTTACATCAAACTGGATTGAGCCAACATTCAGGAACTTGTAATACAACAAGACCAAATTGTTGACCGGAAATCAAAATTGCTCAAATCTGTCATAGATGTAGACCTATTTGTACTACCTTGTTAATTTTAGGGTGAATGTTCACTCCTGATGCAAGGTCTCGGTGCTGGTCAGTGGGCTACTTCTTCTGGTTTAATCACCCAATGTCAGTGTCTATCTGCAGCCTATTTGTTAGTCATGGGAGATAAGAACATAAGAAATAGGAGCAGGAATAGGCCATCCAGCCCCTCAAACTTGCCCCGCCATTCAATAAGATCATGGCTGATCTGTAATGGTTCAGTACACTTTCCTGTTTTCTTCCCGTAACCCTTAATTCCCTTCTCAATCAAAAATCTATTCACTCTTGACTTGAATATATTCAGTGAGGAAGCCCCACCACTTCAGGCAGAGAATTCCAAAGATTCACCACCCTTTGCGTGAAGAAACTCCTCCTCAACTCTGATCTGAACCACCCACCCACCCACCCCCCCAAAAAAACCTTGAGGCTGTGCCCTCTAGTCCTGCTATCTTTGCTAAGCGGGAACAGTCTCTCAACCTCTACCCTATCCATTCCTCCATTATCTTATACGTCTCTATAAGATCCCCTCTCGGCCTTCTAAACTCCAAAGAGTACAAATCTAGCCTATTCAGTCTCTCCTCATAATTCAACGCCCTCATAGAACATAGAACATTACAGCGCAGAACAGGCCCTTCGGCCCTCGATGTTGCGCCGACCAATTAGGAACAAGCAGTGACCCTCTAACCTAAACCATTCCCCTTTCATCCATAAACTTATCTACTACCCTCTTAAACGCCACCAAACTTGGCGCATCTACAACTGACGCAGGCAAGGCATTCCATACCCTTACCACCCTCTGGGTAAAGAACCTACCTCTGACATCTGTCCTAAAACCACCACCCCTTAATTTAAAGCTACATCCCCTCGTGCTAGCTTTCTCCGGTATCAGCCAAGTAAACCTTCTCTGCATCCTCTCCAAGGCCAATATATCCTTTCTTGAATGCGGCAACCAAAACTGCACATAGTACTCCAGCTGCGGCCTCACCAGTACCCTATACAGCTGCAAAAGTACGTCCCTACTTTTATATTCTATCCCCCTAGCTATAAAGGCCAACATTGCATTCGCCTTCTTAATCACCTGCTGCACCTGCAGACTGTGTTTTTGCAATTCGTGCACAAGGACTCCCAGGTCCCTCTGAACTGTCGCATGCTGCAGCTTTTCGCCATTTAAATAGTAATCATTCCTACCATTATTCCTACCAAAGTGGATAACCTCACACTTGCTAATATTATACTCCATCTGCCGGGTCCTCGCCCACTCGCTCAACCTATCCAGATCCCTCTGCAGGCTTTCCGCACCCTCCACGCAATTTGCTTTTCCATTCATCTCTGTGTCATCAGCAAATTTCATCACTCTGCACTCGGCCCCTTCCTCCAGATCATCTATGTAAATGGTAAATAGTTGAGGCCCCAGCACTGATCCCTGAGGTATTCCACTAGTCACCACCTGCCAATCAGAATAGCACCCATTAATATTTACCCTCTGCTTCCTATTAGACAACCAATCCTCTATCCAGTCTAACACCATAGCCCCGACTCCCTGCACCTTAACCTTCTGCAGCAATCTTTTGTGAGGCAGCTTATCAAACACCTTTTGGAAATCCAAAAACATGACATCCACTGATTCCCCTCTATCTACCGCACCAGTCACTTTCTCACAGAATTCCTATAAATTCATCAAGCACGACTTCCTCTTAACGAAGCCATGCTGCATCTGCTTGATCAAAAAGTTTGTATCCAGGTGCCTCGTTATTTCTGCTTTGACTACAGATTCAAGCATTTTTCCCACTACAGACGTTAAACTAACTGGCTATAATTCCCTGCCTTCGGTCTGCTTGCTTTTTTTTAAACAGCGGCGTAACATTAGTCGTTTTCCAATCTTCCAGCACTTTCCCACAGTCCAGCGAATTCTGAAAGATAATTACCAGGGCATCCGCTATCACCTCTGCTATTTCCTTGAGGACACTGGGATGCATTCCATCTGGTCCCAGGGACTTATCTGCCCTCAGCCCCATTAGCCTATCAAGTACCACCACTCTAGTGACTGTAATCTCAAGGACCTCATCTCCTACCACCTTTCTATCCTTAATTTCGGGCAAGCTATTTACGTCCTCCTCTGTAAAGACCGATACAAAAAACTTATTCAAGGTCTCCGCCATATCCTTATCTTCCACCATTTAAACCACCCCTCTCATCCATCAATGGTCCCAAAGGACTGGAGAATAGCTAATGTTGTACCGTTGTTTAAAAAGGGTAGTAGGGATAACCTTGGAAATTATAGGCCAGTGAGTTTGACGCCAGTGGTAGGGAAGCTGTTAAGGGGGGAATCTTTAGAGATAGGATGTATAGACACTTAGAGCATTGTGATCTGGTTAGGGATATGCAGCATGGATTTGTTAAAGGGAGGTCGTGCCTCACGAATTTGGTAGAATCTTTGAGGTGACGAAGACGATCAACGAAGGACGAGCTGTTGATGTCGTCTATCTGGATTTCAGTAAGGTGTTTTATAAAGTCCCTCATGGGAGGTTAGTTGAAAAGGTCAAGGCTAACGGGATACAAGGACAGGTAGCTAGATGGATAAGTAACTGGCTTAGTAATAGGAGACAGAGGAATAGTGGAAGGGTGTTTTTCTAGTTGGAGGTAGGTCACTAGTGGTGTGCTGCAGGGCTCGGTACTGGGACCTCTTCTATTTGTAATATATATAAATGACTTGGAAGAGGGAGTAAGTGGAGTGATCAGCAAATTTGCAGACGATACAAAGATGGCTGGACTTGCGGATAGTGAGGAGCATTGTCAGCGATGCAGCAGGACATAGATAGGCTGGTAGCTTGGGCAGACAGATGGCAGATGGAATTCAATCCTGATAAATGTGAGGTGATGCATTTCGGGAGAAAGAATGTAGGGGGGAGGTATATGATAAAGGGTACACCTATTAAGAGTATAGAAACGCAGAGGGACCTGGGGGTGCAGGTGAACAAGTCTGAAGGTGGCAGAGCAAGTGGAGAAGGTGTGAAGAAAGCATATAGTATGCTAACCTTTATAGGAAGGGGTATAGAGTACAAGAGCTGGCCTTTAATGTTGCAGTTGTATAAAACATTGGTTAGACCTCGTTTGGAATACTGCGTCCAGTTCTGGTCGCCTTACTACCGGAAGGACGTGGAGACTCTGGAGAGAGTGCAGAGGAGGTTTACCAGGATGCTGCCTGGTATGGAAGGTCTGAGTTACGAGGAGAAGTTAGGCAAATTGGGGCTGTTTTCCTTAGACGTAGACTTAGAGGAGATCTAATAGAGGGATATGAGATCGAGGGATATAGATAGAGTAAACAGGGTTAAACTTTTTCCTAGGATGGACTCAAATAGCACAAGGGGTCACAGACTTAGGGTGAGGGGAGTAAGGTATAATTTGGATGCTAGAGGGAGTTTTTTCACACAGAGTGATGGGGGTTTGGAATGCGCAGCCAAGTAAAGTGGTGGAGGCAGGCACTCTGGAGTTATTTAAGAGATACTTAGATGGGCACGTGAACAGAATGGGAATGGAGGGATATAGAAAACTGATTTAAAATAGGGATTATGAGCCTTGGAGTCCCTAGGAAGTGTGTAAATTGTCGATGATATTGATGTTTTTATCCTACAGGTGCTTTGGTCCGCCTGCTTGTATAACCAAGGGGCATACACGCAATGGGTTGTGAGAGGGCTGCTCTTGGATTTTTTTTTCGAGAGTATCCTAGTGCTTCACGTTGTTAGTGTACGCTTGACCTGGACCATTTGATGGGCAACACGACAACTCAGTGACTATTGCTGTGCTGTACAGATATATGGATACAGCCTGTGTCTGTGGAAGTTTGCGCATTCTCCCCGTGCTTGCGTGGGTTTTTTCCCGGTGATCTGGTTTCCTCCCACATCCCAAAGATGTGCTTTTAGCCTGATTGGCAGAACAAATTCTCCCTAAATTGTCTCAAATTTGGTTTCAATGCATAGATCTATAAACATAGACAGGAATCACAGGTAGAAGTGGGAACATCGAGGTGGCGGCGCGGGCTCGTTGGGCCGAAGGGCCCGTTTCCTGTGCTGTTTTGTTCTTTGTCCAACATTAACTCTGGCCGTCCTCCTATTCTTTATATATTTATAAAAACTTTTACTGTTCTTTTTGATATTTCGAGCTGGTTTAGCCTCATTCTATCTTTTCTTTTTTAATCACCTTTTTAGTCACTTTTTGCTGTTGTTTGAAACTTTCCCAATCTTCCGATCGCCCATTATTTTTAGCCGTTCTGAACACCTCAGCTTTTGATTTAATACTCTCCTTAATTTCCCTGGAGAACCATGGCTGATTTTCCCTTCTCCTACAGTCCTTCTTCACCATCAGAATATATTTTTGCTGAGTACCGAGAAAGATCTCTTTAAAAATCCCCCACTGTTCCTCAGCCGTCCTACCAACCAACGTACTCCTCCAGTCCACCGCCGCCAATTCCTCTCTCATCCTATCACAGTCCCCTCTGTTCAAACATAGTACACAGGTCCGGGATGCTATCACCTCATCCTCCATTTGCATCATAAATTCTGCTACTCTATGATCACTCGTCCCTAAAGGATCCCTGACATGAATATCCCTAATTCTATCTGCCTCATTACATAATTCCAGATCCAAGATAGCACGCTCTCTCGTCGGGTTTCGTAACATACTGTTCAAGGAACCCTTCCCGACAGTATTCCAGAAACTCTTCCTCCAGCCCACTGTGTCTGACTTGCGTCACCCAGTCAATATGCAGATTGAAATCACCCATTACTAACACCATTCTGTTTCTGCACGCATCTCTTATTTGTTTGTTTATAGAGATTTTTCAGATTAATGCCTTAGGATGCACCACTTGTGATCATGAAATGATGATTTCTACTTGCTATATTAGCGAGTTGTTTAAGGCCTCCTGAATCTCTCCAGAGTGAAATTATCAACTTCGTGCCAAACTTGGGTTATTATGCTGGAACTAAGCCTAAGGAGCAAGCACACACTCTCATTTCTGTCAGGATTTGAATGAAAAACTCTATTATCAAAGTCCCATCCCAGTCCACTTTCCACTTACTATCTTTTGAAGTCTTTGCCACCTAACTGTGTAACATTCATAGAATCTCTACAATGCAAAAGGAGTTTATTCAGGCCATTGAACCAGCATTGACAACGATTCCACTCTCTCCCTGTAACCTCAAGTATCTATTGTGTAAGTCCCCTTGATACTAAGGAGCAATTTAGCATGGCCAATCCACCTAACCTGCACATCTTTGGACTGTGGGAGGAAACTGGAGGAAATCCATGCAGACACTGTAAGAACATGCAAGCTTCACACAGGCAGACACCTGAGGCTGGGATTGAACCCTGGATCCCTGGTGCTGTGAGGCAGCAGTGTCACGAATGAGCGAACTCTGAAATTTGAAATTGAGCTTCAAATGCTTAATCACTTGAGAAACTGCCATGCACTTGTAATAGTGCATATATCTGACAATATACAATGGTGATTAATCCAATCTTTTTTTTTATTGTGGGCAGCCTTGCCTATGCAAGCTGGCAATCTGACTTCCTGCATTTATTCGAGAAGAAGTTTGTTATTTGCTTAAGGGATATAGGCAAGTATTTATTGCCCATCCTAATTGCCTTTCAGAAGATGGTAGTGAGTTGCTGCCTGGAACCATTGCAGTCTATGTAGTGTAAACACACCCACAGTGTTGTTAGGGAATTCCACGATTTTGACCCAGCAACAGGGAAGGAACAGTAATGTGCTGCCAAGTCAAGATGGTGGCTTGGAGAGATTTCCAGCTGGTGGTGTTCTGAGGTATCTGCTGCTGTTGTCTTTCTCGAGATGGTGATTGCAGGTTTGAAAGATGCTGCCTAAGGAACCTTGGTGGGTTCCTGCAGTGCATCTTGTAGATGGTACACGTAGCTGTGACTGTGCATTGCTGGTGGAAGGAGTGAGTGCTTGTGGATGGAGTGCACAAGCTGTTTTGTTTGTCCTTGCCTATGTGGTTGGCGCTGCACTCATTTAGGCAATGGGAGAGTATTCCATCACACTCCTGACTTGTGCATTTAGTGATGGTAATGCCATTGAATGTTTGTGACATGATGGTTAGATTTATTCTCATTGGAAATGGTCATGCCTGGCACTTGTGTGGTGCAAATGTTACTTGCTGCTTGTAAGCCCAAGCCTGATGTTGACGAGGTATTGTTGCATTTCGACTGCTTCAGTATCTGAGTGTCCCAAAAGGCCCTGATCAACATCCCTTATGAAGGAAGGCGTCTTAGGGTTCGGCTCCCAAATCTATGTCGCTGAAAAACTCCAGTAGCGATGTTCTGGGCCTGAATTGATTGACCTTCCAATAACCACAGACACCTTCCTCTGTGCTAAGTATGCTCTCAATCAGTGGATATTTTCCCCTTGATTCCTATTGACTCCAGTTTTGCTAAGGGCTCCTTGATGCCCCACTGGGTCAAATGCTGTCTTAATGCCTGGACAATCACTCAACTCTGGCATTTGGCTTTTGTACCCTGGCTGTAATGAGGTCAGGAGCTGAGTAACTGGTGAAACCCAATGCCAGTGATATTTATGTACTGTTGTACTCCTTCCAGAAGCTCGGAGTTCTACTTGCTTTTCACAAACATTAACCAATTGCGGTTAGTAAAACAGAAGAAGTTGACCATCAATAAGGCCCTCCTTTCCAAAGTAAATTGACTTTGATTCATATGTGCCTAATACTTGTGCGTTACTCCCCAGCTTTTTAAGACATACTGATGGTATGATAGTGGTATTACTAGATAAGTAATCTAAAGATCCAGCAAATTCTGTGGGGATGAAGGTTCATATCCCAGCACAGCAGCTAGTGGAATTTAATTTGATTTAATAATGTCTCAGTAATAGTGACCATAAAAACTATCATTGACTTCTTTGGTTCCATAATGTCCTTGAGGGAAGGGAATCTGCTGTTCTGGTCTAGAGCAATGTGGTTGCTTAATGGCCTAGTAAGCTCACTCAGTTCAAGGACAATGAAATGGACAACAAATGCTCACCTTGTGACATTCACAGCCAATGATGCTTACATCTATGAAGGAATGTTTGCAGTTGGCTTGAGGAGGAAAGGGAAACGTAACTGCAGACAACTAACTGTTAAACTATTGAACTAGGATAGTGTCTGGTGGAGACCAGTGTCTCCAGGTGAGGCTGGTGGTTTAGTTTTTCAATGCAAGAACAGATATTTTGTCGCTATAATTGCAAAATGTGTATGACTTTTTTAAATGAATTCAGCTTTTTGTTTCTAATTTTTCCATTTGAATGTTCTGTGTGCCTTTTGACCACAAATTATCAGGGCAGCTGCATTTCGTTTTGAAATCAAATTTGATAAGTGATCTCTTGCTGAGAACAGTCTGAAGTTCCAACTGTGCAACTATCAATTGTCACCATAAAGCTTATTTTGCAAGTCACATGATTGATTTTTCTATGACATTTCACTTCACGAAGATACAGAACAAATAGTCTGGGAACTACTTACCTGGAAAAGACAAACCTCTCAATCCATGACTTAAGACATAACACCTAATTTTGTGTTGTGAATTTTTAATGGATTCATTTCCAGCCTGCATTATAACCATTATTTTGTCTGAATGTGTAGCACAATTTATAAATTGCCTTCAATACTTTGCCTGGAGTTGCTGTACCAACTGAAAATTTCAAGTCTGAATTTGACAGTGTTTTATGAGGTAAGGAAAGTTGGGGGATATGAAATTGAGGTACAGATCAGTCAAAAACTAGCTGAACAGACTCTGGGCAAAATGGCTTTCTCTTCCTATGTCTGCATCTTCCAGAGAGTTTGTATAATCACAAATTACTAATGCCACGTGCCAAGCAGATATTTTACTACAAGTTGGTGATCAACTTCCTTTTGGATCCAGTTACATATAAATGTAGTGGTGTTCGCATTTGCTTAGAATGGCACAAATTAAACACCACATTGCCTTTTCGTTGCTTTGTGATGTAGAAATAACTGCTTGAAATTGGCATGCAGAAAGAAAAGTGAGGGGGGGAAGGGTGTTGGAGGAATTTGGGAGGCACCAATTTAAACTCTTTACAAAACTCATGTTTGTTATCGGAGAAGAAATTCCATTTTATCTAACCTACCTAGAACTTGAAAAATACAACTTTAAGTTTATTGTTTCAAGACTTTGATCTTCAGTTCAATCAGCAAACTATAAATACTGAGATCAGAATTACTGCATGGAAACTGTATGAAGCTAGGTTATGTGGGAGGATTAATTGAACATTGGGTTCCTTGTTCATTAGAAAACAGGAAACTTTGAGCTGACTTAACTGAAGTTTAATGTTGTTTTCATATTGGTCTCACAGGAATGCTGGAGCAGATGGCTCTCAATGCATGGAACTGTCATCATGTAGCTGACGGCATCCCTACAGTAAATTTACCAGATTCACCAAGACCAGCTGTTGTGAAGTTCAGAGCAAGGGAGTGGGTACCGCAAATATATCTAATGCCATTTTTCGATTCATTCTGTGGATATGGATGTCATGGCAAGGCCAGCATGTGTTGCCCATCTCCAATTGTTTTTCAGAAGGTCTTCAAGAGCTGCTACAGTCTATAGCATGTTTATTTCTCATTATGTAGCAGTTCAATACAATGGAGTAATATCTATTGTGGAGCTAACTTAAGTGCTACGTGTTTTCCATCACTAAAGAATTTAGGCATGACAGGTGGTTTGAAGAGAGGAGGGGGAGTGGCGTTATTAGTTAAGGATCACATCATAGCAGTGCAGAGGCAGGGTGGTATGGATGATTTAGGAATTGAGTCGCTATGGGTGGAGTTGAGGAATAGGAAGGGAAAGGTTACTATGTTGGGTGTGTACTACAGACCGCCCAACAGCCCGCGGGCCGTGGAAGAAGGGATATGCAGGGACATTTTAGATAAGTGTAGGAAGAATAGGGTGGTTGTAGTGGGAGATTTCAGTTTCCCTGGGGTAGATTGGAAGGTACCCAGAGCGGAAGGTGCAGACGGGGAGGAATTTGTACAGTGTGTTTTGGAAGGGTCCTTGGAGCGGTATGTGGATAGCCCGACTAGAGAGGGGGCTATACTGGATTTGGTTCTGGGGAGCGAGCCAGGGCAGGTGGTTGACGTTGTAGTAGGAGCGCATGTGTCAAATAGTGACCACAACTCTGTCTGCTTTAGGATATTAATTGAAAAAGATGAAGCCTGCCTTAACGGGAGGGTGTTAAATTGGGGGAGGGCTAGATACAGCCAGATTAGGCAGGATCTTAAGGATACTGACTGGGATAAGCTGTTCGAGGGTAGGTTGACGCTGTACACGTGGGAGTCTTTCAAGGGAAAACTAAAATCTTTGCAGGAAAGACACGTGCCGGTAAGGAGGAAGGATGGGAAAGGTAGGATTAGAGAACCGTGGGTTACTAGGGATAATGAGGACTTGGTCAGGAAGAAGCGGGAGGTGTATGTTAGATCTAGGTAACCGGGGACAGAGACGGCGCTGGAAGAACATAGAGAGTGTAGACAGGATCTTAAAAGGGGTGTCAGAAAGGCAAAAAGGGGCCACAAAATGGCTTTGGCAGGTAGGATTAAGGAAAATCCTAAGGCATTTTACTCCTATGTAAGGAGCAAAAGGATGGTTAGAGAGAAGATTGGACCTCTCAGGGACAGAGGAGGGGAACTATGCTTAGAGCCTGAGGGAATGGGGGAGATCCTGAATGAATACTTTGCGTCGGTATTCACGTGGGAGAGGGACCTGATGTCTGGTGCTGGCTTTGAGAAATTTGAGGACCCGTTAAAGGAAATAATCATTACGAGGGAAGAGGTGTTGGGGCTTTTAGGCAGCATAAAGACTTATACAGCTCCGGGGCCTGATGGCATTTACCCCAGGCTGCTAAGGGAGGTGAGAGATGACCTTGCTGGGCCTCTGACACAAATCTTTGTCTCTTCTTTGGACACAGGTGAGGTCCCAGAGGACTGGAGGATTGCAAATGTAGTACCGTTGTTTAAAAAGGGTCAGAGGGATAAACCAGGGAACTATAGGCCGGTGAGCTTGACTTCAGTTATAGGTAAGCTAATGGAGAGGATCCTCAGGGACAGGATGTATGAGCATCTGGAGCGCTGCGATCTGATCAGGGATACGCAGCATGGCTTCGTTAAGGGAGGTCGTGCCTTACGAATCTAGTGGAATTTTTTGAAGAGGTGACAAAAACGGTTGATGAAGGACAAGCCGTTGATGTTGTCTACATGGATTTCAGTAAGGCATTTGACAAGGTTCCCCATGGTAGGCTGATAAAAAAGGTGAAGGCACATGGGATACAGGGCCAGGTATGTAGATGGGTTGAGAACTGGCTTGGGAGGAGGAGACAGTGGGTAGTAGTGGAAGGCTCATTTTCCAACTGGAGGTCAGTCACTAGTGGTGTGCCACAGGGCTCAGTACTGGGACCTCTTCTATTTGTGGCTTATATAAATGACTTGGAACAGGGGGTAGGTGGTACAAAAAACAACACAGCACGGGAAACAGGCCCTTTGGCCCAATGAGCCCGCGCCACCATCCTAACGTCTTAATGACAGCCTATTGTGGAAGATTCCCATATAGGGACCAATATAGGGACAATTTGTTACCCATCAGCCTAAGAGCACATTTTTGGGATGTGGGAGGAAACCGGAGCACCCGGAGAAAACCCACGCAACCATGGGGAGAACGCGCAAACTCCCGCAGACACAGCCCCAAATCCATGTGTCTGCACAGCAACAGCGATAGTCTCTGAGCTGTCATGTTGCCCATCAGATGGTCCAGTTAAAGCATACACTAACGACTTGAAGCACTAGGCCACTCCTGAAGCAACATCCAAGAGCAGCCCTCGCATGACCTGCCGAATGCATGCACCTTGGTGGTCAACAAGGTGGACCGAATTGCCTGTGGAAACAAATAAGATATTTAGACAGTCCTGCTATATCCCTCTATCTGCAGACCGCTCGTGTGGCTGTCCAAGAGACCCTTAAACAACCCTAGCGTGCCTGCTCCCACCACCTTACTCGGCAGTGCATTCCACACCCCCACTACCCTTTGTGTGAAAAACTGGCCTCTAATATTCGTCTTATACGTAGCCCCCCCTCACCCTGAGCCCGTGACCCCTCATTCTATCCATTTTAATGGTGGAAAAAGCTTACCACCATTTACTCTATCTTGTTTTTTTGCTGATGACACTAAGATGTTTGGATTGGCGGGTACTGTGGAGCAGTGCCAGGCAATACAACATGACATAGATAGGCTGGTAGATTGGGCAGATAGATGGCAAATGGAATTTAATCCAGATAAATGCGAGGTGATGCATTTTGGCCGGAATAATGTAGAGGGGAGTTATAGGATAAAAGGTAAAACTGTCCGGAGTATAGAGACGCAGAGAGACCTGGGGGTGCAGGTTCACAAGTCTCTGAAGGTGTCAGTACAGGTGGAGAATGTGATAAAGAAAGCGTATGGTATGTTAGCCTTCATAGGAAGGGGTATAAAATACAAGAGTAGGAGTCTGATGTTGCAAGTGTATAGAACGTTGGTTAGGCCTCACTTGGAGTACTGAGTCCAGTTCTGGTCGCCGTACTACCGGAAGGATGTGGAGGCCTTGGAGAGAGTGCAGAGGAGATTTACCAGGATGCTGCCTGGTATGGAAGGGCTGTCTTACGAGGAAAGATTGAAAACACTGGGGTTGTTGTCCCTTGAAAGACGTCGGCTGAGAGGGGATCTTTTAGAGGTATATAAGATTATGAGGGGTATAGATAGAGTAAATGGTGGTAAGCTTTTTCCACCATTAGAAATGGATAGAACGAGGGGTCATGGCCTTAGGGTGAGGGGGGCTATGTATAAGACGAATATTAGAGGGCAGTTTTTCCCACAAAGGGTAGTGGGGGTGTGGAATGCACTGCCGAGTAAGGTGGTGGGAGCAGGCACGCTAGGGCTGTTTAAGGGTCTCTTGGACAGCCACATGAGCGGTCTGCAGATAGAGGGATATAGCAGGACTGTCTAAATATCTTATTTGTTTCCACAGGCAATTCGGTCCACCTTGTTGACCAACAAGGTGCATGCATTCGGCAGGTCATGCGAGGGCTGCTCTTGGATGTTACTTCAGGAGTGGCCTCGTGCTTCATGTCGTTAGTGTATGCTTAAACTGGACCATCAGATGGGCAACATGACAGCTCAGAGACTATCGCTGTTGCTGTGCAGACACATGGATTTGGGCCTGTGTCTGTGGGAGTTTGCGCGTTCTCCCCATGGTTGCGTGGGTTTTCTCTGGGTGCTCCAGTTTCCTCCCACATCCCAAAAACGTGCTCTTATGCTGATTGGGTAACAAATTGTCCCTTTATTGGTCCCTATATGGGAATCTTCCACAATAGGCATAGCCTAAAGTCATGGATATGTCATCAAAACGTTAGGACGGCGGCGTGGGCTCGTTGGGCCGAAGGGCCTGTTTCCCGTGCTGTGTTGCTCTTTGTTCTTTGTTCTAATTGATAAATCTGGGTCTTCATGGTGGTTTGGTAGTTTCATGGTCAATTTACTGATAGCAGCTTTTTATTTCAGGTTTGTCTAGCATATTTTTTACAACCTAAATTTAAATTCATGAGCTGTTGTGATGGAATTTAAGCTTATTCCACTGGAATCCTGGCCCAGTAAAATAAACACTGTCCTACTGTAACACTGTTAAAGGAGCAGATGGTTTTTAAGGGAATTTACTAAGTGTAGTAGTTCAGTCACACACCAATTTCCTGTCATCAAACACCTTTTTATTGTCAACCAAAGAGAAGGGCTGTGGTCACCAGCAAGATGGGCTTGCACCTCGTGCCCCCACCCCCCAAGCAACAGATTTTAAAACTCGCTAACTGCATTTTATTCAATGAACTTTTGCTTGTTCAATTAGGAAGCTCATACTCCACAAAGCCTACAGGGAAATCTATCAATGACCTTTCATGACCATCATAAATCTAAGTCAGTACAGCATAACAATTCCAACATCTAGGTGCAAGTTTTTCAAATTAAGGTGTTGATTTGAAGTGAAGAGATGCAATTTATTCATCTAAAAATTGATGACTTTTGGCACATGATTTTGGGGAAAGCTAGTGAAGCATTGGATACAAGAGTCAAGTGGATGTGTTCCTGGAGGCTGATGTTGTTTGTTTGGCCTAATTGTCTGTTAAGAAAAGTTCTTGTGTATCTGAAGGAAAAAGAACTCTCTTTGCCCTATCCAATGCTTGTCTGTGTTTGTGGCATGGAACCATAAGTAATGAAGTTTACCCTGACCTGAAATGCTTGCTTTCCATTCTCTCTCCACAGATGCTGTCAGAGCTGCTGAGTTTCTCCAGCATTCTGGTTTTGAATTAGACAGGAGATCTCTCTCTGAGTCTGTTCCTGTTGGAACAGCTTGTAACTTATTTTTTTTCTCTGACCCTGATGAGAGTAATGCTACAATCCTTTCCTAATTGGCTTTAAAAATGGTTTCCACATCATTAATTCTTTGCGACCCACTCTTTTTAAAATGGGAAAATTGCATTTCAGAGTACAAATCTTGGTAAATTAATAGTGATCTGTGAGTAAGAAGGATAGTGTATTGTGAAATCAAACCATTTTTTTAAACTTATTTCAGATTGTAATGAGAATCCAATGTGTTTTTATAGACATAAGAGTTTTCAGTAGGAGTCAGAACCACTTCTCTGTTTCTTTTCTTCCCTCTTTCTCAGCACAGACAATTCTTCCAGGATCCAATCTTGGGGCAGTTTACATTCAGTAACCAGATGCGGTAGTTTATTTGGCCTTATCCCTCTGACGTCCTCCACTCTGTACTTCAGAATAAATGCTAAGATTAATACATTCTAATTGTATACTGATGGCTTCCTCTCTATTTGCTTATTCAAACAGACCTATTTAACTACTAAAGAACCAATCTCAGCAGCTGATAAAGTCAACCAGGCCATCTAGCCTTAGTCCTCTGCCAAGTTATGCAGCCTAAGCTGCAGGGTGATTCTCTTCCAGCAAAACAGATGTTGGAATGCTCAGATTCAAAGTCACGTTCAGTCATTACTCTGTATAGCACCTTATCCTTTGGTTGAATGTTCAACCACAGTTCTATTGTGCTCTGTTTTCATTTGAATTTAGTGATAAACTTAGGTTGGAAAGTGGGAACAGGCAAATGAGCAAAGCCACTGGAGGTGATGTAGAAGGGATGTGTGTAATGAGACTTCAATTAGGTTAGTTTAACAAGTTATTTTAAAATAATTCTTGGGCAATGGCAGTTTTTCAATATTATTATAGAGGTCAATTAGAAATTTGATTTAGAATCTGCCTTATGCATAAACATTCAATTATTGCAACAAGAGTAATCAAAAATGCACCCAATTTTTGAATCTTTATGATGCCTCCTCACTTAGGATGCTTCTTCCTGTTTTGAAAACAAATCTTATTTACAGGTTATAGTCAATTGAAGCAGTAATGCATCAAAGACTGCAAAAAGAGTTATCATAATAATGTGGTTGTCTGACAGGTGACACTATTCACAACTATTGATGAGTTGGCCTCTATTATTTCCAATGCTAACTTTTGAGAGTTCTGGGGTATGTTGTTAAATTTGCATTGATAATTTACTTCATTTGCACATTCAGACATGAAGAACAAGCTCCAGTTTTGAAGCTTGTTTGTATATATAAACATCAGAGGAAGATTATTCATTAAAGTTATTCCATTTTTGTATTACTATTTTGTATAATAGGAATCACTATTTATACAAATCTACTTTCTATATTTCTTCCCTGCAACATATTGATGGATTGTATTGATTGGAATGCAAAAACTCAGCATTCTCCCTGCAGGATACTTACTTAGAAGATAGGATCATAAAGCAGGCTACAATCTCCAGTTCAGGTCCACTACTGGATTTTTCAGCTTAGACTATGTCCTATCGTGTGTAGAACCATGGAGGCCATTGGAGACTTGGCATTGAGAACTCCTACTGCTGATTCTATGCTATTTGAATTCTAGTGAAGAATCTCACTGAAGAGAAATTTTTCATTACCATCTGATTTAAAACATTTCTGATTCACATTGCAGATTTTATATATCCTTTAGTCACTGGAGCTGATTTATAAGAACAATGCTTAAACTGGACCATCTGATGGGCACCATGACAGCTCAGGGACTACCGCTGTTGCTGTGCAGACACATGGATTTGGGCCTGTGTCTGCAGGAGTTTGCGCGTTTTCTCCGGGTGCTCCGGTTTCCTCCCACATCCCAAAAATGTGTTCTTAGGCTGATTGGTCCCTATATCTCATTAAGACGTTAGAACGGTGGCACAGGCTCGTTGGGCCAGAGGGCCTGTTTCCGGTGCTGTGTTGTTCTTTGTTCTAAGAACAAGTTATACATGTGTTCACTATTCTGAGTAACTCTAGCTAATAGTTCAAAACATAATTAAGCAACAAGATAATTTTTACTTCCATACCATTTCACATTTGCATAAACATCGTGAGTGCTGATGGAGGCAGTCCTTGTAAGTCAAGTTTATGACAGTGAAATCTATCATTTCCATCAGATGTTGATTAATGGCTGTCTTGCTGGAATTTATAAACTTTCCAATCCAGAGGAACTAGAATCTCAGGTTAGTTAAATTAATGTAGATCAAAGAAAGGACTTTCCTGGCATGTATCAAGTATTCATGGTTGGTACCAACTGAGCACTAGGGTGGATTTTGACTTCAGTTTTCATGTTTTTTAAAAATATTTTTCTTCCCCACAAAAGAGCATGCATCCAATGGTGAGGTTCATAAGGATGGTTCCAATGTAAATTTGTGTTGCAGTTATAGATAGGACGTAGAGAAAGACCAGCTTAATATATGATAGGTCTGTTAAAATGTCCGGCAGCAGGGAAGGAGCTGTTTTTTTTTAATTTTTTTTCCCTAAGTTTTATTTGTGTTCTGTCACCATTCCTTGGCTGAAAACTGATTCAAAATAGCTATTGTCTGAGTCCCAATCAGATAACTAAGGTCTGCCATGTGTGTAGATGCTACTCCCTTTTTGCAGTGTTTCCATTGATAACTTGGCTATGATCAAAACTTTGCTTGTAAACACATTAAAAATTTGTACTGTCACTTCATTAACTGCATATTGAAACACCAATGTTGGCACTTAACATTAACATTTGTATAAAATTGACATTATACAAATAGGCTATGAACTACAAGGCAAACAAGTAAAGGCACGACTTTGTTTTGTGCATGAAACTTATTACCGAAGATTCCAATAGGAAGAGAACCTTGGGTACCTTTTTTGTAAACTAAGCATGAGAACAAATCATTAACAATTGATTACTTGTGACTGGTGGAGCACTGTTTTATTCCATATTTTCATGTGAAGTGGAGAATGTCTGAGGAACTGGAAATGCTTATACAAAAGAGAGTGCAGATGGAAATCAGAAAATGCAGGAAATATTTAGGTCAGCCAGCATCTGTGGAGAGAGAAGCAGAGTTAACACTTCACACCTGTGACCATTTATAACTGGGCACAGTTAGAAAGGTTTTGAGGATGGGGTGAAGAACAAAAGTAAAGGTCTTTGAAAGGGTAGACGGCAGGATAACTGCCTTCCAAATGCAAAGCAACAGGAGATGGTTTACAAGTAACTCATTGCTTCACTTGAGGAATGTTTTGAGGCCTAGGAAAATGAGAAGAAGAGGTAAAAGACAGTTGTCACTTTATGTTGCATGGAGTGGTTTTGTAGAGAAAGGAGGGGCTTTCGTGTTGCACTGTGTTGCAAAGGTATGGTCCCTTCAAAATGTTATAAGGGAGAGCAAGTGTGTTTGGTGGCCTCATGCTAGATGGGGAGAGTGTAAGACTAGCTTAACGAGAACTTAATCATGGTTTTGGGACAGTAAGAATCTCCTCCAGGATAAAGTCCAACTCGTTTATTTGATATCACAAGCTTTCAGAGCTCCACTCTTTCTGATGAATGCAGGATTTGTTTCACATATAGGGTATATATAGACACAAACTCAGTTACAAGATAATGATTGGAATGTGAGTTTTAACAGGTAATCAAGCTTTAAAGGTACAGACATTGCCAGTGGAGAGAGGTTAAAGAGATGCGTATTGTCTCCATCCAGGACAATTAGTGAGATTTTTGCAAGTTCAGACAAGTCATGAAGGTTACAGATTAGCGTGACATGAACCCAAGATCCTGGTTACCTTCTTGTCAGAACACTTCAACAGTCAAGGACATTCAGCCTCTGATCTTTGGGTAAGTGTTCTCCAAGGTGACCTTCGTGAGACACGACAGTGCAGAATCACTGAACAGAAACTGGCAAGTCCTGCACACATAGGATGGACTCAGCTGTGATCTTGAGTTCATGTTATGCTATCTGTAATTCTCATGACTTGCAAAATCTCACTAACTGTCCTGGTTGGAGACGATTCACACCTCTTTAACCTGTTCTTCATCCTGTCTCCACTTTCATTGTCTGCACCTGTAAAGATTTGATTACCTGTAAAGACTTGCATTCCAACCATTATCTTGTAAGTGAGTTTGTGTCTATGTATATGCTGTGTTTGTTAAACAAGTCTTGCACTTGCCTGATGAAGAAGCAACACTCTAAAAGCTTGTGCTACCAAATAAACCTGTTGGACTTTAATTTGGTGTTGTGAGAATACTTACTGTGCCTATCCTAGTCCAACACTGGCATTTCCAGATAATGGTTATGGGAGGAAGGGGAAAGAGAGCGTAGAATGGAACAGAAAAATATTTCCACACTTTCAATATGCTAGTAGCTCAAGGGGGATTTGCCTAAGAAGTTAGCTGTGTTTTAATCTTGGTGGCTGCAGACTGATTAAAATTCCAGTTTTGTGGATTGTTCAAAGCGTGCTTTCATGAGATTAATTTAATCTTTGATGCTGGCTCTGAATTCCACACTTGGCTGCAGTAAAAATTGTACATTCTGGACATGAACTTTGAGCACTAGCCTGTGTTCTTCATGGGGTAGGGTAAAGGAAGGGAATGCTAACTTTATTATGCTCTCATTGGAGAACAAAGGAAGAAGAGGTCCTTGTTCAGCTGTATTTTGCTTTTGCTGGTAGTAACTATTGGCAGAGGACCTGGACACTTTTTTCATGTGGTCTTGCCCTCAATGTTTAAGAATTTGAGGTACTATTTTTAGCGATAATTAATTATAAAGCCTTAGGTTTATTATTCTGAAGTTGTCAAGATATTTAGGAAATCTAGTGCATTCTAAAGAATTTAACTATTTGAAGTATTAAATCCAATAGGACAAAATTTCTTCCTTTAATTGACTATGAAGGATTCTGTGAGGGTAGGGAAGAGGGGGGAAATCTGGTGTGCTCCATTGTGGGCATAGAATCCACCCTTCTGTTAGTAGATGGACAGTCATAGCAAGTATGAGAAAAGAATGATCTGACCCAATACCATCTAATATTGGAGTTTAGTAAGGCAGAGAAATATACTTGTTAGCCATTTCAATGGCTTGATGCATGTTGGTACATTTTAATTCTATCCATATAAGTCAGTGTTAACAGATAAGGAGCTTATCAGTTCCACTGAGTTAAACTCCAGAAGTATTCCTATCCCTGTACATTACCAAGATTTTGGCAATTTTAATCTAAACTCTGAGCTTTGGCAGCTGGAAGAGGTATAGCCTGGAGACTATTATGGGTAGAGAAACATTAAATTTGCAGTTTTAACCAAAAACTCAGATTGAAGGTTAGTTTTCATCCATGTCAGGTACTCTGCTAATTTAACGTAAATCTTTGTACTGGGATTGCTTAATAAATTGATCATTCTTGTGTATTTGGAGGTTTATTTGTTGTGATATTTGGGAACATCGCATGTGCTGCATTTCATGTATTTATCTTTTGTAATTCAGTCACTAGGGTATTATCTTAGTCGTTGTGCCTATTCATTTCACTTGTACCATGCATTATTTTGCAGATATTTGTACAAGTCCCTTACGCTAAATGCTCATATGTCAGTCTGGCGGGTGAAAGTTATTGAATTAAAGCAGCTATCACAATTGGCATCTATTCTGTCCTCACATCTGTCCCTTTCACCAAGAATTACTGGGCAGTGATCAGGAATGGCAGCACTAGTTTTCTGAATTCAGGGTTGCTGAGACTGACTGCCTGTGAGACCCAACTTCTGTCTGAGGAGAGATTAACTAGCTCAGTGTAACAAGGATTAAAACTGGGCACCATTTGTAGCTATGCCATTAAATGGTGACCTAACCCACTGACGCTGATTTGGATTTTATGTAATTTGTTTTAAGCATTTCGTTCTTTGTGTTAATGAACTTCTATATTTTGAACAGTAGCTTTAATTCTTTGGAAGATGTAATCCATCAGTTGTGAGCTTCTAGATATAAACTAATTTTGATCTTCACCTGAATTCTTCTTGGTAGTAATTTTAATGTGTCTTTAAATGACTATTTTCAGTGCTAAAATACTCTTAAGAACTTTGAAGTGAATGGTTTAGTGATGATATGAGGATTAACAAGCAGCCAGAGGTGGATAACAATTGTAAAGGTGTTTTAACTTGATAGTTGGTGATTGAGGGGAAAGGAAGTAATTTTTAGGAATATGTATCATGTTTATATGTGAGAATCCAACTATTTATTGGCATCTATTTCAAATATATATTTCCAATTCTGACTCAGAAGTTATAAATATATACGTATAAATTCATCAGTTGATACAAGTATCATTACCAAGGATGGATTCCTACGCAGTAAATGAAAAGAGGAAAGCTTGGCATTTCAACATTGAGGTTGGCCATAGTGATTCTACAATATTATTGGATATCTAAACAATGAGCATCAATGTTACAGATATAAATTGAAATTGTTCCCCTCGTAGACCTTGCTCAGTAAATCTTAGAAATGGTAATAAAGGGAAGCACTGCATATCTTCATTGTGGGCAACTGGTCAGTTTCCTTGCTGGAATTCAGATGTACAAGTGTCTGGTGAAGACTTAGTTAAGTTCCACTTTCTTTTCCCCTGCTCCATTTGTCATTCTTAAGCATGAGTTAAAATAATTGAATGATTTTTTTTGTCTGCCACTCTTGGTTGTAAATGAAACATTATTTTCACTCATGAAATTGCAAGGGATTAATATTTTGATGGGTCTTCAATTTTTTGTAATCTTTGCATGGTTGAAAAGAATACTTTTGGAAAAGAATGCTGGGTTGCAGGACTATTAATTTTGGCAATGTTACTCGTAAACTGGATCTAAACTTTATGAAGATTTTATTGAGTAAAATAGCACCTTGCTTTTCACTCCAAACTAATATTTCTTCAGTTAGTGGTGGCAATAGATATAATTAAAATACTTAATCCACAGATCATGTTTGCCTATGGTGTTTTTTTTATTTGTTCTAACTTGCTAACTTTACCTGGTCTTCTCCCTTTCTTATTTATATTTTTGTCATACGCTTAGTTATTGCAATAGTTTTAACTAATAAAACTTCCCTTTTTCTAAAAGAGTGTAATTAGAAGTTAGGGAAATTTGGTTTAATATTAAACCAATTTGTGTTTAGGACTTCTGCTTAGCATAACTGACAAAGCCTTGAATTTTTGAAGATTTGCATACATTTGTATATGAGCAGGCAAATTCTCTTGTTTGTCACTAAAGAACAAAGAAAATTACAGCACAGGAACAAGCTCTTTGGCCCTCCAAGTCTGCACCAACCATACTACCTGACCTGTACTAAAATCTCCTCCACTTCCAGGGACCATATCACTCTATTTATTCCCATCTCATTCATGTACTTGTCAAGATGCCCCTTAAAAGTCACTATTGTATCTGCTTCCACTATCTCCCCCGGCGATGAGTTCCAGGCACCCACCGCTCTGTTTTAAAAAAAAGTCTGCCTCGTACGTCTCCTTTAAAACTTGCCCCTTAATAATTGACTCTTCCACCCTGGGAAAAAGTTTCTGCCTATCCACTCTGTTCATGCCCCTCATAATCTTATAGATGTCTATCATGTTTCCCCTCAACCTCCACTGCTTAAGTTTGGCTAAGTCATAATTAAGTTAACTTAAGGGTTATAAAGGTTTACAGCATAGAAACAGGCTCTTGGACCCAACTTATCCATGCCGCACTTTTCTTTTAAACTTTGTGCTAGTCCCATTTGCCGGCATTTGGCCCATATCCTTCTATACCCATCTTACCCAATGTAACTGTCTAAACGCTAATCCTGATATTGAGATTCAGATTCTTTTTTGGGAAGAAAAGAAGTTGGAAAAGAGGGAGAAGAACAACACTTGAAGTTGTGAGTTCATGGGTCATTCCAGGACTTGAGCCCAAAAAACAAGGCTGATGTTCTAGTCAAGTATTGCAGAATCACTGCACTGTTGAAGGAACCACCTTTCGGATCAGACGTGTCTCGTGTGTGGCTCAGATGGGTAGAAAAGAACCCATGTCTCTTTTCTGGAAAAGAGAATAGAATTCTTTGTGCACTGGCCATTAGTTACCTCTCAGTCAACATCATAAGCAGATTATCTGCTCACTATCACGTTGCTATTTATAGACATCTGCTGTATATAAATTGGCTGCTACATTTCTTATATGACAGCAATGAATATGCTTCATTCTCTCCTGACAGTAAAGTACTTTGGGACATTCTGTGATCACAAAAGATGCTAGATGAATGCACTTCTGTATTTTTTGGTTTTCTATCCAATACTGAAAGTGGCTCATGTACTTCAATCATTAAGACCAAAGGAAATTAACTCGTAGGTTGTACAGGGCAATAGATTCAAAGTTTCTGAATGATCTATGGATATATTTCGATATTTCTGTTAGCATTATAAATAACCAAAGTGTCTGAAACCTTAGATTGTGTTGGACCCGTTGACAACAGATGTGAAGGAGAGAGGCAAGTTGAAAAGTTTTGATGCATCACTCTTAAATTATCAATACTTATTTGTTTGAAAACAAAATGGGGGACTTTAACTTTGCTAATATTGATTGGAATAGCTGTAGCTCTAGCTCGTTAGAGGGGTCAGTTTTCGTACAGAGTGTGCAGGAAGGTTTTTTGACTCAGTATGTAGATAGGCCAACTAGAGGTGAGGCTACATTGGATTTGGTGCTGGGCAATGAGCCAGCCCAGGTGTTAGGCTTGGAAGTTAGTGAACATTTTGGTGATAGTGACCACAATTCGGTTACGTTCACCTTAGTGATGGACAGGGATAGGCATAAAGCTGGGGGCAGTAGTTATAGCTGGGGGAAGGGTAATTATGAGGCCATCAGGAGAGAATTAGGGTGCATAGATTGGACTAGGAAACTACAGGGACTGGGAACATCTGGAATGTGGTGCTTATTCAAGGAGCAGCTGCTGCGAGTCCTTGATAAGTAGGTCCCTGTCAGGCAGGGAGGAAATGGTCGAGTAAGAGAGCCTTGGTGTACGAAAAGTTGATTTGCTGGTTAAGAAGAAAAAGGAGGCTTATGTCAGGATGAGGCTTGAAGGCTCAGCTAGTGCAATGGATAGCTATAGATTAGCCAGGAAGGAGGTAAAAAGTGAATTGAGGAGAGCTAAGAGGGGACACGAGAAGATGTTGGCTGATAGGATTAAGGAGAATCCTAAAGCTTTCTTTCGATATGTTAAGAATAGAAGATTGGTTAGGGCAAGATTAGGGCCAGTCATAGACAGCAGTGGGAAGTTGTGCGTGGAGCCTGAAGAGATTGGTGAGGCACTGAATAAATATTTCTCTTCGGTATTCACGCAGAGTGCTGGAAATGTAGCTGTGGAGAGCACTGAGGTACAGGGTTGCAAATTGGGGAGTATTGTAGTATATAGGGAGGATGTGTTAGAAATTCTCGAGGGTTTGAAGTTGGATAAGTCCCCTGGGCCGGACGGGATTTACCCTAGGATTCTCTGGGAGGCAAGAGAGGAGATTGCAGAGCCTCTGGCTCTGATCTTCAGGTCCTCGTTGGTTACGGGTGTGGTTCCGGAGGACTGGAGGATGGCGAATGTGGTCCCATTGTTTTAGAAGGGGAAGAGAGACCTTCCTGGGAATTATAGGCCAGTGAGTCTTACTTCTGTTGTGGGCAAGGTATTGGAGAGAATTATTAGGGATAGGATTTATAGTTATTTAGAGAGAAATGAATTGATTGGGGACAGTCAGCATGGTTTCGTGAAGGTACGTCATGCCTTACTAACCTCATTGAGTTTTTTGAGAAAGTGACCAAGAGGTGGATGGGGGTAGGCGGTTGATGTAGTATATAGGACTTTAGTAAGGCGTTTGATAAGGTGGCCCATGGAAGACTTCTACAGAAAATGCAGATGTGTGGAATAGAGGGTGATTTAGCTAATGGATTAGGAATTGGCTGCAGATAGAAGACAGAGGGTGGTGGTTGATGGGAGATATTCATCGTGGAGTTCAGTGACAAGTGGTGTGCCTCAGGGGTCTGTTTTGGGGCCCCTGCTGTTGTAATTTTTATAAATGATCTGGATGAGGGTATTGAGGGATGGATCAGTAAATTTGCAGATGACACTAAAGTTGTGGAGTGGTAATAGTGAAGAGGGGTGTTTTAGTTTACAGAGTGACTTGGACAAGTTGCAGAGCTGGGCCGAAAGGTGGCAAATGGAGTTTAATGTGGAAAAGTGTGAGGTAATGCACTTTGGCAGGAACAATAAATGTGTAGAGTATAGGGCTAATGGTAGGACTCTTAATAGTGTTGAGGAACAGAAGGATCTTGGTGTATGTGTCAATAGATCCCTGAAAGTAGGCAGTCAAGTGGATAAAGTTGTTAAGAAGCATGGAGTCTTAGCTTTTATTGGTAGGGGGATTGAATTTAGGAGCCGCAGCATCATGTTGCAACTGTAAAAAACTCTAGTGCGGCCGCACTTGGAGTATTGTGTGCAGTTCTGGTCCCCACATTATAAGAAAGATGTGGAGGCATTGGAGAGGGTACAGAGGAGGTTTACCAGGATGTTGCCTGGTATGGAGGGCAGGTCCCATGAAGAGAGGTTGAAGGATTTGAGGTTGTTTTCGTTAGAAAGGAGGCGGCTAAGAGGGGATCTTATTGAAGCATATAAGATGATTAGAGGTTTAGTAGGGTGGACAGTGATAGCCTTTTTCCTAGGATGGAGAAAGCTAGCACGAGGGGACACAGCTTTAAATTAAGGGGTATGAGTTATAGGACGGATATCAGAGGTAGGTTCTTTACTCAAAGAGTGATTAGGGAGTGGAATGCCCTGCCTGCAGCTGTTGTAGATGCGCCAAGTTTGGTGGCGTTTAAGAGGTTAGTTGATAAGTATATGGAAGAGAAGGGGATGGTTTAGTTTGGAGGGGCATTGCTTTTTATTTTGGTTGGCACAACATCGAAGGCCAAAGGGCCTGTTCTGTGCTGTATTGTTCTATGTTCTAAAACTTACAGGTGATCAAAATTGAAAAATAGGTGTGTTTACTGGCAGGGTTGCCTTCACAAACAATTCCACATGTTATTTTCATCTCTGCACCCATTACTACTTTAGATACTTGGTATAGTTAAGAATAGACCCATGGTTATTCTGGAATACTCTTTAATATTAATTATTTCAATTTGATTAAGTGGAGCAGTAATTTTTTTTCTCAAACTGACCAACTCTGGAATAATGCAAAAATGGTCTAAAAATAATTTCCAACCCCATTTCTTAAATTCTTTAAGCTACTCAAAACCTGAACTTAAAAATCTGTCTGAGGGAGGGTGAATACTGCTATTTTAAACAAATGACTGGTATTGTATGGGTTTTCTAGACTGCCCTGGAAAGATTAGGCTACTTTTTCACAGGTGGGTGAGGCTCATAAAACATGAAAGCTGATAGATGCTTCCTTTTAATGGTGTCTTTTTGGTGCTATCACAATATTTTTATAGCTTTTTAAGTTTTGTTATGGTTTCCTGGACGCAAATGCATTGTCCAGCAATTTGTTTCAGGAAAATGTAATGGTACACTTTGTTTTGATACTTGCATCTGTTCGTTTAAAGTAACAGCTGTTTATTGTTTGAGAAAAATCAATGAACTAAGGTTTGGAGTATATTAAACTGATGGTTAAATTTAACAAAAGCTGAAAGATGTTGGTGCGCATCAGATGGTGTTTGCCAAAATGAAGGTGTCACTTTACACATTGTATTCAAAATGTTGCAAAACTAGAATAATACCTTTGAAACACAAAAGCTGAGAGCTTATTGGAGAAGTCATTGTAGAACTTAAAACCTCCGGCGTGTTCTTATGCACTGGCTGAAACAACAGAATAAAAGAGTTCTGATGTTCTTCTTTTGACTTTTACTCTCTCAAAGCTGGGAGTTTCATACTTACACCGACTGCCATTTTTCACTTATGCCTTCTGGGAGGTTAGTTGTAAAGGTCAAGGCTTGTGGGATACAAGGACAGGTAGCTAGATGGATAAGTAACTGGCTTATAGGAGACAGAGAGTAATAGTGGAAGGGTGTTTTTCTAGCTGGAGGTCGGTCACTAGTGGTGTGCCGCAGGGCTCGGTACTGGGACCTCTTCTATTTGTAATATATATAAATGACTTGGAAGAGGGAGTAAGTGGAGTGATCAGCAAGTTTGCAGACAATACAAAGATGGCTGGACTTGGGGATAGTGAGGAGCATTGTCAGGCGATGCAGCAGGACATAGAAAGGCTGGTAGCTTGGGCAGATAGATGGCAGATGGAATTCAATCCTGATAAATGTGAGGTGATGCATTTCAGGAGAAAGAATGTAGGGGGGAGGTATATGATAAAGGGTAGACCTATTAAGAGTATAGAAACGCAGAGGGACCTGGGGGTGCAG
Organism: Sphyrna mokarran; assembly: GCA_024679065.1. NCBI lineage: Eukaryota > Metazoa > Chordata > Chondrichthyes > Carcharhiniformes > Carcharhinidae > Sphyrna > Sphyrna mokarran. The sequence continues at coordinate 35,909,055 of JAGIQG010000012.1, read as the reverse complement.
GTGAACAAGTCTCTGAAGGTGGCAGAGCATGTGGAGAAGGTTGTGAAGAAAGCATATAGTATGTTAGCCTTTATAGGAAGGGGTATAGAGTACAAGAGCTGGCCTTTAATGTTGCAGTTGTATAAACGTTGGTAAGACCTCATTTGGAATACTGCGTCCAGTTCTGATCACCTTACTACCAGAAGGACGTGGAGACTCTGGAGAGAGTGCAGAGGAGGTTTACCAGGATGCTGCCTGGTATGGAATGTCTGAGTTATGAGGAGAGATTAGGCAAATTGGGACTGTTTTCCTTAGAAAGACGTAGACTTAGAAGAGATCTAATACAGGTGTACAAGATTATGAGGGGTATAGATAGAGTAAACAGGGTTAAGCTTTTTCCTAGGATGGACTCAAATAGCACGAGGGGTCACGGGCTTAGGGTAAGGGGGGTAAGGTATAATTTGGATGCTAGAGGGAGTTTTTTCACACAGAGGGTGGTGGGGGTATGGAATGCGCTGCCAAGTAAAATGGTGGAGGCAGGCACTCTGGAGTTATTTAAGAAATACTTAGATGGGCACATGAACAGAATGGGAATGGAGGGGTATAGAAAACTGATTTAAAATAGGGATCATGAGCCTTGGGAGTCCCTGGGAAGTGTGTAAATAGATGATATTGATGTACTTGTTTTTATCCTACAGGTGCTTTGGTCCACCTTGTTGTCTAACAAGGGGCATACATACAATGGGTCGTGAGAGGGCTGCTCTTGAATTTTTTTTTCGGGAGTATCCTAGAACTTCACGTCGTTAGTGTACGCTTGACCTGGACCATTTGATGGGCAACACGATAGCTCAGTGACTATTGCTGTGGTGTGCAGATACATGGATTTGGGCCTGTGTCTGTGAGAGTTTGCGCATTCTCCCTGTGCTTGCATAGGTTTCCTCCGGGTGCTCCGGTTTCCTCCCACATCCGTAAGACGTGCTCTTAGGCTGATTGGCAAAACAAATTCTCCCTAAATTGTCTCAAATTTGGTTTTTAGAACAAAGAACAAAACAGCACGGGGAACAGTCCCTTTGGCCAACGAGCCCGTGCCGCCAGTTTTAATCCATAGATCTATAAACATAGACAGGGATCACGGGTAGAAGTGGGAACATAAGAGTGGCGGCGTGGGCTTGTTGGGCCGAAGGGCCTGTTTCCCGTGCTGTTTTGTTCTTTTGTTCTTTGATTTCCTTATGTTTATACCTTTTTAGAATAAACGCAAGTCATTTAGGTAAGGATCTAACATTTCAGCTGTTTGTATTTTGCTGCTGTATTTCAGATTTACTATGTCTTCTAACTTGATTGTGGAGACTTAAATGATTGGTATTTTTCAGTCATGTTCTTGCCTGGTTTTATGACAATTTGTTTTTGGCAATGATATTTAAAATACTTGTATATTTTCCACTGGAGGGCTGTAGTGGAGATATTGCTGTACATGAGCTGCCACTGTTGCAGGAGATAATTAGTAGACCTTAAGATTCTAAAAATAAATTTTTAAGTAGATAAGTGTTCTACTATCCTGACATAAACCTTCCGTTTCATTCCTCTTTGACTAGATTGTACTTATTTATTGGTCTCTGTGCATAGTCATACCATATGCATTATACTCCTAGCAATGATTTGCCTGAGAAAAGTATTGAGGTAGCTAAATGCTTACACAGTCAGAATATCTAATTGACTGACTTCCAATTCTGATTCTTGTAGTTTGCAGAGTGTATTTGGCTCAAGAGCAAACTTAGTCCATCAGCAGTTATGGAATTTTTCCAGCTAGAATCACAGTAAGTAGAAATATCAAATAGATGAGAATTTTGTGATCAAGATTAAAATGTGATTTAAAAATAGTCACAGTGGATTTTGTCAGGAAACTGAGGTATTTCTAAGTGACCTATATTTGAGTTAAATTTTGTATTTCTGTATCAACAGGGTTAAAAATGTAGCTTGATTCATGTTAGACAAAGATGCTTGCATGTCTGTGGGTCATAAAGTCATACAGCAGAAGACTCTTCAACACATCAAGTCTGTGCCAGTCAAAGATGAAAGAGAGGAGATCTTCTAGAAATGTATAAAATTATGAAGGGAATAGATAAGGTGGAAGCAGGGAGGTTGGTTCCAGTGGCAGGTGAAATTAGAACTAGGTGGCATGGCCTCAAAATAACTGAGAGCAGATTTGGGACTGAGGTGAGGAGGAACTTCACACAAAAGGTTGTGAATCTGTGGAATTCTCTGCCCAGTGAAAGAACTGAGGCTACCTCATTAAATGTTTCTAAGGCAAGGATAGATAAATTTTCGAACAGTAGGAGAATTAAGTGTTATGGTGAGCAGGTGGGTAAGTGGAGCTGAGTCCAAGAAAAGATTGACCAGTTGAACGGTGGAGTAGGCTGGAGGGACCAGATGCCCTATTCCTCCTAGTTCTTATGAATCACCAAACCATTCTAATCCCATTTTCCAGCACATGTTCTTTGCCTTGTATGCCTTGGTATCTCAAGTGCACATCGAAATAGTTATTGTGAGGGTCATTGCTTCTACCACCCTTTTTAGGCAGTGATTTTTCAGACTCCCACCACCTTCTGGGTGGAAATGTTTTCCCTACATCCACTTTAAACCCCCTGTCCCTGAAACGTATGTCCCCTGGGTGTTGAGACACATTGTATTGTTGCTAAGCAGAGACTGATAGCCAAGTTCTGCATACGTGAGTATGGCCTCAACTAGATTTTGGGTTCATGTGTTACAAATAGTATGACATGATTTGCCTGGACTTGCAAATCTCACTAACTGTCCTGTCTGGAGACAAGACACATCTCTTTAACCTGTGCTTAACATTTTCTCCATTCACATTGTCTGTACCTTTTTAAGACTTGATTACCTCTGAAGGCTTGGATTCCAATCATTATTTTGTAAGTTAATTTGTGCCTTTATATGCCCTGTTTGGGAACAGAATTCTCACTCACCTGACAAAGGAGTGAATACTAGTGGTGTTTACTACCAAATAAACCTGTTGGACTTTAACCTGGTATTGAGATACCTCTTACTGTGTTGATCCCTCCGCCAAGAGGAAAAATTTCTTCCTATCTATGCTATCTACTGCCCTCATAACTTTATACGTTTCATTCATACCTCCATTCAACTGTGATAGAAGGGTTCACAACATGACAACAAACAGGTGTTAATGAAAGATTAAGCTGTTGCTCCACAGCCGCAGTGACTTTAGGTTAGAAATAATTTTTTGAGTTTAGTTCAAGCTGGCCCCAGTAGTCGATGGAGCCTGGTAGATGAAGCAACTCTCTAACTGCCACAAACAGAGTCCAAACAGTGGAGAATTTATGTCTCAGAAGCTGAAGACTAAATAGTTCCAGGAAAATTGAAGTCAAAAGGACAACAGGAACTGAAAATTGGACATGATACTATTCATTTGAGTTAAAGAGAGGGGCAGAAAGAGGCTTCCAATTAACAAAGCTGACAGTGCAGACATGGTTAAGTTAACTAGTGACGAGCCAGACTTCTGAAGTAATTCCTAAGGTTGGTGACCCCTAAATACAGTTTGTGAAGCAGTAGTGTTCCATTGGTGTGGCTGGGTACATAAGAGATTGGCACATGCATTCAAGCTTCCACACAATCAAGGGCAAAGGAGCGGAAAGGAGAGATGGAATATATCCTGGATATGTTTCCCAGTGAGGTCGTTTATGGCTTAGATATAATCTTGCAGGTGGTGTTCCCGTTCAACAATCACCCTTATCCTTCTGCCGGTATAGATCGTGGGTTTGGAAGGTGCTCTTGAAGGATCTGTGGGTGAGTTGCTGCAGTGCAACTTATAGGTGGCACGTGCTGCTGCCATTGTGTTTTGGTGATGGAGGGAATGGATGTTACAAGTGGTGATTTCCAATCTGCATAACTAATGTAGCACCGTGTCAAATTTTGTTTGGTAATGGTATCTGTGAAATCCCTAAGGAATATTAAAGGCACTGTATTAAAGTTGTTGCTAACCAGACCTTCTGATGTGGTTCGAGGAATAAATATTAGCCTAGAATGCTCTGCTCTACTTTGAAATAATGCTGAGTTCACTGGAGGGAAGGTGAGCATTTTTTAAAAAATTCATTCATTCATCAAGATGTAGGCATCGTTGACGCTAGCATTTATTGTTCATCGCCAGTTAGTTTTGTGGGGTGGCCAAAAGCTTTCTTGCTCTATTACAGCCAATGAAGATATTTCTCAAGTATTGTTTGGGGAGGGAGTTGCAGGATTTTTACCCAGAAACAATGAAGGGAAAGAAATATATTTCCAAATCAGGCCAATGTATGACTTGGAGGAGAAGCTGGTGGTAGTGGTGATTCCATGTGCTGCCATCCAAGCATTTTTTGGATAGTGGAAGTTGAAGCCTTTGTGAATGATGCATTGCAGAAATCTTCAAAGGTTATAAGGTTGAAAAGAACCTTTTCTATGTACCATATATAAAAATCACACTTTAAATATATATATGATTATTATTCCATCAAAAACAGAACTAAGAACTTATTTTTACAGAAGTTGATCCTGTCCGTGCTGAACAAAACTTTGATTGTTCGACTGGGGACTTGCACATTGTTCAGTTGACACTTAGAATCCTTTCTACTTTGCCTGTATTTCCCAGCACTGCAACGTGATAACTCCCACCCTTTCTGAGCACAAAGATGAGTCCCAAAAACAATCCTGCCCACTGGCTGAGATAACATTTTGTGCGTGTTTACTTTCAAGTCCAAGAGTAATTTGCAGCCCATTGAAATTTGACTTTCAAAATCAATAGCAGAGTGATATCATTCTGTCATTGGGGTCTGAAAGTAGTCATAGTTCACAAAACATCAGTCAGATTCTTCCAAATTTTGCTGAGGACTTGTTTGCCTTGAGAAAATTGTTGTTTTGAGTGATTTTTGACTTTAAGTTGAGCTACACAATAGACTGGTCCACCAACTTCAATTATATCTGAACATTCCATGTTTCCTTGACAGTAACCTCTTGTGTGGTGAAATTTTGAGTAAGTTTGTTTGGGTGTCTAACCTCAACTATGTGGAATTATGATGAAGTTGATGTAATGATCCTAGTAGCTCAAGTCTGTTTGAGTATAGAGGCTTCAATTTAGATGGAACTTTCTAATGGTTAACAGAAGACGTAACAAACAATGAAGGATTTTCCATTATTGCTGAACTTCCTGCCATATACCACACTCAAGTCAAGAGTTTTATCAATTATATTGTATCAGTTTCCTGTGCTGATCTTATTTCAATAATCAAAAGACCATAAAATGAGAGATTGTAAAACAGTCAATCTTTATTTTATTTAATCCAAGGACCAATTTCCCCTCTAATTTTCTTTTTAAAATGTTTTGCAATGAAACATTCCCAGAGGGTGGGGGGAGTGTTGTAAAAAGACGTGTGAGTGTTTTTAGTCAGCACTACAGATGGTTGAAAAAGATTTTGATAAATTGTGTATTTCTTAAGTTTTTTTTTCCCAAGGTGAAAACCCCCGGCGGATAGACTTGAGTTAGGATGGTGCCATGGAACCTTCAGAAAGAAATTGCTGCTTCCCATTCAGCTATCAACTGTATGATCCCATCTTAAAAAAACAAAAAAAAAGTACAGCACAGCTTGCCAAGCCTGTGCGAAACAATGAACTAACTTTAAAAAAGTATACTCTTATTCACTTTGTATCCCTCTCTTCCCTCTTTATTCATGTACCTATCCAGATGCCTCTTAAATGTTGCTAATATGTCTACTTCTACTGTGCAGCACCATTCAGGCACCCACCACACTCTGCATGGAAAAACCTCGTACATCTTCCTTAAACTTGGCCCCCCTCACCTTAAACCTGTGCCGTCTAGTAATTGACACTTCCATCTTTTGGGAAAAACCTCTGACTATTCACTCTGTCTGTCTATGCCTATCATAATTTTAAAGGATGTCCCAAAGCATGGTACATCTGGTCGGGCCATGCAGACGCTACGACAGCAGATGAATTGACACCGCACAACAGTCACCAGGCAGGAGTGTTCCCTTCCTATTGGCGAACATTTCAGCAGTCAGGGGCATTCAACCTCTGGTCTTTGGGTAAGCGTTCTCCAAGACAGCCTTCAAAACCCATGACCATGTCAAGCAGAAGCTGATAGCCAAGTTCCGCATACATGAGGATGACCTCAACCAGGATCTTGGGTTCATGTCACACTATTTGTAACCCCCATAACTTGCCTGGGGGATAAAATCTCACTAACTGTCCTGGATGGAAACAATTCACACCTCTTTAACCTGTGCTTAATCTTCTCTCCACTCCCATTGTCTGTACCTTTTAAGACTTGATTATGTGTTAAGACTCACATTCCAATCATTATCTTGTAATTGAGTTTGTGTCTATATATGCCCTATTTGTGAAACAAATCCTGTAGTCATCTAATGAAAAAGCAGCACTCCAAAAGCTTATGCTAGCAATTAAACTTGTTGGATTTTAACCTGGTGTTGTGAGACTACTTACTGTGCCTCTGTCAGTCCAATGCCAGCAACTCATCTCATAATTTTGTAGACCTTTACCAGGTCTCCCTTCAGCCTTTGTCCTTCTGGTGAAAACAATCCTCATTTATTCAACCTTTCCTCATAGCCAGCGCCCTCAAGATTAGGCAATGTTCTGGTGAGCATCGCAAACATAAAACAGTACAGCACAATACAAACCCTTTGGCCCTCAATGTTGTGCCAAGCTATGTCGAAACCCAAGATCAAGTTATCCCACTCCCAGTCGTTCTAGTATGCTTCATGTGCCTAAATAATGACAGCTTAAAAGTTCCTAAAGTGTCCAACTCCACTATCACAGGAGGAAGTGTATTTCACACCCCAGCCACTAAGTGAAGAATCTACCTCAGACATCCCTTCTATATTTCCCACCATGAACAGCTACATCCTCCTGAGGAAATAGTATCTGCACGTCCACTCTATCTATGTCTTCATCTTATAAACCTCTTAAGTCGCCTGTCATCCTCCTCCACTCTAAAGAGAAAAGCCCTAGCTCCCTCAACCTTTTCTCATAAGACCGACTCTCCAAACTAGGCAGCATCCTGGTAACTCTCCTCTACACTTTCTCCAATGTTTCCACACCCTTCTTATAGTGAGGTGACCAGAACTGCACACAATACTTCACATGTGATTTCACCAACGTCCAGTATAGTTGCAGCATAACCCCATGGCTCTTAAACTCAAACCTTCTGTTAATAAACGCTAACACACTATAAGCCTTCTTCACACCTGTATCCACTTGAGTGGCAAACTTCGGAGATCTGTGGATATGAACCCTAAGATCTCTGTACCTCCACATTCCTCAGAACCCTGCCATTGAGCCTGTAATCCGCATTCAAGTTTGTCTACCAAAATAAATCACCTCGTACTTATCAGGGTTAAACTCCACCTGCCACTTTTCAGCCCAGTTCTGCATCCTATCAATGTCTCTTTGCAGCCTGCAGGAGCCCTCCATCTCATCCACTACTCCACCAATCTTGGTGTCATCAGCAAATTTACTAATCCACCCTTCAGCCCTCTCTTCCAAGTCATTGGAGGGAATTTTTACATAAAGAGGACTTTGATGTCTTGAGATATTACAAAAGGACCTTGATAATCACTAAGTTTTGGCATTGGCTCAGTGGTAACACACCCATAACAAGGGACTACTAAACTCCAGCAACATGAGCATGCAATCTAGGATGGTATTCAGTGCAATATTGAAAAAATGCTGTACTGCCTTAACATACTACTTTTGGGTGAGACATTAAGACGAGGCGCCATCCTGCTGCTTGGGCACCTGTAAAATATTTGTTCCTCTAAACATCAGTGAAGCAGTTTAATTGATCATGATTTCAGGAACAGTACCGTGTGCAAAATGGCAGCTTTGTTTCTCCTCTTATATCAAACAAATAAACTAGCTTAGGAGCAGCCTGTTTCTCCACATTGCTTGCAATGACATACTTTTGAAGTGCAGTCACTGTTGTAAAGTGCTTTGAGATGTTCTGAGATTATGAAAAGCGTCACATACATTGGCTACCAGAAAACTGGCAATGACTGAAAACAGGACATTTTTAAACTGTTATTTTTATTAGATGAGTAAAATAACTTACTAGCTTGTTTAGCTGAGTCTGGATTGACATGGTAGATGTTGGCTGTTTATTACCTTTGTGTGCCAATCTTTTGCAGTCCAAATGGCCCATGTGACCTATTGACCTGAATTTTTTGCCGCAACCTATTCATAGGAATGAAATTTCGATTTTTTTTCTCTCCAAAAACCAACCAAGATCCAAAATCCAGCATGGACTTGTTGGTTTTGCAACACTACTGTATATGTAAATGCTTTCCTCTCTCCTTCCATTTTTGGCTCCTTCATTTTGAAATGTAATTGCTGTCATATTGGTAAACATGGCATCAATTCTGCAGCAAGATTGACCAAGCCATAGCTATGTAGCCAGTCTGAGAGAGGATTGTTCATCAATGCGCTCATGAAAACTCCCTGCTCTGCTTCACAATGCAATTAATATTTTTTTAAAAGGCCCTTTTTCTTTAAGGCTTACCTATCCGCCCTCCTTTAGTGTTCTTGGGTAAAAGCAGGTTATAGCTGGTTTTTGTTAAAAGGATGTGCATAACATGGCTGTTGCGATTATTCCAACTTTTGGAAAGAGATTAAAAATAACAATTTACTCAAGCAAATACTAATGCCGAGGACTATTGCTGCACATGACTAGAAGACAATATAATAAGAGATCATCTGGACATTTGTATATCTGTACCGTCATCATGTCAATGGTATTTGTGTTTAAACAAATTCCTGATATTCAAAGTATGTATGATTCTTAGTTACTGTTGCTTTTAGGAATGAATGATTTAATACTTGGAACAATTTTTAAGACTTTTTCCAGAGGCTAAGCAGATATGTTGCATGGTTTGAAGTAAGTAATGTGGGAACATGATACTATCTGCCTATCTGTTTTATATGAATTGCGCAAACCTCAGCAGAATATTTAGTAGCTATTTGAATCTACAGCGAGTTACATGGTTTATCTTTTATAAATGTTATGTATACAAGTTTGACAAAGTAGGCATGGACACAGCATCTTTTAGTAATTAAATTTGCATTTCTAGTATTTTCCCTTGTAAAATTGATCAGTTCTTTACCTTGGATCTCTGCCATTAACACACATGCATACTGATCGTTTGAAGATACTCCAAAGCCTATTCCTTTTTCCTGCTCATGTGGCAAGTACAATCTGCTAGCACAAAAACATGGGTAACAGTTCTCCTTTCAGACCTCCAGTGGAGCTTTTAAATGAGTAGTCGTGCATTTTATCATTTGGTAGCAAGGTCAGCAATGATTCACCATCCCTGATTCCCTCAAGAAGGTGTTGGTGAGTTTCTTCCTGAACTATTGCCCTATATAACAAAGACACGGTTAAGCAGGGAGTTCCTGGATTTTATCCCAACAATAAGGAACAAATGGTATACATGCCTTTATGTGAATTGAAAGCAACTGAGCTTTAGCCATGATAGACTGATAGTTTAGCCATGTGTGCCACAATCATGTCACCCATTTGCCACTGAATTCTCAGGTTCTGATCTACCCACTGAAGCTGCTCAGTGTAATTGGTAAGATCAGCTACAACAGTGACATCAGCAGATGTGTCTTCTCTTTGCTGCTTTCGTATACCTTCAGTTCATCTCCTGATGTTGTGTGCTTACACCCCAAACTAATGGCAAGCTGTTCAGCCTTCACCGTCTGAGATCCAAAGCAAAAGCGAGCCAGGTCCTTGCCATCAAGCCACTCCACGCTGAAGAATCCTTCCTCAGCAAATTGAGGGCATAGTTTCATTTGACCATCTGCATCTGGAAGGCAAATGATTATGATCCAAGCTGTTGCCATGCTGCTGCCTTTCAGCATTGGCAATGCAACATTGCAGATTGTTCGTACCTTCATATACCCGAGTTTTATAATCTTAAATGATGCTGAAATCAACACACACTTGCTGAAGATGCAGTTGTTATGTTCACGTGGGTGGGGGTCGTCAATGATTTGCTCAGCTGGCCAAGAAGAGGGCCCAAACAAAGCAGATGAGAACCCTGAGCATTTGTTGTGTACGTACATGCATGAACTTGCTTCTGTTTCTGAGTAGGGGCTAATGTGGAATTACATACATTTTTCCCTTTTGTGTTGTGACATAGAGAGGAAATAGAAATAAAGCAGTGATTTTACTTCATGACAATATTTGTCACCAGATTTCCTTTTCATGAATGCTCCAAGTAGATTTTTAAAAATATATTTTATCTGATTTTTGGAGAGGGATCACTTGCTTACTGGTAGGAATATGATTGTTCCAGGCTTGACTTTCTTGATATTTCTCAGCATTTACCATGATTAGGTTAAAGCTGGTACTATCTGAAGATAATTGCAGGCCTCCCCTTGCACTTTTCTAAACTCAGTTAATTCCTCTACACGTAACTTTTGCTTCGCTGCATGGGTAACTTTCTTGGATGAAACTGGAAAAGTGCATTTTAACCTGGTTGGATTATGAGATTGAACCTGTTTTTAGTTGTCTTGTTTGGAAAATTAATGGGTGGATGTACAGCTGCAGTTCGCAGTAAATCATTCTATTGTCATTTTCAGATTTTGTTTTTCAGCACATTCACTTGTGTTAGCAGCTGTAATGGGAAAGTCACACTAAAACAACAGGTTGGACTAGTTTTGCACTTGAGTTGCAATGTACACAGTTTTCAGCTGCATAGGCATAATATTTAACTTGTTTTGTGTGTATTAATGGGGCCACTCTTCAAACGTGAAGCTCATCTCAGCTTGAAAATGGCAAAATGTCTGCTATTCTTCCTTTTGAAGGAAAAGCCTAAAAATACATGAGTTTATCACACACCCCCTAACCTGCAAAGAACAAGTCTTCATGCTCACGCAATGCTTAAAAATTTGCTTGTACCCAAAGGAGCTGCTTAAATCTCCACTGTAAATACTTAATTGGAGGACGTTTCTTGTAAATGGTTTGGAGCACGTAAGACCTTATACTGCTCCCCATTTTGAAAGCCCTTGACAACCAAAGTTGGCTTGTTACGAATACAGCAACCAGTTTGTACACAGCAAGCTGCTGCAACCCAAGGAAACCTGTTTGATTTGGTTGAGGGATAAATACTGACTGAAACCCGCTACAGCTCAACATAGTGCCTTGCATCTACCTGAGAGTGCAAATATCTGAAATAAGGCACGCCTTTGTGTTGGACTGGAGTAATTGTCCACATTTGGTGCTTAAGTCCCTTGAATTTGGATCAAATTTGAGAATTCAAGTGCTATCATTGAGCAATGACCAACACTTGTGGATTGTAGGTTGCTTGTTTACTGCATTTCAGAAATCAAAATGTAAATTGCTATTATATGGAACATTAACTTTGTATACCACTGAACTTTATCTGCAAGTTTTTAGTACATTTGGTGCAAATTATTTAGTCTAAAGTGAAGACCTGCAATCTTAACTGTATGCTATTAAAGTTTCTCCATTTTAGATGAAAATACGCACCTTTAAATTGTCCAAACTTTTATCATAAAGCCACATTTCTGATGGAGAGCAGATTCTTTATTTTTTTCCTTATTTAATCAGTTGTTCTATATTCATAAAATTCTACATGCACTGTTGAAAAAGAAAGCATGCATCACTTTTTTTCTTCAATAATGTAACACATTTGCTTTTATGAGCTATCATTTTATACAGAGTAAACAAACTGAGTTTATTTGAACTTAGTTCATCTCTAAATTCACATACCAGAACTGTATAATGTGAAGAGATCCTTGATCAGAGTTCAAATGTTTGTAAAACCTATCCTAGCTTTCATCAGTTTAGTCAGCAGTGACTGGATGGAGAGAGATGAAATCTTCAGATTTCCTGCTCCTAACTGCTGCCCAATGACCTTCACAGCAACTTTGTATGTTCAAGACTGGGACAGATCAAATCTGACACAACTCTTTATTACACCACTGTGGTCATTTGCTACCTGAAGATCAGGGCCTAAATAATTCCAAGAACCACAGACACTGAATGAGAATTATTAACAGTGGTGCCAAACAGCAAAAACTACAGATAGTGGAGATCTGAAGTAAAACCATTGCTGGAAAATCTCAGCCAGTCGATTAGCTGAGCAGCTCATGTTTCAAGTTTTTGAGAAAAGGTACTGTTTGTCAGCATTCTGAAGAAGGCAACGTTGAACCTTTGAATCTTCCTGTAGATCTGTTGGGTGCCAGCCTCCGATTGGTTGGCAGTATTTTTGTTTTGAGTCAAAAAGGAATTTGTGTCCTGTTCCAGGACTTGAGCACACAACTCCACACTGACACTTGTACAATATTGAGGGATCTCAGTGTCAATGTCAGAAGCTCAGGGCAGTTTTCCTTGGTGTCCTGGCTGATATTTACCCCTTAATCAACATCTCTCACAATCGATTTTCTGGTCATTATTGCAGTCTCGTTTGTGTGAGCACAAATTGACTGTTGCTGTCTGACAAAACAACAGCGATGATACTTCAGAAGTCCTTCGTTGGTTGTAATGTGCTTTTGGGTGTCCAGTGGTTGTGAAACCCAACTCAAAAATGCAAGTCTTTTTCTACTGCTGTTCACCAGTGATGTTGAACTGAGCTTACTTTGCTTCTTTTCTAACCTCATTTCATTGTCCTGTAGATTTTTAACTTTACTATAATGCTAGGAATGTAAAATTCCATGAGGGTAATAGTTGATTTGTGCAGCAATGAGGTAGATCATTAAATGACAGCTTGTAGATCGTTACTTCAAGGTAGCAACTTGAAATATTAACCATGCAAGTCTCTTCCCTGATTTGGAATTTGAAATGAGTATTTACATGGATTTATTGTAGTAACTTGACTCCTACCAATACAAAAGCATAACTGAGTCCATATCTAATGATATGCTTCATTGACAAGTGTTTCAAGTACTGACAACCTATTAATCCACCTGCATACTTAGATAAATTATTGTGAATTTCAGCATATTTGGATTTCCTATTGCCTGTGTGGTGGTGGGCTTTCAACTACTTAATGCCCTCATTTTGGTTGAGAAATGTTTTATTTCAGTTGGACTTTGATCAATTATTTAGTCAACTGTTTCCAATTTCTCACGTTGACAGGTCATCACAGCTATTTCTTTGATCTTTCATTTAGGAATTCTAAGTTAATTGTATACCTTTAGACTTTTAGTATGTTGCACTAATACTACAGTGATGCTTCCAAGTTTTCTATTGCTCTCATTTTGAAATTGTGCCCTGCGCACAGTTCCATGTCATTTAATGTATACCAGGAAGAGCAAGGCTCCTAAAACATAACTCCTGAGGAACTCCATTGCATATCTTCCTGTAGCTTGCAAAACATCCATTAGCCACTCCTCCTCATTTCTTAACACTCAAGCCAACTTTACTCAAGTCTGTTTGAGTGACCCTTTATCATATGCATTTTAGAAGTCCATGTACACAACATCAAAAGCATTTTGTTCTGTTACCTCATCAAAAACTTCTGGCATGTCAGTTAAACATGATTTCTGTTAACAAACTTATTTGCCCAAATTAATGTTGTTGTCTTGAATAATCATGTTATGTCATAATCCATGTTGTGTATCTACAGCCAGGTAATATAGGAAACTTAAACAGTTTTTCTTTGGATACTAAAATGTAAAGCAAACTACCCTACTTGCATTTTTGTAACATCTTTATATGTAGACAAACATTTAAGTTACTAAGCAAAAAATAACCAAATGGATGGTTGGGTACAGATTATGTTGCAGTGTTCTTGTCCCTCTTGGCTTGGATACTAATTGGGCAGCAGTCAGTATTGTATGTAAGGCTTGAACAGGGAACAATGCTCATTTATTTAATTTATATATCTACCTAATAACCTACAAGTGTCTGGCAGATTGTGTCGAGTTGAGACTCATGCAGCAATCTGTGACTGTCTGTGCTGATATGTGTGCTATTGCAGACCAGAACACTGCATTTGCCTGACGAAGACGAAAGTTTGCAGATTTACTATCAAATAAACTGGTTGGATTTAAAATTGATGTTGCCAGACTGTTACTGAGATAGTGTCGAAGCATAAATAGTTTTCAGAGCTGAAGTATTTTCATTCTTTGCATGATAACCACACACTGGCTGCACAGCTACACTCTGTTCTTCACTATTTTGGAATCCATCCATTGATGCTAACTTTATTGCATTCTGCCACATAGTGGAATGGATTCAAAATCAACTATATATTCAGTTACTCTTCATCAATCTCATCTCTCCAATCCAAGAACTGAGGTCAATTACATCATTTCTGGCACAATTTCAGCGAGACCAGTTAACTCAGCCTAAGCTGACAGTTGAATCCAGGATAATTTTTTATTCATTTGTGGCACTAGGCATTGCTGGCTGACCAGCATTTATTGCTCATCTCTGCCCATCTCTGATTGTCCTTGGAGGGCAGTTGAGAGTCAACCACATTACTGTGGTTCCAGAATCTCACGTCCTCCAGGTGAGGACAGCAGATTTCCTTCCCTAAAGGACATGAGCAAGCAAGACGGTTTTTTCCGAAAATGGACAATATTGATTATTAGAACCTTGATTGTCTTTGTTCAGTAAGTATTAAATGAATTAACTGAGCAAATAAGAGTTATGAAACTCCAGCTCTGAAAGGATTGCTTGTGTAGAGTTGTGTAAACTGTTCTCTGCAGTAGCCTACTCAGTTTGCAACTTTGACATTCCAAACAGTCGCCAAGCTGAATTGTAATTTTAGTTTATAACGATTATGAGCTCTCCTGACCAAATAAAATTGAGAATTTAAAAAGTGTGTTGTCTTCCTCGTGCCAATATGATGGACAATTTGAAGCTGTTTAAAAAATGTTGAGGCAATACATCTGTTAGAACCAGCAATGTAAAGAATGATAGGGAAGAGCTGCCTCACAAAAGGAAATTAATATCAGAATTCAGAGTTAAATTGAAGAACAAAGCCTTGGGAATGTGAATCCTGGATTATTACCTGAGCTATGAGCAGATTAGCATGGGGATCAGCAGGTGAGTGAGGTGAAGGGAATGGTGTAGGCAGAGTTGTTTCTTCTAGGACGCGGACACCAGATTAGGGGCAGGAGTTCCACCAGCGTCCAAATAGGATAAATGGTGGAGAAGAGTACTCGGTGGAAAAAGTAGTCTAGCTAACAGTTCATAAACAAAAAAGAAGAGAGTGAAATAATAGTCAGAAATTGTGCTTTAGGTAAAATTGGTGATTGGACTACTGACAGGTGGAAAGTAATTAAGTCAGGAGAGAGAAATAAACATCTGAGTAAAACATTAGGTAAGTTGCGCAAAAAAAAATGTTCTTTTACACCACTGAGTATCGGGGACAAATTCAATGAATTCTGGTGGTTAACACTGCTGCCTCATAGCTCCAGGGACCTGGATTTGATTCCAACCTTGGGTGACTGTCAGTATGGAGTTTATACATTCTCCCCATTTCTGTTTGGGTTTCCTCTGGGCACTGTGGTTTCCTCACACAGTCCAAAGATGTGCAGGTTAGGTGGATTCGCAATACTAAGTTGTCCCTTTGCATCCCATGATGTGTAGGATAGGGGGATTAATGGAGTAAATGTGAGATGTTACGGAGAAAGGGCAAGCGATGCACCTGGGTACAATGCTCTGTCGAAGAGTTGGTGCAGATCTGATGGGCTGAACGGCCTCCAGTTCTGTATGGGTTTTATAAAGTTCAACGTCATGATATGGTAGCCAAAATAGTCAGGACTGAACTAAAATACCAGGTTATAAGTCTACAGAAAAGGTTAAGATGTAATAGAAGAAAGGAAGTAGCTTTAACAATTAGGGATAAAACCATTATTGAAAAGAGAGGATATAATAAAGGGTGAGCAGGCACTGGAGAATTTGGCCAGGACTTTACCAGACATCAGTGTCTGATATTAGCTTTGAAGCTGCCAACAGCAATAGCAATTTATTCTGCCATGTAGTCTGGGTTTTAGAAAAAAGTATTAAGTGACAGGTCCCACAATATTTAGCCGGTGGAGCAGCCTCTGATTTGCTCGCCGTACCAGTAACTTAAAAATTTGAGGGTCCGGGGCACCATTTTTTTTTTAAAAGTCTTCCCAATGCTCAGCAAGCAAACCAGTTCACTTGGATGTCTGCCTGGCATTGCCAGGGCAGTGCCTGGGCAAGATCCTCTTTTTCCCCTCTGAGCACTGCACTTACGTGAGTCCCTGGGAAGTCTACTTATCAGGTGGAGACTAGTCTGGTTTCATGTCATTTGACTGTCATGCCACCATGCGTGAATTTTTGAGGAGGTTATTCTGGAGTATGGGCCTGATAATGAAATTAAATGTATTCAAATGAGGTTGCTGATTGTTGGGAAACGCAGCCCATCACTGACTAGCAGAAGGAAAAATGACTGCACTTGCACTGATGTTTTTACACCCCATTACAAAACCTGCCCAATGTAAAGGAAAACAGAAAATCCCAGCCTTTGACTTGAATAGCATTTATGACTGAAGTTGTGTATAGGCTTCCTGGCATGTAACAAAGGCAGTGTGGTTTTAATGAGGGATTTTAAATCTCATATATGGAATGGAATAAACAACCTGGCATGTGTTAGAAAGGTGGTGAATTTCTCAGTATCTGGGAAAGTTTTCTGTAGCACTATGTCCTGGAGCCAACAAGGGAGCATGCCATATTAGATACATTAATGTATGATGAGTCAGATTTAGTTAATAGCCTGATGGTACATGAACATTTATCTGATGGGCATCATAGTCTGATTATGTTTAATATACTATCTGAAAGGCAGAAACACGAAACACCTACCCAGATTCTTTTTCAGATTATTTTCAATGGGATGAAACAGATATTGCTTGCGGTAAACTGGACAAATTTGTTAGGGGGTAACTGACAGATACAGATCCAATTTATCTCCCAAGGGATAAATGCTCTATATTAGCTTAAAAAGAAACAGCTATGGACAAATAATGCCATAAACCAATCATGAGATACAAAGAACAGCATAAGGTGATAAAGTAGATAAATAGGTAAAGGAGAGCTATGAAGAGACTCGCAAGGAATATCAGGATCAAATCAAAAGCTTTACAAACACAGAGGGAAGAGGAGAGCAGTCAAGAACAACATCACTCCTTAACTGATAAGCGATTTGATCAAGATAAGGAAATAGTAAACATAATAGGTAGGTATCATAGGTAGGTAGAATGGTGAAGAAAGCATTCAGCATGCTTGGTTTCATCAGTCAGAACGTTGCACACAGGAGTTGGGACGTCTTGTTGAAGTTGTACAAGATATTGGTAAGGCCACACTTGGAATGCTGTGTGCAATTCTGATCACCCCATTATAGAAAATATGTTTTATTTTATACAGAGGGTGGTGAGTGTCTGGAACAAGCTGTGAGGTAGTATTAGAAAGCATTTAGATAGTTACAAAGGTATAGAGGGATCTGGGCCAAATGCGGTCAATTGGGATTAGTTTAGGGGTTTTAAAAAAAAAAGGCAGTGTGTACAAATTGGGCTGAAGAACCTGCTGCTGTGCTGTAAAACTCAATGATTACGATTCAATGCATGAACCACCACCACCAGCCCCTCCTCCCTTCAGAACATCTGGGCTAACATCGTTGGAGTCAGGGGTCAGGTTTGCAGAGCTAGGAATTCTTCCAACTTTGTGCTCCCAACCTGAGAACAAAAATTCCATTGCTGTGTTCTGTAGGCACAGACTCCATTTATCTCTGGCAACTGAAGCAGAGCAATTGCGACCGTTTTATGCTGTATTTGATTCGCAGGTTTAATTTATTATCACATCTTCTTTGTGACCAATGATTACATATTGCTACCTGTAAGTTGCCCATCTTCACCTTTTTCCTCAGGTTGTTTCTTGCTGATGTTCTCCCCTTGCCTTTGTCTCTTGGCTTAATTACTCTAATGCTTACCTGGCAGATCTCCCAATTCTGACTCTACATAAACCTCAGTTCATCCAAAATGCTGTTGCCATATTTGTTCCATGTCCAGTTCACCCATTGTCCTGTGGTCATTAACATCCATTTGGTTCTTGGCTTGGCACTGTCTCAGATTTAAGACTCTTGTCCTTGTTCTTAATTCATTCCAAGGCCTTGCCCCTTCCTGTCTCTCTAGTTTCCCTTGGTTCTGCTAAACCTAGGACCTCTCAACTCCTTCAATTCTAAATTTGGCTATGTCTTAAACTGCTCAGACTGTAACCACTGGATCTTTCTCATCGTTTAAGACCACTAAATCTACCTGTTTGTTTAACTTTTGATTATTTGTCTTAATGGCTCGAGAGCGTCTTGCCAAAATCCCACTAACATGTCTCCTGTTCGACCAGAGGCTCAAACATCCTAGACCAGTGTTATACAAATATCAAACATGCTGAACGTTCTATCACCCATCCACACTTTGGCAAATCAAACCACAACTTTATGCTCTTGCTCCCAGCTTGCAAGCAAAAGCTGAAACAAGGAGAATCTGTCAAAGAAAGTCATGTAATGTTGTTCTGAGGAATCAGATGATCTACAGGACTGCTTAGGGTCAATAGCCTGATCAGTATTTAAAAACTATGATTGGCCTGAACGAGTAGTCATGATTGCAGACCAGAACACCTCATTCGCCTGAGGAAGGCTACAAAGGCCAAAAGCTAGCAAGTTTACTATCAAATAAGTCGGTTGGATTTAAAATTGGTGTTGTCAGACCTCTTATTGAACAAGTAGACCATTACAGTAACCGATTTCATTTGTAAGTGTGTTAAAGAAGCAAATATGCATGTTTCACAACCAGAAACTATGGATGAACGAGGGTATCCACTGTTTGCTGAACCCAGGCCCAGCCTGTTCAAGTCAAGCAACCCCAAAAAGAAAGCCAGATATTATCTAAAGAGATCCATCAAAGATACCGAAAGACAGTACTGAACCAAGCCAGGTTAGCCACAGCAACCCCCACTGACTATGGCAAGGCCTGCAAGGCATAACAGGCTACAAAATGAAAGTGGGTAAAATTGCCAGCACCACTGCACCCCTCCCTGATGAGCTCAAAGCATTCTATGCCCATTTTGAGCAAGAGCACACCCTCCACCCCAGTAGCCTCAGCTGAACTTCCATCTGAGGTCACCACTTCAGACATCAGGGCAGCCTTCTCGAAGGTCAACCAATGGAACGCAACTGGCACCATCTCCCTGATCATCCTCAATATTGGTGCCCTACAAAGTTGTGTCCTCAGCCCCCTACTATATCCCTCATACACCTATGACTGTGTGTAGCTAAACTCCCCTCCAATTCAATTTTCATGTTTGCTGACGACGTTTCATAGTGGGTCAGATCTCAAACAATGACGAGATGGAGTACAGGAATAAGAGAGAGAATCTGGTTAATTGGTATGGCAACAATAATCTCTCCCTCACTGTCAACAAAATGAAGATAGTTATCGACTTCAAGAAGCGTATTGGAGGGCATGCATCTGTCTAGAGCAATGGCAACAAAGTAGAAATGCTCGAGAGCTTAAAATTTTTAGATATCCATATCAACAAATCACCCTCTTTCCCCCCCCCCATTGCTGCCCATATGCCGACACTAATTAAGTAAAGTTCTTACTTACTCAGGAGTCTAAGGAAACTTGGCATTCTGTGACTTTTACGGTGAATGCACCATAGAAAGCATTCTTTCTGATTGTATCAGAGCTTGGATCCCCTGCTGTGCCCGAGACCACAAGAAACTACAAAAGGTTGTGAATGAAACAGAGTCCATCACTCAAACCAGCCTCCTGTCCACTGACTCTGTCTACATTTCCCGCTGCCCCTGAAAAGCAGCCAGCATAATCAAGGACACCATGCACTCCGGACATTCATTCTTCCACCTTCTGTCAGAAAAAAGGCACCAAAGTCTGAAGACGTGCCAGCCGACTCGAGAACAGCTTCTTCTCTGCTGCTATCACACCTTTGAATGGACATGCCTTGCATTAAGTTGATTTTTTTTTAACCTTAGCTATGACTGTAACACTACATTTTGCACTTTTTTCCTCTGGGTGGTAAGCTTTGTCTGCATAGCACACAAAAAAAAAATACATTATTTTCACTGTATTCTAATACATGTTGTAGACCTGTAGAGATGCTGGCGTTGGACTGGGGTAAACACAGTAAAAAGTCTGACAACACCAGGTTTAAGTCCAACCAAACGCCTCATTCACCTGATGAAGAGGTCGAAACACCTCGAAAGCTTGTGAGTTCACTATCAAATAAATCAGTTGGACTTAAACCTGGTGTTGTCAGACTTCTTACTACTAATACATGTGGCAGTAAATCAAATTAAAATATTTTGCTATATGTTTTAGTGTCAAATGTTGTTTGCTTTTGTAACAACTTGGAGTGTATCACTATGTTAAGGTTGCTAAATCAATTAAAGTTGTTGCTTATTCCTAATTTGTTTCTTTCTGCCCATATTATTTAACTACTATTTGGAAACCAAGTCATAGAGATTACATGGCCTATGCTGGATAGATGATCCAGTGCTTAGTTTCCAAATCTTATAAATGAATTTTGTAAATGTAATTTTTTAATATCCTGTCTTTTTTTTTGTGTAGGGCTGGATGATTGCTTGCAATGCTATGTTCACAACTTTGAGCGAGAGAAGATAAATGGTGAGCAGCTTCTACAGATTACACATCAGGATCTTGAAGAATTAGGAGTAAATCGTATTGGTCACCAAGAGCTAATCCTCGAGGCTGTCGATCTGCTTTGTGCTTTGGTAAGTTTTTTTTTAAACAGTTAAATTCAAGAAACTAAAATGGCTATGCCGTATGCTCCAATGTTAACATTCCTCAAAAAAAAAACAAAATTCAAAACTCCAAAGGAATTTGTGGCCTAAGTAGGACAACTTGAACTAACTTGTGAATTTTATAGGTAGAAGATGGTAAGTTAAAATTTACCAGGAGAAACTCGTCACTCAAATTGAACGCTGCTCAATTGTTCATTGTTTTAAAAATTGTTTCAGTAGATTGGGGGTTGGGGTGGCATTGTGGTTAGCACTGCTGCCTCATAGTACCAGGGTCATGGGTTTAATTCTGACTCTGGATGACTGTGTGGAGTTTGCATTTTGTCCCTCTGTCTGCATGGGTTTCCTTTGGGTGCTCCAATTTCATCCCACAGTCAAAAGCGATACAAGTTAGGTAAATTGGCGATGCTGAATTGTCCCTAAGTGCTCAAAGATAGTTTGGGGAATTAGTGGGATAAATATGTGAGGTTATGGGAATGGAGTGGGCCTGGATAAAATGTTCTGTCAGAGAGTTGGTGCAGATTTGATGGACCAAATGGCCTCCTTCTGCACTGTAGGGTTTCAGTGATCTAAATGAAAAATATTGAAGTCAGTTCAATGAACATTTGGCTAGGTGAGCATAAAATAAATAGATTTCTCATTTCAATTTCTAGACTGGAGCAGCATGACCCGGAACAGAAGTCCCAGTTATTCTTTCAATATCATTTTGAAACGTTTATTGCCTCTACTATTCCTAAACTTCCTTTGTTTGGAGTCTGCCCTTGTAGATTGAAGAGATCATGATAGAAGGAAAGGATATTTATTTAAAATCTCATTTGTTACTACTGTACTTCACTCTGTTACCATTCCTCCTACTCTATTTATCAGTCACTAAAGAGAGACTACAAAAATATTCGTCTTATAATATGAATTGAAGGCCGTTAAATGAATTAACTGCTTTGTTTAAAAAAGTGATATTTTGGTCTTGAAATGAACCGTGTCACCTTTTTAGTGTGTTATTGGTTTTTCCATATATTTGATTAAAAATCCATGGCTTCAACGATGTAAGATTGTTGGTTTTTTTTTATTCTGTTTCTGGAGACCCATGTCGAATGATCAGGCAGGAAAAACTTTATTGTAATAACTTCTCCAGAGGAACTGTTGCATGCCAGAAAGACTGGACAAAAAGTGTCCTTTACATAGGAAAGGGCTGTGGGGAAACCTGAGAGAGGTCTTTAAATCTTGAAGCAGTTTAGAGGGCTTCTGAAACAATTTTAAAACAATGAACAATGGAGCAACGTTCAATCTGAGTGACAAATTTTCTCCTGGTGAACTTTAACAACCTTCCATCTTCTACCTATAAAATTGACAAGTTGGTTCAAGAAGTCCTAATTAGGCCACAAATTCCTTTTGGAGTTTTGAACTTTGTTCACTTTTTTTGCAAAATGCTGACATTGGAGCATACAGCATAGCCATTTCAGTTCCTTGAATTCAATTTTAATGTAAATAAGCTGTTTCTACTTCCAAGGGCCCTAAAACTAGCAGCAGTGACTATAAAATAGGCATTTAGACTTCTAATAAGGAATTCAGGAGAATGTGGAATTTGCTACCATAGGGAACATTTGAGACAAATAACATTTGCTCGAGTGGGTTGTATGTTGGCACAGTGGTTAGCAGTGCTGTCTCATAGTGTCGGGGACTCGGTTCATGTTCTAGCTTTTCATATATTCTAGATTGTCTGTGTGGAGTTTGCACATTCTCCTAGTGTGTCTGTCTGGGTTTCCTCCAAGTGTCCAAGTTTCCTCCCACCATTTAAAGATCTGTAGTTTAGATGGATTAGCTATGGTAAATGTGCAGGGCTATAGGGATAGGACAAAGGGGATGGTCTGGGTGGTGGCCCTTTCAAAGAGTCAGGGAAGATTCCAAGGACCAGATGGCCTCATCCTGCATTGTAGGGATCCTATGGATCTTGCTATAGATTAGATAAGTAGACGAGGGAAAAAAAATAAGAAATTAAGTTAAGGTGAGATAAGTAATGTGGAAAGAAGGACGTGTGAAGCATAAATACTATTCTTGCTGATGAATGACCAAGTTCAGTGCTGTAATATTCTACACTTGTGAACCTACTGTAAGATGCCCAAGTTCGGAATTGAAAGTAAGTCGCATTTCACTTGTGTTAGAACATCAGCATTTGTGATGGACTTTGGGGGATGGGAAGAGGAAGAGTAAAAAGACTATAGCCTTGATTTTTCTGTTGAATTGGGGAAGTCCTTCAGGAAAGTCACAGTTGCGCAGAAGGATTTATTTGGTGTGTTACTGTTTTGTTATGCTTTTTGTTTGAATGAAAGAATGAATGTCATTGCCTCTTTGTTAGATTCCCCGCATTCAGCCTGTTCAGTTTCATTCTGGTGAGTAGAATGATCAGCTTTCGTGAGAAGGATGCGACTGGTCAGTGCTTGGGTGCCTGTGGGAAGGAGGCTTATTTGGGGTGTGAGGGGTGCACTGGAATCTTCATAGCTTGCATTACTGCAAGCAAGCTTCAAATTAAGTGTGGCTTGGAAGTGTCTGTCACAGGCTTCACTGGCAGCCAGATCTGTGGCTGCAGAACTGATGGCTCTTCAGGCTGCACCTCCTGGATAGAGGACGTAGGTACCCTTCATGTCCCTTTTGCACCAATCCCCTCTGTATTGCCATATTGTGATGAGGCATCAAAGACCCTTCTTGAGGTATGTGGAAAGGCATCTCCACATCTGTTAAGACTGGCAGCTCAGCCAGTTTGTGTTTAGGTGACTTGGCTCTTTTGTACCATCTCCTGTGCTTCTGTTCAAGGATTCCTCATTGGGCGGAGGAGCCTAGTTCTTACTGGCTATTCTTTGTTACCCAGCAACCAGTGAATAAGTCTGGTGGAAAAAGCATGTACAGTAACTGCTGAAGGACACAATAGTCACATTAGCTCCCTAGCTACTTGTAAACACATAGAACATTACAGCACAGAACAGGCCCTTCGGCCTTTGATGTTGCGCCGACCAATATAAAAAGCAATGCCCCTCCAAACTAAACCATTCCCTTCTCTTCCATGTACTTATCAACTAACCTCTTAAACGCCACCAAACTTGGCACATCTACAACCGCTGCAGGCAGGGCATTCCACTCCCGAACCACCCTTTGGGTAAAGAACCTGCCTCTTATATCCGTCCTATAACTATCACCCCTTAATTTAAAGCTGTGTCCCTTCGTGCTAGCTTTTTCCATCCTAGGAAAAAAGCTATCACTATCCACCCTATCAATACCTCTAATTATCTTATATGTTTCGATTAGGTCCCCTCTTAGCCGCCTCCTTTCTAACGAAAACAACCTCAAATCCCTCAGCCTCTCTTCATAAGACCTGCCCTCCATACCAGTCAACATCCTGGTAAACCTCCTCTGTACCCTCTCCAAAGCCTCCACATCTTTCTTATAATGCGGGGACCAGAACTGCACACAATACTCCAAGTGCGGCGGCACTAGAGTTTTGTACAGTTGCAACATGATGTTGCGGCTCCGAAATTCAATCCCCCTACCAATAAAAGCTAAGACTCCATATGCCTACTTAACAACCTTATCGACTTGATTGCCAACTTTCAGGGATCTATGCACATATACACCAAGATCCCTCATCAACACTATTAAAAGTCCTACCATTAGCCCTATACTCTACACATTTGTTATTCCTGCCAAAGTGAATTACCTCACACTCTTCCACATTAAACTCCATTTGCCACCTCTCGGCCCAGCTCTGCAACTTGTCCACGTCTCTCTGCAAACTATAACACCCCTCTTCACTATCTACCACTCCACCGACTTTAGTGTCATCTGCAAATTTACTAATCCATCCTTCAATACCCTCATCCAGATCATTTATAAAAATTACAAACAGCAGGGGCCCCAAAACAGACCCCTGAGGTACACCACTTGTCACAGAACTCCACGATGAATATCTCCCATCAACCACCACCCTCTGTCTTCTATCTGCTAGCCAATTCCTAACCCAATTAGCTAAATCACCCTCTATCCCATACATCTGCATTTTCTGCAGAAGTCTACCATGGGCCACCTTATCAAATGCCTTACTAAAGTCCATGTACAATCTTGTAATGGTCATGGACTACATTAGAGAAGTGGAAGCCTTTGGGTGGCACGATGGCACAGTGATTAGCACTGCTTCCAAGGACCTGGGTTCGATTCTGACCCCAGGTGATTGTGGAGTTTGCTCTGTATCTGCATGGGTTTCCTCCCACAGTCCAAAGATGTAGGGATTTTGTTGACTGACCGTGCAAAATTGATCCTTAATATCAGGGAATTAGGAGGGTAGTGTTACAAGGATAGGAGCAAAGTGGGATTGCTGTCAGCACAGGTTCAATGGGCTGAATGGTCTTCTGCACTATAGGGATTCTATTCTTTGACAAATTAAAGATATATGGCTGATGAGGCTGAAGTTGAAATTGGGATGAGTGAATTCCAAGACACTTTCTCGTACAGGCAAAGCTGCCCAAAGAAATCAATTCATTTCGGCTGAAAGAATGATGCAAGTCCACATTAGCTTTTCATAATGGCTGTGAATTTCCACCTTCTGTACTGTTCGGGTCAATTTCAATCAAGCAATGACTTTGTACTGAGCAACTGGCTTCTGCTTGTCAAGATGCATGAATAGCAGGGAAGCAATGCACTCACTGGGAAAGTCAATGTTGGATTAAAAAAGCTCTTAATTGCTTTTTTAATTGTCTTTATTCGTTTCCCTGCCAAATTCCATGGTTTCTTGTGGTTTCAGGATCTTCCCAGGCATTATTTTTTAGTTGAATGAGCTCCTTGCATCCAAAGTGAAACCATTCTTTTTTTTTGGTTGCATGTGGAACTGTAGAAGTTTATAACATTGGCCATTTGTCTATTATGCATGTGACATCTCATGGCTAAACTTGTCTAAAAGTAACCCCACTACTTTCTGTGCTCCCCTTAAACTTGTATTTACCCTGTTTATTCACTTTGCCTTTGAAAGATATAGTTATGTCTGCCTCAATGATTCTGTGTGGCTCTGTATCGTGTGCTCCAGCTATTTAAAAATAGTTCTCCTAACATCTCTTTCTAATTTTTCAATTATCGTCAGTCAGCACTGAATCCCCAGTCTGAAAAAATAATCCTTCTCTCACATACGTTCATGACTTGTAGGACACTTTTTTTCCAAATAATAGCTCTTGAAGCACCTCCTAGCTCCAATGGAATGACTCCCCACATAGTGTTTCTTTGCTCAAACTTGGGTTACCCCACCTTGGTGTCATCCTTTGTTGGCTTTCAAGTTCTTTCTCAGAATTGCCCACCATACATAGAATCTAGAAGAAAGAGTAGGCCATTGGTCACTCGAGCCTTTCTGCCATTCATTTTGGTCATGGCCGATCATCAAATCCAATTTCTTGATTTCTCCCCCCTTGCCCCCTTTAGCACCTCGAGCTATACCTAATTTTTTTCTTGAAATCACACAAAGTTTTGGCCTCAACCACATCATGTGGTAGTGAATTCCACACATTCGCCACCTTCCTTCTGGTTGAAGAAATTTCTCCTCACCTCAGTTCTAAAAAGTTTACCCCTTATCTTCAAACTATAACTCCTAATTCTGGACTTCCCCACCATTGAGAACATCATTTTTAAATCAACCCTATCTAACCCTGTTAGAATTTATAAGCTTTGAGATCCTCTCTCACTCTTCTAAACGCCAGTGAATGTAATCCTAACCGACTTAGTGTCTCCTCATCTGACAGACCTGCCATCCCAGGAATCAGCTTGGTAAACCTTCACTGTGCTCCCTCAGATAAGGACACCAAAACTGCACACAATATTTCAGATATACTTTGGATAAGAATATAGGGGGGGCATTGTTAATAAGTTTGCAGATGACACCAAGATTGATAGCATGGTGGACAGTGAGGAATGTTATTTCCAATTGCTGTGGGATCTTGATCAATTGGACCAGTAGGCTGCCGAATGGCAGATGAAGTTTAATTTAGACAAATGCGAGGTAATGCATTTTGGTAGATTGAAGCAGGGCTGGACTTACTCAGTTAATGGTAGGGCACTGGGGAGAATTACAGAACAAAGAGATTTAAGAATATATGTTCATAGCTCCTTGAAAGTGGAGTCACAGGTAGACAGAGGCGAAGAAGGCATTTGGCATGCTTGGTTTCGTGGATCAGAACATTGAATGCAGGAATTGAGACGTCTTGTTGAAGTTGTACAAGACATTGGTAAGGCCACATTTGGAATACTGTGTGCAATTCTGGTAACGCTATTATAGAAAGGATATTATTAAACTAGGAAGTATGCAGAAAAGACTTACTAGGATGCTACTGAGACTTGAAGGATTGAATAAACTGCGATTATTTTCTCGGGAGCATTGGAGGCTGAGGGGTGATCTTATAGAAGTCTATAAAATAATGAGGGGTGTAGACAAGGTAGATAGTCAATATCTTTTCTCACAGGTAGGGGAGTCTAAAATTAGAGGGGATAGGTTTAAGATGAGACGGGTGAGATACAAAAGTGCCCAAAAGGGCAATTTTTTCACAGAAGGTGGTGAGTGTCTGGAACAAGCTGCCAAAGGTAATAGGAGAGGCTAGAACAATTTTATTTCTTAAAAAGCACTTAGATAATTACATAGGTACGAGGGGTATAGAGAGATATGGGCCAAATGCGGGCAATTGGGATTAGTTTCGGGTTTCAAAAAAAACGGCGTGGACAAGTTGGGTCGATGGACTTGTTTCCATGCTGTAAACTTCTGACTCCAGGTGTCATCTCACCAACGCCCTATACAATTGCAGCAAAACATCCTATTCCTGTATTCAGATTCTCTCGCTATGAAGGCTAACATATCACTTGCCGTCTTTATCACTTCCTGTATGTGTGCACTTTCAGTGATTGATGCACAAGGAGACCAAACTCTTGCTGAGTGTCCACCTCTCTCAATTTACACTCATTCAAGTAATAATCTACCTTTCTATTATTGCCGACAAATTGGATAACCTTATTTATCGAATTGATACTGCATTATACTGTCATGCAGGTGGCCACACACTCAGCGTGTCCAAATCACACTGAAGTATCTCTGCATCCTCACACCTCACCCTCCCACTCAACTTTGTATCATCTGCAAATTTGGAGATAATACATTCATTTCCTTTTCTAAATCATCAATGAATAATGTGAACAGTTGGAATCTTAGCACAGATCTGTTTGGAACCCCACTAATCACTGACTACCAATCAAAGAAAAGGTCTACTTGTGCCAACTCTTAGCTTAGAATTGCAGAACTCCAATGGAAATTCAATCCTGAATGTAATTCTCATTATACTGGCTTTCAATTATATCAGAGAAAGAAACTTGAATTAGATCATGTTAAGGTCTTCATTCCACAAATATATCTGAAGTTAATCAGTTAAGTTAACTGGAGTAATGCCTCATAACTTGCAGCAAATATCACCCATGATGTTGTTTTACAACTTGTCTCTTGTCCAGTAGTAGTGCAAACTTAGGCAAGGTATACAAATCTTTAACACAAATGGTGGGTCAATAATTCACCACATCCAATTTCATTCAGTGTAATCACTTTACAACAAATTATAAAGGAACTGGCAATTATTATTTAATGTTTTATTTCAGGGAAGCTGATATCCACATTCCGAAGAGGTCTAAAATAATAGAAAACTTGAGTTTAAAAAATATGAAAGAGTAATTTTAATAAAATTAAAAAAAGAAAAAAGGGAATCAAACTGGTCTACTAACCAGCTTTCTATCCCTGTCAAAACATTACCTGCAATCCCACGTGCTTTATCTTTACATAATAGTCTTTTAGGTGAGATTTTGTCGAAAGCCTTCTGCAAGTCTCAAGAAACCACAGCCAGTGGTTCTCCTCAGTCAGTTCTACTAGTTACATTCTCAAAACAAATTCCAATAGATTCGTCAAGCATGATTTTCCTTCTGCAAATCCATGCTGACTTTCTGATTATATCACTGCCTTCCAAATGCCAAGTTATGAAATCCTTGATAATGGATTGACTAGTCTGTAGTTCTCTATTTTCTCTTTGAGTAACGGACTTAGTTTAGCTACCCTCCAATCTGTAGGAACCAATCCAGTGTCTGAAGAATTTTGGAAAATAACAACCAATGGATCTATTATTTCCAGAGCAACTACCTTAAGTACCCTGGGATGAAGGTTATCAGAACCTGGAGATTTATCCATCTTTAATCTCATCAATTTCCCCAAAACCATTTCTCTACTAATGCTTCCTTCAACTCCTCATTGAAACATGTTTCTCTCAGCACTTTTGGTACATTGTTCGTGTCTTCCTTGGTGAAGGCTGAAGCAAATACAAATTTAATTCCCCAGCCATTTCTTTGTTCCCCATTGTGAATTCTCACGTTTCTAACCGTAAAGGGCCTATACTCAGTTCTGTCGATCTTTACATATCTATAGAAACTTTTGCAATCAGTTTTTATGTTCCCTGCTAGCTTACTTTATTGTTTCCTTCTTCATCAATCCCTTTGTCCTCCTTTGCTGAATTTTAAATTGCTCCCAATTCTCAGGCCTATTGTTTTTTTTCTTGCCAGTTTTTGTGCTTCTTCCTTGAACTTGATACTATCTCTAATTTCCCTTTGTAAACCATGGTTTTGCCACAATTCCCTTACCACTCTTGTGCCAAACAGGAATAAAGAACTTCTGGAATTCACCCATTTGTTCTTTAAATGCCTGCCGTTGCCTGTCCATTGTCTGTCTTTTCAGTAATATTTTCCAGTCTGTTGTGGCCAATTCATGCCTCATCCATCATAGTTACCTTTACTAAGATTCAGGACTCTACTCTCAGAATCAACTGCATCACTATCCACCTTGACAAAATTCTACCATATTATGTTCATTCATCCCCACGGTTCTGTCACAACTAGATTGCCAACTAATACTTTCTCATTGCACAGCACCCAGTCCAAGATGGCCTGCTCTCTTGTTGGGTCCTCAGTGTATTACTCCAGAAAACCATCCTGTATGCACTCCAGGAATTCCTCCTCTATTGTACTGTGACTAATTTGACTCTCCTGATCTATATGCTGAATAAAGTCACCCATAATCGCTAATGTTCCTTTAACACCTGCATCTCTGATTTTTCTGCCTAATGCGATTCCCAATATTACTACTAGTTTGGTGGCCTGTATACCATCCTCACCAATTTTTTTACTCTTCGTTGCTTGTTAACTCAACCCATACAGAGGCCATATCATCTATGTGCTAATGTCTTTCCTCATATCATATCAATATCATCTTTCATCAACAATGCTACCCAACCATCTTTTTCCTTTCCATCCTGTCCTTCTAATACCTAAATAGCCCTCAATGTTTAGTTCCCATCCTTGGTCATCTTGGAGCCACATCTCCGTAATGCCAAATATATCATACTGTTTTACGTCTATCTGTGCAACTAATTCATCCATCTTGTTTTGAATGCTCTGAGCATTCAGGTACAAAATCTTAAGGTAGGCACTTTTAACTTTCCTTTTCCCTTTTTTGCTTTTTTTTAACTTGGTCCTTATGTTACTCTGGCTCTTGATTTCTCTGCCCTTCACCTTTTCTTATTCAACACCCTGTCTTTTCCTCTTAGTTTTAATTCCCCCTGCTCTGAATCCTTGCAAAGTTTTCCATCCCCCGCCATAATAATTTAAACCCTCCCCAAACATTGTAGGAAGTATCTCCCAAGGACATCAGTCCCATTTCTGCCCAGGTATAGCCTATCCAGTTTGTATTGATCCTACTTCCACCTCCCCCTCCCCCCAGAACCTATCCCAATCCTATCCCAGTGTCCTTGGAACCTGAAACCGCACACCCCCCCTTGCCCCAACACTATCTTGTCAGCCACATATTAATCCTATGTATTGTGCTCTTTCTACTCTTACTAGCACGTGGCATAGGTAGTAATCCTGAGATCACTCGCTGCCCTGTGAGGTCCTACTTTTCAGCTTGCTTCCTAACTCTCTCTATTCTGCTTTCAGGACCTCATCCTTTTTTAAAACCTATGTTGTTTGTACAAATGTTCTATGATCACTGGCTGTTCACTCTTCCCCTTCAGAATATCCTGCAGCTGTTCCTAGGTATCCTTGACATCAGCACCAGGGAGGCAGCATACTATCCTGGAGTCTCATTTGTGGCCACAGAAATGTGCATCTATTCCCCCTACAATTGAATCGCTATAACGATTGTATTCCCACATTTTTTTTACTATTCCCATCTGCAGCAGAACCACTGTGGTGCATTGGATTTAGCTTTTGCTGTTTTCCCCTGAAAGGCCATTTTATTCAACAGTATCCAAAATGGTGTATTTGTCTGGCAAGGGAATAGTACAAGAGATTCCTGCACTGTCTTGCTCTGCTTGGTGGTCACCCATTCCCTATCTGCCTGTGAAATATGAGCCTGCAGTGCAACCATCCCTCTGTGTGTGCTATGCACAATACTCTCTCCACCTCGTGGATGTTCACAATGTCCTCAGCCTCCGCTCCAGCTCCGAAACATGGGTTTCCAGGAGCTATAGCTGGAGACATTTCCTGCACACCTGCTGGCCCTAAGCACTAGAAATGTTCTTGGCCTACCACATGGAGCATGAAAAGCAGACCATGGCTTGGAACTCTCCTGTCATGTCTTACTCCTTTAAATTAAACTTTTGAAGGGTTATATCCAATTCTCTAAGGCTCTTCTTTCCTGCTCCGTGTTACTACAAAATATAATTTCTGTAGCTTGTTATTTTTATAAATTTATCACTGAGACTACAAGTGATAAAATTATTAAATACTTACCTGACCTTTCTACTTACCAATCAATTCTTTTTCTTTTTGCCCTCTACTGCTGCAGCAGGGCAAGACCACACCTTGCTTGTCCTCCCCTCAGCATCTAATTTTTAAAACTATTGCTTAGTCAATATTTCGTAGAAATTTCTCATTATTACTTGTTCTTATTTATCTGTTCAGTGATGCAATCCTTTTTGCTTTGTAGTCATATATTTTGTACTTTTCCCATCTCTTGTTTAAAAATATCCCACTTGTATTTATTTTGTACTCAACTATTTTCCTTTTGTAAAGCTGAACTGTAATGGTATTGTGTGTACTTTCATTTAACAAAATGACATACACCCTTGTAAAACAGTTATTTTGGACCAAGTTAATTATAGTTCTGAGTTCAAGTGGTTAAATTATTGACTTGGGAGGATTGTAAGTAGCTGTACCCTCTGTATGAGTAAGTACAGACATAATATTTGAGAGATTCAAATAATTGACTTTATACTGGTGTATGCAACCTTTCAAAGTAACCAGGGGGTTGCCCAAAAGTTTGAAACTGCCACTAATTTAGTTCAAGAACACTGAAGTCTACAATTCAGTCATTGTGCCTGAACTTTCTGTTCAGCCATTTCCTGAATTTCCAACAAGCTCATTGCTTTGCTGAGGGAGACCTGCATTGTCTGAGCTGCCATCTTTTGAATCAGACATTAAACCAAGGTGCCGACTGCATCATCAATTGGCACCCTCTCCCCCTCCACTTAAAGCTAGGAACATCTTCCCGTCTTGTTTTGTTACCACAAATTTGGTCTCTTTCTCCAACAGAGCTTAGATTGGAGTCAGTGGAAATCCCCAATTTGATCATTTTTGAACCTCATGGAAATCTCTACTTTGTACCTGTCTTTAGAGGAAAACAGTAAGAAGTCTCTCAATACCAGGATAAAGTCCAACCAGTTTATTTGATAGTAAACCCACACGCTTTCGGAAATGCTGTGCCTTCGTCAGGTGTGTGGAAGGGAGGAATTGCATTTCCGAAAGCTTGTGAGTTTACTATCAAATAAGCTGGTTGGACTTTAACCTGGTGCTGTGAGACTTCTTACTGTGTTTACCTAAGTCCAACTCGGACATCTTCACGTCATGATCTTTAGAGGAAATGTCAGCAAATGATTCCGTAGATCTGTCACCAGCCTGAAATGGTCTAAAAAACTGGGCACTTATGTACTGATATCTGCAGATAGTCTCATGAAATGGGTCTTCTTTAGTGTGCAGAAACAAGCATGTGTTTTGAGTCTTTTTAAAACGTCAATGTCTGCATGTACTTTCTGTTGTAGCTCAGTGGTTTTTCTCCCATGTTTTTCTTTTTAATGGGTGTGGTAAATATTGTCAATGGGATTGTGCGTTTTTATAGTGCCAAAAGAGGAAATCAGACTAGTGCTTATTATTTCAGTTAATGGGAAGTCATATTTGCATTTGAAAATCCAACCTGCTGCGTTTTAATTTGATGCTTGTTCAAAATTCATTTCATAATTGAAGCTCAATTGTGTGTATAATAAATTGATTTATTAACTTGGAAATTGAATTGGCCTTGGCTGGTTTAGCATATTCTACAAACAAAAGGAAAGTTTGCAAATATAAGATCCAATATCAAACTTTGTGATTTTTGCAATGTGTTTTCCATGAAAACAAATTACAGAAGATGCAAAAAGAAAACGGTTTACTTCAAATAATTGGATCATTTAAATTTTCTGACAAAATGCCTTTGATCAGCAGTAAACTGTTAACATTTTGACAACTTAAATCTTTAATAAGTCTCTGAAACTGCTTGTTATAATCTAATCTGTCATTTGTTATATTGTATCCATAAAATCTGGAGGAGATGATGCTATTGTGGGAATGTCACTGGACTAGTAATCCCAGCTAATGCTCTGGGGTCACAGCTTCCATTTCCATCGCTGGTAGAATTTGAATTCCATTAATAAATCTCAAATTAAAAGTTAGTCTCAGTAATGCTGATGATGTAACCACCATCAATTGTGGTTAAAACCCATCTTGTTTAGTAATATCCTTTAGTAAGGACATCAGGCTGTTTATTTTCAAGTCCAGAGGTGTCCTCTGCCACAAGGTTCTGCATTTTAACTTTTCAGCACAGCATATGTACAATATCCCATCATCACAGGAAAGTCTAACTGCCCATTCAGAATTAAAAATGCTTTTTGTTTTTTCTCAATTATGTTGGAGGGATTGAAAGAAGAAATGTTCCCCATAATAACTCTTAACAACTATATACATGAGTCTCTGACAAAGAACATCTCCTGCAAGTTGGAGGAGGAATACTGCTGAGAATATAATTTTCTACTGTAAAAGGCAGCATTGGGAACTGATGATTTGCAGCAACATAACACTAATGCGGAATGCATAAAGGTTATTGTGTTACTTAAAACTTATTCAAGCTGCAGCTTAAAGCTGGAATTTAAAATTTGCATTGCCCCTCTAATATTATCAGTCTGGTCACTCAATATCATGAAGTTGCATACCAAAGGCAGACTGTAGGCCATTAATAAAAACAGTTTAATTAGACAAGATTTTGTTGACAAAACATGACTCTTTATGTAGCTAAATCAACCTAATTTTATACAAATAAATTATGCTAGTCTAAATCAGTTTGGGCAAATAAGCAGGTTCAAGATTTCAGAAAGGAGAAAAAAGGCAACTATGGTTTTGCTAAACATGCAAACATCTTTCATATCTATTAAACGGTTATTTGGTTGGTACAAAGATCACTGCTCACTCTGGGAACATGTACAATATTTGTATAAAATCCTTGAAGGTCAGAACCTGCACTGTACAGAAGGGATAACTTTTAAGGGCAGCTAATATATATAACAGATTTAAGGTCACATTTGTGCAGGAAGGGGAAATAATTGTGCACTCAATTGTGGTGATGTAGGGGTTCACTCAAAAAAATTTTTAAAATGCAGTAGAAATTTATTTTAAGTTGCTTCCTAAATAATTCCTAATTGAGTTAAGCTTTCTAATAGTCAATTGTTAAACCATAATTTTAATTGTAAAAAACGTGAATGATTGTGTGATGGTTGATAGAACATTGACAATATAAATAATTATGATCCCTATGGGAGAAGATGATAAAGTAAACAAATTTACCAAATTACCCCCAAATTAAGAAATTACCAACAAAATTTCATTTTCTTTTTGTAATTTAAGCAGTTATCAGAACCACGATGAATTAAACCATTACCAAGCAAATGATGCATCAAATAAAAAGGTCAATTTCACTAAATAGGGAATACAACATAGAGACTTACAAACAATAAGCACAACATAGAGACTTACAAACAACAAGCAGCCACATCACTCCCTACAGATGTCACAATATATGCATTTCTCAGGTTTTCTAATTTGGCCTCTGCTACATTTATCCATTCAATGGGTTTAGCCCTCAGGTCATGTTGACCGGAAGCCATATTCCACCTGAGATTCATGGAGACAATCCTTACCCGAACAGAATATGCCTGCAAAGCTTCCTTCGTTATGCATAGATTAACAAAAGAGTTCTTTATCTGATTCATTTACTAAACCTCCTTAGCTTCAGTTGACTTTTGAGAAAACTGAAGGACAGGTTTAGAATTGTCCAATTGGCAATCTCCACTCTGACCCAGTCTTCAGTTTTTGATCCTCTTTAATTATATTACATCAAAAGTTTATTTTTAAATGTGCCTTCTCTGTTCTCCCATTTGCTGCAGCATTTTTTAAACATGATGTAGAGATGCTGGCGTTGAACTGGGGTAAACTCAAAGTCTGGTAACACCAATTTTAAATTCAACCAATTTATTTGATAGTAAATCTGCGAGCTTTCAGCCTTTGTGGCCTTTGCCTGACGAAGGCCACAAAGGCTGAAAGCTCGCAGATTTACTATCAAATAAATTGGTTGGATTTAAAATTCGTATTGCCAGACTTTACTGCATTTTTTAAACAACAGACAACTTTGTTGTCTCCCTGCTTTGTCTGGAAACATGGTTTTTGTCTTAACTTGCTCCCTTCCAATTGATACTGTTTCCAGGTCAAGAGTAGCAAGACCATGTGGACTAGTGTTTCTCACTGTCTAGTGACTTGTTGTTAACCCATGTAAAACTGAGGCAAGCTCTAGTCAAACATTTTCCTTTTTACAGCTCTGGGTCAAAGGTTGTCAAAAGTTTAAGATTTGAAATCATAATCTGGTCTTTACATTACAGGCAGCTTCTTTTTAGAGTCAAGGTATGATTCAAAAAATTGTTTGCCCACAGATAAGTCTAGCATATGGCTGTTTGTATTGCTACGCATCAGTTTGTAGCCATATGCTGTTTTTATTGACTCTAAGCTAGGCATTTTGAAGTAATGTGCACTACCTTGATGAAGAGTAGGAGTTCCCTAGCTATTGTAGCATCCCAGCTAAAATTAGGTGATTCAACATGGTAGAAATCTTGACTTTTATTTTGTGACCTCGGTTGCTTGGCGCTGTTGTGGAGAAAAGTTGCTTCCAGCTTCTTGTGTTAACAAAAGGAAATTTGGTTGATACTTCATTTTACAATCAGCTCAGATTTTGAACAAAATCCAATTTTCACATTGGAAATTGCATGCTCTGTTGTGCATTGAATTACTAACTGGGGGTGATTTTTATGCTTTACCAATAAGTAACAATTTTCACATCTTTAATTTGAAATTATTAAAGAAACAGTTTCCAAAATATAGTAATATTTAATATTCCAGTAAATATTTTTGACCCAATTTGACTTCATTCGAGTGGAAACTGCATGAACAGATTTTTTTATTGAATTCATATTGCATAATCTACCAAGGTGGGATTCAAGCCCAAATTTCTTGCTTATCTATCCAGTGGACAATACCATTACATGACTAGTTGTCACACGGAATTTGCCTGGGAATATTAGTTCTGATATTCATTTGGGTATCCTTCAGTGATCATTACTGACTGCATTGTGGAATGGATATTGTAGAATGCCTTAACTTGTATATTTCAGCACATCCAAAGTAAGAGATGTTTAAAAAGAAATAAGTTTGGATGGACTTTTCCAACATCCTCAACTTGATTAGAAATCAGTCAGCATAAAATTGGTTTTAATTGACAATTCAAATTCTGTGAAGTTACTGTCATTAAAGTTCATCTGGGTCAGAGTTTGATCTGTATGGAGCAGAGTTTTATATTTCACTAAGTTACTGGTGATAGAGTGAATGCTCATTATGGGAGAAGGCGTTGCTGTCTCTGTAACCAATGTTATGCCACATAGTTCCTGGTGTATCGAATGGACTGCTCTGGCTGGAATGATTTTAGTAATTCTTTCCTGCTGGAGAGCTGAAGTTTGGGTTGTAAATCAAGGCATTTCTTTCTACACATATGGCTTTGAGCTAAAACAAAAACAGTCATTCTAAAAATAGCCTCTGGATCAGTCACAATAGAAATCGAGCTGTCCATTTGAAACCTGTTATTCCCATTACAGTAGCATCCACATTCTCACCCCCATTTTCCTTCTCTTCTGCAACAGCACCACCCCACTCCCCCAATCGTGATTGGCATGATTTAAATTTTCTTAACCAAAAAATGAATGCAGTATAAACTGTTAAAGTTGCCAAAGTTTATTGTGAAAATTTAGTGAAAACCATCAATGGATATTAGTTCAACATTTCTTCATTCATTGCCCTTGAGAAAGGGGTGATGGGCTGCCTTGGTGTAGGTGTTATTATGGCCAGTAAAGGTGTCATATTCATAACTTTAAACATCAACTCGTATTTGTAAAGAAATTTCTGAAATTGTCTTCTACGAAATGGACTTTTTTTTAAGTTTGTCACCCAGGTTCAGATAACCTGTGCAAACTCAGCACAGGCTATTTGAAGTTTCCAGAAAGTTTCGAGTTGAATCACCTTGTATCCTTTCGGAATGAATTCCATCTGTGGAATTTACACTTGCTATTGTTTGGGAATTCACCTATTTCTGTTTGTCCCTGAGTTACAACTCCAACAATGTTTTTGAGCCTCTAACCAGTTTTCAATCTATCCTGAGTATCACAAATTCTCCTGTGATCTTTGTTGTATAACGACAGCTTTTTGGCGAAGGGTGGATAATACAAGTATTGGTCTTGTGACTGAAACCAGATGATAAATTTTGATATGAAGGCCCAGAAAGACTTTGGCAGTTTAACAAAAACTTCAAAAGAGACAACAGCGGCAGTAATAAGCTATTCATCCTTGTTGTTAAAACATGGAAGTTATACATCTTAAAAGTCTCTCCCCATCTGATTGCAAAATTATCCATCTGTAAAGAAATATGATATCCTGATATGAAAACCACAGCTTCATGACCCACTAAACAGTCGTACCTTCAAGAGAATTCTGCAACAGTCTGGAGGTTTGACTTGAGCTATTTGAACCCATCTTGACCATAATTCAAAAGTGGAAAAAGATTCCTTTGGCCCTTGGCAACTGATCTTCTTGAGCCTATCATGTGAATTATAAATTATTCCTTTTATTTGCAATAGCATGGTGGCACAGTGGATAGCACTGCTGCCTCTCAGCTTCAGGTACACATTTTGATTCCTGGCTTGAGTCATTGTATGTGTGGAATTTGCACATTTTCCCTGTGTCTGCATGGTTTTCCTCTGGGTGACCTACCCCTCCCCTGGGGCCAGGAATGGTTCATTCCAGTGGGGTTTACAACATTGCTGGGGGTTGGGGGCAATGAAGCAGTTGAGATTGTGGGGGAGGGGCATCAGGGCGGCCCCAGAAATGCCTTGGGAGAGCCAGTGATTTTGGGGGAGAGGTGCGGTGTTTAGGAGGGTCTTATGGCTAGCAACGTGGGTCTGGCCAGCAGTTTGGACTGCTGCTCATGCACTGATTTCCACTCTGACAGACTGACACATGAGCAGTGGCTCACTCAGTGCTCTGCTGCTGGCTTCTGCAGCAGGAATAGGCCCCACTCTCCAAACTTTCAGCATGAATCTTCGAGGCATTCTGTAGTGCACAGAGTGGGGAATTCATTTTGAGAAACTGGCATAAGTTACTCCAGTTTTTATGCAAATTCAGCCCTTTGAATTTTTAGGGGGAGAATCTTGGTCATAGTATTATTTGAAAGAAAATTTCATGATTTTGACCCAGGAACAGTGATGGAGTGGTGACATATTTCAAAGTTAGGATGATGTGTGACTTGGAGGGAAGCTTGCAAGTGCCGATGTTCCCAAATACCTTCAGCCCCTTCTTTGTTTGGTAAGAGAAGACTGGTGAAGACTGCAAGTTTGGTAGATCCTGTCCAAAGAGCTTGATGATTTGCCTGAAGTGCCGCTTGTAAGTGACACACATTATTACCATTGTGCACTTGTGGTGGAAAGGATGAATATTTAAAGTCATGGAAATTGTGATTTTAAAAAAAGCAGGCTGGTTTGCCTTAGGTGATGTCAAGCTTCTTGAACATTGAGGCTGTATTCATCCAGGCACGTGGCAGAAGTTCCAACACAATTTTGATGTGTCATGTAGAAGGTGGAAAAGCTGTGGGGAGTCAGCAGGTGAATTAATCTCCATAGAATTCCCAGCCTTTGATCTAGCATTGTAACTATTCCGTTCTAAAGATAAAGATGTCAAATAGTAAAGGTACGAAGTGACTTGTGGGCATAGTTTAAAGGCCCCCTAACAGTAAGCATACTGTAAGATGAAGGGCATAGGAAGAAGTAATGGGGGTCTGTGAGAAAGATGCAGCAATAGTTATGGGTGATTTTAATCTATATATATCTTGAGTGATTCAGACTGACAAAGGTAGGTTGGGAGATGAATTCATGTTTTTTTTAAGAGCAATTACTAAGAGCTGCATGATCTGATAAATGTGCACTGAGACAGGATTAATTAATGATCTTGTAAAAGTACCTTGAAGTGGTAGTAATCAGAATGTGATTGAATTTTGCATTTAGTTTGAAACTGTGAAGTGAGTTTGAGATGAGTGCTTTAAATTTGAGGCTAATTGAAATATGAAAATCAAGCTGTCTAAAGTAAACTGGGGAATTAGGTTAGATGATAAGTCAGCAGGGATGCATTGGCAGACATTTAAGGAGATATTTTGTCGCTCTCTGCAAAGAGACCAATGAGAAATAAAAGCTAAGGATGAACCTTCACTGGCTAACAATGGAAGTTAAAAGGATCATCAAATTGAAAAGAAAGTACAGAAATCTACCAAGATTAGTGGTAGGTTAGAATACTTGAGAGAATATTACTTTCTTATCACTTTTTTTTTAATGAGAGAGAAATTACAATACATTGGTTTAATTTTCTGAAATCCCCCAGATTCTGAAAGGTTCAATCTGATTGAAAAATAGTGAATTTAAATCCTCTATTGAAGAAAGGAGAGACTGAAGATAGTTAGTTTAGTATCAGTCTTGAGGAAAACACTGGAACCTATTATTGAGGAGATTGCGGCAGGGCACTTAGAAAATCTCAGTGCAATCAGGCAGGGTCAGCATGGTTTTGTGGAAGGGAATGAGAGACGGACGAGAGATAAATGGATCATTGGCAAGATATAACTAGTGGATGCCATAGGGATCAGTTCTGAACCTCAGCCATTTACAGTCTTGGATGACTGAAGCAAATGTGGGAAAACATGAACTTGTTCCCTTTGGAAGGAAGAATAAAGCAGCATATTATTTAAATGGGGAGAGATATTAGAACATGAGATACAGAGGGATCGGAGTATCCTGGTACATAATCACAATAAAGAACAAAGAACAAAACAGCACAAGAAACAGGCCCTTTGGCCCAACGAGCCCACGCCGCCACCCCAATGTTCCCACCTCTACCTGTGATCCCTATGTTCATAGATCTATGGATTAAAAACCAAATTTGAAACAATTTAGGGAGAATTTGTTTTGCCAATTAGCCTATGAGCACATTTTTGGGATGTGGGAGGAAACCAGAGTGCCAGGAGAAAACCCACGCAAAACACGGGGAGAATGTGCCAACCCCCACAGACACAGGCCCAAATCCATGTATCTGCACAGCGATAGTCACTGAGCTGTTGTGTTGCCCATCAAATGGTCCAGGTCAAGCGTACACTAAAGACGTGAAGCACTAGGATAGTCTTAAAAATTCCAAGAGCAGCCCTCTCATGACCCATCGCGTGTATGCCCCTTGTTAGACAACAAGGTGGACCAAAGCACCTGTAGGATAAAAACAAGTACATCAATATCATCATCTATTTACACACTTCCCAAGGACTCCAAGGCTCATGACTCCTATTTTAAATCAGTTTTCTATACCCCTCTATTCCCATTCTGTTCATGTGCCCATCTAAGTATTTCTTAAATAACTCCAGAGTGCCTGCCTCCACCACTTTACTTGGCAGCGCATTCCATATCCCCACCACCCTCTGTGTGGGGGGAAAAAAAACTCCCTCTAGCATCCAAATTATATCTTATCCCCCTCACCCTAAGCCTGTGACCCCTCATGCTATCAGAGTCCATCCTAGGAAAAAGCTTAACCCTGTTTATTCTATGTATACCTCTCATAATCTTGTACACTCCTATTAGATCTCGTCTAAGTCTATGTCTTTCTAAGGAAAACAGTCCCAATTTGCCTAACCTCTCCTCGTAACTCAGACCTTCCATACCAGGCAGCATCCTGGTAAACCTCCTCTGCACTCTCTCCAGAGTCTCCACGTCCCTCCGATAGTAAGGCGACCAGAATTGGATGCAGTATTCCAAATGTGGTCTAACTAATGTTTTATACAACTGCAACATTAAAGGCCAGCTCTTGTACTCTATACCCTTCCTATAAAGGCTAGCATCCTATATGCTTTCTTCACAACCTTCTGCCACCTTCAGAGGCTTGTGCACCTGCACCCCCAGGTCCCTCTGCATTTCTGTACTCTTAATAGGTCTACCCTTTATCATATACTGGGGGGCAAGTACAGAGGAGATGTTAGAGGTAAGTTTTTCACTAAGGATGGTGAGTGAATGGGATCAGTTGCCATCAGTGGTGGTAGAGGTGAACTCGCTGGGGTCTTTTAAGAGACTTCTAGATGAGTACATGGGATTTAATGGTATTGGGAGTTACAGATAGTTCTATGGCCTGGTAGGTATAGATATGATCGGCACAACTTGTGGGCTGAAGGGCCTGTTTGTGCTGTACTGTTCTATGTTCTATACCTCCCCCCTACATTCTTTCTCCCGAAATGCATCACCTCGCATTTATCAGGATTGAATTCCATCTGCCATCTGTCTGCCCAAGCTACCAGCCTATCTATGTCCTGCTGCATTGCCTGACAATGCTCCTCACTATCCGCAAGTCCAGCCATCTTTGTATCATCTGCAAACTTGCTGATCACTCCACTTACTTCCTCTTCCAAGTCATTTATATATATTATAAATAGAAGAGGTCCCAGTATCGAGCCCTGCTGTACACCATTAGTGACTGACCTCCAGCTAGAAAAACACCCTTCCACTATTATCTCTGTCTCCTATTACTAAGCTAGTTACTTATCCATCTAGCTGCCTGCCCTTGTATCCCATTAGCCTTGACCTTTTCAACTAACCTCCCATGAGGGACTTTGTCAAACGCCTTACTGAAATCCATATAGAAGACATCAATGTCTCGCCCTTTGTCGACCGTTTTCGTCACCTCCTCAAAAAATTCTCAGATTCGTAAGGGAGGTCGTGCCTTTAACAAAGTCATGCTGCGGATCCCTAATCAGATCGCATCGCTCTAAGTGCCGATACATCTTATCTCTAAGAATCCCCTCCAACAGCTTCCCTACCACTGATGTCAAGCTCACTGGCCTATAATTTCCAGGGTTATCCCTACTACCCTTTTTAAACAATGGTACAACATTAGCAATTCTCCAGTCCTTGGGACCTCACCTGTGTCCAAAGAAGAGGTAAAGATTTGTGTCAGAGTCCCAGCAATTTCACCTCGTGCCTCCCTAAGCAGCCTGGGATAAATGCCATCAGGCCCCAGAGATTTATCAGTTTTAATGCTACATAGAAGCTCTAACACTTCCTCCCTTGGTATGGTTGGTATGCAGGTGCAGCAAGTAATTAGGAAATTAATGGAATGTTGTCATTTATTGGAATGCAAATAGTGATGCTTTACTGCGGCTGGTGAGACAACATTTAGAGTACTGTACTATTTTGGTCTCTTCATTTAAGGAATGACGTGATTGCATTAGGAACAGTTCAGAGAAGGGTCATTTTAATTCATTCTTGGGATAACGGGGTTGTCCTATGACGAAGATGAGGTGACTTTTTTTTCCCAGAGTTGTAGAATTCTTCCCCAGAGAGTGGTGGAAGTGGTAGTGTTGAATATATTTTAATG
This sequence comes from Sphyrna mokarran, assembly GCA_024679065.1. NCBI lineage: Eukaryota > Metazoa > Chordata > Chondrichthyes > Carcharhiniformes > Carcharhinidae > Sphyrna > Sphyrna mokarran. The sequence goes on along the minus strand of JAGIQG010000012.1, from coordinate 35,866,033 downwards.
CCCTAGTTAAACAGGTCCTTGATTAACAAAGGAATCAGTGTACAAGAGGCAGAAAGGAAAGTGAAATTGAAGCCACAATCAGATCAGCTGTGATTTAATTGATTGGCAGATGAATCTTGAGGGGCTGAATGGTCTGCTCCTCCTAATTTGGCTGGTGCAGTTAAGTTCTAGTCAGTGGTAACCACAGGGTATTGATGGGAGATACAGTGACAGTCGTGCCATTGAACATCAAAGGGGAATGGTTAGATACCCATTAGAACTAACCATGGCTTGGCATTTGTGTGGCATGCACCTGATGGCATTTGTCATTATCATGCACCACATAAAGAAACTGGATCTTTTGCCTAAAGCTTTATTGTGCTGCAATAACACCCTTTTTTGTCTTAGTGCCATACATCTAAAGTTTAAGCAATGAAAGTTTTAAGCATCCTGAATGCTGCAAAGATTCTAAATATTTGTCTGTTCCAAGTGCATATTTGGAGGTATCATTCACTGAAGTCTAAATAACAATGCCGTCAGCTGTTAGTCTGCTGTAGACCTTTTTAAAACACTGCAAAAGTACAGTTCATATGACGTGCTCTAACAGGAGGAAATTCTCATCTCGTTTTGGTACTTGAAATTGTTGCAAACGGTGGGCAGGAGATCATTGATTTACTTTTTGTTTTCCATCAAATGAATTGCTTGTGCTGTGTGACAGATGCATGTTGGACATGGCTGAGATTTAAATACCTCCTGATAATGATATGTACGTATTACAAGAATAATCTGGGCTTCAAATCAGAAAGATTAGCTTTGTGTGTCAGCCTTGGCTCAGTTGCTAGGACTCTGCCAAGCCGAAAGGAGTTCTGGGATCCTGGCCCAGTGATAGTGAATGAATGGTGTCATAGTTCCAAGTTCTTCATGTTTCGTTCCAGGACTAGAACACAGAAATAAGGCTGACACTGAGTGTGGTGCCAAGGGAGTGTGGCGCCGAGAGGCGTTGCGCTGGTGGAAGTTTGCACGAGACCTTTTAAGTCAGGCTCACCTACTCCTTTTGCTGTAATGGCCATATTTGCATATTTTTCTTGAGGGCTGACAAGCAAACGTAGAAAAGATAAGATCTGGCAAATGGGCAGCACAACAGTTAGCACTGTTTCCCTACAGAATCAAAGTTTGATTCCAGCCTTTTGCTGTGCATCTGTCTGTGCAGAGTTTACACATTCCTGCCATGTCTGCGAGAGTTTACTCTGATGGTGCCCCAGTTTCCTCCCACCATCCAAAGATGTGCACATTATTTGAATTGGTCATGATAAATAACCCCTTAGTGTCCAAAGATGTGCAGATTAGGGGGATTAGTGGGATAAATGTGGTGTTAGAGTATGGGGTGGAGAGATGGATAAAATATTCTGCCAGAGAGTCGGTGCAGACTCAGTGGGCCGAATAGTTTCCTTCTGCACTGTGGGGATTTATGAAAACAATAAACTAAATTTCAGAAGAAGTTGAGGTTTGAATAAATGAAACAATCACTGAACATATGTAAGAAATGTTGCAGCTATAAATTGTTGAGTTAGAAAATAATAAGTAATAAAATTACAAGAATGTTGGACAGTCAGAGTGTGTGTCAGTGAGATTGAGAGAAAACGGAGACTGGGCATAACGCAGATTGGGACTTGTTCGCTTGGTCACTTCCATCCACTCAGTCAGGTCCTTTCTCTTTGAAAGGGCAGTGAGAAAAATTTGGAAAGCTAACATTTGGCACAGTAAATTAGATAACTAAAAAAAAGTGAAATATTAAATGTAATAATTTCTGAGCAAGTGTAAAACAGTGTCAGAACACTGTTTTGATCAATAAAAATGATTGAGGGGGTCAGTGAGTGTGTGTGTCCAGCTCACACTCTGCTTCAGTGCTCATCCTCACCCACTGAGCAGATCTGTAATACGTGGAGTGACATTGGGAGTAAGATATAGTCCCACTGCCCTCCTCTGCCTTTCCCCTTGGCACAGGCTATGTCCTCCCCCACCTCCCCCCTCCGGTCAAAGTTTTTAACATTTGGCTAAACACTAGAGTAATAAGTACAAGAAAGAGGAACAGGAGTAGCCCATTTGGCCTTAGAATATAGTCTGCCATTTGATTGCTAATCTGATTATGGCCTCAACTCCACTTTCCTACCTTCCTCCCATAATCCTTGATTCCCTTATTAATCCAAAAATCTATCTAATTTAGCCTTGACCATCTTCAGTCACTCTGGCTCAACTGCCTTCTAGGCATGGGAATTTATAACTAACAACTGAGAGAAAAGAGAAACTCTTTATCTGAGTTTTAAATAAGAGATCCCTAATTTCAAATTGTGAACTCTTGACTCCTCACAGGAGAAAATTCTCTCAGCATCTATCCAGTTAAATCCCCTTTTGAATTGGATGGTTCATTAAGATCGCCTCTCATTCATACTTTTCCACATTGTACACCATCTGCATATTTCTGCCCACTCACTAAGCTTACTTAAATTTGTTTGTAGCCTCTATCCACAACTTACTTTCCTATTTCTGTCTTCAACCAATTTGGATACTCTGTTTGGTCCCTTCATACAACTCATTAATACAAAATGTAAGTAGTTAAGGCCCCAGCATTGATCCCTGTGGCACTTTGCCATCCTGCAAATGACTAAATAATTTTACTCTGCTTTTTAGCTAACCAGCTCGCTGTGTGATAAACATTACCTCTAAATTATCATGTATCATCATCTTTGTGGCACCCTATGCTTTTTGGAAATTTGAATATGTCATATCTACAAAGATTTACTGTGCCAAATGTTAGCTTTCCAAGTTTCCCACTTTCTGCCTGGCCTCTTTGCTTGAATAGAGGTGTTACACATGCTGGGATCTTTGCAAAATCCAGGGAATTTTGGAAGGTAATAGCCAAGGATTATATATGCAGCCACTTCTATTAAGACGCAAGGATGCAGCCATCAGGTCCATGGGTTTTGTAAGCGTTTAGTTGTTCCAATAGTTTTCCCAGTAATTTTTCCCTGATGTTTGTTTTAAGTCCCTCACTTTATGTATTCATGTTTGTTCCTAATTGGAACAAGGTCACTTTAAGAATCCAATCACATGATGTATTCATGATGTCATCCATTTGTGCAGGCAAACAGGCAGTCAATCCTAACAGCTTGTACAGTAAACAGCTTTCCAATAAACTCTTGTTTGGCGCTTTTGTAGTCTGCAAGCCTATCCTTTAAAAATACCACACCCTTTTACCTTTTTTGTTTTCAAGAATTACTGGGATATTTTAGTTTCCTGCAGTGAAACATGCTAAAGACCCTTCTCTCTGCGTCTGTCACTTTATTGTTGTGATGTAGAGGTGCCGGCATTGGACTGGGGTAGTAGGAACTCAGTAAGAATTTAGAAACACCAATTTTAAATCCAACCGATTTATTTGATAGTAAGTTTATTTATTATCAAATAAATCGGTTGGATTTAAAATTGGTGATGCTAAATTCTTACTGACTTTATTGTTGCCCATTTATTAATTCCTCAGTCTCGCCCTTTAAGGGAGAAGTACTTATTTCAGTTGCTCTTTTCCTTTTTTAAAATACTTGATTAAAATCAACTTTGTCAGTCACTAGTATAATATAAGGAAATACAAGACCTTACTTGCGTGCAGCAAAATTCCACAATTAGATAAATGCAGCACTCGAAAGCAGCAGCTTCAGAGAGAAAAAGCGCAACTGGAAATTCAGGAAACAAGTCTTAATACTGTACTACTGTCAATGCCATAAGTTAATAAGAGGTGTTCTAAGCTAGTTACATTTGAAGCAAACAGTAGATTTCACATTTTTTTAAAAAAAGTACTAATCTGGAACCGTATCCCACCCATTCTTTGTGGAAAAGTAATTTTTGTTTAGCACACTGTTTTTGGGAGTACTTTAAGAATGCTGAATGAGGGATTTCTGTAACCAGACTATTTTGTTTTAATAGCATTGTTTGATAAATAAGAATTGACCAGCATACTTCTGCAAACTCCCCTACTATTCAAATAGTTCCATAGGCATGTTTTGTTTTTCACATGAATGGTTAAAATCTGCACTGAAGTGTCACTTGTATGTGCATGCTCTCTGGAGTGTGATTTGAGCCAGCTCCTTTTGACTTGGTTGAAAGCTTATCTCTGCCAGTTGAGATATGCAAAGTAGCAGTACCTAATTGATGTAGCTTACAATAATATCAGGCTGTATATTTAGTGTTCTGCTTCAGTATTTAACCATTATTTGAATGGACATGCGTGATGAGCTCAGCACCCTTATTTATAAAAACACATGACTTCTCAGGAATTCCGTATTTTAATCTGTTGATCTGATGAAGAATTTGCACTTTGTTCTTTTGTGTTTTTCTGTATGACTACCTACAGCAAATCCAATAAGTTACTGTTAACCTAATTAACGTTGAGATGATGTTTGCTACCTCAAAACTTGAACCTGTAATGATGAAAGAATTATGCTCTGACATGTTAGAGTTGCATACTAGCTTTATAGCCTCAAGAAATTGGCTCACTTTCATCTGTCATTACCTTTTGTAAGGCATGTTTTAATATGCATCTTAATTGGCAACTTTGGTGAGAATTGCTTAAAACTCACTAATCTGCCAAACAGCTTGTACAAAAGCCTGGGATTAATCTCTTGCTTTTGAAAGAAAATTCTGAAGGAATGCTCAAACAATGATTCATCACTTTTTTTTTAAACAAATGTAAATTGTATCAATCCTGACCTACAGACATAGTTCCTTGTAAAGGACGTACATGTAATGTGCACCTCCTTGTATGTGTATTTTGGTGGGTCTTCATAGTGCACAACAGCAAGCCTCTGATTGCTTTTTAAGGCAAAGTGTTTCCCCCTTTGCCAGTTTGTCTCAATGCATCATGGATATATTTACCACACGTTGTTTTGAGATAATAGAAGAAAATTAGTGTTGCTTCTTAAACGAATTGCCACTCAGCATAAAGTGCTTTTTTACTGTTACCTAATTGTGCAACCTCTGATGCAGTTAAAAAGAAATCTCCAGTGAGGAAAAAGTACTAAATTGATAACCAATGTGATATTTGAATCAAAAGTATATTTTGCAGCCTTTATTTTTCTGCAAGTGCAGAAGTTTCCGAGGTAAAAATTGTGAGGTATAAAGTACATTAGCAGTGCCTGCAGAATAGGCTTTAGAGCCATTCCAGTGCCTTTTGCTTTCCAGATGTTAAGGTAGGTTTGTGAACTGATCTGTACAGGTGGATAATAGTGACAAAAATAGTGTGTGCAGCATTCAGTGTTACTCTTGGTACCCATCAATGTGATAAAACTGCGCTAGTGAAGTACTTTTCATGATGCCATTGAAGTTAGTTTCAGTAGTTTTGCTGCATTATAAACGTGGGATGGGATTTATAGTCCTGGCATAGCAGCAAGCAGCTCCATCCTGCTCGCAAACTCTTGACAGGATTGGGGAGTGGCAGAGCTACGAGCCTGCAAGCAGCAGGTAGTCAATTGAGAAGGCTTTTTGAGAATAGGTAGCTGACAAGGACAGTTTGTTATGGAGACCAGCTGGAATTTGGAATTTTCACACTGGTCTTCAGCTATCTGTCCCATTGGACTTGAACCATCTCACCCTCTTCAGTGCCACAGTGACCGTGACAATGTAGCTGCTAGGAGTCATCCCCATAGTGGCAAGGGGGAAGGAAGATGGGTTTAGGAGATGGTGCTCTTATGGCCTGCTATATCTGCCCGACTTCAGTAATTGCTGTAAGACATTCTGTGGGGAAGGACTTCACCCTTGCCTTAATAATCACATTGAATCTATATTTTATTAAACTGTCCAAAAGACAAAAATGGATAGAATATGCCTCTATATTGGCAGTTTTTTTCCTCTCTTCTCCCTCTCCCTACAATGGCATCCTGCTACTGCTCTCAAACTGGAGAGCCCCTGATTTGCTTTTCAGCTTTGAGAGTTCATTGCCATACTTGGAGACCGAGTCATTCTCTGGACATTCATTGACTAATTGACCCATAGGTCGATGGCTTTTCTACACATTGGTGTCCACAAACATAAGGATGGTTTTTATTTGCATCTACATTGTTCATTTAAAAGTGTATTTCTGTCTTGGAATACATTAGCAACTACATTGTTTACCACCTGTTTTGGCTCCAATTATTGAATTACTGGGCAATTCGTAGAATTTGAAAGCAGTCACATATGTTAGAAAACCAATTATTATTGAATTGACCTGCTTTGGAGACGAAAAGGAGAGTAGAGAAAACGCTGTCATTGTTACATGGTTCATAAGGAGCTGGAAACTTATTGTTATGTGAACATATCCCAAAAGGCCACATGTTGCAGCTGCACTGGAGTCAGTCCTGGGGCATCACAGAATCTCAGTGCAGAAGAGGCCTTCAGCCCATAGACTCTGCATTGAGAAAAATGTGGCCTCCCACCTAAACCCCTTCACCAGCACTTGGCCTTAAATGTTACAATATGCCAAAGTATTCATCCAGGTACTCTTAAAGGATAGAGACAGAGCAATGCAGCACGGATACAGGCCCTTCAGCCCAACTGATCTTTGCTGACCATCGTGTCCTCCCAGCTAGGCCCAGTTGCCTGCATTTGGTCATACTCCTTTAATTGTTTCCTGTCGATGTACTTATCCAAATGCTTTTTAAATGTTGCTATTGAATCTACCTCAACCACTTTCTGTGGCAGCTCATTCCATATATGCATCGTCCTCTTCCTGGGGGGGAAAAAAGGTGTCCCTTAGGCCCTTTTTAAATCTTTCTCTTCTCAACTTAAACCTTTGCCCTCTAGTTTTCAAATCACCAGTGCTGAACAAAAGACTATGTTCATCTATGCCCCTCATGATTTTGTATATCTCAACAAAGTCATCTCATTCTCCTATGTTTCAAGGAATGAAGCCATGATCTAGCCAACTGCTGCCTATATATCAGGCCTAGTACTGGCAACATCCTCATAAATCATCCTTGCACTCTTTCCAGTTTCAGAGCCTTTCCTATAACAGTGTGACAAAAATGTGCCTCCTCCACCAACCTCTGAGATAGCACATTACATGCTTTGGGTAAAATTGATTTTCCTCACATCCCCCTGTAACTCACCTTGAACTTAAGTCCTTGTGACTATACTTCAACTACAGGGGTGGGTGGACAGCTTCTCCCGATACACCCTGTCCATGTTCCTCATCATCTTGTACACTTCAATCAAGTCAGCCCTCGGTCTTCTCTGTCCCAGTGAATACAAGTAAGAAGTCTGACGACACCAGGTTTAAGTCCAACCGATTTATTCGATAATAAACTCACAAGCTTTCGAGGCTGTGCTCTTCGTCAGTTGAATGAGGTGTTCTGATTCCAACGCTGGCATCTCTACACCAGTGAATACAATCCAGGCTTCTCCAGCCTTTCTTCACAAATGTCCCATCCCAGGTAACCCTGATGCATCTCTGCATGTCTATCAGTGGAATCACATCCTGGAGTCAGTTCTGGGGTGTTGATGAACAGAGGGATCTTGGTGTATATGTGCATAGATCCCTGAAAGTAGGCAGTCAAGTCGATAAGGTTGTTAAGAAGGCATATGGAGTCTTAGCTTTATTGGTAGGGGGATTGAATTTCGGAGCCGCAACGTCATGTTGCAACTGTACAAAACTCTAGTGCGGCCGCACTTGGAGTATTGTGTGCAGTTCTGGTCCCCACATTATAAGAAAGATGTGGAGGCATTGGAGAGGGTACAGAGGAGGTTTACCAGGATGTTGCCTTGTATGGAGGGCAGGTCTTATGAAGAGAGGCTGAGGGATTTGAGGTTGTTTTCGTTAGAAAGGAGGCGGCTAAGAGGGGACCTAATCGAAACATATAAGATGATTAGAGGTTTAGATAGGGTGGACAGTGATAGCCTTTTTCCTAGGATGGAGAAAGCTAGCACGAGGGGACACAGCTTTAAATTAAGGGGTGATAGTTATAGGACGGATATCAGAGGTAGGTTCTTTACCCAAAGGGTGGTTCGGGAGTGGAATGCCCTGCCTGCAGCAGTTGTAGATGCGCCAAGTTTGGTGGCGTTTAAGAGGTTAGTTGATAAGTATATGGAAGAGAAGGGAATGGTTTAGTTTGGAGGGGCATTGCTTTTTATATTGGTCGGCGCAACATCGAAGGCCGAAGGGCCTGTTCTGTGCTGTAATGTTCTATGTTCCTACAATGTGGCATTTAGAACTGCACATAGTACTTTAGCTGTGGTCTTATCAACATTCTGTACAATCCAACATGACCTCCCTATGCTTGTAATCTATGTCCTGCTTGATAAAAGGAAATGTCCCATATTTTCACCACCCTACTAAGATACCGTTCTGTCTTCAGTGATCAATTGACAAACACATCAGGGTCCCTTTGTTCCTCAGAAGTTCCTAGTGTCATGCCATTTTTTTTGAATAGTTTCTTACCAAATTACTCCTTCCAAAGTACATAGTTCTTTCTCAGATTACTCCTTTTGGATTATTACTCCATTCAGGCCTGCACTGACCACAATCCCACCCAGGCCCAGACCCAATCCAGATCTGGCACACTGTTCAGGGTTAAATTCTATGTGCCACTTATCTGCCCATTTGACCAACCTGTCTGTTTTCTTGTAGCCCAAGACACTCAGTCTCACTGTTAACACCCTACCAATCTTTGTGTCATCCACAAACATACTAATCCTATCATCACCTGCCCCTACTCCCCAACAGAATCATCAATATATTTTTGATTGTTTAGATATTTTGCAACTGAACCAGTTTTGAATCTACCTATACCCCATGTGCATTTGTCGTCTTTATAAGTTTCCCATGTTGGAATTTGTCAAAGACTTTTCTGAAACCATATAGACTACATTAACTCATTATCCTCATCTATAAACTGGTCAATGCTTCAAAATATTGGATCAATTTTAGGTATGACCTTCATCTGACAAAGCCATGGTGACTATCCCTGATCAAACCTTGCCTCTCCATGTGAAGATAAAATCTCTCTTTCCGAATTTTCTCCAATAGTTTTCCTACCACTGATGTGAGACTCACTCGTTTGTAGTTCTCTGGCTTGTCTGTACAATTTTTCTTTAATAGCAGAAACACATTGGCAATCCCCCATTCCTGCCCAATCCACACACATTTACCATGGTCATTCCATCTAACTTAAACACCTGGAGATACTGAGCAGTAATTTAGAATGGCCAATACATCTAATCCGCATACCTTTCAACTGTGGGAGGAAACCCACAGAGACATGGGGAGAACGTACAAAATCCACACAGACAGTCAAGATCAGAGTCAAGCCCAGGTCATTTGCCAGTCAACAAACTATCAATCTATCAGTCCACTAGCCATATGGAGGGCAGCAAGAAATACGCTTGATGGAAGCTTCAGCATTTTGAGTATAATGAGTGTGATTATTCCCAATTTGTGGGTGTCAAAGAACATTATATGAAAGCAGTGGGTTGTCTGTGAGCAGAACCAGAATATTTTAATTCTGAATTAGATTAAAAATCCAACCTAAGATAGTGCCAAATAGAGAAACAAAGTAAATTGCATGAAAAAGAAATTGTCATGCAGCAATCAAAACACAACTCGAACACATGATGAAATGGGAGGCTGAAAACGTCCTAGGCAATATGAGTTTTTGCAAAGTTGTACATTGATATTCAGTTGCTTTGTAAAAGATGCTAGTTAAGAGGAAGTGTTAACTACACCCTTGTGGGTCGGAGAAAAAGGGTTAAGTTTTTTTTTACTAACTTTGAGTGAAGGCAATAGCAGAAACCCACATATCTGTTCTGACAGATTCAGCATGCATCTTCAGCCAAGTTCAAACCAACAAAATTCCCAATATGAATTTCAAAGCCCGAGCCAAGAATGTGGTGAATCTGTTGACAATTTAGTAAGGAAATTGAAAAATGTAGCTGGAAAAAAGTAAATTCAGATTAGTTTCTGCATTGCAACAGTAACTGCTCTTCAAAATTGGCTGTAAAACAGTTTGAGATGTTCCAGAACGGTGAAAACCACTAGGTAAATGCAAGTCCTTTTTTTAAAAAATAAAAGTGGTCATTGCAAAGCATCACTGGGCTCTGTGAAAGGCACTTTAGAACAAAACACAACCTGGAAATCTGTTAACGTGTTAATGTGTGAACAAAGTAAAAAAATTCTCAGATCAAATTCTGAGCTTTTATCACTGTGGGATCAAAACAGTTTGATTAAACTCCACCAGATGAAGACCTCGGCATATGCGATTGAAGATGTGGAGATTCTGGCGTTGGACAGGGGTAAACACAGTAAAAAGTCTTACAACACCAGTTAAAGTCCAATAGGTTTATTTGATAGTAAATGCTACTAGCTTTCAGAACGCTGTTCCTTCGTCATGTGGAGAGTTCTAATCTCAAACGGGACATATAAAGGCACACACAGTTTACAGAATACCGATTAGAATGAGAGTCTTAAAGGTGCAGACAATGTGAGTGGAGATAGCATTAAGTATAGGTAAAAGAGATGTATATTGTCTCCAGACAGGACAGTAAGAAAGATGTTGCATGTTCAGGCAAGTCATAAGGGTTACAGATAGTGTGACATGAACCCAAGATCTCTGAGGCCGTCCTCGTGTGCGGAACTTGGCTATTAGTTTCTGCTCAGCATCTCTGCATTAGCATTATATCACGAAGGCTGCCTTAGAGAATGTTTACCCAAAGATCAGTTGTCTACCTGATACTCAACATTCAGGAAAGAATGTTTCACAACATTCAGGAAAGAATGTTGTGAAACGTGATATATTGGGGAGACCATGCAGACGCTACGACAACAAATGAATGAACAACGCTCAACAATTACTAGGCAAGACTGTTGTCTTCCTGTTGGCAAACACTTCAGCGGTCATGGGCATTCAGCCTCTGATCTTCGGGCAAATGTTCTCCAAGGTGGCCTTCATGACATACGACAGCGCAGAGTCGCTGAGCAGAAACTGATAGCCAAGTTCCACACACGTGAGGATGGCCTCAACCGGGATCTTGGCTTCGTGACACACCATCTGTAACCCCCATGACTTGCCTGAATTTGCAACATCTCACTTACTGTCCTGTCTGGAGACAATACACAGCTCTTTAACCTATGCCTAATGCTATCTCCACTCACATTGTCTGCACCTTTAAGATTTGAATAGCAGATTAGAATGCCAGCCTTTATAGCTAATCAGTATTCTGTAAACTGTGTTGTGTGCCTTTATATGCCTTGCTTATGAGCAGAAGTCTCCACTTGCCTGACGAAGGAATAGTGTTCTGAAAGCTAGTGGCATTTACTATCAAATAAACCTATTAGACTTTAACCTGGTGTTGTAAAACTTCTTACTATGCAATTCAATACAGGATTTATTCCACTCAAAGGTCTCAATGCAGGAAGCAAGTCATTTCATAAATTTCAACTAAATCAATCAGTTTTTATATTTGTGAAGTAGGAATTTATCCAAACTCAGATACTAAGCTTTGGACATTCAAATCACATTTACACTTATGGATTCTGAAGTCACATTTTTCAAGCTGAAGTTTGTGCGTCAGCAAATGTTAAAAATCGAAAGGGCATAAAAATATTGGATTACTAACTAACATAAAGGATTATACAAACACATTCATTTTTAAGTTTATGCTGCATCTATCTGGATAGGGAATAATTGCTGAGATTCAATGCATGCTACCTCAAAAAAGCCGATTTAATATAAATTAGTTGTTTTGGGAATTCAAGGTTTCAGCTTTTTTCAATAAACAGTCTTGTAACTTACAAGTTTACGCATTCAATAGAACATTTCACAAGTATAAACACTTTGGATTATATTTGCGTCAACATTACTCAGCTTCTTAAGATCAGAATTGAATAGGTTAATGGCCTATTTATAATTTACTTTTCCTCCTTGCCTTGCAATAAACATACACTTATTAACTGCAGCAGTACTTCAGATAGCCTATCCTTTCTCTCAATATAAACTTGTTTTGGTTCAGGTAAACATGAAAGAGAACTAGAAGACCAAAATAAATAAGTAATTTGTTTTCTATCTCATTTGTCTGCCTTTAAATTCTAGAAATTGCCCAGTACACCAATAATTGGAGCCAAACAGGTGGTACACAAGATATAAACGTTAATGTCTTCCAAGACAGAAGTACACTTTTAAGTAAACAATGTAGATACAAATAAATATCAACACCATGGACAGGGATTTTCCTGCAGGTTTCTTAACTTCACAGTGTAGGAAAGCCATCAACTTGTGGGCTCAACATCCAAGCATGATGGTGAGCTCTCAAAACAGAAAAACAAATCAGGGGTCCTCTAGTTTGGAAGCAACAGTACGATGCCATGACAGGGAGAGAGGAAGAACCCACCAAAACAGAGGTATGCTTTATCCATTTTTTTGGGACAGTTCAAGTAAAATATAGATTCAGCGTCATTGCCAATACCAGGGTGGAGTCTGTCCCCACAGGATATCTCTCAGCTGCTGCTGAAGCCAGACAGGTATGGCAGGCCACTAAACTTTTCTGTTGCACCATGTCCCAAATCCATCCATGTGCAGCTGCCACGCACACGCACATGCGCACACATACACACACCCTCCCACCATGGGAGATTGTCTCCCAGCAGCTACGTTGTCATGATCACTGTGACATTGCACCATCTCAGCCCCTTCAATGTGACAGACAGCTGAAGGCCAATGGGAAGTTTAAGGAATCTGGATTTTGAGGCCAGGAAATTCTACTTCCAGTATCTTGCAGCAACAGACTGAACTCTGCATGCGTCAACTGATTAATTTACAGGCTTTAAACCGTAAAACATTACACCCTGGGGTGCCTTGTGCAAATTGAAAGTTAGTAATATATTTTATACTAGCCACAAAGTGGATATTTGTTATATATATTTTGCATTGCACTAAAATCTATACTTCAGTTAGGGTGTAAATTGGGTTCTTTGTAGAAGTGATTTCATGTCCAGGTAAATCTCAAGCTGAGACCAACTTGAAATACTATCTAAGTTGGATGGATATGAGAGTGATTTATCTTGGTGCTCCAGTTCACTGTTTTGTTTATATTAACAATGAAAGATGAGACTTTATATGGCACTTTGACTTCAGGACATCCTGAAGCATTTTACAGCCAATGAAGTATGTTTGGTCTGGGCTCACGATTGTAATGTAAAAAAAAAAGAAATCAGTTTATAAGTTTTGGAAGCAATAAAGTGACAGTGACCAAATTATCTGTAGTTGATGTTGGTTAATGAATAAGCGTTGGACATATATTTGAAAATAGTCCATGTGAGAAGATAGACAGGTCCTTTGCTTTATTCTTTCACAGGACATGGGCATCATTGGTTTGCTCAGAATTCATTGCCCATCATTAATTGCTCTTGAGATGGTGAGTCATACTCTTGAACCAAGGTGAACCATTAGTGTAGCCATATGTTCAGTGCTATTAGCTGCTTTTCAGAAAGGGTTTCTCCCAGTGACAGTGAATGGTTCCAAGGCAGGATGAAGGAGGAGAATTTGCAGGTGGTGGTGGTGGTCTGCCTTTGCATCATCTGCTTTTATCCTGTCATGTGATAGAGGTGGTGGCTTTGGAAGGTGCTGTTGAAAGAGCTTTAATAAGTGGTTGCAGTGTATCTTTCAACTGGGTCATAAGAAGAGATAGGATTGAATAGCAGGTTAGATGTAAGGATTCGCATTCTAATCAGCAATCTCTGACTGTCTGTGCTGATGTGTGCTATTGCAGACCATAACACTGCACTTGCCTGATGAAGACACGGGAGTGTTGAAAGCTCGCTTTTTTACTATCAAATAAATCGGTTGGATTAATAATTGGTGTTGCTAAATTCTTACTGAGTTCTTACCACTCCAATCCAACGCCGGCATCTTTACATCATAAGAAGAGCCCAGAATCTCTTTAATATCACTCGTGTCTAGCGGACAACATTGGTTAGAATCCACCACAAAAACATCTGCTCCATGATGGTGAGGAAAACATTTAGTTTATCTTGAAATGTCCCATTGTCTACAAATATGCCTTAAAGTGCCATTTTTGCTGATTCATTGTGTACCCAAATGTGATGTGCACACGCCATGAGCAAATCTTCAAATTGCTTGAAGTTCCTCAAACCTTTAGGTGTTCAACAAGTATGATGCAATGTTCTTTAGCTTTTAATATCTTAAATGAAAAATGAAAGGAAATTTCATTTGATCTTCTACCATCTTTTATTGTGTATTGCACTGAGCAAGACTAACCCCTTCATCAGCTACAGGAACAATGTTATTTACACTCCCCTAAAGAGTTGCTGCATGGGTGAGTGGGTACAATATATCGAAATTCACATTATGCTGCCACAGATACCCAGGTGCCCCAATGGAAAGTATTAATCCCTATCAGCAGACAGAATTTCCAAGAAAAAAATCAAGGATTCCGAAAGAGGCCCTTGTGCAATCTCAGGCACCAAGAATTTCCAGTCTCTCCCTATGAACAGCCCTCTTTATGGCAATGGAGCATGCTGTTTGAACCTTGTAGCTTAATGTTCAGGGACTTTGGATGTCTTACAACTCATAATTTACTGAGAAGAGATCCATATTGGAATGGAAGAAGCAGGTCACTATTATGCCAAGGATTTTGAGCTACTGTGCTTTTCCTACTGCCTGGAAGTGTGGTGAAAACAAGTTCAATTGAGGCATTCAAGAAGGAATTGATGATTTGTTTCTATTCAAATAATGTGCAGGGATACGAGAAAAGGCAGAGGAATAGCATTAAATTATGATGCTCATTTGGAGAGTTGGTGCAATCTTGATGGGCCAAATGGCCTCCCTCTGCCATTCTGTGAATCTGTGATATCAGTGAATGTTAATTGTGAATAGAGTTCTCATCGGTTCAGTTGCTAGCTGGTACTACCTTTCAAGGATTAAAAGAAATAACATGCACATGGGCAAGATGGTGAAGAGGAGTGTATTCCAGCAAGAAGGAATGGTGCTTTGTATTTGGATTATTGGCATTATATTTTGATGCCCCCCCCCCCCCCCCCCCCCCCCCCCCCCCCCCCTCCTCCCACCCCCCAAACCCTCTCCATGGTTAAGTGCCGCTCTTCACGTGTAGGTATGAGCTGCCCTACACTTCATTCTCCCAGATAATTGAACATCAGGTTCGTGCTTTTGTACTGTATTAATAAAGGTAAGATTTGTAAATATGGTGTGCGGGATGTGCACTTTGTTTAAAATGGTATCTTTTTTTCAAATTGTACCTCATCCTTTCTTCCTTGTTAAATTTAATTTGCCATGTGTACCCCTGAAGTCTCCAAGAAATACAATGGGACAAAATATCATGTTATCTACTTGATAGAGAGAAAAAAATTCATTTAAAAGAAGTCTTGAGTGAAAATCTGAGAACTGTTTGCCTTGGAGAATCTGCACTTGAATTACTGCAACAAAGATTTGCTAAATTGGAATGAGGGGATTGTTCTATGAGGAGAGATTGACTAGAGAGGCCTAAGTTCCTTGAGTTTAGAAAGATGAGGTGTGATCTGATTGAAACATATGAAATTCTCAGGGTACATGCTGAAGAAAGCTTTTCCCTACCTTATCTGGATTGTCTTGGACATTATTACATCCCAGGAATTTCAGCTTGGATTCAGGAAATGCAAGCCAATCTCTTCTCATTCCATCTGAAACGTGAGCCTTTCTCTAGTCTATTCCTGCCATATATTTTTATCTTTTTGAGAGAAGTGGTTGGGTAAGGGGTTGGGTTTTGTGAGCCATGATGCAGTGTGAGAGAAGTGTTGTTACAGAAGTCAGCTGGTTAGAATGACCACCTTAATTCTCAGAGATGACTCTCAGTATCATTCTTATGATCCCTAAAACTTGCCACCTGCACTCATCCATCATGCTGCCTCATAGCACCTCTAAGCCCTTTCCATTGTCATTAATCTTGGGCAGATTTGAAGATGCCTTTGACATGGACACTTTTTTTTTGAAACAACTCTAACAATCCAATTACGCTTAAATTCAAACACACAATACCAGGGAAAAAAAAACTCATTTAGAAAGCCATTCAAATAAATCTGTTGCAAAAACAAGCAGACATTTTACAGATGACAGTCAGATAACCCTTCAATAACCGCCTAAAATATGAAATCAAAAAGTGAACACATCACTCTCTGGAGAAATAATTGATAAGCATTTGAAACTCAGCCAGGTACTCATAATTGACTCAACTGTAATAACATCTTGGAAAAATAAATTACTGAGTCTGGTTAAGATTAAAACAAACAGATGGCTGTTTTTAAAGCTACAATAGATGTCCTGCCAATCAAAGCAATCTAGCAGCAGGTTGCTTTTCTATCTAAGTGAAAACAGTTCAAGATTTTTTTCAGTTTTAAATGGCTCTGAACTTGTAAATTACTTAAGATCATTACATTAGTCTTGAACATAGTTTTCTTGAGTTTTGCAAGCATAAGAGTGCTTTTCACAATGGGAAAAGTACTGATGCATTTCAATATTTATACTAATCAATATAATGATCAACTCACCTTTCAAGATAGTCCTATGATGAATCACTTGATTTAAACACATCTACGTTATAATACAACACTTAATAATGACACTTGAAATTGTAAAAACATTTTAACATTTTCAGAACGTTCCTGACTTCTCAACAATGGTCACGATCTTCCCAACAAGATGGGTTTTTTTTTTCAGAGCTTCCAAAACCTGCACTAGTACATGAAAATACTGGAGGGAATGAAATTCAAATTTCCTTGAGTACTTACAAATGGCAACCTGTCATAAGAAGAGGTGAATGTGAGATCACAATTGAGGCCTTCCTGACCTGTGAGAAAGGCCACGCACAAATAGTACCGTGAAATCACTGCAAGACTAAAATTCGTATCAAAATGTAAAAGACCTTCCTGTATTACCAGCTCATCACCAAACAAAATCTGGCCCATTGTGTCAAAATAAATGGTCAGCTCATTAGGGTTGAGATAGAAATGTGTTCACTCAAAATTATCTACTGCAAAGTGTGGTGAATGCTCAGTTGTTCTGTATATTTAAAACAGAGGTTGATGATTATTGGTTTCTAAAGATATACAGATGCTGCGGAAGGTAGGGTTGTGGGAAAGGATCAGCTATGGCCTTGTTGAATGACAAAGCAAGCTTGAAGGGCGAAATGACTACCCACAGCTCCTATTTCTTGTGTTCTATTTTCTTCTTTGTTCATGGTATTTCTGAGATTCATAACCTGAAATTCTAATAGGATTAGATTTTGCTAACAAATGGTCCTCAACACGTTTTTAGAAGTCAAATTGCACAACACTGTACACCTTTCATTAATCTTCTCCATTTATTTGATCTAAGAACTCGAGTTACTCAAACACAGTTTATCTTTAATAAGTCAGTTAATTTCCATTTATTACCTGGTATTCCAAGTTCCAGTTAATTCATTGGGTTATTTTCTCTAAAAAGTTCCCCATTCACTATTTATGTTGCACTGTTGCTACCAAGATTATTATTCTCCATTTTGAAACGGGCAGTCCGACATTTATGATTTTCCAGTACTACAATCATGCCTGAGATATCCAAGATCAATCTTTTGAGTTCAATTCTGATGATTTATTTTTATTTGCAGAATTATGGACTGGAAACAGAAAGCATGAAGAAGTTGGCTCTTAAATTACGGTCTTCCACCAATAGCCTCCAAAATTTTATCAGCACTCGACGAAAAAGCCCTGCTTACGATGGCAGAACTTCTCACAAACCTCCGAATGATTTCCTTACCTCAGTTGTGGACCTCATTGCAGCAGCTAAAGCCTTGTTGGCATGGTTGGACAGGTAAAGAATCAATATAAAGTAATCGTAAATTTTCATTGTGCTGAGTCAGTAATGTTTTATCTGTTGTAATAACTGGCCCTGTGACTTTGCATTTTATTGCAAAGAAAATTGTGACAAGTAAAACTTTCTTGCTATTTTCCCAAAAGAAATGAGCTCTGAGGTGGGCTGAGGGCAGGCAAAATAGACCTTTAGGTAGGAAAGAACAATATTGCATTTATTAAAAAAGTGATATTTGAACATACAAGTTAATGCTGGCTCCAAATGTTTACTGCTGTTCCTTTCAATTGGGTGGATTCTTGGATAAATTTATTATGCATACACTTGCTATGAATGTCAGATTCTATATGCTGTTTATTTGCATTAACAACACTGTGCGGCTAGCTGTACAACTACTGGGGCTTTCCCTTTATCTAGCCTACTTCTTTTTTTAATGTCTAATTTTAGCAGAGTACATTTGCCTCAGTGAGTAAATACCATTAGAAAGGGGAAAACATGAGGATGTGAAAAAAGAAATACATTTACTGAAGGAATAGTTTGAGAATAATGTGCTGAAGAAATTGCACTTAGTACAAGAATCAAATTTAATTTTGTGCCTTTGTATTTTAATTGGAAATCAGAACTGAAGGTACAGAACAATGCAGGGCAATTTGGATTGGAAATCAGTGTGATTTGATTTTCCTCAAGTCCTCATGAACTGTTGGTTGCCCACTTTTTGTTTACTTGTATATCTGTATGATGAACTAAAGTAAATAAACTGCATGCTTTCATTGTTGATACTGTATGTGTTGAGCTGTTCTGGTGAAACTTAAGAGACTTCTTCCATGCTGATTGGTCATTTGTTTCATGAGCAACTACCACATTACTGTATTTTTTTAATTTATTGTAACAACTATACTCCAATTTAGTTATTGTGACTGCTAAGAACTTGCCTGAGACTGCTGAGTCAGGGTCGGCAAATTCTGCCCCAGAAATGGAAAACATATTTTCAATGTGCTGAGTCATGTTGAATCATGAAGGATTGAGTGAGAAATTTTCCGAACTTTTATGGTGCTACCTGTAAAGTTTATGGTGCTACTATTTAGAAACTCAGTGAATGTACAATATTAGACATAGATTCATTTATTAGACATGTTAAATACTGCCCTGGATTCTTTCTTTTGGACTGGCGTGTGTGTTTGCTAAGTAATCATAACTGTGTGTGCTCTAAGTAGTTGCACGTTTAAAATCTGTATTCATACTATTATGAAATATTTATTATATTACAGATCACCATTTACAGGTATCAGTGATTACTCAGTGATGAAAAACAAGATTATACAGCTGTGCTTGAATTTGACAACAACTGTGCAACAGGTCTGTTTATCAATATTTTAATAGTTTTAATTTCAATTCTCCTGGGGGCCTGTGATATTTCAGGTGAGCAATGGAAGAAACATGGTGGCACAGTGGTTAGCATTGCTGTCTCATTACACCAGGGACCCGGATTCGATCCCCAGCTTGGTCACTGTCTGTGTGGAGTTTGCATTGTTTTCTCCATGTCTGCGTAGATTTCCTCTGGATGCTCCAGTTTCCTTCCATAGTCTGAAAGACATGCTAGTTATGTGCATTGACCCAAACAGGCACTGGAGTGTGGTGACAAGGGGAATTTCACAGTAACTTCACTGCAGTGTTAATGAAAATCTTACTTGTGACTAATAAACTATAAAAAACAGGAAATAAAGATATTTCTGTCACTATCTATTTCTAAATTGCTTTTGGCTCCTGATACATCATTGGTTGAATGTGATTTTTGAATGCATTGTTGAGTATTGTCTATTGTAGCATCTTTGTATCTTTATATCACCTTGTACCTGTTTTTCCCAATGTTGATTTATAAGAATGTTGGTGATCTTTTAAAAAATATTTTGATGCTTTCTTCAAGCAATTTTAATGTTACAGAATCAATTTCTCATTTTTTACATGATTTCCAAGTGGCTGAAAGTCAAGGGAACTTTGCTTCCTTATCTGTATTATTACCATAAACTTCCAAGAATGTCTTTTGATTTTTGTAAATCAGCAGGTAATATTAATCTTCCTCTGTAAAATTAAGCTTTGTAACCATCAAGATTCATTTCATATATAACTATGTCAGCACAGTTGTAATTTATAAAAGTCCCCAAAGCATGGAGGCTGCTGCAGTCTGGTAAACCATGACCTTAGTCTTGAGTTTGAGAACCGGGTCCTTAAATACTCTTCTCCCCAGTCAACTAAAGACTGTACTGGCACATTGGAAGGGATGATGAATTAATCAAGAGGGAGTTTCCAAGAAACTGAAAATGATCTGTGTTTGCCAAGGTCTTTACATTGATCTTTGTCGATTGTGGAAAGATGTGCTATAGGAGCAGGTTCAGAGAGTACTTTAATTTCTGGGTGTTTAGTGAAAGGTCCGTTTTCCCATGATTTGGAGGAGGAGTCAACAGTGGCTTGAAGCTCAGTTTGAGTGAGTGCATTCATAATGTCATCTGCGTACTGAAGCTGAGACGGTTGTTGAAATGATTTTGCTTTTGAACAGAAGCAGTGTTTCTCATCTGTTCTCTAGATTATCTTCCATGCCAGTGGGTCATTGGTTGGAGTTGTGGTACAGCATTATAACAAAAAAATGAAGAGGGTTGTGCAGTGATAGAACCTTATTTGATCCCGCCTTCACTGAGACTGGGCCTACGATGGCACCATGGGTGAGGCTTGCCTGTCATCTTGGAGTATGTGGACTGTAGTGACAAATCGGTGAGAATGGGGAAATTTGACTTATTCCATAAGTCTTTGAATCATAAGCGTGTGTGAGGTCAGTAAAGATTATGTGTAAAGGCAGTGCTGTGGATTTGGTCTGTATGGATCGCCAAAAGGTACTTGCTGCATTTGTGTGGCATGAATGTTATATTGCCACTTAATTCAAGCTTGAATATTGTTGAATGTAGACACAGACTGCTTCAGTATCTGAGGGATCACGTTGGTGATGAACATTATGTAAGCATTGGCAAATACCACACTTCTGACCTTTATGCTGAAAGAAAGGTCCATAGCTGAAGCAATGCCCTGGAGCTGAGATGATTGATCTCCAACCATCATTGTCAGCCTCTAATAGGTGCTTTCCTAGGGCTTCTTGATATCTGCTGAAATGCTGCCTTGATGTTCAGGACAGTCATTCTCACTCCACCTCTAGAATTCAGCTCTTTTGTTCATGTTTGGACTAAGGCTGTAATTAGCTCGAGGGCTGAATAAGTAAGTGACCCTGGTAGATCCCTAACTGTAGATCCCTTTGTGCAGGTTGCTGCTGAGTAAGTGCCATTTGATAATGCTGTTAATGACTCCTTCCATTGCTATACTGATGATCGAGAGTAGACTGAAGGGCGGGAATTGGCCAGTTTGGATTTACCCTGCTTTTGTGAACAGGACATACCTGAGCAATTTTCCACAATGCTGCGAAGGTGTCATTGTTACTGGATTGGAGCCCCATCGTGGCTCAGGATGCAATGGTTCTGGATCACAAATCTTTTTTTTACTACTGTCAGAACATTGCAGAGCCCATGTTCTTGCTAACATCTAGTGCTTTTAGCCATTTCTTTATTATGTGGAGTGAATCAGTTTGGCTGAAGACTGACATCTGTAATGTTGGGGACCTCAGGAGGAGGTTAAGATGGATCAAACACTGGGCACTTTTGGTTGAATATTGATGCAAGTGTTTCGGTTTTTTTTGCACTGATTTGCTGGGCTTCCCCATCACTGAGGATGGGCATGTTTGTGGAGCTGCCTCCTCCTCCAATGAGTTGTTTAATTGTCCATCACCATTCACAAGTGGATATGGCAGGACTGCAGAGCTTTGATCTGACCTGTTGATAGTGGATCGCTAAGCCCTGATTATCACTTGTTGCTTCTAGTGCATAACAAGCAAGCAGTCCTGTATTGTAACTTCACCAAGTTTGACCTCATTTTTTGTCATGGCTGGTGCTGCTCCAGGCATATCCTTCTAGATTCTTCATTGAACCTAGGGTGATGTCCTGGCTTGGTTGTAGAGTAGGGTATATGCTGGGCCATGAGGTTACATATTGTGGATGAGTGTAACTCTGCTGCTTATGAATGCCTCATGGATACCCAGTTTTGAATTGCTAGATATGTCTGAATATATTTCATTTAGCAAAAAATACATGCCACCAAATCTCCTGCTTGCTTCCCTGTTGACATCAAACTTACATTCTCCTCAGTATATGATTGGTTGTTAGCTCAAAACCCAGAAATAATTCCAGATTTTCTTTATAGAATTCAATTCTATCACCGAATAGCCATCACCAAGTAATATTATGCCGTGTTTTATAGTATTGTCCCACATTTTATTGGATTATCACTATTTTGCCCTGCTTCTCCCCAGGATGTCATTTGACCTGTATTTTGAGGGCAGCAGTATGGGAGGCTGCTGGCAGTCCCCTCTTAGCACTGCCATTGTCCCTTTTAGGCAGCGCATTGTGTTCCCAACACACAGCATTTTGGTAAAGAGGTATGAGAACTGGGGACGTTTGGATTAAAAATGTTGATGCTGCTGTAAGCAGAGCAATAAATCCCTAAGAATGTTTTGAGATGATCTTATGGGCCCTCTGATATTCATTTGAAAATTTGCATTAAATAAAGGAAAATCTTCAAGGGAGAGGCAAGAGACACAGGCTCCCAGTGGAAGTAGATGACAACACATTGTTTGCTTTGGCTTCTTGTGGATATATTTTGACTGGGACATGGAATGGATAAGGTGATTTTTATCTCTATATAACTGGCTTGCCTTCACTCCAAGCCCATTCTAACTCTCCAGTTCCAGCTTCAAAGACTGTCAGTTGGTGATCTGCATGACAAATGTTGTATTCCTAAACCACAGTTAAAAATGGCAATCGGGACAAACTGCTGCATAGAGTAATGGAATCAGATATTTAAAACATGCAACAATTTGTAAAGCCTTAAGCCGATGCTTCCCAAACTACTTCCCAGTGTGACTCCATTTTATTGTCTCAGACTTGGTGTTAGTCCAGAGTTGTTAATTGGAGATTCAGTTTAAATGGAGGGGATAGAGTGACAATGTCAAAATAAGAGAAAACAGCTGGAAACTACCCATCATTGCTTTATTTTAACACTATAAAAATATAATACAGCAGCAGCAGAATATAAAGCCTGCAAATTTGTATTGGCATCAAAATAAAACAAAACCACATAGCCTTAACCATTGCGTGTCAGAAGACTGCAAAATAGCAACGTTATCATCTTCAACACTGTGTCACGATGTGCAATAGAATGGTCAAGCAGAAAAGTAAAGAACAGGAGAGAATCTTTGGCAGCTGGAGAGGCAGTTCCAAAATGACATGGATTCGGCCTGTATGTCCTTGTGCAAAATGTTACTGAAAGGAGAGGAATTCAAATGCCCAAAGACTAGTTCCTATCCCAACCCTCTATCCACATGCTGAAGTGAAACAGTACTGAATGAAGCAACTCAAAACTGGGACTTGGCTGTATCAAACTGTTCAGCTACAGATTCAAAGCTCTGACCACTAAGCCAGTGAGAAGTTAGAAAGGTGTGGATGCAGAGAGACTACATCCTGGCACAACTGTCCAATTAGCTCCAATCAGGATTCCCATAGTGGCTGTGAGGCAGGGAGAAGTGCACCATGGGACCTCAGAACAGTTGGTCCAGGTTGGTGTGTCCTCTCTTCATGCCATTATGGTTTTGTATGTTGCAACTGTCATCCCATGATCCAGTTGGGCATCACAATCCATTGTTTGAGACAAGCTCTATCTTGTGCCCTTGATGTTGATGTGCTCTCATTGAAGGGACAAAGATGGGGTCATTGTAGGGATAGGTATAATGTTGATCTCAGGTTGGACTGCAAGTAAAATATTATTTCTGAATATCATGTAGCGAAATCATAACCTTTGCATGATCTAATCGTGGCCTGCCAAAAGCTGCATTATTAAGTAAATCAATGAGGCAATTCACCCTGATCAGACATTTCCAAGCTTAAACAGTCAAACACATAATTTTAACAGAATCTAAAAGTTCACATAAAGCAATGATTGCTCCAAGATTTCACTTTTAGATCAGTTTTTATTGGGATCAGCAGTGGTATGGATTCAACATAATCTCAGGTATGGGCTATGTCATTTTAAGACTGAGATGAGGAAAACTTTCTTCACTTGGAAGGTTGTGGTATTCTCTACCACAGAAGGCTGTGGAGACGAAGTCACTGAATATATTTAACAAGGAAATAGATTTCCAGACTCTAAAAATATCAATGGGTATGAGGAGAGAGCAGGTGTAGAGCATTGAGGTAGAGGAGTAGCCATCATCGTGGTGAATAACAAGGCAGAATAGAGGGGACAAATGGCCAAATTATGTGTATCAAACAAAAGTATCCAAATTAGATTTCCAATGTCCTAAGTTCAATTCATGGGTGAAATTAAAGTGAATGTCGAAGTCTGAATCTAGGTTGCATAAATAAATCAAAATTATTTCCGTATCTGTTTAGAAAATCACGGATGCTAGGCAACTTGGGGAATTAAATAGTGGTGTCTTAAGGATTGTACATAATTACAGAGAATGAGGTGCTGGAAGTCTTGAAGCACATCAAGGTAGATAAACCTGCAGGACCTCATGAGGTTTATCCCAGGAAGTTATGTGATGCTAGGAGAAAATTGCGGGTGCCCTAGCTGAGATATTTGAATCATCGATAGTCACGGATGAGGCAACCTCCGAAGATTGGAGAGTGTCAAATGTTGTGCCTTTGTTTAAAAAGGGCTGCAGAGAAAAGCCTGGGACTACAGGCCAGTTAGCTTCACATCTGTGGTGGGTAAATTGTTGGAAGGTATTTTGAAAGACAGGATCTACAAGCATTTAGAGATGCAAGGACTGATTAGGGACAGTCAGCATGGCTTTGAGTGGAAAATCATGTCTCTCAAATTTGACTGAATTTTTTTTGAAGGGGTAACCAGAGAAGTAAATGAGGGCGCTGCAGTTGATGTTATCTACATGAACTTTAGCAAGGCCTTTGACAAGTTACCGCATGGTAGGTTGTTGCATAAAGTTAAATCTCATGGAATCCAGAGAGAGGTATCTTTTCAAACTGGAGGTTCGTAACCAATGGTTTGCCTCAGGGATGAGTGCTTGTTATTTCTCATTAATATTAATGATTTGGATGAGAATATAGGGGGCATGGTTAGTAAGTTTGCAGATGACACTAAGATTGGTGGCAAGGTGGACAGTGAGGAAGATTATCTCCAATTGCAACAGGATTTTGATCAGTTTGGGCCAGTGGGTTGACGAATGGCAGATGGATTTTAATTTAGACAAATGCAAGGTAATGCATTTTGGAATATTGAACCTTGCCAGGACTTAGTTAATGGAAGAACATTGGGAAGAGTTACAGAACAGAGATCTAGGGATACATGTTCATAGTTCCTTAAAAGTGGAGTCACAAAT
The DNA here is from genome assembly GCA_024679065.1 of Sphyrna mokarran. Lineage (NCBI taxonomy): Eukaryota > Metazoa > Chordata > Chondrichthyes > Carcharhiniformes > Carcharhinidae > Sphyrna > Sphyrna mokarran. The sequence goes on along the minus strand of JAGIQG010000012.1, from coordinate 35,840,695 downwards.
GGACAGAGTGATGAAGAAAATATTCTGCATGTTTGGTTTCATCGGTCAGAACATTGAGTATAGGAATTGGGACGTCTTGTTGAAGACATTGGTAAGGCCACACTTGGAATACTGTGTTCAATTTTTGTCACCCTATTATAGAAAGTATATTATTAAACTAGGAAGAGTGCAGAAAAATTTACTGGGACTTGATGAATTGAGTTATAAGGAGACACTGAATAGACTGGAACTTCTTTCTCCGAAGTGTAGGAAGCTAGGGGGTGACCTTGGAGGTCTATAAAATAATGAGGATTATAGACAAGGTAGTTAGTCTATCTTTTCCCAAAGGTAGGGGAGTCTAAAACTAGAGGGGATAAGTTTAAGGTGCGAGGAGAGAGATACAGAGAGGCAATTTTTTCACGCAGAGGGTGGTGAGCTTCTGGAACAAGCTGCCAGAGGTAGTAGTAGAGACGGATACAATTTCATCTTTGAAAAAGCATTTAGATAGTTACGTGGGTATGATGGGTATAGAGGGATATGGGTCAAATGCGGGCAATTAGGATTCGCTTAGAGGTAAATTCAGGCGGCATGGACAAGTTGGACTGAAGGGCCTGTTTCCATGCTGTAAACCTCTATGACTCTGCATCTTGAACTAAGTGGAAAATTTGTGTGGGAAGAAAGTATTTTTTTACTTAATATGATATTAAATAAAATTAGGGAAAATGTGTGCGAGATAAAGCATTTTTCACCTTAAAATGGTGCTAACTCCTCAACAGCCACCATCAGCAGACAGCCCCACTACTGATCGTGTGTTGGAGGTAAGGTCATTAAAGCAGCTGGAGAGACAAATTGAAAGATGGCAATTAAGTTGTACGAACCCTGTTGCATGTTAATGATGTGTGCTACAGTTGTTATTGATATTTTAGTTCACTACAACTAAAAGAGAGGTCTGTTCACAGAAGCAACTGACATTTGATCCATGGGATCTTTTTAGAAAGACTTATGCCCCACATAATGAGAGTACTGTCTCTTGTGCTCACAAGCTGTTTTGCATGGAGATTTCTGTGGATGTAGTTGAACTAGTAATAATCAGCCAAACTTCATTGAGCAGAAATAATGAGGTGACCCTTTCCCTAAAAGTGTACTTGAAAATCCTTTTGAAGTTGTTTGAAGAAGAAGGTAATTTAGTGTGTTACACGATTTATTAGCTGTCTTAAGCTATAAGCAACAGAACTACAGGGGTTACTAAACTGAGAAACTGATCTGAAGTCTGTTTGAAGCGCTGTAAATAAACAGTCCATAAAAAGACCACTGATTCCTAAATGATATACACCCTGGTAGCTTGAACTCCTTGATTAATGAGAACTTTTTGCTAATAGATGAAGTTGCTTGTAGCTATTTTAATTTGCTCTTACAATATTAGAGTTATAGAATCCCTACAGTGCAGAAGGAGATCATTCAGCCCATCAAATGTACAGACAACAATCCCATGCAGGTTCTATCCCGATAACGCCACATATTTTCCCTACTAATCTCTCTAACCTATGCATCCTGGGACAGGAAGGGGCAATTTAGCACAGCTAATGCACCTAATCCACACATTTTGGACTGTGGGAGGAAACCGGAGCACTCAGAAGGAACTCATGCAAACATGGGGAGAACATGCAAACTCCTTGGACACTGACCCAAGTTGGGAATCAAATACAGGTCCCTGGAGCTGTGAGGTAGCAACGCTAAATACTCTGCCACTGTGCCACCCCTGTTAATGTGTACTTCCAACAGCGATGATTTGCAAGTGAGGGATTGAGAGAGAAGTGAAGAATTAGCCTATAGATATTCCTTTCATTGCCCAGCACCTGTAGTAGTGTTGCCATTGATTTGTACTAGTTATGTCTTTGAGTCACAAAGCAAATTCTGAGAATGATCATGATAAAATAAGAAACAGACTGCTGGGGTCTGGCAGGATCTGTGAAGAAACTGTTCAGAACTGAAGGAAGGTAGAAATGTGATGTGTTTACTGTTGAAAGGCAGGAATGTGAGAAAGAACAAAGGAGAAGATTTGGCATGGGGTAAAGGGCAGGAAAGAATGAAGGTACCAAAAGAGCAATATTGATTTATTGAAGGAAAAAGAAACGAGTTAAGAACTATAATGGAATAAGCAAATCAGTGAAAAAAGATGTATACCTATATTTATAGCTTACAGCAAAGCACTGTTAAGGTTTCTTTGATACCTGTGGTGAAATTGGTCATTGTTACATTTCCTGTTTCCAATTATAGGCAGTCTGAAATATGATTTGTTATAATTCAGAATTGTCTCACTGATTTTTGTTTTGCTTTGGCCTTTATTGACAGGATTCCACTGTGTTTGAAATGGAAGATGGTGTTATTAATGTTGTAAGTGCCAACTTTACTTCCATAATTTTGATAAGTCTGCATGTTGAAGCAATTGAGATAGAAGGGGAAGTGGTTGCATCTCAACATGTGCTCTAATTATTGGTCGGGGAAGTATAAACATGCTAACCTCCAATTATCTTTCTCATTTTCTCCTCTCCACCCTCACCCTTCCATAACTTAAAACTAATGTTGCCTAATATTAAAAATATATAAATTACCAGTTTAGAATTTGAAACATGCAAAAATAAATTGTGTGGCCTTTTCTGAATTTTAAATATATGTGGGCAGGTCTTCAACTTTGATGGCTGGAGGGTGTGGGGTATTCCAATTGAGTGGCATTTGTCCACACGTACATTGTCCACACGCTCAAATTTTGGTAGAATAACTCAAGTTTATTCTTCCTCATCTCTAGCACAGCTTCATCGAAGTCCGTTACATTTCTAACACATCTCCATATAGAATAAATTAAGCAACATGGATTGATGCGTTGATCTTGTGACTTTGACAACTTAGTGTAACACTTCACTGAAAAGCCTATTCATCCACAATACCAATGGACAGAACCTGTGCAAATGATATGAGTTAAAATGAAACATGAGAAAATCTCACTCTTGTTTCTTTGAGCTAATGCCCTAAAACTGAATCAGACTCTAAGGATTTAAGGAGATTTTAAATATGTTCTGATGTTGTTTTTATACTTGTGTAATTCACATTCCCATGAACTAGCATTTTGAAGTAGCAATAGTTTAGTCAATCAATGAAATTACATAATGAGGGATTATCTGGAGCTGTTCCTTTTAATAATGGATATTATGTAATATATAATTGGATACTAAACTATAAATTTGTACCTTAACTCAGTCTCAGCACTTCTCACAGAAAAGTACTTTTTAAAAAATAATGCATTTTTAAATGTAAAATCTGCACTTATGCCACAATTATATTTGTCTACTTGCTTTTACGAATTAACCATTTAAAGTGGAATTAAAACTTCAGCAATTTGGAGATCTTTTTGTAATGTAAGGCTGACAGTATGGCAACTTGGCTGCAGTGACCCAGATCATTCCACCAATTGCAACAGTTGAGATTTGATTTAACTTCTTTATCTTGCACTTCATATTCATTAATTTTAAAAAATGTTTTTTAATATATTGGATCTGCAAATAAGTTAGAAATTCATAAAAGATAATCCATGCATTTATATTTTGGTGAAAAATGTAATGCAAATATGACATGTGAAGGTCTATTAAAACCTTGAAATGTGAAGGTTGTGATCTGAAGTGTTGTTAGAGGATTTTCCAGTAAAGATATATAAATGATGCCTGTTCCTGTAGTGTTTACTTTATGCCTCGTTGTTTAATTTGTATCTTTTCTTTTCCCCTCCCCAGTGTAAAGTTCTTAATGGTATCTGCGACCAGACAATTAGATCTGCTTCTGATCCTTTGTTAAGCCAAAGTGCTTGTCTAGAAGAGGTTCAGCTAATAAATATCAAGCCAGGTGAAGGATTGGTAAGGTGTTAGTTTTTTAAAAATTATTCTTTCTTATCATTTATGTATGACTGTGGTATTTTATTTCTTTCTAACTTTGTTTATATTTGAGCAATTTATATTTCCTGTTCAATAAAATTTTTCTCAAACCCATTCTGCAAATTATCTGTTTAGTTGCATTGCAGAAAAATAAGTTGAGTTATTAGTTGCTATAATCCTATACGGTCTCAAAACAAGAGCAATGCTTTTCAATGTTGGGCCTTGAGGCATGAAGAGAACTCCAAAGCAATTCCATTTGTAGCATGCTACTGTAGTTGCCTAACAGTGCCTATTTTCCGTTGCTCTTGCACACCATCAAGTTGCAATGCAACATCTATCTTTGCCAAACCTCAGAAGTGGCCTCCATTAAGACACTCCCCTCCCAAACCTTGGCTTGACCAAATAGACAATCCAAACAGTTTGCTTTCTGCATCAATTCTTAAGTGGGAACTGCTTATTTAAAATGAATTTCAGGCCATAACCTAGTAAGACTGGCAATCAGCATACCCACTTCTGTGGGGAAGGTTGCATATTTGTGGGGGGTGGGGGAATTAGATAACACTCTGGATCAAGACCAGGGCTCAGGTTGGGTTTGAGAGTAATGAAAGGGTTGGACATTTGGGGCTGGAGGCAGGGTATGGTGGGTTTGCTTAGGTTAGATCCAAGTGTCAGGGTGGTGTTTAGTTCCATGAGTATTGAGATAGAAGGTGATGCATCCAGGTTGAGTCACAAAGTGAGGAATCTTCAATACTTGGGTTAGAGATGCCCTTATTTCTTCTAACCTTTGCAGAGGTTTTGGCAGAACCATTAAAAGTTAGTGATTTAAGTTGATTTATTGATGGTTCCGATCACAATTCCCACTGCAGTTACCCAGGGGAAGGTAGCACTTTGGACAATTGCTGGGTAAACCCTTACCTGGGAACATCTGAGGGATTTCCCAACGCATCGGGGGTGTCCCCAAATCCGATGCTCGGGAGCCAGAAAGATACAGGCCTTGGTCAATTCTGAAACCACTTTAAATTTTGCGTATAGTTTATAACTTGTGATCGGGTGCATATGAGGAGAAAAATCACGCAGTATTTGAGTTATTGGTGGAAAGATTTCTTAAAGCTACTTACTTCTTGTTTGCAAATTTAACGAAAGGACCAGACATTGTGGAAAAATATATATCAGTAGAACACTTAAGGATACACATAAAATAGTTGGGAGTAAAAAGGTGGCTAGGGACCTACCGTTTCTAAAGCTATTTACCAGTGGAGTTTTCTTTTTTTCTTCTAGGAACGTTGCAGACTGATTAATAACAATGAATTGTTACAATTAGCTCTGTAACTGCATCATGAAACTGACAGGACAGTAGAAATTGAATTAAATGAAACTTGGGATTTCTAAATAAGAGACTATCCTCTTCTGTATAATAATCAATTTTTTTGCAATGTTTGTACATTGAGTTGAAAATTCTGATTTGCAGAATTGTAAGTGTGACTTTGATTAGATGTTCATGTGTCAAGTACTGATCTTCTGCTTTTGCCTGGTAGACTCGGCATGAGAGAAGTTAACAGCTGTACTTACAGTCAAGATACACTCAGTGTGGAAGTATTTGGTAAAGATCCAAATCGGATCCATCTGGGATTACAGCAACGTAGACTTAAAGAATTTCAGGAATCTGTACAGTGCTGTTTCCATTATTTTTGATGGGAATTGGGTTAGTGAGTTTTGCTGGAAAGGATTTTAGTAACATGACCACAGTTTTTATTTTGAGAGCACTCATTAAAGTGAGAGAAGTCTGGAAAGTTGGGAGGAATTTTCCTGTGTTTTGGTCCAAGTCAGCAGTTTAAATCGACAAACTGAATTACATGCTGAGCTTCACTACACATGACAAGTGTTAGCTGTATGTGATTTCACGATTGAACAGACAGCACAGCTGAAAGAGAAACAGAGCAAAGGTAAACCAGGTACTCCTGTTAGAAACTCAAAATAAGAGGGCTGGCATTTGGTGGGCATTCTGCAGCCTATCAACAAGAGTGGGTCACTAATACCACTGCTGACCTAGCTGGTAGAGTTCTGAATGACCCTCCTGCCAAACTGAGTTGGCACCAAGTGGTGATCGAATCAGCATGCGGAATAACTCTACCATTAGAGGTAGGGTGAGGAAGTAGTCGCTGAATGCATCTCAGTCAGAACAGGATTGATGCACACTGTTGGCATTAATCTGATACACACACTAGCCATCTAGTCAACGGACCTATCTGTTCCATCCAACTCCTGGCACCCCATCCCTTTCTCCCCTCTTGTTTCTGAGCGTGACACACTGCCTTGGTTTGGTCATGGTTTGATAATATTGCCTCGCTAAATTGGATGGATTATACTAGACAGAGTACTATGGATTTTTATGCTGCAGCTTGGTACAGCATGACAATATGTAAACTTATGACCTACTATATTCCTTCTCTTTGGTCAAGCCAGCTGACCAGTCTTGCTCAATGAAGAGTGTGAAACAAGATGCCAGGACATCACCAGAGTATTTAAAAATGGGACACCAACCTGGAAAAACTATACCACAGTAAACTGCTAAAGAATAATACTTTAAATGGTTAAAGAGTCCCAGAGCCAATGAATCAATTAAAACATCTTATCACATCGAAGCAATTAAGCAATAAATGGGTGGTGGAAATTCCATGAGCATCCCATTGAAATCATTATTGAATTGGTGATCTTGTTTAGCCTCACTGAGGTCCCTGGTGTATGTAACAAATAACAGTATTTTCACCCAATTAGAGTTGCTGCACAGCACATCGAGAAACTGCTGAGTGCCCAGATTCAAAAAACTAATAATATCCAAGTTGTAGTGCTGAAGATCTGTGCTCTAGAACTAGATATTATGCCCTTAATGAAATTGTTTGAATACAAATGCAACTGTGGGCTTTATTCAACAAAATGCAAAATTGTCCAGGTGTGTTCTGTCCACAGTTGTCAGCAGTATCATGAAGTAGAATGAAAGCTAAGTTGGATATGTAATAAACTACCTTCAGCTGCTCAAAGTCAGATGTGGGGCTGTTGACTGATTATTTGAGTGATTAGCCCCTTTTGTATTTGTATCAGTGTTTAAGCAATCTGTGCTTGAATGCACAAAATCCTGCAGCATCCAAGAATAAGCTGATAAGTGACAAATTACATTTGGGGGTCGCAACATTTGTACCTTGTGTTAGGCAATAATCTCCAATGAGACAGATTATAATCACTTTCCACTTGTTTTCAACATTTAGCAATATCCCGCTGACTACTGTCTTGTGAATCAGAATCATGTCCAGTATCTCAGCATTAAACTTGGAAATATGACTGAACCTTTTACTGTTGCTGGCTCAAAAACAGGCAACTCCCACCTTGACTGTGCTGTGGCAACAACGTCAGCAAATATCCAAAAAGGGATTGTTCATTTAGAGATCTCATCCTCGAGAAAATGTCTTCAGTTGTTTACTTGGTCTGAAACAGTGTGCTCATTGAATTTAGTAAGACCGAACAGATTGAAATGAGTCAAATACTGTGGATGCTAGAAATCAGAAATAAAAACTGAAAAATTTAGAAATATCAGGAGGTCTATAGCAGGATTTATGGAGCGAGAAACATAATTAATTACAGCGCAGAACAGGCCCTTCGGCCTTCGATGTTGCGCCGACCGTTATAAAAAGCAATGACCCTCCAAACTAAACCAGTCCCTTCTCTTCCATAAACTTATCGACTAACCTCTTAAACGCCACCAAACTTGGTGCATCTACAACTGCCGCAGGCAGGGCATTCCACTCCCTAACCACCCTCTAGGTAAAGCACCTACCTCTGATATCCGTCCTATAACTATCACCCCTTAATTTAAAGCTGTGTCCCCTCGTGCTAGCTTTCTCCATCCTAGGAAAAAGGCTATCACTGTCCACCCTATCAAAACCTCTAATCATCTTATATGCTTCGATAAGGTCTCCTCTTAGCCGCCTCCTCTCAAACAGTTCTTTGGCAACAGTGAATGACTGTACTTTCAATTTAGATTATTTATTTGCTGTTCAACACATGGGGCAGGAATTTAAGGCCTCGCTTGAGTGAAACCAGAAATTCCCATCCGAGGTCGATGGGATGGGACCTCTGTTGTCCACCCCTCACCTGCTCCTTTTCTGTGGTGGGCAGGATAGTAGAATTCCAGTGATGGTCTGCTCTACGTTGGAGAGACCAAAGGCAGTCTGATTAACTGCTTTACAGAATACCTCAATTCAGTCTGCAAGTATGACCCTGAGCTACCAGTTACCTGTCATTTTAATTGTCCACTTTACTTCCACCCTGATCTTTCTGTCCATGGCTTGCCTTAGTGTTCCATTGAAACCCAATACTCTGCCTCATTTGACAGTTTACAATGTTCTAGGCTCAACATTGAGCTCAATGATTTTAAATCATAACCTCTGCCTCCATTTTGTTTTGTATTTTCCTTCTTGGTTGATTTTTCTCTCTCTCGTTTCTTTGTTAATATCTTTACTCTGTTCTTGAACCGTTCGGTTCATTGACCAGATCCCATGTTGTGGGGCAGGCCTGGAGAGGGACTAATAATGTTTTAGTTAAAATAGACCAATTTTGAGATTTAAGGCACAAGATACCCTACACAAGCAGTGTCCCCTTGCTAGCACGAGGGGACACAGCTTTAAATTAAGGGGTATGAGTTATAGGACGGATATCAGAGGTAGGTTCTTTACTCAAAGAGTGATTAGGGAGTGGAATGCCCTGCCTGCAGCTGTTGTAGATGCGCCAAGTTTTGGTGGCGTTTAAGAAGTTAATTGATAAGTATATGGAAGAGAAGGGAATGGTTTAGTTTGGAGGGGCATTGCTTTTTATTTTGGTCGGCACAACATCGAAGGCCGAAGGGCCTGTTCTGTGCTGTAATGTTCTATGTTCTATGTTAGATACCTGGAGGTTTTAAAAAACAAAGGTAAAACTTTAGTATTCAAATGCAGAAAAATAAAATACTTAAATATCTAATACTTGAACCTATCAGATACATAAACACACCACATTGTAGAAAAAATGCCACATGCAACCAAAGCAGATCTCATGGATTTCTCACCAGCTTACCCAGAGTTTACTTACATTGTGAGTCAGCTAGTCTCATTCTCTGTCATGAGGCTTTCTAATCTTCATCTTCAAAGATATTGTCTTGGAATTCTCCTCAAAGGTTGCTGTAACTTGGATATCTTCACAAGGTTTCAATCTTGCCTTTGAAGATTGTTCTCCAGGATTTCTGAGTGCACTCAAGAATCAACTCGAGCATAATTTCATATCTTCATCCATGCCAAACAGAGCACTGTTGCTGCAAAGGGATACCTATGCTCCAATAACCTCTTAAAGTTTGCTCTTCGCAAATCTTCTTACGTTGGAGCCTATTTCTTTGATAGTTCCTTTTTACTTTGGGACCTCTTGCTGTCCCTTGTCTTTGGTTCTCACCTGGGGCACTTAGAATCATAGAATCCATACAGTGCAGAAGTGGCAATTCAGTCTACTGAGTTTGCACCAGCTGTCTGATAGAGTGTCTTACCCGGGTTCCCTCCCCTGTTCTATAGCTAATCATCTAATCTACACATTTTGGGACACTAAATAGCAATTTAGCTTGGCTGATCCACCTAAGCTGCATACCTTTGGAGTGTGGGAGAAAACCCATGCAGACTCGGGGAGAATGTGCAAACTCCACACAGACAGTCACCTAAAGCTGGAATTGAACTGATGTCCTGTGAGGAACCAGTGCTAACCACTGGGCCATTGTGTTGCACTTGTTGGCTCACAGACTCAAACTGACTTGGTAACCTGTCAAGGTACTCCAAGAGGTCCCATTCTTGTCACTTGGCAGGGACAAATAAGCCTGTATGTTGTACATCCTGTATTTTAGTGTTACAATCTCTACAGACAAGTTTATGTGACACACACAATGAATGGATTTCGTAACAAACCTCTTCTTGTCCTATTACTATTACAGTTAATTCTGCACCAGGAAGCCTTGTCATTTAATCCCTCCTGCCCTATACACAGTCACTGGTGTTCCCATCTGTTATTCTTCCCTCACGCCCCTTCCCACTCCACTCCACTTTCACACACTCAAAACTTATTACTTTTAGAATGTTTCACAGTTCTGATGAATAGTCAGAGACCTGCAGCTTTAACTCAATTTCTCTCCATGGATGCTGCCAGTCCTGCACATTTTTCAGCATTTGCTGTTTTCTTTAACGGTACACGAAGCCTTTAACCTATCTGATGAAGATATGTTTCCCCAGGAAGAGGAGACTGATCATCTTCAACCAAGCATGTGTCAAGTTGAGTATCAAGTTCAAACTCTGCTCACGTGTGTTTTGAAAGTTGTGCAGATCAATTTTGGGCTGTAAAGAGTTGAAACCCACTATTAGGGGTTAACAAGCTTGATATTGGTTCAGCTTTGTATGTCGCAAATTCAAATAGAAAACCTAGTGGAACAGAAGGCTAATGTACTTGGCCTGATTTCTGGACCTCAACTTTTAAAACAGCTGGAATAATCATTGGAACATTGATCTTCTTGTAGACTGTCACTATGGGAATTAAAGAGTGCCAATAACCTGAAATAAGGTAGATTAATACTTAATCCCCAGGCATGCATGTTTATTATGAAGAATCTGTCTAGACTTGCCAATTATAGAGGGAAGGAATTCATGGAAGTAGTTTGAGGGGTAACTTGTAAATGTTTGCTTAGAAATTACTTGAATCTGAACTTTTATTTCCCATCGTTCAGCCTTTGGCCTTCGTTATATCACATTTCTGTTGCTATCAACCCACCATCTACATCTTCAACTCCATTTTTGATGCCCGAGTCCTGATTAAAACCAGTACTCCCTCACCATGGTCATTACACCAGCGTGGCTCTCACCTTAATTTCCTTAAGTCCAAGAATAATAACTGAAGTGGTGGGCCAACTGGTTTAGCTGTTCACTGCCGGATCTGGCCAGACCATTTAAACATAAAAAATCCCTTTCTCATCTGCGAAAGGTGCTCACTATTCCACGATTTCCCTGGAATTCAAAGAAGTCCCTGACTTCTTTCTTGAAAGCGACATCTTTAAATCTATCTACTTTGTCTTTTCCACTCTAACCTACGACACAAAGGCACTCCTTAAAAACCAGTGTGAAAGCTCATGAAATTCTTTTGTCAGCAAGACTGATATTATCTGATGAATTGCCTGTCTTTCCATAGCCCTTCAGACCAATTCCCTGAACTTCTTTCCTTCTCTCATTTTTCTCCTATCTCCTCTCATTGCCTTTGCTAGTACTCACTTCTTGCTGTCTTATTCAAGAGCCCTTGATAAGTATGACTCTTGATAAGTCTTATCAAGAGTCCTTGATAAGTATGTCCCTGTCAGGCAAGGAGGAAATGGTCGAGTAAGGGAGCCATGGTGTACTAAAAAAGTTAATTTGCTGGTTAAAAGGAAAAAGGAGGCTTATGTCAGGATGAGGCTTGAAGGCTCAGTTAGTGCACTGGATAGCTATAGATTAGCCAAGAGTGAGTTGAGAAGAGCTAAAAGGGGACACGAGAAGACTTTGGCTGATAGGATCAAGGAGAATCCTAAAGCTTTCTTTAGATATGTTAAGAATAGAAGATTGGTTAGGGCAAGATTAGGGCCAGTCAGAGACAGCCGTGGGAAGTTGTGCATGGAGCCTGAAGAGATCGGAGAGGCACTGAACAAATATTTCTCTTCGGTATTCACGCAGGGAGATGTAAATGTAGTTGTGGAGAATACTGGGATACAGGGTTGCAAACTGGAAAGTATTGAAGTAGATAAGAACATAGAACAATACAGCACAAACAGGCCCTTCGGCCCACGAGTTGCGCCGATCACATCTACCAATCCACAGACCTATCTATAACCCCCATCCTATTCTTTTCCATATACTCATCCAGAAGTCTCTTAAAAGACCCCAGTGAGTTTGCCTCAACAACTTCCGACGGCAGTCGGTTCCATTCGCTCACCACCCTCTGAGTGAAAAACCTACCCCTGACATCTCCTTTGTATTTGCTTCCCTGCACCTTAAATCTGTGTCCTCTCGTAGTGACCACTTCAGCTCGGGGAAATAATCTCTGAGAGTCCACCCTATCTATTCCTCTCAACATTTTATAAACCTTTATCAGGTCGCCTCTCAACCTACGTCTCTCCAGTGAGAAGAGTCCCAGCTCCCTCAACCTATCTTCATAAGGCCTGCCTCCCCATCCAGGCAGCATCCTTGTAAATCTCCTCTGAACTCTCTCAATAGCCTCTACATCCTTCCTATAATGAGGCGACCAGAACTGCGCACAATACTCCAACTGGGGTCTGACAAGAGTCTTATAGAGCTGCGTCATTACCTCCTGACTCCTGAACTCTATTCCTCGATTAATGAAGGCCAGTACACTGTATGCCTTCTTGACCACTTCCTCCACCTGCGAGGCCAATTTAAGAGTCCTATGGACCCGGATCCCAAGATCCTTCTGCTCTACAACACAACTAAGACTCCTACCCCTTATATTGTACTCCTTCATCCCATTATTCCTGCCAAAATAGACCACTACACATTTATCTGCATTGAATTCCATCTGCCACTTCTCTGCCCAGTCTTGCATCCTGTCTATGTCCCGCTGCAACTTTTGGCATCCCTCCAGACCATCCACAATACCACCGACCTTTGTATCGTCGGCGAACTTACTAACCCATCCCTCCACTTCCTCATCCAGGTCATTTATGAAAATGACAAACAGCAGGGTCCCAGAACAGATCCCTGGGGCACTCCACTGGTTACCGACCTCCATGCAGAACAAGACCCATCCACAACCACTCTCTGCCTTCTGCCGGCAAGCCAGTTTTGGATCCACAAGGCCAAAGCCCCTGGATCCCATGCCCTCTCACCTTCTCCAGAAGCCTTGCATGTGGGACCTTATCAAACGCCTTACTAAAGTCCACGTACACTACGTCCACCGCCTTTCCTTCGTCAATGTGTTCAGTCACATTTTCAAAGAACTTAACTAGGCTCGTAAGGCATGACCTGCCCTTGACAAAACCATGCTGACTATTTCTAATCAGTCCAAACTTCTCCAAATGTTCGTACATGTTATCCCTCAGAAGCCTTTCCATCAGCTTACCAACCACTGAAGTCAAACTCACCGGTTGGTAATTTCCTGGACTATCCCTGTTCCCTTTCTTAAAGATAGGAACCACATCCGCAATCCTCCGGAACCTCTCCCGTTTCCATGGACGACGCAAAGATCATCGCCAGGGGCTCTGCAATCACTTCCCTCACCGCCCACAATAACCTGGGGTACATCCCATCTGGTCCGGCGACTTGTCTATCTTGATAGAATTTAACAGGTCTAACACATCCTCTTTCCTAACATCCACATACTCAATCTTTTCCGTATGCTGCAAACCTGCACTGCAATCTCCCAGTTCACTTTCCACTGTGAATACCGAGGCAAAGTACTCGTTAAGCACCTCTGCCATTTCTTCCGGATTCACACAGACTTTTCCCCTTTCACCTTTTATAGGCCCTATCCCTTCTCTTCTCAACCTTTTACTTTTCACATATTTGTAGAAGGCCTTGGGATTCTCCTCAATCTTACCTGCCAAGGTCTTCTCATGACCCCTTCTGGCTCTCCTAATTTCCTTTTTAAGTTCCCTTCTACACATCTTATACTCCTCTAGATCCCTAACATCCCCTAGCTCTCTGAACCTTTTATATACCATTTTTTTTCTTCCTAACTAGGTTCACCACCTTCGTGCACCACGGTTCCCACGTCCTACCAGAACCTCCTTGACTTTTCGGAACGTTGTCTTGCAGTGCCCTATACGTACATTCCTTGAAAAACCGCCACTTTCCTTCTGTACTCTTCCCCAAGAACACCTCCTTCCAGTTTATAAGGAGGATGTGCTAGATATTCTTGAGGGTTTGAAGTTAGATAAGTCCCCTGGGCCGGACGGGATTTACCCTAGGATTCTCTGGGAGGCGAGAGAGGAGATTGCAGAGCCTCTGGCTCTGATCTTCAGGTCGGCGTTGGTTACGGATGTGGTTCCGGAGGACTGGAGGATAGCGAATGCGGTCCCATTGTTCAAGAAGGGGAAGAGAGACCTTCCAGGGAATTATAGGCCAGTGAGTCTTACTTCTGTTGTGGGCAAAGTATTGGAGAGAATTATTAGGGATAGGATTTCTAGTTATTTAGAGAGAAATGAATTGATTGGGGATAGTCAGCATGGTTTTGTGAAGGGTAGGTCGTGCCTTACTAACCTTATTGAGTTTTTGAAAAAGTGACCAAAGAGGTGGATGGGGGTAAGGCGGTTGATGTGGTATATATGGACTTCAGTAAGGCGTTTGATAAGGTGGCCCATGGAAGACTTCTGCAGAAAATGCAGATGTATGGGATAGAGGGTGATTTAGATAATTGGATTAGGAATTGGCTAGCAGATAGAAGACAGAGGGTGGTGGTTGATGGGAGATATTCATCTTGGAGTTCGGTGACAAGTGGTGTACCTCAGGGGTCTGTTTTGGGGCCCCTGCTGTTTGTAATTTTTATAAATGATCTGGATGAGGGTATTGAAGGAGGGATTAGTAAATTTGCAGATGACACTAAAGTCGGTGGAGTGGTAGATAGTGAAGAGGGGTGTTATAGTTTGCAGAGGGACTTGGACAAGTTGCAGAGATGGGCCGAGAGGTGGCAAATGGAGTTTAATGTGGAAAAGTGTGAGGTAATGCACTTTGGCAGGAATAACAAATGTGTAGAGTATAGGGTTAATGGTAGGACTCTTAATAGTGTTGATGAACAGAGGGATCTTGGTGTATATGTGCATAGATCCCTGAAAGTTGGCAATCAAGTCGATAAGGTTGTTAAGAAGGCATATGGAGTCTTAGCTTTTATTGGTAGGGGGATTGAATTTCGGAGCCGCAAGTCATGTTGCAACTGTACAAAACTCTAGTGCGGCCGCACTAGAGTATTGTGTGCAGTTCTGGTCCCCACATTATAAGAAAGATGTGGAGGCATTGGAGAGGGTACAGAGGAGGTTTACCAGGATGTTGCCTGATATGGAGGGCAGGTCTAATGAAGAGAGGCTGAGGGATTTGAGGTTGTTTTCGTTAGAAAGGAGGCGGCTAAGAGGAGACCTAATCGAAACATATAAGATGATTAGAGGTTTAGATAGGGTGGACAGTGATAGCCTTTTTCCTAGGATGGAGAAAGCTAGCACGAGGGGACATAGCTTTAAATTAAGGGGTGGTGGTTTTAGGACAGATGTCAGAGGTAGGTTCTTTACCCAGAGGGTGGTAAGGGTATGGAATGCCTTGCCTGCGTCAGTTGTAGATGCGCCAAGTTTGGTGGCGTTTAAGAGGTTAGTAGATAAGTTTATGGATGAAAAGGGAATGGTTTAGGTTAGAGGGTCATTGCTTTTTCCTAATTGGTCGGCGAAACAGCGAAGGCTGAAGGGCCTGTTCTGCGCTGTAATGTTCTATGTTCTATATTCCCACTAAACTACTAACACCCAATTTTCCTTTGCAGCTGCCATGTTGTGTAATGTTGTTGGTTCCCCTGTCTTGTCTCTCTTCCTTTCAAATCTGTTATCATTGCCATTCCTCAAAAAAAATCAACTGTATCTTGTAAATCCACTGTATCTTGTAAACAAATGTCCCATCTCCAGCCTCTCTTCCTTCTCAAATCTTGATCACCACTACCTCTCAAATCCATATCCACACTGCCCAGATCTCCATGCTAGAATTGGATACTGTCCCTGCCGCAGTATCGAAACTGCTCTTCTGAGTCACAAATTAGTTCTGATGTGACTGTAAGAAAGGTAAACTATCCCTGCTCTTCCTTTTCAAAATATTTCTCATGACTACTCTGCATCATTGCTCAGCTAAGTGAAACAGCTGTGATCCATCCTTATTTATTCCCTATTTATCTAATTGTAGTGAGAAACTAGAAGCAGGAGTAGGCCGTTTGGCTCTTTAAAGTGTACTCTGCCATTCATTTTGATCATGGCTGATCATTGAATTCCAATATTCTGATCCCTGTTACCACCATATCCTTTGATCTTTTTAGCCTCAAGAGCTATGTCTAGTTTCCTCTTGAAATCAGACAACATTTTAGTCTCAATTACTTTCTGGAATAGTGAATTTCACGCAATCACCACCCTCTAGATAAAGAATTTCTCTCACCTCAGTTCTAAAAGCTTTACCTGCTATCTTCAAACTGTGACCCTGTGTTTGAGACTCGCACACGATTGGGAACATTCTTTCTGAATCTTCCCTGTTCTGAGATCCCCTCTCTCTCTTCTGAACTTCAGTGAATATAAAACCAAAAGAGAAAATGCTGAAAAATCTCAGCAGGTCTGGCAGCATCAGTAAGGAGAGAAGAGAGCTGATGTTTCGAGTCCAGATGATTCTGTCAAAGCCCCAGTTGAGCTTTGACAAAGGATCATCTGGATTCAACATCAGCTCTTTTCTCTCCTGACGGGTGCTGCCAGACCTTCCGTGAATATAATCCTAACCAACTTAGTGTCTCCTCATATGACAACCTGCCATCCCAGAAAACAGCCTGAATAATACATAATGTGAACAGCTGGGGTCCTGGCACTGATCCTTTTGGAATCCCACTAATCACTGACAGCCAATAACGAAAAGACCCCCTTATGCCAGCTCTTCGTTTCCTATCTGCTGACCAGCTTTCTATCCCTCTCAAGAAATTACCGGGGATCCCATATGCTTTAACTTTATGTCGTGATCTATTATGTGAGACCTTGTCATAAGGGTTTTGAAAGGCTAAATAAACCACGTCCACTGGTTCTCTTTGGTCAACTCTACTAGTTAAATCCTCACAGAATTTCAGTAGCTTCGTCCAGCATGATTTCCCTTTTGTAAATCCGTGCTGACTTCGTCCGATTATACCATTGCCTTCCAAATGCTGAATTATAAAATCCTTGATTATAGATTCTAATAACTTCTCCTGTACTGACGTTAGTTCTCTGGTCTATGGTTCCCTGTTTTTTTTTTCTCTACCTCACTTTTTGAAAGCAGGCTTACATTGGCTACCCTTCAATCTGTAGGAACTAATCCAGAGTCCAAAGAATTTTGGAAGAAAAACCATCATTGGATCTACTGTTTCCAGGTCCACTTGCTTAATTATTCTGGGATGAAGAATATCAGGGTGTGGAGTTTTATCCATCTTCGATCCTATCCATCTTTTTCCCAAAACAATTTATCTCTATTTTGTTTCCATCACAGGCTTACATCAACTCTGCATTGAAACTACTGTGAAAATTCCCTAGCTGCCACACTCTGGCACTTGTTTGGGTACACCTGAGGGAAACTTTAGTATGGTCAATGCACCTAACCAGCACTTCTTTCGGACTGTGGGAACAAACCAGAGCACCTGGAGGAAACCCACATAGAGAATGTATAGACTCCACACAATTACCCAAGTCAGAATTGAACCCGGGTCTCTAGTGTTATGTCACATGGAACAAATCAAGGGAACAGAATTTGTAGCAGAAACCAAGACAATGGTTGCAGTCTTTCCAGTATTTAATTGGAAGAAATTTCTGCTCGTCCAGATCTGAATATCAGATAAGCAGTTGTGAAGTCTTAGAATGCTTTAATGTGATGAAAAGTGCTAGATAAACGAGTTTTTAGCAAACAAGAGCTCAATTGCGATCATTGAATTTCCTCATACTTTGTATTCAATGTAATGGTTTTTAGTAAATTGCAGCTTCAGTATGATGTATCCTTGCTGGGCCTGAGGCTGTATAGCTGTCATAAATTTCAAAACACATCAGTTAAGCAGTGATTGGAACACCTGCATGGAGTGGGGGACAGATTGGGAAAAATTGAGTCAAAGGATTTAGAGTGTGGGCTAATCAGAAAGGTAACGTGGCTGAAAAAACTGAATCTTGTGTCCAAGATAACACAAGTGAATAAGCATTTATTCCTAGGTTCCAATGCTAAACATTCAATTATATATTCATGCTTGAATGTTTCCTGATATATTTAAGTAACTACTAAACTTTAGAACAATTATTACATAAAAAGCTAAGGCAAAAAAATAAACGAGTAAGTAAATGTCAGAAGTTAGATCTATGAACTCAAAAATAAAAGGAACGGATGAAACCAAATGAAATCCGTTTGATCGTGATTTAGTATCAAGGGCAAATAGTGTCAGCATCAAAAACCAATAAATAGCTGTTGTAAAATAATTAATTGCAAAGAAAATGACGACAGCAGTGAAAATTTAAGAATTTGTGGACACTGCCTGTTCCAGATGATGGCACCCATGGGAAATGTGTTCCGAATCATTTCCAGCTCTGTTATTGAGCTGGAGTGTCAATTGCTGACATTCTGACACACAAGAAAATGAAGAAAGAGATTGTTGTTTATTCCCACCACAACATATCAAATAATGCAGGCAGGGAACCTCGGTACTAAATTTATAAACAAGGACCATGAGGCGTTAATGTTCAGGTTATTATCTGAGCGTTAGGCTAATTTACATAAGAATAACCAAATCAGAAAAGTAAACATATATGGGTGAAAGATTGGACCACAAAGAGATGTTCTAGTATGCCTGCATGTAAGAGATGCCACTTAAGCAAAGCTAGACAGCTGAAATGTATGGGGCCAAGATTGCATAAACTTAAGCTTGTGTTATCTTGGGCATGGAAGACAAATGGATTGATCTAAAAAAGACGTTAAGATGTGGATTGATGCAGTAAACAAGGAGGATCTATTTCATCTGGTGGAGGAAGTCCAGAACTGGAGTTGGGGGAGTGGTGCATAATGTCAAAATTAGAATTCTGCCTTCATGGTGAAATCACAAAGCAGCCCGTGCTCCCTTTTGATCTCTTTGCTGCTAACATTCTCACCTTTAGAGATTTAAAACCCACTCCAAACAGTTCCAGTGCTGGAAACTAAAGCTCTGCCTCTGAATTCTATATTGACGTTTGTTGGGATAGATGTGGCTGTTGGATGATGGTGTCATGAATACGAGTTGTGAGACTTGCAAAAAAAATCACCCAGCTGGAAGGGATTAACCAGCCCATAGTGTAGTATTAAAAATGATGATAGCATTCGAAGGAGCATTTGGGTTTTTAATCACTCTGTCAATCTTTCCATAACTTTACGATCTTCTCCATGGGAATGGTATAAAGATAAGCAAAATTCAAGTTTGAGTGTAATGCTTAGTTATGCTTGCAGGTCGCAAATCATTCTCTGGCCTGTTTGCTCCCTTTTAGCAGGAGAAATTTTTTGCTGGTGTCATCACCAACAGAACATTCAAGAATTCCTTGTTTTCATCGCAATAAAAATGACTTTTTTGCTGCTAAATTAGTGTACAATAATAAATGCAGTAATTTAGTTGGAAGACACTCAATTAAACCTTAAATTTAGCTTTTTAAAGCAAATGAATTTTTGCCATCTCCAGTTTGAGGTCATTTTCTATTGTATGGTGGTGCTAATGTTCTTGAATAAAATAGAAAATGCTGGATAAATTCAGTAGATCTGGCATAATCTCTACAGTGAAAAAGGAGGTTAACATCTCAAGTCCAAAGTAACTCTCTTGAACTGAAGAGGGTAGAAATGTGTTGAGTTTTCCTTTTATTCGAAGGGGAGAAGAGGGGGTCAAACAAAAGAGAAGACATTCAATGGAATTATCATCACTGAATTCCCCGCTATCAACATCCTGGGGGGGTTAACGTTGATGAGAAACTGAATTGGATTGAACCATCTCCCCCTTCAAAATCTGAACACACATTCTGAAAGTAGAAACAATATTTCAGAACCGCATCACTGTTTTTATAATCCTTTCTAATGGATTATAGTTTTTGTTTTCTAGGGCATGTATATTAAATCAACCTACGATGGATTGCATGTTGTGACTGGAACAACAGAAAATGTGAGTAAGAAACTTGTTTATAATTTGTGCTTTAAATGGTAAATCTGTGATTCTGGGTATTCAACCAGGAACCTGTATGCATTAGGATGGTACAGTGGTTACCACTGCTGTCTCTCAACTTCAGGGACCTGAGCCTTGGGTGATTGTCTGTATGTATGGAGTTGCACATTCTCCGCATGTTTGCATGGGTTTCCTCTGGATTCTCCAGTTTCCAAAGATGTGCAGGTTAGGTGGATTGGTCATGATAAATTGCCTCTTAGTGTCCTGAGATGTGTAGGTTAGCCATGATAAATGTGTGGGATTGCAGGGATAGAGAGGGCCTGGGTAAGATCCCCTGTCAGAGTAGATGCAGATTTGATGGACTAAATACCTCTTCTGCACTGTAGGGATTCTGTGATGATTCTAATGTGCCTAATGATTAGGTATTTTAGCTTTTGTAACAGTTGTACTCTATCTGGGGTAAAAGCAAAAAGCACTAATAATCCTTTGAACTGTGCATGCATAAATAAAAGTCCAGCTTGCATATTTCAGAAAGTTAGTATTTTCAGGACAATACTACTTTGTAGCCACATATATAAATTGGTTTACTGAATGCATCGAAAAGCAAAAAATCCTATAAATTAACTTAATGTAGGCAAGCTTGCATCTACATTGTATCATCTGGCCTTATGGCTAAACATTACCTTATAACAAAAATGAAATTTTTTTGCTGCTAAATTAGTGTAAAATAATAAGCAAATGTTGACATTAACTTGCATTACACAGAACTTTCAACGTAGAAAATGGTGAAGTATAACGAAAATTGAGAACTGAACCAAAGTACACAGGATGAGGAATAATACCCAAAACCTGATCTGAGGTTGCTGAAGATGGGCTCTTTAAGGAGAGAAGGGGGGTTGGCGGGAAGGATGCAGCGACTTAGACTTAATTTGGGTGCTGAAAACAGGAAAAGGGTGGAAAGAGATGTGCACAAGAGAGTAATGAGAATCGTGTGAGATGCTAGTCCTGGTTGGGAGGGGAAATGGGGAGATCCAGCCATAGGCGGTCATTGAGATTAAACTCAAAAATTATCGATATATTTAAACATCAAAGTGACTCAATAACATCTTTCTATGCATACATTTTGTATGTTTCTGTACATAATAACTTCACCCTTAATTGGAGGTTCTGATGTTAAACATTAATTGGAGTAATTAAAGCTTTTCTTTCTTTGAAAATTTGAATGACATTGATACTGAAGTCATCTTGTGTACATCCACACTCACCAGAACACTGATATTTTGGTCTGGCAGTAAAGGTCATTGAAACAATTGTGTAAATGTGAAAATGTGCACTATGTATACATGAAAATAAATTCACCTGCATTAAGCTGAGATCTGTATAGTTGGGAAATTTGTGAGCTGTGTGTTATCTGATTGTCAGTTTTACCACAGCAGTGATGGATTTACCTCACTGTATGTTTATGCAGTGCTCTAACAAGGCGCTTTGCAGGAGCGTTATAAAGCAAAATATGACACCAAGCAGATTAAAGATGTACAGTGGCAGATGGCCAAAAAGCAAGAAGGTACTCATTAAATATGCTAGTTTTATCTTGTACTTCAAATCATGTGTCACTTTCTTTGTCTTAATAGGCAAACTCTATTTGCTCTACTACCCACTTAGAATTTGATGGATTTTGTGTTCCTTTGTATTAACAGCCGTTCTATTCTCATGTTTTCTTTGCTAGTTTTATTTTTCTTTTCACTTGCTGTATTAACTTAATGTATTTGGTTTGATTTGGGTCAAAGAAATCATGCATTTTACATTCTCTTATTTGTTTCCCATTCGATTACTTGTCTTCCAAGGAACCTGGATTTTGGTTCTTCTATCTTTCCTTCAAGTGGAATATTCCTAGCCTATACTTGAAGCGTTTCTTCCTTAAAGAGCAACCATTATTTTCTTTTAGTTCTTCCTGTTAGTCTTTACTTCCTTTTCACTCTGGCTAGATCCCCTCTCATCTAATTGAAGTTTGCTGTCTTTCAATCCGTTAGTTCTGTGTTAGCAACAGAAGAGCATGCAACAATTTAATCTAAAGCATTTACAATTTACTGGTGTTACTGGGGAGGGTTTAAACTAACTTGATGAAAGCCAGGAGTTAATTCTACAGAGAAATGCCACAATGTGCCGAATAATGGGAAGGATACTGAGTACTGGAGTTTTTTAAAAAGTGAGCTATTAGGGGAGGTTAGAGTAAGATGGAATATAATAAAATCAAAATTAATATTGCCATTCTTTAATGTGAACGGGTGGAGTGTGGTAGATATGATTGGTGAACTGTAAGTACAGATAACCATGTGAAAATATGATGTGACAATAATAGAAATATGATTAAAGGAGGATAGGACTGGGTATTAAATGTTTCTGCATACAGATATTCAGGAAGAATAGAGAAGGCAGGAAAGGGAGAGGGATGACAGCATTTATTTGAGGAAACATTACATTGCTGAAGAGTAGAGTGCCCTAGATTGGGTCAAAGACAGAATCTATTTGGCCAAAGTTAACAAATAAAAAAGTGCCAATTACACAGCTTGTTATTCTACAAGCCACCATATGGAGGGAAGGACATAGAGGAACTTTGCAAGGAAGTTACAGAAGTGCAAGAATTATAGAAGAGTCATCATAGGGAACTTCATAATGGGAGTTCCTAGAATGTGCTGAGGAAATTTTTGTACAATATGTTTCCGGTCCGTTGAGAAAGGAGGCACTTGGGAATGAGTTGGGCCAAATGGACTAAGTGTCAGTAAGAGAATGTAGAGGGAATAGTGACCATTGTATCATCAAAGTTTATGTTGGCTATAGAAAAGGACAAGGGGCAATCTGGGGTGGGGGAGGGGGGATGTTGAGCAATCAACGTCCATGAGATAAGAATGGATCATGCCCTGATCAACTGGGAACAAAAATTAGGCAAAAGTAACTTTAAAGAAGAACTTTGGCATAGTCAAGTTAGATTCCTATAAAGAGGTTCCCTCCGTGAGGAGGGGAAAAATGAGATTAAGATGATAAGCCAGAAAGTATGCCTATTCAATTGAGAATCAGGCTGAATATAAAAGGTTTGGAGGGAAATTGAAGAAGCAAAGTAAGTGTATGTAACAGTGCTGGTAGCTAAGAGAATCCAAAAATTTTCTATAAGCTTAGAAATTTTTGAGAACGTGACTAAACACATTGACGAAGGAAGAGCAGTAGATGTGGTTTATATGGACTTCAGCAAGGTGTTTGATAAGGTGCCCCATGCAAGGCTTATTGAGAAAGTGTGGGGGCATGGGATCCATGGGGGCATTGCTTTGTGGATTCAGAATTGGCTTGCCCACAGAAGACAAAGAGTCGTTGTAGATGGGACTTTTTCTGCATGGAGGTCAGTCAGCAATGGAGTGCCCCAGGGATCTGTTCTGGGACCCTTGCTCTTTGTGATTTTTATAAATGACCCGGATGAGGAAGTGGAGGGATGGGTTGATAAGTTTGTTGATGACACAAAAGTTGGAGGTGTTGTGAATAGTGTGGAGGGTCAGAAATTACTACGAGACATTGATAGGATGCAAGACTGGGCAGAGAAGTAGAAGATGGACTTCAACAAGATAAGTGTGTGGTGATTCATTTTGGCAGGTCAGTAGGATGACAGAATATAATGTTAAGGGTAAGACACTTGGCAATGTGGAAGATCAGAAGAATCTTGGGGCCTGGGTTCATAGGACGCTCAAATCAGCTTTGCAGGTAGAGGATGTGGTTAACAAGGTGTAGGTGTACTGGCCTTCACCAATTGAGGGATTGATTTTAGGAGTAGGGAGATAATGCTGCAGCTGTACAGGACCTTTGTCAGACCCACTTGGAGTACTGTGTGCAGTTCTGGTCACCTCATTACAGAAAGAATGTGGAAGCCATAGAAAGGGTGCAGAGGAGATTTACAAGGATGTTGCCTGGATTAGGTGGCATTCCTTATGAGGATAGGTTGAGAGAGCTCGGTCTTTTCTCCTTGGAGGATGAGAGGTGACCTGGTAGAGGTGTATAAGATGATGAGAGGTATTGATCTGAATTCTGAAGTGAATTCTGAGGTTTTTTTCCCAGGGCTGAAATGGTTGCCACAAGAGGACACAGGTTTAAGGTGCTGGGAGTAGGTACAGAGTAGATGTCAGGGGTAAGTTTTTCCACTCAGTGGGTGATGGGTGCGTGGAATCGGCTGCCGTCGGCGGTGGAGGTAGATTTGATAAGGTCTTTTAAGAGACTTTTGGTTAAATACTTGGAACTTCATAAGATACAGGGTAATAGGTAAGCTTAGTAGGTAGGGACACGTTTGGCACAACTTGGGGGATGAAGGGCTTGTGCTGCAGTTTTTCTACTTCTAAAAGAAGTAAGAGGGTCCTTTTGGGACCTAAAGGGGCTTTACGCATGGAACTTGAGGGAGCAAAGCTGATACACAAAATGGATACTTTATATCTGTCTTTAGTAAGGAAGATAGTGAAAGCAAAATAGTTCAGACACTTGACAGGTTTGAAATTATTAAGAAGATACTGGACAGGCTGTCTATAGTTAATAGTTGATAAAAGTGCAAGGATCAGATGAGATGCAGGCAATAATATTGACCAAAATGTCTATGTGAAGGTATTAATCATAATTTTCCAATCCTCCTTAATCTTGTTTCTCCCAGAGGAGTGGAGAATTGTTGATGTTACACCCCTGTTTAAGAAAAGATGTAAAGATAAGCCCAGCAACTATCAACCAGTCAGTTTGATCTTGATTTCAGGGAAGCATAAATGTTAATTCGGGAAAGAATTAAGATCACTTGGACACTTTTTGGTTAAAGATAGCCAGCAAAAGGCCAAATTTTGTGTTAAACTTTGCTGTGTTTTTTGCTGAGGTAACACATATAAGAGCAATATTGTTGAATGGGACTTCCAAAAGGTAAATGCTAAAAGGACATAGAAAGTTGGTAGAATGGGTGACCAGATGAAAGTTAATGACAAGGCAGGTGGGGTCAAGAAACTATCTTTATCACGAAAGAGGTAGTGTTAGGCAAACTAATGGGGTTAAAGCTAGACAAGTCTCATGGCCCTGCGGGAATGTATCCCAGGGTACAAAGAGATGGCAGGGGAAATAGCAAATGCACTTGTCATAATTTGCCAAAATTTGCTGGGCTCTGGGTGGTTCCCACAGATAGAAAAACAGCAAATGTGATGCCACAGCTTTTTAAAAAGATGGATAAAAGATACACTGGTTAGCTTAACGTCTGTAGTAAGTAAAATGCTTGAACCTATCATCAAGGAAGAAAAGATGAGACATTTGGATATAAATTGCCCCATTGAGAAGACGCAACACGGATTCATCAAGGACAAGTCATGTTTGACTAATTTAGTGGAATTTTTTGAGAACATTGTGTACAGTGGACAATGGGGAACCTTGGATGTGTTGTATCTGGATTTCTAGAAGGCATTGGACAAGGTGTAGCTCCAAAGATTGCTGCAGAAGATAAAGATACAAAGTGTAACTGGGAATGTATTAGCATGGATAGAGGATTGGTTAACTAACAGAAAGAAAAGAGTTGGGGATAAATGGGTGTTTTTCTGGTTGGCAAATTATGATTAATGGTGTACTTCAAGGATTGGCATTGGTACCAGCAATTGTTCACAATTTACATATATGCTATGGTATTGGGCACCAAGTGTAGTATGTTAAAATTCATAGATGACACTAAGATGAGTGGCAAAGCAAAGTGTGCAGAAGATGCTGAAAGTCTGCAAAGGGATATAGATAGTCTAAGTGAGTGGGCAAGAGTCTGGCAGATGGAGTACATTGGTAAATCTGAAGTCATCCGTTTTGGTAGGAATAACAGCAAAATGGACTACTACTTAAATGGAAAAAAATTACAGCATGCTGCTGTGCAGAGACTAGGTATCCTTGTACATGAATCACAAAAAGTTGGTTTCCAGGTGCAGCACTTAATTAAGAAGGCAATTGGAATTTTGACCTTCATTGCTAAAGGGATGGAGTTTAAAAACAGCAAGATTATATTGCACCTATATAAGGTGCTGGTGAGGCTGCACCTAGAATACGATGTATAGTTTTGGTCTCCTTACTTGAGAAATGACATACTGGCACTGGAGGGGATGGAGAGGAGATTCACTAGGTTGATTCCAGAGTTGAGAAGGTTGGCTTATGAGGAGATTGAGTACACTGGGGATATACTCATCAGAATTCAGAAGAATGAAGGGAGATCTTGTAGAAACATATGCTATGAAGGGAATAGGTAAGATAGAACAAGGAAGTTGTTTCCACTAGTGGATGAAACTAGAACTAGAGGGCATAGCTCAAATTGAGGGAAACACATTTACATTTATATTGAGTTAGGGAGAAGTTTCTTCACCCAAAGGATTGTGAATCTGTGGAATTCCCTACCCAATGAAGCAGTTGAGGCTACCTCATTGAATGTTTTTAAGGCAAAGACAGATAAATGTTTGAACAGTAAAGGAATGAAGGGTTATGGTGAGCAGGTGGATAAATGGAGCTGAGTCCACAAAAAGATCAGCTATGATCTTATTGAATGACAGAGTAGGCTCAAGGGGCCAGATGGCCTACTCTTAATCCTAGTTCTTATGTAAGTTAATGGGGAGCAATGTGATGTGATGTAATTTGATATGAATGAGCCAAGAGAATGTGACCTAAAGGGTCCAATTCTAAAAGAGGTGCACGAAGCAGAGGGATCAGATTTTATATGTATGAAAATCATTGAAGTTAGCGAGGCAAATTGAGAGCACAGTTAATAAAGCTGATGGCGTCCTGAACAGTATCAAAAGGGGCATTGCGTACAAAATCACCAAGGTTACATTATATTTGTATAAAACACTGGTTCAGCCTGAACTGAATATTGTATTCTATTCTCTGCACCACAGTTTCAGAAGATGTGATGCATTTAAGAAAGTGCAGATAAAATTCATGAATAATTTCAGAATTGTTCATGATCTGAGATGGAAAAAAATGTAGAGGGCTGAGAGAAAAGGGCAAGGCAATGGCACCAAGTGAATTGTTTCTGCAAAGAGCCAGCACAAACATGATGGGCCAAATAGCTGCCTCTTGTGCTGTAATCATTCTGTGATTCAATGGTGGTTCTTATCTAAGTGTACCCCGACAGACTTGGTTCACTTAGCCCACCTCTTTCCCCAGTACCAGATCCACAGCTGTGTCTCTCCTGGTTAAACTGAGAACATATTGATCAAGGAAATTCTCCTAAGCACATTTCAGAAATTCCTCTCCTTGTTTTGCTTTTAGTTGACTGACTGTCAACTGGGATAATGTTGAAGTCCCTCAGTATCACTACACTATAGATCTTATTCACATGTCCCTGCAGATTTGTTTCTTTGTCTCTCGTTACTTGGAGGCCTCCATAGTACTTAGTGTAAGGATACCATGTTTATTTCTTAACTCTAATCAAATGGATTCTGTCTTTACCCCCTCAAGAATATCACTCCTTCTGCTACAATGCTTTTTCTAATAAGTACTGCCACCAACCTTCCTTTGTCCCTTTCCTATCTTTTTTGAACATGTGATATCCTTAAATGTTTTCACCTACTCCAGTTTTTAAGCCACATTTTCATCATTCCTATTGAATCATATTCACACACTACTATTTGTGTTTGTAGTTCACCGACTACTTTGTTAATCATCTGTTTTTGCGTATGTTCTTCACTTTTCTTGAACAAAAGGGTAGGAAACAGAACCACTTTAGACCCACTCTTGTATTCATCCCTGACTGGAATAGTATATTTTGCATTATTTTATGTTTTCATTCGCTTTATCTATCAAAGTAGACAAATATTTTGACTTGTCGCTTTGTATCACACCATCTTAAGTTGTCAATGAATGTAGTGAATAATTGAGGCTCCAATCAGGTCAATAATTTATTCTCAATTACATGAGCTTCTAGTTTAGCCAACAATCTCTTATTCAAATACTTTCTGGAAGTCAGTGTAAAAAAACATCCATAGGTACTTCCCTATCTACTGCATTAGCCACTTAAAAATAAATTAATCAGGCTTGCCAAATATGACCTCTTTATAAATCCCCGATCAGCTGAAACGTTTCAGTATGGTTGGTTACCCTATCCTGAATTACTGACCCCTGCAATTTCCTGACAACTATATTGCAAGAGTGGAATTCTCCCCAAAAAATTTTAAGTGTTGACTTTGTGTGAAAACTGGAATAATTCACACTAGCTTTTTCCAGTGAGAGTTCAGAAGAATCTCCCACACTCTGTGCACCACCAGCACGAATATCATTAAGTTTTAGGGGAAGGAGCCCATCGCTGCTGGAAAGGCTGGAATTAGTGCATGAGTGGGCCATTGAGTATTCATTAATTTATCAGTGCTGAGATCTGTGCAGCTCAGGTGGTCCTGCACTGATGCTGCTTGATTGCTATGACCCCTGTAATGGCAGCTCCCCCGACCCCCACCCTGTCCCCCACAATGGCCGGCCACTATCTACGGAACCCCCTCCCCCTTCAGGTAGGCTGACTGCCCTGATTGCTGGCTTCCTTCCTTCCTTCCCCCATTGATCTCTGCAGAGTGGTAATAGGATCCCCACCCCCACTGATTGTCCAAAGGTGTCACCCTATGCCAAGTGGGCAATGCCAAGGTGCCCCCAGGCAGTTTTAGTGCATATACTGGCACTGCCAGGGTGCCAATGCCCAGGGAGCATCCCCTACCATTACACGATCCACTGGGGGATCCCAATTATCTCTCCCCTCCCATCCCTTTCACTTTAGCAAAGTCGGGCTGTTAGCTACTGTAATCTCCACTAGCATGAAATATTCTGGCAGGGTGGGGAAGATGCTAGCAAGTCCAGGGCGCACTAATCATATTTGAATTATATTACAATGACTATGTAAATAGCGATTGCCTCTCCCCACTGATTTCCAGCGCAGAGCAGACCAGTGGGGCAATCCAACGCTAGAAGATGCAAACAGGGCATGAATGCTTGCATAAACCCCATGAATCGGCTGATACAAGAATCTCCGAGCCCACTGCACTAAAAGATCAGTTCAATGGGATGGGAGAATTGCAGCCATAATCCAATTTCCTCTCCTTTAATAAATGTCAGGAATGATGCATGCAATTTATCAATCTAAAGAAATTTCCTCATTGAGAGATCTCTGGAAGATTGCAGTTAGGCTATCTTCAACATGTTCAACTACATCTTTTAAATCTTGCAATGTAAAACTTCCAGACCCAGCGCTCGTCACTCCTTAGTACCATTAACTGTTTTTATTACCCTTACCTGACTTTAATTTTGTTGAGTCCCTGCCCTTGATTCAGTAATAACCTACTTGACATTAGTGAAAGATGAATTGTAAATACTGATGCAAAGTAATTGTGTCCAAATTTTCCTTACTATTATTAGTATTCAAAGGGTCCACTTTGCTTCTGACAATTTTTTCCTCGTAATTGTAGAAGATTTTTTATATTGATTTCGATATCCTGCCCAAATTTCTTTTCATGCTCCTTTTAGTGACTCTTACTATCCCATTTCTCACCATTTACTGTTAATTGTATCTCTTTTATTTGCCAGCATCTGTGGTGCTTTGAATTTTTTTTTATTTTTCTATTAGTGTAATGTTCCCCCACTGAACTCCCCCCGACCCCCAAACCTCTTTCACTGTCCAGGTCTGATTATCTTGACAAATAGATTCTTAGTCCCAGGGTTGTGGTTTCAAGTTTTACAATGGATGATATTTTCCTTAAATATTTAAGTTTCTGTTATTTCCCTGAGAGGTTGCTGGGGATAACGATCTTCCTGTCACTCCCTGACATCTTGTGTTCGCCGCAGGAATGGTGGTTGAAAAACTTACTGTTTTACTTAATAATTTGGAAGCCATTTCCTCAAATAAAACTCCATCATAAATAAAGTACCCAAATTGAATCATAGACACCCTACAGTGCAGAAAGAGGCCATTTGGCCCATCGAGTCAGCACTGACCACAGTCCTACCCAGGCCCTACCCCCATATCCCTACATATTTACCCACTAATCCGTCTAATCTAAATATCGCAGGGCACTAGGGGAAACCTAACCCCTTTGGACTATAGGAGGAAACCAGAGCACCCAGAGGAAACCCACACAGACACGAGGAGAACGTGCAATCTCCGCACAAGGGTGACCCAAACCGGGAATCGAACCCAGGTCCCTGGAGCTGTGAAGCAGCAGTGCTAACCACTCTGCTACCACGCTGCCCACGGCTTATCATAATTATAAAGGAGAAAGTTATGAGACAGTAACTTACAGAAATGCATGCTTCAGCAACAGAAAGCAGAATTGAATTTAGAAGTATCTTTCACTTTCAGCATTCACACGTACTGACACTACATCTGTAGTGCAGGAGGCTCTAAGTGTTATAGCACGAATAAATGCAGTCTTTGCTTTAGGTTAGCAAAGAAGAATGGTTTGTTTGCTGTTCAACTGCAATTCGTGTGTAAATAACTCTTTTTTGGGTGCCCAATATCAGTACCAATTATTCCAAAATTAGGTATCCTACTTAGCCCAATAGTGTTTAATCTGCCTGATTGACATGAAAGTATTTCTTTAAGGTTGGTTCCCTGGCTGAAATCCATGTGAAATTATTATAAGTGCTGGTGAAGCATATTCCTTTGGCTGAAGGAGCTTTTACAAACATACGACGGTGCTTCTGTCTTTGTCTGTTATTTCTACAACTTGCATCTTTTGTGTTCATGATCCCGACCCAGATGTTCTTGCTGAGCCAGGAATTCTTTCCTGCTCTTAAACTGCAGAATCTGAAACCCTGTGCAGGTTTTGTTGTAATTGATACTCTTTGTTGTTCCTTGGCCAGGAGGAAAACTGTAATCCAGTAACATTGACACAAAAACTAGCTTCTTTTAAAGCTTCACATTGTAGCTGTGACTGCAATTTGTTGAAAACAATACCTTTTCTGGGTTGAATGTACTTGGCAATCTCCAGGTTTTCTGATTCTGTGGATATATAGCACCCAGTTTTCTTTTGTCTTCCATTTTTTATTTTTAAATAAAGTCTTTGTTAACAAAGACTATTAATTTTTCAATATTTGTTTTGTCTAAGCTTTTCAGGTTTCTAGCTGAAAAGGAAACGATTTGAGAATGTCTTCGTTTCCTATAAAATGGAGAAAAGTTCTTCTAGTTCATTTTTGGGGTATTACCCTCTTTCTTTCCAACCTTGAGGATAATATTTAGAAGTGTATTTCCAATGCAGGGAGCTTAAATTGTGATCATGAGCACAAAACCCCAACACAATCCATCATAGCATTGGGCACATGGTCCAATTGTAGCACCCCTACTGATTGAAACAGGATTGAACATTTAGTCAATATATTTCAGACTCACTCTTCCACGCATGTCGATATTAGACCTTAACATAAGCTGCCTTTATCTTTTGTTCCTTTTTTCCATGCAGATAGTTCAAACTCTTCTGCTAAACGAAGTAGTGTGAACGGTACTGACTCTGCTCTAAACCTATCACAAAAACATAACACTTTTTAAAAATAAAATGCAGCTCTTGGTTAATGTGTCAGCTTTTTACTATTGCAATTGAACAGCAGCTTTTAAGCAAGCAGCTGACTTTGACATCAAAATATCGATGAAGCTCGCTGGAGAAATTCAAGCTTATTTGGCACTTTTGAATTCTCGTGTTTTATTCCAATACTGGCGGAACAGCACGTTTTCAAATCTGAAATTTTTGTAAAGGTTATCTGGTTCCACAACTCCAGAAAAACATGACTTAAACTTTTCTCTCCAGGTTGAAGTTTTGAAACTTTGCTCTGGTATCAGTGAGCCTCCAGTGTCTGGAAGGAAACCAGCAGCTTGACAAA
This sequence comes from Sphyrna mokarran, assembly GCA_024679065.1. Classification (NCBI taxonomy): domain Eukaryota; kingdom Metazoa; phylum Chordata; class Chondrichthyes; order Carcharhiniformes; family Carcharhinidae; genus Sphyrna; species Sphyrna mokarran. Next base: position 35,808,983 of record JAGIQG010000012.1, on the reverse strand, counting down.
TTGACGTTAATAGGATAAAGTCTGAATTGCTGTGATCTGGTTAGCAGCCAATTGTGTTCAAAGCTCATCATTGTGGAAAAAATGAACTGAAAACCAGTCAAGTTAAGCGTAGAAATGGAACTTGAGAATTCTGGCATGTCAACAGTAATTGTAATTTTTGTGGCTGCATCAAGTTGTCAGTCACTATGAGGGATTATTTCTAATGCTTTTCTTTCTCTGCTTTTCAGTCACCTGCTGATCAATCACACAAGATCCATGCCGGTGATGAGGTTATTCAGGTCAATCAGCAGACTGTGGTAAGTACAAATAGGTAAATGAAACATTTATTTAGATCCACTGCAACAGGTAACAAATGAATGGCTCCACATTTAAGCTTACTCTTGCATCTACAGTTTATCATATGATCTGAAGGGTGCCATGGTGCCTGAATAATTCATTCCTCTAAAGGTTTTAGTGTTTCTATCTTGGTGGCATGAGGGAACAGTGGATAAAGTCTGAAGCACAGATCTCCTTTTGATTTCAGAAATTCCGCTGTCACCATATTTTTTGTACAATAGGTGGCCTCACGTAACCTATTAATAAACCCTATGCCAGCCTCCAGGTTTGTCTCTGTTCTACAGTTTTTACAGAAAATGCAATACAACTGAAAACATTTTTTGCCAAGTTGCAGAGGGAGGCACAAAAAATACTGGTTGAGACCAGGCTGCTGATGACCTGCCTTTCCCCACACTGAGACATTGGTTGCTCAATCTTTTGTTTCACCTCCGACCAGGAAAGTTCACGGTTGGGTTCCTGACCTGAACTGAAATAACTGACCTTCGGGCAACAATTCAGCTGCTACAGTTAACCATCCCTTTACTGAGAGGGAGGATTGACGCTGAGGAAAGAGGTGAAGGAAAGTTGAGAGCCTTGAATTTTCCTTCTGACTTGCTTGTAGGTGATCTTTTTTGTTTTGTTTAAGGATAATGATTTGTAAGAAATTTAAGTAGCATAGAGGTAGAGTGCCCTCTGCATTAACCTCTATTGCCTGTAGTGCTCTCTCATTCACATAGCAAAGTGGGAAACAGACACCTGGAACTCATGCACACAACTCAATTTAACCTTCATTCTTAGCAGAGCTTTATAATGTTTGCTTGGCTGCAGAAGTTTGTTTTCCTTTGGGCTTGTGCTGTTCCTTTTGCAAAGTGAACTTTTCAAATCACTTGTGTGGTGGAAGTAAAGTTTGACTTGGGAGAGTTATGTATGAACATAGTGTGACATGAATTTGTAAGCCTGAAAGTTTGGTTTTGCTGTGCTTGGTTTTTCAGCAGTGAGAATCATTTTGCCTCAGACAGTGTCTGCTGTGTGTACACAGACTCCCTATAGGATTCTTACAGTGCAGAAGGAAGCAATTCGACCCATTGCACGCAACAGCTAAGACCAGCCCCACCAAGCCAACAGTGCAATGTGAGAGATCACCTTGTCCCTGATTGTTTTCCATTGGCTATTTGATGGTTTTTGGAATTGTTTTTAGTTGCTGAAGTCTATAAAGTGTAGTATGGCACGTGCTGAATGGTTTTAGCCGGACTGTGAGGATTCTATATGACCACTTGCTTGCAGACATGGGTGCAGTAATAGGAAGCCGCTCAGACTGCAGCATGTCAGAGAATGCATAGAAGAAAAAGAGCAGATTGGGTTAAAGGTCAAAGAGGAAGTGTGCGTGAGGGGGTAAAATGGTCTTATGATAGAAATCCATGTTTGCCCAGAATGTTAAGGGAACAATTTTCTACTTGAACCTCAGCAACAAAGATGTGGTGGGAGCTCTTGACATCAAGACAACTTTTGGCAAGTGTGGCATGCTGAAACATACAAAATTTGAAGTCAGAGGGAATTGGGGAAATCCTTCACTGCTTTTTATACTCCACTGAATCATACCAAGTGCAAAGGACGATAATTGTGGTTGTTGAAGGCCAATCATCTCAGTCTGAAGGCTCTGGTACAGGTGTTCCTCAGGGTAGGCCTAGGTTCAATCCTCTTCAGCTGCTTCATCAGTAGTCTTCCTTCAGTCATAAGATCAGAAGTGGAGAATGTTTGTTGATGACTGCATTGCGTCTGCTACCATTTGAGAAGTAAGTGTCCATATGGAACAAGACCAGAACAACACTTAGGCTTGAACTGGTAAGTGACAAATAACGTATTGCACCATCATCAAGAAGAGAGCATCTAACCATCTCCTCTTAACATTGAACAATATTGTCATCACTGAATTCCCCACTGTCAACATCTTGGAGATTCATTGACCAGAAACTGAACTAAATACTCTGGCTACAAGAACAGGTCAGAAATGGGGAATTCTGCATTAGCTAACTTACCTCTTGAGTCCCTAAGATCTGTTCACCATCTGCAAGGTGCAAGTCAGGTGTCATAGAATGCTCTCCATAATGAGTGCAACTCCAACAACATTCAGGAAGCTTGAAGATATCCAGGAAAAAGTAACCTGTTTGATCCATTGAAGAATCCCTACAAGGGGAAGGAGGCCAATCGGCCCATCAAATTTGCATTGACTCCCCAAAAGAATATCTTAGCCAGTCCCAGTGTGCCAAACATTTCTGCTTCATGAAGAATGTTGTTACTGAAGTCTGCTGCCCGGGGTAGCCATGATGGAAAGCTCAGACCACAGTTGGGATAGCATTGCCAGTGACTTCTCATGGTTTTGCTTCCTTCTAGGCAGAAGCCAGCAATTACTTGTAACATCTTGTAGTTTGCTATCCATCGTTGTATAAAGGAGATTACTGAGGCTCTATATTCCAAAAAAGCAGAATGTTTCATTTGCTATCTTGCAAGAGAAGTATGCAGAGTGAGAACATATCTTTGAGAATTCCAATTTTCTTTAGTGGTGGATGTCCTTAATTACGTACACATCACTTTGCTGGTGTCACATGTTAACTCTTGAGATGCACTGAAATCAAAAGGGATTCACTCTCTCTGCACACAGCTCGTGCAACCATGATCTTTTCTTTAATCAGCTTTTGCATTTTTTGAGATTAACTTCAGTGTATTTTTAACTGTCCTGGTGCTGCTACAGAGTGCTATACAAGTAACTGTTTAATGCCTGGCACCATAGAAGGCCTGGCTGGTCCAGCCAACTAGCAGCATCAGGGGTACTGTCAAGAATGGCAGGCCCCATTTGAGCACTGGTATCTGTAGCCTTGGGTGGCAGCAGTCTGAGCTTGCATGACGACAACTGAACCTAGTATGAATTCGTCACATGAAATAAGACAGGAAATGTATTGAAAGAGTAAATAAGGCTAATAAATTTTAAGTAATTCTCACATCAATTTTGGAAAAGCTATTCCATCCAGAGAGTAATTTCTTTGATTTTGTAGAAGAGAATGAAATGTTTAAGTTTCTTATGAAAACATTATGGTTATTGAATCAATTTAAAGCAACTTACGTCGTATAGTGAGCTAGATTTTCTGTGTTACAAGGTCGGATGGCAGCTGAAAAATCTTGTTGCAAAACTTCGTGAAGATCCTGCAGGTGTAGTGCTTTTGTTGAAAAAACGGCCAGCGAACACATGCAATTTTACCCCTGCTCCTCTGAAGAACATGCGCTGGAAACCAGCAGCTGTGCAGGTAATAAATATTTGACTAGAGTGTTTACAGATCCATTCTGAATGGTAGTATTTGCAAGTACCAGTGTTTGGGCTTAATATTGTGCTAAATGCTAGTTTAGTCATCTATATTATAGTGCTGTTTGTGGGATCTGCTATGTCCAAATCAGTTGCTGCATTTCCTATATTACTACGGTGACTGTGTTTCAAATCAGTTCATTGGCAGCAGAGTGCTTCAGGATATCGTAAAGTCATGAAAAATGCTGCATAATTCAAGTTTGCTCTTTACTTGAGCTTCAAAGGTTTATTTATAATTAACTGGGAATTAATCTTTTAGGGAATTACGGATTCATTTTTAGTTCAGTGTTGCAGAAGGGGCCATTCAGCCCATCAAATCTGCACTGACTCTCTGAAAGAGCATCTTACCCAGGCCCAGTGTATCAAAAGTTTTTGCTTCACAAAGAACTAAGGGTGCAGTATAGAGAAACATTTTATGGTTAAAATTGATTGAATGCCAAATTATAATCAACAAAAGCAACTTTTAGAAAGTTTGTATTATTCTGAAGAGAATGTTGTCTCACAGAGCTGTCTCACAGATGTAGAGAAAGTTGTGAAATGCTTCCTGTTCTTGACTGACATCCAATCAGGAACTGACATAGAACAAGCCCATGCTATTGATCTCCTTTAACCAAACTCCCTTACATCCCACTTTCAGCTCCTTGTTGCCCGTAAAACAAGGTCTTTGCCTTTAAGGAGTTTCTCACTGCTTTGTTTTTCTATCCAGACCAGCCCTCCACAAACTGCAACTCCATCAACAGCCAGCACGATGGAGATGACGCAAAAGAAAGAAAAACCTGCTATTAAGGATTTGTACATCCCACCACCACCAGCTGTTCCATATACTCCGCGGTATGAAAAAACCCATGAAATCTCAGAACAAAAGGCTTTTTATGTCGTTAAAGCTGACACACACAACTGTAATGGATCCACACACAATATATATTTCACATTAGAAGCTGAGCGTTAGTGATGAATTTCAAATAGCCATGAGAAAATTTGCTAACTATAATGTTGTGAAAGTCAGCTGTTACCAATTAACCATTTGGACATTTAGCCTTTTACTTTATCATGGTTAAAAGATGGTGCTGACTTGATCAGAGAGAGCTTGATCTGGATTTGAATTTGATCCTTTCCATTTGCTGCAGCCTGTAAACAAGAACGAAAAACTAGATAAAATTTGTTCTGTAATCCTGATAGAACACTATAGATTGATTTAGAAATGGTCCCCTTCACACTCTGTGCAAAAGATATACTAGATAATTTAAAAAAGGACAAGTATTGAGGGTAAAGGTTACACAATGTGATATCTAATTCATGTGCATATTTCATTGATGAAACTTTTTTTAACTCCATAATGTGATCTGGCTTTTTTAAGATTAATTTTGTAACTCTGTAGCTCTCTTATAATGTGTGTTGCATAAAACAGTCCTTTAATTTTTTAACCCATAAGTTATAACCTGGGAATAGCTATAGTGTTTATTGTGACTCTTCTAAACTCCATTCTTTGGGACTCCAAAAACCAGGTTTACACTCTAATGTCCAATGTGCAGCTTGGGCCCTGTTAGAGTTTGTCTATTAGCTGTGGCACTATGCCTTGAGCTGACACAGAGACCTCCTCAAAATGAACAAGCTGAAATCATTGGCTTTGCAGACCAATTATGCTGTTGAGGGTTGTTTAAAGTAGTTTGGCAGGGGATGAGGAATCAGAATGAAACATTGGAGAGGCCAAGCAAGCTGCAGATGGACTAAGTGAGATAAATTGCACTAGAATAGAGGACTGGAGGAGTGGGAGAACAATGGGGCAAGAAAGGTAAATGAGAGGCATCCTAAGATGGGTTTGATGTTCCTTTGCATTTTTGCATAAAAATAAGGCTGATGACTGCAGGCAGAAGTCACAATGTGAGATTATGGAATGGTGCTCATAAGAGAAATGACTCAAGGGGAGATTTCTGAACTTAATATTTTAAGCCACAAGGTATTCATGAAAGAAAACAAAGGGGAAAAAAGAGAGCTTATTGTGGTGGGAGTTCAACATTTAAGAATAATGATGCATTTGAAGGACCATAGACAGCCTATTTAGTTAAAGATAGGGTTGTTACACAATTGGGTATATACTATCATCCATCAAATAGTGGAAAGAAGATAGAGGAGCAAATTTATATAGGAGGACTTTCTTTATCACTGTTGCTAGCTGGCTGTAGAAGGAGTCTGTTATGAATTCAACCTTGGAAGATGAATTGGAGCATGCTTGATAGAGGGAGCAGTCAGTGAGCAGTGATCATAATCGGGTTTAGAATAATTGTGGAAAGGGACAAGAATCAAACAAATACTTATATGGAAGAGGATTAATTGGCCCAGGTGGATTTCTCAAAAAAAGAAGAGGGTGATAAAACCCAATAATTACAGGCCACTTAACCTGAGAAATATTTTGAGAGACAAGCAATATTAATTGTTACTTGGAAAAATAACGGCTAGTAAATGAAAATCTGCACGAAGTTGTGATAGACTCAATCATGTTGGACTGACTTGATCAAGTTCTTTGAAGTAACCAAGAGTTGATGCTGGGCTTCAAAATGTATTTCAACAAAATTCCACACGAGAGACTTGTTAGTAAAATTAAAGCTCATGGGATTAAGAGACAGCAGTTATGGTTAAAAATGTAGCTAAGTGACAAAGAAAAAGGTAATGTTAAATGACTGTTTATTAACTGGAAGGAAGTGTAAAGCCATCTTCCCAGGGATCAGCATTGAAACCACTGTTCTTTCCAATGCATACAAATGTCTTGGACCGAAAAACAAAAATGAAATTCAAAAACAAGAAGGATTGTATAAATTCTTTTGGGGAATGAGTCAGAAGCTGGTAATAATTGGATTATTCCGTCCAAGAACTGGCAGAGGCATGATAACACTATCTGGAGTATCATTGGGAACTGAAAATTGCTGTGCGATGTTTGAAAGTGGTGTGTGAGCCAAGTTACACGAACAGGAAAAGTCATATTTTGTTTACTTTTTGCCTATGCTGTCTTCACCTTTTCTGGCAATGAAGTGCAATGTTGGTATTGGCAACCTCTGTCAGAAGTATGAATAAAAACTTCCCAAAGGCTAGTTTTTTTCCCTTTTCCATCTCCCCCCACCAATTGCTTTTGCTGAAGTTATGAAATGAAGACAAGGTGAACATGGCTATGAAACTTTATATCATTGTTTCAAACCTTGCCATGCATATTGAAAACCCACTGTGCAGGGACAGGGTGGGGGGATAGAGATTTGCCATAGCTGTTCAAGTTGGGTGGCAGTCGGGTTTGGATGGACTGGGTGCAAATTGTTCATATATGAAACAATATATTTGCAGTCAAAGAGCACATGTTCAATTTCTGGGGGGCCAAATTTCTATCTTTGCAGGCTGTTCTCAAGAGGACCCCAGAGAATTACTAATTTGGTGTAAATTTGAAATTCTCAGCATTGTGATTCTGACAGGTGAATTTTCTGTATGAAACAATTTAACTTTAGGGCAGCTCTGATACTAACATGCCAGATTCAGTCTTGTGTCTCCAGCAGAGAATATAGTTTGTCAATTCCTTCCATAGACAAGTTACTATGGGAAAGATGTATTCAGTTACGTATCTTATAATGAAGCCTAAGGCCAGCAAGCAAGGTGATAGTCTGTGCATTTACCTGTGTCAACCTTCAGTTATCTGACTCCCAGAGATGAGATTTCTGTCTGGTTTTGTGGATACAAATTTGTTTTCTAAAGGTGTAAACCAAAAATGAGACAGATTCCAGTTCAATGGGTTGGAACAAAAACCAAAATCGTGATCTTTTGGCATCTGTGCTGCTAAAAGCCAGGTATTAATAGGAACATCCAAGTGGATCGCTGTAGGAATATTATCCAACAGAAATGTAACAACTGGAACAGTAAAGTTGGATATTTCTTTCTGTATAATAAGTTTTCTCTAACTAATTCCAAAATCATCATTTCTGTTTTCAGGGTAATAGCTATTTTCTTGAAATAATGTTGAACAAATCTATTCTAGTCAATGCAAAATTGGAAGTTTAAACACTCAGCATTGTAAATTGTAATTGGCAGCTCTGTTCTGTAATTTCTATGCTTCTAATTTTGACTAGCAAAGACCTTGCTTTAGTAAACTAAATACCAGTTGTACAGGTTTATAAAAAGTCATAATTGTTGCTTGGCAGGTAACCTTTCATTTTAATCTTATAAATTTAATGTGGCATGTTGATCTAATCCTGCTTTCCACCTCCTCTCCACCCCTCATCCCGAAACCCCCAACATACATAATGAAACTCAATCTATTTGAAACTGTCAGTGTATCTGTCACTACACAGATTTTCATGACTTTTGAGTACAGGGACTTTCCCGTTAACTTAGTTTCAATGGTTTTCAAACTTCACTGTGCAAATAACTTCCTACAACTATAGATAGTCTGGGGATTTCCCTGCCATAACTTCTCAAAAATGACAGGAAAACTATACTACTGTGGTATGGATTTCTAAAATGGCATTTAGCCAATTGTTGTTCAAGAATATGATGTTCTCGGGATAGTGTTTGTGCCACATATTATACCAGTTCTCAGTAAGCACACATTTGGTGATCTTGCACAGTTTATAAACCAATGGGTGGGGTTTCACAGTTGCTGCTGGCCTGAGATTAGAAATTCCGGCCTGAGGTCAAAAGACCTTTAAATGGTCCGTCAAATTTTCCTTCCAAGTTGTGACAATCCCTCTGGAGGGCAGAACCAAAAACAACTTCAGTGTCTTGATTATTAAGCTTGGCTGTTATACTTGAACTCCAGTCTGAACTTTGAGTTCAAACACAATGCTGTATTTACCTGCACCCAGGTAATTACAAAGTGTAATTTCTTGTGTATAAAACATTTATGGTTTCTGACATACAATAGAGTACAATTAGAAATGCAAATTCTTTCTTTTCATTTGATTTTATTGTTCAGTGTAATTCATGGTATTTCAATAATTGAAGCTTTTGTTTTAAAGTGTTTGTTTCTGTGCCATCAATGCAATAATGCTTTCTCTTAACACTCAGGAATGACCAAGGTGACCTGGATTATGAAGTGGTCAGCAAGCAAGGACCACTCAGGCCTGTACCAAAGGGTTCGGAGTCTCCCAATTCTTTCCTTGATCAAGAATATCAGAGACGGAGATTTACTATTGCAGAATATGATCAGTTGCCTCCATATGCATTTGAAGTGCCTAAACCCACCAGAATGAGGGACAAGACACAGTTATATGGTTTGTTCACTATTGTGCTTTCTGAAATTTATTAGTTAACTTTGTTTTCTTCTCTGCCCTCTCTTGTTAGTTTCCCAATTCCAATATGTTGGAAGTAGATACTCTTAACTCATTAGTGTTCAGCAGTGTTACTAAAGATTGAGGTCTGATCAGATTGTATCCCAGTAAGAATTTAGCAACACCAATTTATAATCCAACCGATTTATTTGATAGTAAAAACGCGAGCTTTCAACACTCTGTGTCTTCCTCAGGCAAATGCAGTGCATTTGAGAACACTGCATTTGCCTGAGGAAGACACAGAGTGTTGAAAGCTCGCGTTTTTACTATCAAATAAATCGGTTGGATTATAAATTGGTGTTGCTAAATTCTTAGAGTTCTTACCACCCCAATCCAACGCCGGCATCTGTATATCAGATTGTATCCGACAGAATCTTCAATATAAGATTTAGGTAATACTTTGGGCAGGATTCTATAGCCTCGCTCATCCTGAAAGCATAAAATCCTGCCCGAGGTCATCAGACCTTTCCATGATTTGCCCATTTAGAATTCTGTGGTGGGCAGGATGGTAAAATTCTAGCCCTTAAAAGCAGCCAATCTTAAAGACTGGATGTGACAAAGAAGCTTGATGATGGTATGGCAATGGTATTGTACTTGGATTTCCTGAAGGTCCTTGATATTCTTTCTTTAGAAAAACTGATCTGAAAAATGAAGCTAGTATTCGTGGAAATGTTTTGAAATGTATATTGATTTCAATAAAGATTGTTGACACCAAAGCTGGATAAACAGGAAAATTTCAATATGTTTGGCAATTGGACAGGCAGCAAATGAAATTCAGTGTAGAGAAATAAAAAGCACGTCATGTGAGGACAGAAAATCCAAGAGACTTTTTCATTGGGAAAAACTAATTTGCGTACAAAGAGATCTGTGTGGTGCTGATTAACAATACATTGAAGCTGTTGCAACGATCCCTGGTGGTAATGAGTTTAAAAAAAAGTTTGAATAATGTATAAAAAGATCAAAATTGAGCCATAATAGTGAAGGAATTGTGCCACTTTGTAAATCACAGGTTCAACCATACTTTATTTACAAAGTAACCTGCAACTTGTTGGCGACTGCTCATTGAGGTATGTCCCAGCAGTAATTAAATTCTTCATCTCTGTGGGTTCTTTTCTGATACAGGATCGACCGTAGAACAGGCAGTTCATGATGTTGGTACTTGGGGAAAACTCTGCAGCTGCTCACTTCTGGCTACCTTACTGACATATTGGACATTGCAGTGGACTTGTAGACGCTATTTAAAACATGCTGAAGCAAATTTCAGTGCTTACTACCACATTGGTCAGTTGGTTGCGTGTTTTCCGGGAAAGGTAGTCGGCAATGCAGAAATTTGTAAGGCTCTTTTTTTTTAAAAGATGACCTTGTATCACTTACACTGAGAACCCTGACAGTGCTTACCCTGAAACAGTTCCCCATTTTAAAAAAAAACCCTGCTTGGGGATTCTAAAACTGCCCTATTTCAGTTACTGCAGTATAAAAAAGATGTAGTAGCTATTGAAACACCATAAAAGAAAGCAACCAAAATGATAAGGGATCTGTTTATGAAGCACAGTTATGTAAATCAGAGCAAGAAACCGGGTAGACATTATTCTGAAGAGAGAGAGAGAGAGCAACACAGCACGGGAAACAGGCCCTTCGGCCCAACAAGCCCACGCCGCCGTCATAACTATATAGTAGCAAATCCATTATCCTATTATATTATTCCTATATAATAATATATATATTATTCCTAATATGGAAAACTCTCACTATAGGGACAATTTGTTTCCCAATCAGCCTAAGAGCGAATTTTTGGGTTGTGGGAGGAAACCGGAGTGCCCGGAGGAAACCCACGCAACCACGGGGAGAACGCGCAAACTCCCGCAGACACCGGCCCAATTCCAAGTGTCTGCACAGCCACATCGATAGTCTCTGAGCTGTCATGGTGCCCTTCAGATGGTCCACATAAAGCACTCAATTACGACATGAGGTACCAGGCAACCCATGAATCAACATCCAAGAGCTGTACCCGCACCACCTGCCGAATGCATGCTCAATGTTGGTCAAGTATGGACCGAATTACCTGTGGGAAAAAAGCCGTAGTTAAACAGTCCTAATATATCCCTCTATCTGCATACCGCTCATGTGGCTGTCCAAGAGACCCTTAAACAGCCCCAGCGTGCCTGCTCCCACCACATTACTCGGCAGTGCATTCCACACCCCCACTACCCTTTGTGTGAAAAACTGCCCTCTAATACTCGTCCTATACATACCCCCCCTCACCCTATGGCCATGACCCCTCGTCCTATCCATTTCTAAAGGTGGAAAAAGTTTACCTCCATTTACTCTATCTATACCCCTTATAATCTTATACACCTCTATGAGATCCCCTCTAAGCCGACGTCTTTCAAGGGAAAACAACCCCAGTCTATCTAATCGTTCCTCATAAGACAGTCCTTCCATACCAGGCAGCATCCTGGTAAATTCTTAATCATGTATCTATTACAAGTGCATCTGTCAATGACAATCTTGATAGGAGTGATCACCTCACAGTCCTCATGAAGACAAAGTTGCATCTAACCACTGAACATAAAACATCTATCGTGATATGTGGCACTGCCACTGTGTTATCTGGGGTACATTAAGAAAGACCCTGCCATTCAAAATAGAGCAGCAGAATTTAATTACAATTTGTAACCTCATGGCTCAGCATACCCCTCACTCTACCATAACGATCAAGCCAAATTTGGAGCACTTGGAATTTCAGCTTAAATTGGATATGCAATGGGACAGATTTCTGATTTTTTTTGCTCCTATTAACAATATGACTGGCATACGCCAATCATATTGCCAGTCAAATAATCTTGTACTCATGCAAGTAAAAAGAAAATTTGAAAAAAGATCACTTTTCCAATAAGTACTTATTGTTCAACTTTTTTGGGAGATGACTCATGCTATAATTGTGTACTAGCCTTGCAATATGTTCATATAATCGTAAATCATAGAATCCTACGTTGCAGAAAAAGGCCCTTTGGCCCATCGAGTTTGCACCAAACACAATCCCACACAAGCCCTACCCCATATCCCTTCATATTGTACCACTAATCCCTCTAATCTACGCATCCCTAGACATTAAGGAGCAATTTCTTAGCATGGCCAATCAACCTAACCCACACATTTTTGGACTGTGGGAGGAAACCGGAGTACCCAGAGGAAGCCCACGTAGACACGAGGAGAATGTGCAGACTCCACACAGACAGTGACCTGAGTTGGGAATTGAACCCAAGACCCTGGAGCCCTGAAGCAGCAGTGCTAACCACTGTGCTACCATGCCACTCTGTTGCCACACAAACTTACGGCTGCAACAAGAGCTCATAATCCCTTGTTCATCATTTTATCTTTTGATCGTGTCAGTCATAGTTCAGTTAATGACATTCACATTTTTGAGTCAGATGTTTGAGTTCAAGTCTCACCATAAAACCTGCTCACAATACCTAAACTGGGACACAATATGACACTAAAATGCTGCAGCGATGTAAGACTTATCTTTTGACTGAGGTGTTAAACCAAGGATATTTCTGGTCAGTGTGCAAGATGCCATTGCTGCTACTCTTCAAAATAGTGCAACGTTATCCTTGCAAGTACTTATAATCGCCCCAATTAGCATCACTAAACTAGCATTATCTGATCTGCCTGAATAGGGTGGCATGGTAACAGAGTGGTTAGCACTACTGTTTCATAGCTCCAGAGTCCTGGGTTCAATTCCCAGCTCAGATCACTGTCTGTATAGACTTTGCATGTTCTCCTCATGTCTGTGTGAGTTTCCTTAGGGTACTCCGGTTTCCTCTCTCAGTCAAAGATGTGCGGGTTAGGTTGATTGGCCATGCTAAGAAATTGCCCTTTAGTGTCTGGGATGTGTAGGTTACCGGGACTGATGGGTATAATATGGAGGGATTATGGAGGTAGGGCCTGGACGGGATTGTGTTAGATGGGCAGATGGGCAGAAGGGCCTCTTTCTGCACTGTAGGGTTTTATGATTCTATGATCTATGATCATAAACATATTGCTATTATGGGAGCTTGCTGTGTGTAAATTGGCTGCTGTTTCCTATATTACAATGTCAACTACACATCAAAAGTGCTTAACTAGCTGTAAAACACTTTGAGACACCATGGTCATGAACACATTATATAAATACAAGTTTTCTTGTAAGAAATTAAAGAAAGGACCCACCTGTCCTTTCAGATGGAGATAAAATAAATCACAGCACCATTTTGGAGTCGCAGAGCTCTCCCAAAGTTGTAGCCAAGACTTATCCCTCAAAATCTTGACAAACGTTACTAAAATAGATTATCTTTAGTATCATCCAGTTTGTATCTGCAGGTCTTTGCAGTGCCATAATGACTGTTGCATTATACTGCCTGCATTCCAAATGTTGGCTATAAAGCACTTTTGGAACCTCCTGAAGTTGTGAAAGGTGTTGTATCAATTTAAGGCTTTCTTTAAAATTGCATTTTCTAAACTTTGAATCTAACAATATTTGGTCTACATCAGCAACTGGACATTTGCCAAAATGGAATGTGAAACTGTGTGCCATGTTTGGGAGTCAGTTTCAAGGTTACGCTGAAATCTGAAGATTTTTATCAAGCAGCTTGAACTGGGATCTTACATTATCCAAAACCTATTCCCAAGGCGAGCTTTTAAGTTACTCCTGAGATCATTTCATATAATTTTACTGCAGATTTATTTCTTAAAAGTCTAAAATTTACTAGCTGAATTTTTGAAACTGAACTTCAAACCTCATCTTGAACTTGAGAATGTTTGACTTTTTCAGGAAGTAGTATACTCAGAAATGTAACATGTTATTTATTAATAGGAAGACCACGACCTCTGTCAATGCCAGTGAGTGGCAGCTGGATGGGTGCAGTTGAAGCTTGTTCAAGGCCCAGAATGGAAGGCAGGAAAGGTTTGTCAAAAAACTATGGTTATCTTTGATTTGTTTACTTAATTTGTTTATGATGTTTAAGGAGTATTCATATTCTCATGATACTGTGTATAGTTCTAGTCAACTGTGCACAGTTCTGGTCATCCTATTTATCGAAAGGATATTGTTAAACTAGAAAGAGTGCAGAAAAGATTTACTAGAATGCTATTGGGACTTGGTTATAAGCAGAGGCTGGATAGACTGGGGCTTTTTCCATAGAGCATAGGGGGCTTTGGGTGGGGATCTTATAGAGATGTATAAAATAATGGGGGACGTAGGTAAAGATAGTCAACCACTTTTCCCAAGGATAAAGGAGTCTAAATCTGGAGGGCAAAGGCTTAAGGTCAGGGGGAGAAAGATACAAAAGGGTCCAGGAGGACAATTTTTTTCACTGAAGGTAGCGAGTATTCTGTGGCGAGCTGTCAGAGGCAGTAGTAGAGATGGGTACAATTTTGTCTTTTAAAAAGCATTTGGACAGTTACATAAGTAATTTGGGTATAGAGGGATATGGACCAAGCACGGGAAATTGGGACGAGCTTGGGGTTAAAAACTGGGTGGTATGAACAAGTTGTGCCAAAGAGCTATACTGTAAACCTCTGACTCTATTTCAAATTGTTTTTGTTTAGCTCACCACAGGGACAAACTGCACACTATGTAGAACTGTTTGTTTAATATTTGCTTCCCAGTATTTATTTTGGTATGATGGTGGGCCTTAAGAAATGGATAATTTTCCTGCATCTCTCATCTGAGCAATTCAATCAATATTACGGATATATTTTTCTGTCCATGTGAAGCAACGTTCAGTATGTTTACATTTGCCCATAGAGCCTGAGCTTTTGAACTCAAGCTTTTGTGAGCCTACCATCCAAAAAGCCTCTACACAAAATCTGAGACTGATGTGAACAGGGCAAGCAACTATGCATCTCCTTAACCAATCAGATTGAAGAGCAGCACAGTATGTGAACCAGGAAATTTCATTTATAACAAACCTAAAATTCTGTGGATGCTAATAATCTGAAACCAAAATCGAAAATTCTGGGAATTCTCAGCATGCCATAGGTCTGAAACGTTAACTCTGTGTCTTTCTCCATACTTGGTTCCAAACTTGCTGCTTAACTTCAGTCAGAATTTTGCATTCAATGTCAAATTGAGCAGATAAAGTAAAATGGGGAGGGAGAGAAAGATTAGAGATAAAAGATAAAGAAATGTTGATTTTTAAAAGAGCAGTCAGATGTAATAATTCAAATCTGAAGAAATGAAACTCTACATCTGTATAAAAAAAAATTCAATGCCAACAAGAAAGGGAAAGCTATAATTCTTTGAGAAGTTTAGTTCATATATTTCAGGCAAGTACAATAATTTCATGCTGTTCCATGTATTTCAATGCTGAATTTCTTGGCATCTGAGATAGCAACTTCCTAATGCTGTCTGACTTCCATGTAAATAAGGGCAAATGATATTTCCCTGGCCACTAATTCCATGGCAACTTTCAACCTATATAAAGGAGCATTTCATGAAGTTGCCTTGTTTTTCAATAGAAAAAGTATCTAGTCAATCTTTTGGAGACAGTAAATAACTTGAAAAGAGGCCTTTCTGCAAACATCTCACAGTTCCCCAATCACATTTGATGTGCATGCTGTGCCTATAAGTTAATCCTAAGCCAGAATCTTATGGAAATGGTTGAGATCTCAGCCTCTGACTAGAGGGCTGTTGAAAACCATGCATCCAGGGAATGGCCCGCCACATCAAATGGTACTCAGGCTCCCTAGGAGCAAGACTCTCGGCAGAAGTCCTTCCCCCTGAGAGCTGCTGGCCAAAGGCCAATAACTCTATTCGAAAGACCATCAACAGGGAGGTGGTGGCTGCTGCCATGGTGACACCTATAAGATCTAGAATCATTATTGGTTCTTAAGCCACAGGTGACTGAGGGCTAGAATGTTGTGGTAAGGAGATGTTTGACAGGGAGGGGGGAGTGGTTCGCAGTTGGTTGCTGTTACCATTAAACTGACAGGCTTAAAGTCAGGAACTCTGTGTTTGGGTCATGGCATGTGCAAGGATCCTTCCAACCTACCTAAATGTTGATTTTAAAAGCATGCAACATGAACTGTCAAAGGAATACAAATGATCGAAAGGAACATGTATGAATCCAAGACTTTTATATTATATAACTTGAGTATTGCTGGAAAAAGACATTTTGTTCAAGCTTTTCATCTTACACTCATCAGGACAATTGCACGAATACCAACGTCAGAGGAAACCAGGACTTTACTGTTTGAGCAGACAGTGCTGATTAATTGGCAAGCGGAAAAGGCAGAGTAATTGCATCAGTTAATGGTGACTGTTTAACTGCCAAACATTGTTTGAAAATTTACCTAGACAGCTTAATTCTGGTCAAGGCATTGCCCTGAGGAATGAACCAGTGAATGGCTTTTATTTCAAGCTGAAAAAGAAACAATGTGTGTACATATTCTCTGTCTGCAAAGAACAAGGCCCTGTGTACTAATATGTGTAGCTTTCAACAATGCTCAGGTTCTGTAGTCCCAAATAACTATTCTGTAGCCTGTTTATTCAAGTTATTCAGATTCCTTAACTTCTCAGTTCTAAAAGAGCTAAAACCATCTCTTTCAGGAGAGGACTACCTCTATAGGTACTTCAGCAATGAAAGAATTTCACCAATCAATGAAGATTGTGTTGCAACACACATTTCTAGACCAGCAGTTGGTAGACACTCTGGCAGGGCTGTAACTGGGAGATATTCTGTCGGCCCTGAACTACACAACAGAATGACATTCCCCAGTCATCAAGATGGACCCAAAAAAAGTTCAAATTCACCAGAAAAAAACTCACTGGAACATTCATCACCTGTTAGTTGGATTACAAGATTTAAGCTATTAACTCACTGAATTTTATATTTTTTTCCCAATCATTTCATTCTTATGTCCAAGATCAGTGCACTAAGCTACGTGTTTTATCATCTTGTGATGCTGCAACTGAGAAAAATACAGGTCGAGTGACTTGTGTGTTTTTATGCAAGTCAACTTTAAATCTATGTCCCAGGAGATTCCTGTTAGATGGTGCCTTATGCTGTGACTAAAATGGTCGCAAATGTAATTTTCTCCATTTGATTTGTCTTTATAATTACCTTCTAATAAATGTGTAGTGTCATTGTGCAAATGACTTTGTTTCTCTGGAGATCCTGAGCAAAGATTTTAAGTTACTCAGAATATTAAGTATATGGACTGAACAATATAAAAGGAATCTGCTCATCTTTCTAAATTGAGCTGCAGGCTAAGTTAATAGGTGCACATCCTCCTTGAATAGTGAATGCAATTCAAGGTTAACTCATATTGTTCATATCACTAAAGTTACTGAAAACAGGGCAACTATGTACATTGTGTTATAAATGCTATTCTTTTGATATGTGGAAATATATATAGGAAATGTTGAAATAATGCTTAATTCACCAAGAAGCCCATTTGTTCCAAGTATTTCAATGCTCCTCCTGTGATTGACAAAGCAAGCTCATTGTACTTGAGACAAGATGTCTTTTCTATGCACCTATGATTTGGAATCTATAGAATCTTTTATAATATCTGATCCCAAATCACATTTATTGCTGAATAGTTACAAGATTTAGCCAAACATTTAATGAAATGCGTTTTTGACTCTTAAGGGCTTAACTAACTGGTACCACAAAGTAAGTCTGGATTGGGTATTAAGATCCATGCATTTGTAGTGTTTCTTCATTTAACAAGTAATCATTGATTCTATGTTATCCCTTGAGAAAGAAATTGTAGAACTTTACAGAAAGTGGCTACTTGGCCCATGGAGTTCATGCTTGCTGATTATGTAACCATCTGGCCTAATCTTGCTTTCCAGCTCTAGATCCACTGTTATAAGTTACAGCATATCAAGTGCGTATCCAAGTACTTTTTAAATGTTTTGAGGGTTTCTGGCTCTTGCCATGCTTTCAGTCAATGAATTCCAGATTTCCACCAACTTCTGGGTAGAAGTATTTCCCCTCAAACTCCTTGCAAGGCCCTACCTCTTGATTCCAAATCTATGTCTGTAAACATCTTAATTATATCTCCCATACTTTGCCAATCATTGATATATACCATAAGAAGCATGGTGCCTAGTTCTGAACCACACTGGAAGCAGCCTTTCAGAGGTTCTGCTGACAGAGCAACTTTCATCCTATCACTTTGCAAGTTCCAAGTTCCCTTACTTTTTATTGCAATATGTTGCCCTCTCAATTGCTCCATTGAAGTTTGTAATCTGAGGCTAGTTCTGATAGATGGGTATTACTTGCCATTGGATTTCTCCTTTGTGGTATGTTTGGCATAGCCAATCATTCTTAAAATAACGTGAATTAGCACTACCTTTATTTTGAAAAGCAATCATTTACAACTGGAATTCATGGTTGTGGTTATCTCCATTCTGTATGTTTGGCCCATTATAGAGCAACTTCACCATTTCACTTCTAGTTGACTCAAGTCCAAATCAGCCGCCATAATTTTATAAGAGGCTGGTGTTCCTGGATGAATGAATCAAAGGATTGAAGTTATTTGATGGACCATGTGTTTTTGTTTTCTTTAGCCAAAGGTACCTGAAGAACTGTGATCATGGAAATTCAATATTCAAATTTCAGTTCCTCAGAAGGTCACTGATTATCCTAAGTTGTGACTAATGTCCACTCATTCTCAGCTCTTAAAGACCACACTCAAAATGGTGCTTTGGAAGAGTATGATGCACTCCATGACATAATTTTCTTTTTTTAAAAAAAACTCTCTTATTTCTTTCCATTACTTAACATACCGCCACTTCAGCAGTGAAGTAATTGGATTGTACAAATGTGTGGAGAAATTTTATAAAACGGAATGATCACAACCAAAGTTTAGTGGCTGCTCGCTTGACTTATTAAGCCAATGAGTTCCTCTTCATATCGAGCACTCACTTAGCTTTGTACAGGCATCTCCAGTGATATGAATGGAAAAATATATCATAATGAAACAAAGCTACTGTATAATTCTGGTTAGTAAAGATGATGTGGGCCTATATAATGGTGACCATAAGAGTTACAAGCTTAAAATCTGGAAGTGCGGCTAAGAAATGAGACATAAATCTGCATATGCAATTTACTTGCCAAATAGACAATTGTGCATCTGGAGACTGGATTGTGTAGATTTACAACTATTTGGATGTTAATAGAGTATTTATATATATTATATAAAATATGCTTTACAGTTTTGTTTTAACTTTTATTAATGTACAAATATTCAAAAGGTCTACCATGGCTATCAGTGTATAAACTATTCTGTATTGATAGAAACACTGAGTATAATGACATCTCCAATTGCTTAAATTGGCACCATTTGCACAAAGGCATATCAGTATTTATACGCAGAGTTTCTGACGGTCTATAATTTTTTCCACTTCTCCCCAACAAATTCAGTTTTAAGATTTCTAGGGGAGGGGACATGTTTATTGTAGCTGTTTCAGGGAACCGCTGTCTATTTGCATTTCTGTGTTTAAAATACTGAAATATTTACTGAGTTGAAATGTACTTCAGTGTTTAAAATATTGTTTTGAAAGATTATCATACTTCAAAATGTAAATAACTGTAACATGACTGCTTTTGTTTAAAACTGTTAAAACTTACAGAATTGCTGATTAAAGGTACACTTTTTTCAAAAACGGTGTAATGCTTCATTTATTGCATGCTAAAATTATGAAGACTATTCTAACCTGTGAAGAGTTGTTTCAGTGTTGTAAAATCCCGAGGTTAAGTTTGTGATACCTAATCAAATTTTATTTTTATTATAGATTCAGGTGTTCCACTGCATGACTGAAATATTTGCAAACAATGATGAGTGGAGGCAGATTGAATGAGAACTGGATGGGCGACAAGCTACTTTCTAAATGGCCTTGTTGGTGCAAAACCTTGCCTATTAACGGCAAAAAGAATGTGAACTGCCCATGAGTTTGCAGCTTATGCTGCTAACACTTTATGTACTTCAAAAATTAGCCTAATGATTTTTTTAAAAGAACAGGTTTCAGTACTAAATGGTTTGTTCTATATAAAGTTAAAGTTTATTTATTAATCACAAGGAGGCTTACATTAACACTGCAATGAAGTTACTGTGAAAATCCCCTAGTTGCTGCATTCGCGCGTACTCAGGTACACTGGGGGAGAATTTAACATGGCCCATGTGCCTAGCTAACCTATATAATGCATACAATCATGGAGATTAAATTAAATGGGAAAAAAGCTGCAAATGCTGAAAAATTTTAAAATGTAATATGTATACGTATGTAAAAGACATATTTTGGGTCACAGGTCATGACATTCACATGGGTAAATGTGAAGGATATGACATGAGCTTGATTTGAGCCAAGTGGAATCCAAAAAGTATAATGGATCACCATAATTAAAAATGAACCATAAGAGTTCACAATCACAACACAATTTTTCATTCATAATTGATCACTTTGATAATTAGAATAAATTAAAAAAAAATTAAGAGTATAGAAATGCAGAGGGACTTGGGGGTGCAGGTGCACAAGTCTCTGAAGGTGGCAGAGCAGGTGGAGAAGGTTGTGAAGAAAGCATATGGTATGCTAGCCTTTATAGGAAGGGGTATAGAGTACAAGAGCTGGCCTTTAATGTTGCAGTTGTATAAAACGTTAGTTAGACCTCATTTGGAGCACTACGTCCAGTTCTGGTCACCTTACTACCGGAAGGACGTGGAGACTCTGAAGAGAGTGCAGAGGAGGTTTACCAGGATGCTGCCTGGTATGGAAGGTCTGAGTTACGAGGAGAGATTAGGCAAATTGGGGCTCTTTTCCTTAGAAAGACGTAGACTTAGAGGAGATCTAATAGAGGTGTACAAGATTGAGGGGTATAGATAGAGTAAACAGGGTTCAGCTTTTTCCTAGGATGGACTCGAATAGCACAAAGGGTCACGGGCTTAGGGTGAGGGGGGTAAGGTATAATTTGGATGCTAGAGGGAGTTTTTTCACACAGAGGGTGGTGGGGGTATGGAATGTGCTGCCAAGTAAAGTGGTGGAGGCAGACACTCGAGTTATTTAAGAGATACTTAGATGGGCACATGAACAGAATGGGAATGGAGATATATAGAAAATTGATTTTAAAGTAGGGATCATGCGCCTTGGGAGTCCCTGGGAAGTGTGTAAATAGTCGATATTGATGTACTTGTTTTTATCCTACAGGTGCTTTGGTCCATCTTGTTGTCTAACAAGGGGCATACACGCGATGAGTCGTGAGAGGACTGCTCTTGGATATTTTTTCCGAGAGTATCCTAGTACTTCACATCGTTAGTGTATGCTTGACCTGGACCATTTGATGGGCAACACGACAGTTCAGTGACTATCGTTGTGCTGTGCAGATACATGGATTTGGGCCTGTGTCTGTGGGAGTTTGCACATTCTCCCTGTGCTTGCGTGGGTTTTCTTCAGGTGCTCCGGTTTCCTCCAACTTCCCAAAGATGTGCTCTTAGGTTGATTGGCAGATCAAATTCTCCCTAAATTGTCTCAGATTTGGTTTCAATCCATAGACCTATAAACGTAGACAGGGATCGCGGGTAGAAGTGGGAACATCGAGGTGGCGGTGTGGGCTTGTTGGGCCGAAGGGCCTGTTTCCCATGCTGTTTTGTTCTTTGTTCTTAAAACCTAAACTTTTATATTTTTATAAATATAAAAATATATTTTACATGTTTATTTACCTCTTTATTCTTTTCAGTTGGTATCTACACATTTATTTTACTATTGTTACATCTATTAACATAGATGAAAAGTATTGTTTCTTGTGCGCTATACAGACAAAGCATACAGTTCATAGAGAAGCAAACAGAATGCAGAATGTAGTACTACAGTCATAGCCAGGGTTTTGAGAAAGATTAACTCAATGCAAGGTAAGTCCGTTCAAATATCTGACAGCAGCAGGGAAGAAGCCGTTCTTGAGTCAGTTGGTACGTGGCCTCAGATTTGTATATATTTTTTTGTGAAGGAAGAAGATGGAAAAGAGAATTTTCGGGGTGCAAGAGGTCCTTAATTATGCTGGCTGCTTTGCCAAGGTAGTGGGGAGTGTCAATGGATGGGAGGCTGATTTGCAAGGATTGGGCTACATTGACAACTTTTGTAATTTCTTGCGGTCTTGGGCAGAGCAGGAGCCATACCAAGCAGTGATACAACCAGAAAGAATGCTTTCTATAGTGCATCTGTAAAAGTTGTATAAAAATTTACAATGAAATCATGTCATTAATATTTTCCAGATTATACTTTGGTTTTGTTTTTTTGGACTTGGCCTTTGAAAATCTGGGATTGGCTTTTACACATGGTGCATGAAAAATTGTTGTTTTAAGCCCAATATCATGGGTTAACTTGTGATCCATTTGTGGTGTATAGGGGAACATAGAACAATACAGCACAAACGGGCTCTTCGGCCCACGAGTTGTGCCGATCACATCTACCAATCCACAGACCTATCTATAACCCCCTATCCTACTCTTTTCCATATACTCATCCAGAAGTCTTTTGAAAGACCCCAGTGAGTTTGCCTCAACAACCTCCGACTGCAGTCAGTTCCATTCACTCACCACCCTCTGAGTGAAAAACCTACCCCTGATATCTCCTTTGTATTTGCTTCCCTGCACCATAAATCTGTGTCCCCTCATAGTGACCATTTCAGCTCGGGGAAATAGTCTCTGAGAGTCCACCCTATCTATTCCTCTCAACATTTTATAAACCTCTATCAGGTCACCTCTCAACCTATGTCTCTCCAGTGAGAAGAGTCCCAGCTCCCTCAACCTATCTTCATAAGGCCTGCCTCCCAATCCAGGCAGCATCCTTGTAAATCTCCTCTGAACTCTCTCAATAGCCTCTACATCCTTCCTATAATGAGGCAACCAGAACTGCGCACAATACTCCAACTGGGGTCTGACAAGAGTCTTATAGAGCTACATCATTATCTCCTGACTCCTAAACTCTATTCCTCGATTAATGAAGGCCAGTACACCGTATGCGTTCTTGACCACTTCCTCCACCTGCGAGGCCGATTTAAGAGTCCTATGGACCCGGACCCCGAGATCCTTCTGCTCTACAACACAGCTAAGACTCCTACCCCTTATATTGTAATCCTTCATTCCATTATTCCTGCCAAAATGGACCACTACACATTTATCCACGTTGAAGTCCATCTGCCACTTTTCCGCCCAGTCTTGCATCCTGTCTATGTCCCGCTGCAACTTTTGGCATCCCTCCAGACCATTAGCTTTTGTTTAAGGTGTTGTTTGTCCATTGTCGTTGATGAGAACCTTGACACCATTAGTCATTTTTAGGCTGGATGCAGTGTGTCCATAGATGGTATGGACGCGTCATCCATATGCCAGATGAGCACATTGTTTAAAGTAGGTTACTGTTTAAAAGCCACAATGTGGAGATGCTGGCAATGGACTAGGCTGGGCACAGTAAGAAGTCTCATGACACCAAGTTTTAGTCCAAAAAGATTGAGCCTGCTCCTTCATTAGGTGACTCACTTAGGTACTCTGAAAGTTTGTGATTCCAAGTGAATCACCTAAAGAAGGAGCAGCACTGTGAAAGCTTGCAATTCCAAATAAACCTTTTGGATTTTAACCTGGTGTTATGAGGTTTCTTACTGCTGAACATTTTAGCTGCAGACTCTTTTTAATCTGTCTTTCTGGGACGCAGATGAATCTGCTGCTGTGCATTGCAGTGTGAGCTTTCAAATTGAAAATAGTATGTACTCAGGTCTATTGCAGGAACTGTTAATTCAAAATCCAATGTAGAATTCAAAATACTTTAAAATTAATAATTGGAAATGCTCGATTCCAAGCAAGTCTTTTTGTAGAAATTTACCTTTAGTAAAAACTTCAGCAAAACCAGCGCATTAATAAATACACATCTCCAAAGGAAGTGTATTTTTTGACATACTGTTATAAAAACATAAGAAATAGGAGTAGGTTATACTATTCACTGGTTTGGCTGACCTACCACATCACCATCTTCCTGCACTATTCCCAAATCCTTTGATTTCTGCTCCTCCCCCAGACCCAGAGAGTACAGAATTCCAAAGATTCATCACCCTTTGAACCATCTCACTCCTAAATGGCCCCTTATTCTGCGATTGTCTCCCCTGGTTTTTGACATCCTCCTGCAGCCAGAGGAAACAGCTTTTCCAGCATCGACCCTTTCACTTTCTGCAGGAATTTTGTATGTTTGAATGAGATCACCTTGTTCTAAACACCAAATTATAAAGACCCAGTGTATTTAATCTTCCTCACATGATAATCCCTCCATCCCAGAAATTAGTTTGTTGAACCTTTCTTGCACTCCTCTATTACTCATTTCTATTCATGCTACCAATTATATGATGTTACTTTGTGATGACTGCTGCAAGCAGTCAGACATAGAACCTTTCCAATTATATACTTTTCAATTTTTATTACTCTGACCTTATTTGCTGGTGCACCACTTGTGTTTGTACACTTTGGCCCTCCTGTCTCACACTGGTTATCACTAGCCATACTATTGCTTTGCAATTTCTCTAATTTTCTAAATTGTTCCTTAGATAAAAATCCCCTCCTAACATCTTCACCCCATCACCGCTATTTAGCTCAGAATCTTCTCAATGCAATTCAGAGAAGCTGCAAGAATCTTGAACATGTTGGACGTGTGGACTAATTGAAGCTTGTTCACCGCTCCCTTTTGGTTCACTCACATTCACATCCCCCTGCCCCGACCATGACCAAATTGTGGGGCCAGTGCAATGGTTAACACTGCTGCTTCCCAGCCCTCCATTCAGAAATGTACCCTTCTTCTTTGAGCCAGTTTTGTATCCACCTTGCCAATTCACCTTTAATCCCATGTGAGTTCACCTTCTGCACCAGTCTGCCATGAGGGAACTTGTCAAAAAGACTTTACTGAAGTTCAATTCCCAGCTTGGGTCACCATCTGTGCGGAGTCTGCACGTTCTCCGTGTCTGTGTGAATTTCCTCCAGGTGCTCTGGTTTCCTCCCACAGTCCAAAGGATGTGCTAGTTAGGTATATTGACCATGCTAAATTCTGCCTCAGTGTACCCAAGCAGGCACTGAGTGTGGCGACTAGGGAATTCTCACAGTAACATTTTTGTAATGTTAATGTAAGCCTACTTATGAGTCATAAAAAATTGTAAGTACCTGCCCGATCCTGATTGTGCACATGACCACTTCCAATTGAGGTGGGCACTTGCTTCATCGCACCCCAACCCAATAATGCAACTGAAGGTTCTGTTCCTAGAAAAGAACTCATGCAGCCCTGCCCCTTTTTCTTTTGCACCCTTCATCCAACATTTCCAACACCTTCAGAATGTGGTACCCAGCAGTCAATTAGCAGCCTCTCTGGCTGCTGGTCCATTCAATGTTACCACTCATGGGTAATGCATCAAGGTGCCACAAGAAATTAACTGGACTATTCTGGAAGTCATTTCATTTGGTGTGTGTGGGTGTGTGGCATTACAGGACCATTTATAGACCTTGCATTTGGGATAGCAGTTAAAGTCCTACAGTTTTCTTGATCACTTTTTTAGATGCCCACTCACAAGTAATAATTGTGTTCAGTTTGCCATGGTAGAAGTCAAACCCTCAGTTATTAGTCCAGTACCATGGCCATTTGGTTACCATCAAGGTCAGATGTGGGGCTGGCCTGAAAAAATTGGTGCAAAAATGTTTAACTTGAGTGCACTGTATTATGATATGATCTGTTGAAAAGTGTGGAAAGATTCTGCATCCTATAATGCATTTTGTTGCCCATACATGTTTAACTGGAATTGCAGTGCAGTTGGATTCAAACATGTTTGGTGTCCAGGGCATTGAGAATTCGTATCCAACTGCGATTGCCATAATCGATATTGTACAATACGATCTCAACTTCAACATTCTTCAGTTTCTTGTCTTTCTCCTGCCTGCCATAATTGGATTGACTTTATAAATGATGTAAAGATGCCGGCGTTGGATTGGAGTGGTAAGAACTCAGTAAGAATTTAGCAACACCAATTATTAATCCAACCGATTTATTTGATAGTAAAATAGCGAGCTTTCAACACTCCCGTGTCTTCATCAGGCAAGTGCAGTGTTCTGGTCTGCAATAGCACACATCAGCACAGACAGTCAGAGATTGCTGATTAGAATGCGAATCCTTACATCTAACCTGCTATTCAAGTGTTAAAGTGGCTAACAATGTGTGTGAAGGGAATCCTGAGCATTGTTAGAGAATTGTGTATTTTCTCCAGACAGCACAGTAAGTGAGGTTTTTTGCTAACCCAGGCAAGTTACGGGGGTTACAGATAGTGTGTCATGAAGCCAAGATCCCTGTTAAGACCGTCCTCATGTGTGCGGAGCTTGGCTATCAGTCTCTGCTCAGCGACTCTGCGCTGTCGTGTATCACGAAAGCCCCCTTGAAGAACATTTACCCGCAGGTCGGAGGCCGAATGCCCATGACTGCTGAAGTGTTCGCCCACAGGAAGGGAACTGTTTTGCCTGGTGATTGTTGAGCGATGCTCATTCATCCGCTGTCGTAGTGTCTGCATGGTCTCCCCAATATACCATGCTTCGGGACATCCTTTCTTGCAACGTATTAGGTAGACAACGTTGGCCGAGTTGCAAGAGTATGTACCGTGCACCTGGTGAATGGTATCCTCACGTTTGATGATGTCGTCCATGTCTATGATCCGGCATGTCTTGCAGAGGTTGCTGTGGCAGGGTTGTGTGGTATTGTGGTCACTGTTCTCCTGAAGGTTGGGTAGTTTGCTGCGAACAATGATCTGTTTGAGGTTGTGCGGTTGTCTGAAAGCAAGAAGTGGGGGGGTGGGGATGGCCCTAGCGAGATGTTCATCGTCATCAATGATATGTTGAAGACTCCGGAGAAGATGTCGTAGCTTCTCCGCTCCGGGGAAGTACTGGACAACAAAGGGTACTCTGTCCACCGTGTCCCGTGTTCGTCTTCTGAGGAGATCAGTGCGGTTTATCGTTGTGGCACGTTGGAACTGTCGATCGATGAGTCGAGCGCCATATCCTGTTCTCACGAGTGCATCCTTCAGTGTCTGGAGGTGTCTGTCACGATCCTCCTCATCTGAGCAAATTCTGTGTATACAGAGGGCTTGTCCATAGGGAATGGCTTCTTTAACGTGTCTAGGGTGGAAGCTGGAGAAGTGGAGCATTGTGAGGTTGTCTGTCGGTTTGCGGTACAGTGAGGTGCTGAGGTGACCGTCCTTGATGGAGATGCGTGTGTCCAAGAATGCAACTGATTCTGGAGAACAGTCCATGGTGAGTCTGATGGTGGGATGGAACTTGTTGATATCATCATACAGTTGTTTCAATGATTGTTCACCATGAGTCCAAAGGAAAAAGATGTCATCAATGTTCTAGTATATAACCTTGGTTGGAGATCTTGTGTGGTGAAGAAGTCTTGTTCGAACCTGTGCATGAAGATGTTGGCATACTGAGGTGCGAATTTAGTTCCAACGTGCCACAACGATAAACTGCACTGATCTCCTCAGAAGACGAACACGGGACACGGTGGACAGAGTACCCTTTGTTGTCCAGTACTTCCCCGGAGCGGAGAAGCTACGACATCTTCTCCGGAGTCTTCAACATATCATTGATGACGATGAACATCTCGCTAGGGCCATCCCCACCCCCCCACTTCTTGCTTTCAGACAACCGCACAACCTCAAACAGATCATTGTTCGCAGCAAACTACCCAACCTTCAGGAGAACAGTGACCACAATACCACACAACCCTGCCACAGCAACCTCTGCAAGACATGCCAGATCATAGACATGGACGACATCATCAAACGTGAGGATACCATTCACCAGATGCACGGTACATACTCTTGCAACTCGGCCAACGTTGTCTACCTAATACGTTGCAAGAAAGGATGTCCCGAAGCATGGTATATTGGGGAGACCATGCACTACGACAGCGGATGAATGAGCATCGCTCAACAATCACCAGGCAAAACAGTTCCCTTCCTGTGGGCGAACACTTCAGCAGTCATGGGCATTCGGCCTCCGACCTGCGGGTAAATGTTCTTCAAGGGGGCTTTCGTGATACACGACAGCGCAGAGTCGCTGAACAGAGACTGATAGCCAAGCTCCGCACACATGAGGACGGTCTTAACAGGGATCTTGGCTTCATGACACACTATCTGTAACCCCCGTAACTTGCCTGGGTTAGCAAAAAACCTCACTTACTGTGCTGTCTGGAGAAAATACACAACTCTCTAACAATGCTCAGGATCCCCTTCACACACATTGTTAGCCACTTTAACACTTGAATAGCAGGTTAGATGTAAGGATTCGCATTCTAATCAGCAATCTCTGACTGTCTGTGCTGATGTGTGCTATTGCAGACCAGAACACTGCACTTGCCTGATGAAGACACGGGAGTGTTGAAAGCTCGCTATTTTACTATCAAATAAATCGGTTGGATTAATAATTGGTGTTGCTAAATTCTTACTGAGTTCTTGACTTTATAAAACCAGTGACCTAGAAATGCAGGCTAGTAAAACTCAAACTGATCCATTGAGTTGACTCATTTCAGATGGAGAAGAGAAAACTGCAATGCAGCAATTGGCCTCTTCCCCGGGTTATAGAGAATGGCCCCACTTGCACCTTCAGAATGGTATTGAGTGACATTTCTGGTCTTGTGTGAGGACTGGATCTCGTGCTGCTAAAAAGACTCCAATGATTAAACAGAAGATTGTGGTTCTCATAAATGGATGAGATGTCTGAGGTAATTTGGCACGAAGAGTGTGTGACATACACACAACTCTTGATATCTGGATTCATTGTTCCAATGGTCGTTTCTTTTAGGAGATGAAGAAAATATTTTCACGAAAACATTTGGAGTCTTTTGCACTAGTTTTTATTTAATTCTCTTTGAGTATCTTTTTGAAGATGAGTGAACTATGCTCCATAAACGTGCAAGCCACGTTCCCCCTATTGAATTTAAAGACACTTTTGTAGTGATGTGCATGATTAGTGATAACAAACTCTTAGATTTTAAGTAATGATGGAATATACATACAGCTACCTTCAAAATACAGGAATACATTTAAAAGATTATGAAGCGAAGATTTTTTTTTGTTTCGCCTATTATCAGTCTAGTTCATAGGCAAATTGTAGTAATTTCTGGTGCTTTTAAGCTGTGCTCGAAGTTATGCTGGAGAACAGAACACTTTTCCGATCATTCCATGGCTCCTAGTTTCAATATCAAATCCAAGTTGGCAATGTTAGCTAAACACACATTGCCACAGAGCAGTGCACACTAATACTAACCTCCAAACGCCCTCTGCTGTCATCTTTCAGAAATGTTCCATTTCTCTCACCATTTTTTTGTATGGAGATTGAGGGGGTGGTTATTTCTCTGCTGGCTTGTAACCTAAAGGTTAAGGATTCACGTACACCTGCAAAGAATTGGGTTCAATTCTTAGGGTTGGCACAATACAGTGATTTTATTAGTCTATACCAGATTTGAACCCAGGCCCTCGAGGTAAACAGATGGTTTTCCAATCCTAAATTTATACTACCCACACCCTAACTAATTTTCCCCTGAGTGTTAAGTGTAACTTTCAACCTGTTTCTCATTGTACAGTGTCTGCAAAATATTTTAATTTGCAATAACAAGTCCAGGCTTGTATGAACTGAGCTTCTATTTTTAACTTGTTTACGTAAGTAAGTCAACTGAAAAAATGTTCACTTTTGCAAGTACTTGAACCTTCTACAAATGTTCACATGTCAAATGTTGGCACATGAGACTGACCAGCATCAACTAAGCAATGATTGTTCCTCATTCTCGCCATATTGATTTTGAGGGTGGCATGCTGCTATAGTGGTTAGTGTTGCTGCCTCACAGCATTGGGGACCCAGATTCAATTCCCAGCTAGGATCACTGTCTGTGCGTTTCTGTGTCTGTTTTTTTTCTCCACAGTCTGAAAGATGTACTGGTTAGGTGCATTGGCCATGCTAAATTCTTCCCCAGTGTACTTGAACAGGTGCTGGAGTGTGGCGACTCAGGGATTTTCATTGCCATGGTAAGGTAAGCCTATTTGTGACACTAATAAATAAGCTTAAACTTATGTAGCTATTGTGGAGTGTCTTGGATTTTGAATGCTTATTAAGTTGTAGTGGGGTGGTCAATCTGTCCATGTTATTCCTAATTTTCCAAATGGATCTGCCTTCAAAAATCCTGAACAATCTTCTCAAAATTCTGGTTTATTTGCAATTCCTTGGCTTACACACGGTAGCACTTGACCTTTTTAACAGGTTGTTTGAAAATAATCTGCAGTGTTTGTGTAGTCTGACTGCAGATTCTGTTACTACTTTGCAGCTTTGCTGGTGTATTTGTTTTTATTTTGCAACTATGACTCAACAATTCAAACTGTGAATTCCCTCAGTACTGTATTCCTATGCTTTGATTTCTGATCTTCACACACTTCCCCAGTTGTCTGTTGTACCATTTGAGGTACTTAAGGCACATAATTAATTTTTAATGGTCCAAAATGCATTTTGTTAGAAATGTGCATGGCAGCAACCTTTTAGAAGACAATATTTCTCGATAAAAGCACTAGTCTTTGTACTTAATGTAGAGTTCAACACTACTTAACTTTCCATTGGTCCATAATTAAGATCCATGATGCAGGGTAAGCAAAATGTTCTCTTCCCCGACCCCTTCACTGCCTTTTTGCTGTAATACTTCTCCCCACCACCCCCCACTGCCCTCCCCTGACCTTGAATCCCTGCTGCAATTCTTCCAGCTCACTACTAACCTACTGCTGTAAAACTTTAAATTATAATCGGCAAGCTTCGATATTCTTGAATTCTACTTTCCCACACTACGTCCTCTCCACTCCCTGCCATCCCATGACTTTTTTTGTGCCCAATAGTTTGTTAAACATAAAGTAGGACCTCTGGTGAATTTCCATTCAAGTTATGACAACGAGAAGCCTTGAGAAGATTTGTTCACTTTGTCTAATGTTGGATGGTTTTTTAATCTGCTTTTCCTACTTAATTTGTCTTGACACTTTTCCTGTTTTGTATCTATCTAACAGAGGTCAACAAAGTATTCCTGGAGATGACTGGATAAGGTATTGATTTAATACAGTTTTTTAAAAATAAAGTATAAAAATGGAAATATTTTGTTTAGAGTGGACCTATTGCAAAATCATAAACCATATGAAAAAAACTAAGCCTTATTTATTCTGTTTTTGCAGTTTGACTGAACAACAAGGATTATTACAAAGGCTGGAACACTATTGAACATTTAATATGTTGTAAAACCCTAACAAAACAGATCTGTGTTCCTTTTTTAAAATATAAAAACTTGGATAGAGCAAATATAGTCAGAAAGCAAACTTCAACCTGAAGCATGAATGTGCTGTGAAAAAATCAGTAGCTAATTGCAGGCAATTTCATATTATTGGGGTGGGTAATGTTATTTCAGGCCAGTTATTGATCCACTCGCCAGCAAGATCTGTTTGGAAAGCTCAAATAGTTTAACTCTGTCCTGTTATTTCTCAAAAAAGGAGATTGCTGCTTGAAGCAATAGTTAATACCTGCATTGATGATCCAATTCATGAACTGAGCACACAGCCCAATTTGTGCAAAATATCTGGTCCTCCACATGTGATGAAGCTGTACTAGTTTAGGTGATGCTTCTAACTGGATGGCTGTTATTCCATCCAAGTACAAGACTTCAGTGCTTTAACATCGTGTATCAATTTGTGGCTTATTTCCTCTTCACTATATCCATGCTTTGCCATTTGAAATTTCATTGCCTTGTCAGATCTGTTTTATGGTTCCCGTTTACGTTGTTCTGCAGTCGTATTGCCCGACTGCTTTCTGTAGGATAGTATTTTGAACTATGAACCAAGTAAGGTTAATAGCCTCTCCCGACCTTAAGTAGAAATGTTTGACATCTTGATGCTTGACGGTGATGCAGTTTGTTATGGCCTCACCTGAGCTTTTTTGGAAGCGTTGTGTGTTCTTGAGGGTAGTTTCATCTTTTCACTGGAATTGTGGCGAGGAGGGTCTCAGGCACTTAACTATGGTGGGGAATGATGTATTTGGCTAATAATTGTCCTTAATGTGATAGTGTAATGCAATAAGAGCAATAGTCAGGTCAATACACTCCAGCTGACTTCCAATCTGAATGAGGATGGGATGTGTGTATTTTTAGTTGTTTCATTTATTTTTAGCTTGAGTCTGTTGGAGATGCTGTATTCTGTCATCTGATTATACGTCGCTTCATGTTGTTAGTGTAGCTTAAACTGGACCATCTGACAGGCAACATGACAGCTCAGTGACTATCACTCTTTGCTGTGCTGGTACACAGATTTGGACCAGTGTCTGTGGGAGTTTGTACATTCTCCCCTTGATTACATGGGTTTTCTCCGGGTGCTCCAGTTTCCTCCCACATCCCAAAAACTTGCACATGATGTAACAAATTGTCCCTAAATTAGTTCTTCCTCAATCTTCCCCAATAGTTGTAAACAAAGGTAATAGGCTGAGGAAGGCATTCATGATAAAGTGGCGGTGCGGGCTCGTTGGGCTGAAGGGTCTGTTTCCCAAGCTGTATTGTTCTTTGTTCTTTATTATCCTGAGATTGCATTCTGACGTCAGATCCTTTACACATTTGTAGATTAATTAATCCATTACTGTGATGAGGAAAACAAATACCTAATTTATGTCTATTTTCTAAGAAGTACTCAGAGATTGAGAGGTTTTTCATTGTTGCAGCATTTAGACATCTCCAAGTTTGATTTGATCCTTGGGCTGGACTGGCTCAATCTATCTCCGTTAGACTCATGGTGGTAGGAGAGGAGAAGGAAAATCAGCCAACTTATCCAGTGATTCATTATATGTGGATGTCATAAGAATGTAACAAATAGAGGTAGCAAATACTGCAATGCCCTTAAACATGCTCCATTATTCAAATTGACTCCACCAGATCCCCATAATCTCTTGATTTTCCCAAAAGTCCAAAATTAGCTATCTAAATGTGTAGTGGACAAATCATCTGCAGCCCATGGAAGAGAGAATGCCAAAGATCACAACCTTATGAATGAAGAAATTCCTCCTCATGATCAAAGCTTTCAGATGAGAGCAGGGTGCTTGGTCTTCATGTTTGTCACCTTGCCCTCAGCGCTGTCCGAGTTCACATCTGAACAATGTCACTTGTCACGTTTGACCCGCTTTGAAGGTGCGTGGCTGGAAGATGATTACTCACTCTTGCATTGCTCCCAATGCTCTTGTGCTGTTTAGGATATGGAAATTTTCATACCATAACAGCTGCTTGTATATTTATTGCACCTTTATGTCAAAGGTCTTGGTGTAACTCATTTTCAAAAATTAAATTATTCCCCATGGTATTTCCTCTGTCCAACTGTGAGTGAGACCCACATCTTCCAAAAGCAGTTTTTCTAATACATACTAGATGATGAGAATGGAATAGCCACTGCTTCAAATAGATTCCCTAACACGCACTTAGCAAGACTGGGATGGCTTTTCTCACAGTAATACATCCTGCGGTAGTGGGGAGAGGGACTGGGTGACCACTAATCCCTCCAGTGAGTGACTGCATGACCATTCATTTATCATGTATAAATTCTAATTAATTTCATGTAGCTCAGGTTCAGTAAGAAATTAATTCTACTTAGATTGTAGATGCTCGTCTGTTTAATTTTATGTTTTTCAACTTCAAGTCTTAAAAGCAACTTTGTTCCCTGCTGTCCGCTTTAGTTAGCATGATAGCACTGAATGCTATTTTTTAGTATCACTGTTGGTTCATCCAAGTTGCCATCCTTCCTGAGCCCAATGAACAAATGCTGAAAGATCAGATTTGACTTGAACATGAACTCAGTTTGTCTCTCCACAGATGTCGCCAGACCTGCTGACTAATTCCAGTACTACTTTAATTGCATTTTTCAAAAACTTACTTCCACCTCAATTTAAGTGAACTTCTGATTTAAACCATTTTATTCCTGATTTGATCAGATCCAGATCCAGATCCAGTTCCAGTCTTATTTGTGTTTATCCACATTAATTTACTTTGGTAAATTAATGGGATGGTAGTTTGCATATGTATACCAAAGGTGACTTACCCATTCTCTTTCAGATGTTTCTTTTTGACACAAGCCCACGCACCCCGACCTACTTTGGAATGGTAAAAAGCTGACAAAAATTTACCATGCTGTTTTCATAGTGTTAATTGTGCTGTATTTCCTCACTTTTTAGTCCCAATAAATTCAGAGTTTGGAAGTTTAGCAGTTAATAATTGTTTTCATGTGAAATACATGGTGGAATGCTCATTTGCACATGTTGAACCTAAGTAAAAACTTTGTTAGCAAAGCAGGTTTTTAAAATTCTGGAATAAAATAAATAGCACAAAATCTGATTGTGCCACATGGCTCTGAATGATGGGACAGGAATTTTCAAACTACAAATAAAAATGCAGATCAAAAAAGAATGTCAGCAAGTTATTTGGTCCCAAATGACCCCAATGCTCATCTGTCAAGAAGTCTCAAGTAGATGCATAGGAGCAAGTCAGTGATTCTCACACAGCCGACTTCTGAGAAAAAACATCAGCGACTGCTTATAGCTCATTTTAATTTCCTGTTCTCTGCTGAAATAACGGATCCCAGTTCACAATGCAGTACAATAAGGGAGCTTCTCAATTAGCATCAGTCCCTAGACTGACAAAATGGCCACCCATACTCCCTTCCCCATAACCTTCAACCAACGAAAAATCCCAGGATTATGTTTTGTTATGCATTAAGGCTACAAAATGTTTTACATGCACTCACAGTGGAAGAAAACTCCAAATCCTATTCAAATACAACTTGCGTTATGTTAGGTGTGAGTAACTGAGTCAGAGACTAACTTCTTTGTTCTAAAAGTTGGGTTTAATTTCAGCTCCAGATGCTGGTGCCCTCCCCTCGCCACCCTTGTAAACTTGGGTTATGGTGAAGGTGGCAGAGCAAGTGGAGAAGGTTGTGAAGAAAGCATATAGGATGCTAACCTTTATAGGAAGGAGTATAGAGTACAAGAGCTGGCCTTTAATGTTGCAGTTGTATAAAACGCTGGTTAGACCTCATTTGGAATACTGCATCCAGTTCTGGTCGCCCCCTACTACCGGAAGGACGTGGAGACTCTGGAGAGAGTGCAGAGGAGGTTTACCAGGATGCTACCTAGTATGGAAGGTCTGAGTTACGAGGAGAGATTAGGCAAATTGGGACTGTTTTCCTTAGAAAGACGTAGACTTAGAGGAGATCTGATAGAAGTGAACAAGATTTTGAAGGGGATAGATAGAGTAAACAGGGTTAAGCTTTTTCCTAGGATGGACTCAAATAGCACAAGGGGTCACGGGCTTAGGGTGAGGGGGGTAAGGTATAATTTGGATGCTAGAGGGAGTTTTCTCACACAAAGGGTGGTGGGGGTATGGAATGCGCTGCCAAGTAAAGTGGTGGAGGTAGGCACTCTGGAGTTATTTAGGAAATACTTAGATGGGCACATGAACAGAATGGGAATGGAGAGGCATAGGAAACTGATTTAAAATAGGGATCATGAGCCTTGGGAGTCTCTGGGAAGTGTGTAAATAGATGATAAGGGTGGTGAGTGAATGGAACCGACTGCCGTCAGAGGTTGTTGAGGCAAACTCACTGGGGTCTTTTAAGAGACTTCTGGATGAGTATATGGAAAAGAATAGGATAGGGGGTTATAGATAGGTCAGTGGATTGGTAGATGTGATCGGCGCAACTCGTGGGCCGAAGGGCCTGTTTGTGCTGTATTGTTCTATGCTCTATGATGATATTGATGTACTTGTTTTTATCCTACAGGTGCTTTGGTCCACCTTGTTGTCTAACGAGGGGCATACACGCGATGGGTCGTGAGAGGGCTGCTCTTGGAATTCTTTTGAGAGTATCCTAGTGCTTCACGTCATTAGTGTACGCGTGACCTGGACCATCTGATGGGCAACACGACAACTCAGTGACTATCGCTGTGCTGTGCAGATATGTGGATATGGGCCTGTGTCTGTGGGAGTTTGCGCATTCTCCCCGTGCTTGTGTGGGTTTTCTCCGGGGGCTCCGGTTTCCTCCCATATCCCAAAGATGTGCTCTTAGGCTAATTGGCAAAACAAATTCTCCCTAAATTGTCTCAAATTTGGTTTTTAATCCATAGATCTATAAACAAAGACAGGGATTGCGGGTAGAGGTGGGAACATCGGGGTGGCAGTGCAGGCTCGTTGGGCCGAAGGGCCTGTTTCCCATGCTGTTTTGTTCTTTGTTCTTGGAATATGTTTGAACCTATTTTGTATCAATAGGTTGTGGAGATGGCCAATGTAGGATAATTTGCATTGATTTGCTGCTTTTTCTGGTGTTGGGGGTCTTGACTCTTTACCCTACATGATTCAGGAGTGTTCCAGTCACAGTAAATGGCTGATGAGTTTTCTCGGAGGTCGGATGTATGAGGATCATTGACTTGCTTCTGTGCATCTACTTGAGACTTATTGGCAGATGAGCATTGGGGTCATTTGGGACCAAATAACTTGCTGTCACTTTTTTTGATCTGCATTTTTATTTGTAGTTTGAAACTTCCTGTCCTATCATCACTGACTAAAGCACAATTCCATGTGGGATATTGTGTTCTGTTAAATGAAGAAAAAAAAATTTCATTTTCTATTTGGATCTTGTTAATGTACATTAAATCTCTGCAATAAGTAAGTTAACTTGGTAAAAATTATGCCATCAGTCTTTTAATCTTTAGTTGCTGCTGAGTAATGTAAAGATTTTGACTACAGTAAATTCTAGAGGAAGTCGGAAACAGATACTAAATAGATTTTGCTGAAATATACCTGAACAGTCAATCATGTTAAGTGTACATGTCGTGCACTTCATTTAAGTGCATTAGTGAGTTCCCATAATTGTGCAGGGAATAATGCACAGTACACTGTGTAACCCAATATTTATATCAAGCAAGAATTACAGACAATGGAAATTTGAAGCAAAAACCAAAACTACACCTAGAGCATTCAGTTGCTCCACTCGTACTGGCTGACCTGAACACGTACAGCATTTCTGTCTAATTTTGGTATACTTGTAGACAACAGGTCTTTATGGAGAATTAAAATGTGAAATTTGGGTTTTAAAATATAAAGGCAAACTAAGATACACCTGTTAAATACTTAAAAGCTCAAACAGTTTTATTTATCAGCTCTTTTTGGCTGCTGAGGTAATTAGTGTATTGTAGGACTTTTAATGTATGTGTTTATAAGGCAGCTCTTCACATGAAAACGTCAGCTATTTTTGATCGTCTTCTGTGCAAATAAATATTGCATCTTTCTGTTATGTCTTTGCAATCTTGGTTGTCTCTGACATTGCTTCTTTTCAAGGCTAAAAACCACAGGAGGGTTCATTTCACTGTTGCAAGACTTTCACGATCCCTCCATCAGCCCAGATATAGTGGGTCTGCATCCTACTCTGGCAGTATCTGCCCAGGGATGATTTTGGATTTTGAGAAACATGAGCATTAGAACTGACAGAATGATGGTGTTGTATTATCCAGATCCTTTTGTTTCAGTGGCTGGTGCCACCAGATCTACATGAATGTATTGTGTTGCATTTAATTCTGGCACCAGGTAGCTGGGAGAGCTACAGTAGCCACCTCTGCTGTTTGGGTGGGGAGATGGGTACCCCTTCCCTCCCCAGTTCTCTGTTTCACTGGTGTTCACTGTTTCACAGCATGCTTCTGCTGAAGAAGGGTGCAAGATGCCTATGCATATGAGTTGCATGGAAATTCTGTAGTGATATTCGCCCTCAAATTATTACTGTATCAGTGGTGGCTGGTCAAATTGGGGTGTGAGGAGGTGCCTTGACTGAGGAAGGGGTTCACATTCAAGATGTGAAGAGGAAAAGACTGGGGTTTGCAGTGGCATGTGGAATGGGACTCTCCGTTCCTGCCCTGACCATTCTTACTGAACCTCTTCCAGCATTATCCAGGACTGAGGCAGCACACTCCTGACCACCATCTGTACCATCATCTGTTGCTCTGGTTTCTGAGGCTCCGTTCTCCCTTTTGTTATTGGGGAAAGAGTTGTCTAAGATGAGGTGTATGACAGGGTGTGGGGGAGGAGGTAGGTGAGAGCTGAATTCCAGGTATGTCAATTAAGGTCTTCAGTTTTGATTGATTTTACGTTCCTGTTTTCTCTAAACTGAGCTGTAATTTAAAGTAGCATTGGGAAAACTTTAGTACTTGATTAAATTTATAGCAACTAGTTAAATGACTTAATATAGCTACATTTTATCATTTCTAAAGTTTAAATGAAAATTAATTACAGATGGGGAGTTGATGGCCCAGTGGTATTATCGCTAGACTTTTAATGCAGAAACTCAATTAATGCTATGGGGACCCAGGTTCAAATCTTGCCACGCAAATGATGGAATTTGAATCCAATAAAAAACATCTGGAATTAAGAATCTACTGATGACCATTAATCCATTGTCGATTATTGGAAAAACCCACCTGGTTCACTAATGTCCCTTAGAGAAGGAAATCTGTCATTCTTACGTGGTCTAGCCTACATGTGACTCTAGTCCCACAGCAATGTGGTTGAATTTCAACTGCCCTCCAAGATCAATAGATGGTTGCTAAATGCTGGCAACTCAGTGACATACATGTCCCACAAATGAAGTTGAAAACAATATATAATAAAGATGACATGGTAGATGATTTGTTGCAGCTACTATAAGTGAGGACTGGTGAACATCAGTATGATCCACAGTAATTTCAGAGCTGGTAATATGATGCAATGATATTAAGTGATCTTATACACTAGGCAAGAGTGGTCATAACATCATGGAATTTCACATTTGGATTGAGGGTGAGAAAGTTGGTTCTGCCATAGTGTCTTAAACTTAAATAAAAGTAATTTCAAGGATATGAAGACAGAGTTGCCTAAAGTGGATTGTGTTAATAAGTTTGAAAAGTAAGATGGTAGATAAGCAGTAGTATCCATTTAAAGAGGTCTTTCAAAATACTAACCAAAAATAGAAAAAAAGACTGAGAAGAATGCACTATCTGTAGCTAAGCAAGTTAAGGAATATATTAAATTGAATAAAAAGGCATATGGTGAGGATTGGGAAACTTCAGAAACCAGACTAAATTTATTTATTCATTAGTGTCACAAGTAGAGTTGCATTAAAACTGCAATGAAGTTACTGTGAAAAATCCCCTTGTCACCACACTCCAGCACCTGTCTGGGTACATGGAGGGTGAATTTAGCATGGCTAAAAAAAATGAGGGGAGAAGCTGATAGCAGTAAATATAAAACAGACACATTACAGTCATTGTGGAGCATATATGTTCATGGGTAATTTAGTTTTGGTATGGAGATATCTGAGATTAAAGTTTTCAATCTGGTAGGTGATATTTAATACTGACACCAGAAAGTATTTGATCTCTGAGGTGAATAAGCCATCGTCAGATAGACTGTATATAATTACGGAAGCCAACTCACAGCCTTGCTTGACGTCAGTCTGGATTTTGAAATTGTCTGTTTTAGAACTCCGAGTCAATACGGTTGCAGTCATATCATGAAGCAATTACAGGATTATGAAGAAATTAACGGACATCCAAATGTTTGGAGAACAGTACGTAGGGCCTCACAATTTACTGAGTGAAATACTTTGATCAGATCGATAGATGCAAATGAAGAGTTTGTGATGTCATTCTCAACATTTTTCTCAGATTTGTCTGGCCACAAAGAACATGCCAGAGATTCCTCTGGAAGATCTGATGCCACATTGAGATGATGGCTTATTCACCTCAAAGATCAAATGCCTTCTGGTATCAGTATTAAATATCACCTACTAAATGGAAAACTTTAATCGCAGATATCTCCGTGCCAAAACTAAATTACCCACCATATACATATATGCTCCACAGCTTGCTGCTGACTGCAATGTGTCTGTTTTATATTTATTGCTAATTTTCAGCCACAGGAAACAGGTGATTCAAGAGAATGTGTCAGAATTTTCCTGCTCTGGTCAAAATGGAAATGTCTCAATAGTTTTCAGTGTGATTTTATCTCCCTTAAATCAAGTTACAATTGAAGTTTGAAGGGTAGGGGGTTGGCAAAAGTTATTTTTCCTCCTAAATCTGTAAGATGAGTGCATGGAGTCTTGATATAACCAAAAGCTGATCAACTTTGAAGAGCTGAACTGGAATCTGTCAGAGCTGTATGCCTTGTTCTTTTTCATTCATTTCATTGCTTCTTCCAAATCTTCCATTGATGATGGGTCATCCATGGATCCTGCCACAGAATACTTGAGAATAGCCTGGAGAGTAACAGCTACGTTTGCAGTTGAGTTGTTGAAAGTGTTCTTTCCAGAGTTGATGGGTGGCATTGTCACCCTTGAGAAGAGAGCAAAGGGATTTTACCAATTTATTTGGTCAATAGATGATCCTGGTGGCTTCAAAAAATTGCTGCATGTCATAAAGATCAGCATATTGTTGGATCTTGCAGGCTTTCTCTTCCCATCATGTGTCCTTTAACATAGGAATTTGTCTGTAGTATCTGCCTTGTGCTGATGGAATGTCGCCATCTTGATTTGTGACCTAGAGTTGTTCTGCTAAGCAATGAAGAATGCTCATTTACATTGTAGGTCATATATTTTAACATTATTTACCAAACTAAGTCCTGATGTTGACAGTGCTCAAACCAACAGCCTGGGGATTGGAATCTAATACAGCTGATCTATTTGATCCCACTGTTTAGGAATGGAGTTGGATTTATGAAAATTTTCCAGATTTGTCGTGAGCTGCACTTGGAATCTTCTCTTCAATCAGGTTGAGATATTAATGCTAGATGGATATCAGTCAGACCAGTCAGTTATATATGCAGCAGGCTCCAGACCCATGCCTCAGACATCACGTCAGCAATACAGACGTGATTTGGATTTTTAACTTGGAAAATGATACATCTCATGAGGTGTCAGTGGTTAGATCCATGTAGTCTTGTACTTGTCTTTCTAGTTGAAGAGGGTGTGAGGCCACGTTGAGTTCACTGTCAACAAGTGAACACCATTCAATCATCAGGGGACAAAATTAAATGGACCAGCACATCAAATACAGTTCATTTTGAATAGATATTTCTGACTGGGTCAGTAAAAGGAAATGTGAGCAGCACCAAACCTATTACTGGATGAGCAGATTTTTCCCGCCTCCAACAGAGAAACTTCTAGAATGAGTGACCATTGGGCCTGCTAATAGCATCCATCAATCACAATACAAATTGCCATACTCTTCCCAAAGTGCCTCAGCTCAATTTCCAATTGTAATGATAAAAGTTTTAGTTATTTTTGTGTGCAACATTGAACATAAACAAGCACAAAAACTACTCAAGGCCACAGCAAAAGTTTTCAATCTGCCATGTCATTTCCTGTAAAAAAAAATGTTAAGTTCTACATTTCACAGAAAACGTTACTTTGCAAAGTGCAACATAGGTACAAGCGAACTCAGTAAGTACTGATAGGGAAGTGGATACTTGAGGATATGTCACCACTTGTGCTACAAATTACCTTGCTTCTCAATAGTCTTAATAGCTTTTTCTACTTCCTGATTTGCAACAGCTCATCAAAGATAACCACTCAAATTGCCATTAGCCACATGGTACAATGCACTATTCCCAGAGCATCAGTAAAGAGAAGTAGTGTTGTGGTGAATACGTCTCTGAAGTACCAGCTGTTAGAAATTCAAACTGGGACTGAGTTGCTTTATGTTTCAGTGAATCAAGGATTGTATATATTTGTATGGGTGCCCTGAGGTGACTTCCTATTATCCCAGTTGGACTACTACACAGAAAATGTTTTGTTTTCAAGAGGAACTATTATGGATCAGCCATTGTAACTACATTTTCTGGTGAAAATACACAATGTGGGGCATGAAAAGCCTTCAGCAGTCTGGGGTAAGTGTCAAATTTCATACCGGGGTTTACTATAAAGGCTAGTTTGTGAAATACTTGGATTCGTTCATGTAATTTTAGTTTAACACCGGATTTCATAGCCTGGTTTGCCTTGTACATCATGTCAAACATTTAAAGGGAAATATACTCTCTCAAGCTTAAAGCGGATGTTTGTAAACTAGTTAGGTAACTAGGCAAGGCCCTCATTGCATTTGTATTAAAGCTGCTGGTTCAAAACAGTCTGATCACACAGTCTATGTAAAGTCATTCCTTTTGCTTCCATGCAGAATTAACTGTATGATTCTCCAGTATCTGTTTTCGAGTAGTACGGATATTGATAGGAGTGCTGATAACAATACCAGTGATGCTGGTATTACTTCATTGTGTTTTTTTTTCCAAATAAAATACTTGCATTTCCAAGGTGCAACTGAAGAGAATTAAATATTTAAGGATATAATGTGGTAACAAAAGTAAACTAAAAACAACATGCGCAAAATCCACCTTTTTCTGTTATGCGGTGGTTGTATCATATTCACTTCCCTTTTAACAACATGAATGTGTTCTTTTTGACAAAAACAAATTCTTTTGCATAATCTTAAATGTGTGTATTAAAAATACACAGACGCGCGCGCGCACACACACACACGCACGCTTGCATCCACAGACATGATCACTTATCGATTTTCCATGCTATAGATTGTTTTTAGTTTCTGGTCTGGAGCACAGCTATTTAACTCTTTTGTCCTATAAGATCAATGCACAGAATCCATTCCCATGACTGTTTTTAACACAGCTCAGCCTGAAAGGAGTGCTCTGAACTATTTGTACATTTCAGATTCCAAACCAATGATTGATCTCTTCAATACATTTGTAACAAAATACAAGCCCGGTATGCTAAGTTTAAAATTTGTATTATCTGTGAATCCCAGTCTCTGGCCGTCTCTGTCTACCCACTGGTAGTTTGCTTCAATCTACAATGTAAATCAGCCATTATTTTTATATTAAATCAAATGAAATGCACAAACTAAGTTACAGTTCCTTGTTTTTCAAAATATTTTAAACATTTTACTTTACAGATCATGCCGTATTTCCAACAATGTTAAGCATTAAATATAATATTTTGAACAAGAAGAAGTTAGATAATTTTTTAAATAGCCCATAATATCAAATACTTGAGTTGTTTGGAAGTTGAGTTCATGCTGAAGACCAAGAAATCATAAAATTAAAGAAAACAACATTCAACTGTTTTCCTTTTGCTTCTGTATTAAATATCTTTGGAACGTATTTTGGAATAGCTCAAAAAATGTTGTTTTAATTAGAATTATAAAAATGTACACAGAAGAAGCGCTTTGGAATTGTGTCACTGTCAGGTCTACGGCAGAGCTGATATACTTATATGCCTTTCACATATCCTTACTGGTGTTCAATATTTTTATATATCTAATTGAATTACCTCAATTAATCATGTGTGATAATCTATTTTCTAATAATCCTTTGCATTAAATATTATTTTAAAGTTGTTCCCTTTTTACGCTTCTGAAATATGTTCCTCAGCTACAACAGTTGTTACTCAAATCACCAACTAATGGAAATAATTTCTTCACATTTACTTCCTTTCCAAAGGCTGAATTTTTGTTCAGTTCAGTCGGTCTCTCTCTCATAACCTCTTCTGCTCCTGTCATCCTTTTCTCTTACTAATGCTACAAATTTGGTATCAATTATTAATGATTTTTCCTCTGTTGCCTTTATCTAAACGTTTGTCTCATTTTCCAAATACACACCCAAAGGGGCGTGCACAAACTA
Organism: Sphyrna mokarran; assembly: GCA_024679065.1. Classification (NCBI taxonomy): domain Eukaryota; kingdom Metazoa; phylum Chordata; class Chondrichthyes; order Carcharhiniformes; family Carcharhinidae; genus Sphyrna; species Sphyrna mokarran. The sequence continues at coordinate 35,765,206 of JAGIQG010000012.1, read as the reverse complement.
CATCCTGACAATGCAGAAAATGTTGTCTTTCACCTCTTCCTCTAGTAATTGCATCAGTTTATATTTCGATCTTGCTTCTCGTGTACTCTGTCAAAAGGTTTTTAAAACTTAAAATATATTTCATTTACATTCCTCTTTCCAATCTGTCGTCATGTTAAAACATTTGAGTAAATTAGTTAAAAACATGACATCTGTAAAGTCCATATTGTTGTCACTGACTCAGCATAATTCTATTGTGTATTCCTTAATGTTTTCCCTTAGTGAATATTATGCAACCACTGCATTATAGAGAAAGGTGGATTTTGCACATGTTCTGTTCTTAGTTTGCATTTATTGCCATACTTTTTCCTTAATTATTCCCTTCAGTTGCACCTTGGAAATGCAAGTATTGCATAAAAAAGCAGCCACAATGAAGTAATGCAGTATCACTGGAATGAGACATGGTATTGTTGCCAGCATTCCAATCACTGTCCGTGATACTGAGAAACATACAGTTAATTTTGCATTCTTTCTGTTTGGTAGTAGGACTACAGATTCTTTTGAGCAGAAGTGTTAAACCATCTATTGCAAAAAACAATGATGAGACGAGTACAGGAAAGAGAGGATCTAGTGAAATGGTACAACGACAATAATCAATGTCAACAAAAGAAAAGGAGGTAGTCGTCAACTTCAGGGAGCATAGTGGAGGCTGTGTCCCTGTCTTCATTAATGGGGATGAAGTGGAGATGGTCAAGCACTTCAAGTTTCTCGGTATCCTGATCACCAATTACCTGTCCCAGTCTGTCTACGCTACAGTTAAGAAAGCCCAACAGTGCCTCTATTTTCTCAGGAGGCTAAGGAAATCTGGCATGTCCTCTACAGATGCACCATAGAACGCATTCTTACTCATTGTGTCACAGCCTGGTATAGCTCCTGTCTGTCCAAGATCACAAGAGAACTACTAGGAATTATGAATGAAAACCAGTCCAAATCAGTTCCCACCCATTGAGTCTGTCTACACTTCCTGCTGCCTCAGAAAAGCAGCCAGCATAATCAAGGACCCCAGACAACTCTTTTCCACCTTTTTCCTTTGGGAAAAAGATACAATAGTCTAAGGACACATATCAACCAACTCGAGACAGCTTCTTCCATGCAGCCATCAACTCTTGATAGACCTACATCTCCTAAGTTGACTTTTCTCCACATCCTAGCAATAACTGTAGCACGTTCTGTTCTCTATCCTTTACGTCTATGTACAGTATACCTTGTATAGCACGCAAGAAACAATACTTTGCACTTTACACTAATATGTGACAAATCAAATCAAAACAATGCATTTTTTGCTGGTTAAGTTGTTTCTTTTTAAGATCAAAAAGCCTATTTGTTAATGAAACATATTGTTCAGCATGACCTGATCATTTAAAACCAGAATATCTATTTCCTGTGTGAGACAGCAGCCTGAGATTCCTTAAGAGCTAAATTGTTGCATTGACCGGAATGTTTCTGGTTTCTGCAATCAGCATTGATTGCTTTTCACCAGTTTCAAAACTGTCTCTGGAATGGAACATCTGGGGATATTGATTCAATGGATTTTAATGCATTTCTCTTGGAACTTCTAATGCATTGCAAATAGTGAATAATGAGATTAAAAGATAGGAATGAAAAATGGAATTCATTATGTGGCTAAAAGCGAAAATGAGCTCCTAAGCATACGTTGAGTTAAATGTAGTTTGGGAACTTTGCGTTTAGCCTACAACTCAGAATGGAGCTAGCATTTTAAAATATTTTTGCTTCATAACTTTTGCACCACAGTCCAGGATGAAACATCTGAGTTTCTCCAAATACCAGATGATTGGAATTTTTAAAACCTTTGGAAGAAACTTCTATAAAGTGGAAGCAGCAAATGTAATTATATGTTCAACATAACTGGTACTGGGCAATTACAGACACAACATCCTTGTTTCAACGTTAGGAAAATCAGTGGAATCAATATGTGACCCAAAATGGAAGAGTGCTTAAATCTTTTTTTAAAAAAGTAACCTAACAAATGGTGATTAACCCAAGATATTTTTGAAGGAACTAATGTGTCATCGGGATGTCATTTCATGTAGTGTAGGAATATTAAATGAAATTTAATAAACATTCTCCCTATACCTTTGAACAGATGATGGCCTCTTTGAAGGATGCCCTCAGTTCTTTCTCAACAGCCTAGTAATTACAATAATTATATTTATCACCAGAGATGACGGTAGTTGTCAATTGCTGTTTCGAGTGATACTTAAAGGTATGGCCTGAGATAGTCTTTAGAAATGTATGTCTACATGACTCTTATGTATTGATTGCAGCAGTTGACAAACAATGAATTCCATTCCTTCTTTGACAACATCCTTTAATAGATATTTAAGATAGTGAAACATTCCAAGGAGGAGTGTGTTCAGACCAAAAATGAAAATGACCAAGGTGACATTAGGAACAGTGTCCAAATTCTTAATTGAAGTGATGAGTTTCAAGTAGAATAAAGAACAAAGAACAAAACAGCATGGGAAACAGGCCCTTCGGCCCAATGAGCCCGTGCCGCCACCCCGATGTTCCCACCTCTCCCCGCAATCCCTGTCCATGTTTATAGACAAGTAGCAGCATCTTGAAGAAGGACAGATAAACGGTGAAGCTCTGAGGTTTGAAGTGGTAATTCCAGATAGCAGGTGGTGATATCACAGTCAGTGATAATAGAATGAAGGTAATAGGAGATGTACAAGAGGTCAGAGTTGAAGGAGTGTGGATTGCTCAGTGAATGTAGACCAGGAGGAGGTTACAGAGATGGAGAGGGGTGAGATCACGGTGGGAATTGAACACCAGGATAAGAATTTAGTGGACCAGAATCCAATTTAGATCAGTAAGCACCAGTTAATTGGTGAGCAGAACTTTGTGTAAATAAGGTAATAGCAGCAAATGAGGATGACTTGTATTTTAGAGCATCTCTCATGACCTCAGCATGCTCCTAAATGTTTTACAATGCATGGAATACTTTCCAAGCATAGTCAGTGTTGAAACGTCAGCAAACTGGCAGCCAGCAAAACCCACAAACAGACAATGTATGACCGGGTAATCTATTGTGATGTTGAGATATAAATATTGATCAGAGCATTCCACTGCTGCTTTTTAAATAGTGTCATGTAAATCATTCTTAGAAGACAGATAGTTAAGCATCTTGTATGAAAGGTGAAATCTCCAACAGTGCAGCACTCCCTCACTGCATTGTCAGTCTAGATCATATCTTTGGAGCAAAGTTTGAATGAATGACCTTTTCAATTTTGATGCAGAGATTGCTCATGTGATTTTGGTGATCAGATACTCGTGTGAGCTACTTCAGGACCTCCCTGTGGAGGTAGGTCATTTTCTCCCTTGCACCCCAAGACTGGCAGTTATTCTGTCAATGTTATTTTGTAATGCTGTATCCTCAGCCTCTGAGTCATTCCTCTTGTATCCTTACTCGCACCAATTCATGTTTTCAGCATCCAGCTCAAATGTATGTAAAACCAGCCTCCCATCCATTGATTCTGTTTACACTTCCCGGTGCCTCAGCAAAGCAGCCAGAACTCCATGCACCCTGGGCATCCTCTCTCCCACCTTCTTCATTTGGGAAAAAGATATAAATGTCTGAGGTCAGGTACTAATTGACTTGAACAACTTCTTCCCTGCTGCTGTCAGACTTTTGAATGGACTTACCCTGCATTAAGCTGATCTTTCTCTACACCCGAGCTAAACACCCGATTGTAACACTACATTCTGCACTCTCTCTCTTCCTTCTCTATGAATAATATGTTTTGTCTGTATAGTGCACAAGAAACAATACTTTTCATTGTATGTTAATACTTTTGACAATAAATCAAATCCAATGCATTGCTCTAGCTACAAATTCTAATTTAAAACCAAGGTATGTAACTATTTTGCGATCTGATGCAGGATAGAGCCCATTGTCTGGGGCGGCACATTGGCACAGTGACGAGAAATGCTGCCTCCCAGGGACCTGGGTTTGATTCCCAGCTTGGGTCGGTGTGAAATCTGTATGTTGTCCCTGTGTCTGTGTGGTTTCCTCTAGTTTCCTCCCACAGTCCGAAAGATGTGCTGATTAGGTGTATTGACCGTGCTAAATTCTCGCTCAGTGTACTTGAACAGGAACTGGAGTGTGCAACTAGGGGATTTTCACAGTAACTTCAATGCAGTGTTAATATGAGCTTACTTGTGACACTAATAAAATTTTAAAAGAATGTCCACTTCCCTTATATTGTAAGATGTCACTGAATAGGAGGAAGACATAGCCACAGAGAGAGAGGCATTTCATGAGATGGTTGAGTCACAACTTTTGTACTATGTACGTCATCATGAGGCAATGAAACCAAACCTGTTATTCAACCTTCCTGTTGTATTGTGAGATGAACACTTCTCTCTTCCTTTTCCTAAGACTCAACGACCCTAAAGTATTGCTCAAGGATTGGCTGGAATTCAACCTCTCACTTTGTCTCAACTGATTCTCTTCTTTTGTTTCTCTCCCCTTTGCTAATTTTCTTTTCAATTTGAAGGTATGATTTTATATTTGCTAGAGTACAATTCTACAAAATACACCTGAACAATTCACTATTTCAGCACTAAAGAGAATCATTTTCTTAAGTTTATTAAAATCGCAGCCAAGTCCCAGACCCTCAGGAATCTTTTATCTCATGGATTAGTACTTCACCCACACGTCTTCCTGCAGCTGTTCCCTAGAGTGAAACCGATCATAAAAGTCAATTTTTTTTCCCTATTCCTCCTGTAATGGGTGCGTGCCCTACGGTGTGGCTCTGCATGGCTGATTGCATCCTAACCCTCTCCAGGAATTCAGATGTAGCTGCAGTTGATTGCTTAAGAGGAGTGAAGAAGAATGTGTTCTGAATGCTACTTACCATAGAATCCTGCAGTGCAGAAAGAGGCCCTTCGGCCCATCGAGTCTGCACCGGATACAATCCTACCCAGGCCCGACCTCCATATCCCTGCATATTATACCCACTAATCCCTTTAACCTATGCATCCCTGATCACTAAGGGGCAATTTCTTAGCATGGCCAATCAACCTAACTCGCACCTCTTTTGTACTGTGGGAGGAAACTGGTGTACCCGGAGGAAACTCACGCAGACACAAGGAGAATGTGCAAACTCCACACAGACAGTGACCTGAGCCAGGAATCGAACCCAGGACCCTGGAGCTGTGAAGCAGTAATGCTAACCACTGTGCTACCGTACCACCCCGTTTTCCTCTTTTAAAAAAACACCATCAATGAGTATCCAGTGTTTGTTTCTATATAGAAGGGTAGGAAGAACTTGGGGAAAATAATAGTAATAGCAGTTTCTATAATGTGGGGTTTGACAGGGGGATGTGATGAGCTCTTGACACACATGACACACATGCCTTGACACACATGACACACATCTATACCTTGGAGCCAGACTCTCTGGGTTCAAGTTCCACTTCAGGGACTTGATGAATTTTGAACTTGGCACTTGGTTGCCTATAAATCTCTCTATGAGAGTGATAACAAGTAGAAAGAGCAGGAGAGTTTCATGGTCAGCCAGACTACAGATGGCTGTTACAACATTTTACCACATATAATCATGGGCCAATCCAATGGACATCCATTGTCACCAATGCCCACTTAGGGAATAATTCCCTTAAGGCGGAAGGAGATAGTTCGGAGAGCCTTTCTGTGTGTTAAACATGATTCCAGGATTTTATATTTCCTCCCTAGTACTTGGGTCACAGTGTTACAGAGCATTCTTTAAGGCTAAGGGCTAATAACTGCTGTGGACGTAAGTACTAATGACATAAGTAGAAAGAGGAATGAGCTCTAGCAAGGAGACTTTCGAGAGCTAGAAAAATTATTGTGAAGTTTAAAGGTGTAGGAGTGTGGATTGCTCCTGGTGCCACATGCTAACAAATACAGAAATAGGAAATTTCAAATGATTGGAGAGATGGTGCAGGAAGAAGGACTTTGGATTTGAGGACTTTGGGACCAGTTCTGAGTGAGACAGAAGCTGAATGAACAGATGTGTTACACTTCAACAGGGATGAACGCATTGTCCTGTTTTGTTCCTGCTGTTTGGGATGATTTAAATTAACTTGATATGAGAGAGTAAACTTGGGTGCAATATAGTGGTTCCCAAAAAGCGGATCGTGACTCCCAGTGGTGTGGTGTGATCAGCAATTAGGGCAGCGAGAGCAGTCTCCTCCCTGCCAGCAATGAAGACTGCAGAACAAAAACTCTAAATGCTCCAGTGGTCAGCTCTGAGTCCCTTCTCATAAGGCGCACAATTCTTTTTTCTTGCTCTGGGTCTGGTGGGTGCGACTAAATGAAGTTTGCTGCCTCCAACAGAGGCTGCAAAATAGTTCATGTAAATTCTAAACATTGCCTGTATTCCAACTCCCCTAGCTCACCAACAAACAAACCCCCCAACCATTCTCTCAATTCCCCTGCCCCTCTTCTCACAACTCCCCCTTGCTCTTTTCTTGATACTCTGTTCTCTGAATGCTCCCATTCCAGGTCTCTCAGCTCTATCTGACCTTACAACTGGCTTCCAACCTTCCCCCCACCAACACCACCCATGCCCCTTGCTGCAGTTTTCAAGCTTCAAACTGAGTCACTGTCACAAAATCTTTAGCAAGCCCACTGTACAGTTAAAAAGGAGCAGAGCTTGATTGGGTGTTGAAAAGAGTGGTCAAAGGCAGCAGAATTTTGGTTGAGTTAAGAAATGAGGGCGGTGTCATTACCCAATTATGTTTGTTCTGTTAACTATCAGCTAGTGGGAAAGATGTAGAGGAACAAATTTATCAAGCATTTAGAGAGATACAGGAACTATGGAGCAATAATAAAAAGGGGGACCGTGGCCGCACAAATACGGAGCTGGCTGTGTGACAGGGAATGGAGAACGCTTATTTTTCAGACGAGAGGAAGGTAGACAGTGATATTCCCAAGTGACACATATACAAATCATTGATGACTCAGACTTGGAGGTACAGGGCACCAAATTTGCAAATGACACAAAGTTTGGAATTGCAGTATGCAAATAATGGGGACATTAAGAAAACAGGTTGGTGAAATGGACAAGCAAGTGAACTTAAGTGTGAAGTGATGCATTCTGGTTAAGATAAGTGAGGAGAAACAATACAAACTGAAAGGTACAATACTCAGGAAGACTTGGTACATGTGCATATATTGTTGGTGGTTTGGCAAGTTGAGGGCATGACTAAAAAGGCACCCCCAGGGATTAGAGACATAGAGTAGAAGAACAAGGAAGTTATGATGAACCTTTCGAAACACTGATGTGTCGGCTCAATTGGAGCATTGTGCCCAATTCTGGGCACTGCACTTTAGAAAAGAGGTGAAGGTTTTAGAGAGGGAACATAGGAGGTTGGAGGGTCGTGAGGCAACCCTCCAGAAATACATTGAAACAGAGCTGACAATCATTGGGGATTGGTGGGGGAGAGAATGGGTAAAGCATCTTGATTAAGCTTGATGTTACCTTTCCTCTTTGTCCACTTCGGCATTTCCAGCAGATCCTCACAGGATAACAATTAGAATCAGGAATCCCAAGAGAATTTTCCTCTTTCTACAATCCACATAAAATGAGACCAGTTGTGGTAATTAAATAAATCTAGCTAAAATCAGAGACCAAAACTGAGCAGATCCTGATCTATATTTCTCAGTCAATCAGCTAGATATGCTACATTTCAATTGTAATGTCACACAACTCCAAATAAGAGTCAGCGCTGAGCTGTTTCGTGCTTATTTATTATCTAGTGCTGAGAGTAGGATTGGAGTCCCTTTCGCTATGGATGTCAAAAGTACTCCTTGTCCCTGATTTTGAAGCATTAGAAAAACTCCTTTACTTTATAATAGAGGACATTATCTTTGTTTCTTCAGAACCATTTAATTGTGCTTTACTTTATTCTTTGGTTCTTACAATATGCTCAACTTAATTTCCTACATTACAACAGTAACTCCACTTCAAGAATACTTGATTACATATGAACATACAAATTCGGAGCAGGAGTAGGCCTCTCGAGCCACTTAGTCAATAAGATCACAGCTAATCTCACTAGTTGCAAAAAAGCTTTGGGAAGTTTCAGGGTGTTAAAAGGTGCTTTATAGATATATTCATCTCTCTGATTTGCTGATGTTTAATTTATTAGTGTAAAATAATGTAAAATTGCTCTGAATTTAACAGAAATAGAAGACTATTTTTTAAATTATTGATAATCAAACAGTAATTGATTTGGAAGTTAGGATCCTGTGTTCCCATTTTGATTCAAAGTGTTTGGCGGATCTGAAACTGGGAGTGTTTCAGATCTGATTTTTAGATCCATTCACAGGCGCCCCGATACACACTCAGACTGTAGCAATTCCGAATCATGCTGCACAAGCTTGTGGGCAGGGGTAAACACGTCCAAAACTCTGCTGCTCCAGTAGGAGCCTGCAACTGCACGTGCACAGAAAAAAAGATGATATAATGCTGATCCCCTGCCCAGATAATACCTCCACTGGCCCTGCCAGGCATTACCCCACCCTCACAATATTACTGACCCCCTGATCCCCCTGTCCCCACACCCTGGCCTCTCAGACCGATTGTGATCCCACCTGCCTTTCCACCCACTGATCTCAGGCAGAATGACGGCAGACCCCCTGCTTTCTGGCCTCCCACTGATCTTAGGCAGAGTGGCAGCCTACTGTCCTTTACTACCCCATTGATCTCAGGCAGAATGGCAGCGGACCCCCCTTTCCATTCCCCAATTGATCTTGGGCAGAGTGGCCAGGGTCCTCCCTCTCCCCCCCCCCCCCCCCCCCCCCCCCAACTAATCTCAGGCTGATTGGCAGCAGACCCACCTTGCTCCCATCCAACCACCACCCCCCTCCCCCATCTTTGACTGATCTTGGCAGAGTGGCTGCAGATCCCCCTTTCTCCCCCCTACTGATGTCAGGCAGAGTGGCAGCGGGCCTCCCTTCCACCGTCAACCCTCACTGATCTTTGGGCAGAATGACAGCAGACCACTCTTTCTCTCCCCATCTCCGCACTGATCTTGGGCAGTGGGCAGTGAATCCCCCCCCCCCCCCCCCCCCCCCACACTGGTCTCAGGCAGAGTGGCAGCAGACCCCTCTTTCTTCCCCCTGCCCCCACCGATCTCAGGCAAAGTGGCAGCAGACTCCTCGTTACTCTACCCAGATGCTTCTCTCTGAATCATAGCTCCTTGAAACATTCAGAGGCTGCAGCAGTCCAACTTGCAACAGCTTTTTGCACACACTTCAGCTGGCAAAGTGCTGAGTGCACAAGGACCCAGCAACATCCAAAAGACCTGCAGTCAGTCGTGTCCATGCTGCAAATCAGACACCCTGCTGAGCAGATCCCTCGACCCGAGAAACAAAGTAGCTGCAACAGAGACCATCGGACACTAGGCACTTACCTCCTCACTAACGCTCACAAGTGAAGTACCCGAATTAGACTTTTATGGAGCATTTCTGTTTTGTGCTGATTTGAGATGGGCAAATGCAGTGGTAAAGGGGGAAGTGCTGGTAAAGTTGAGCCTGCAGCCCATTAAGTCAATTTAGATGCATACAAAGCAGTCATTTTTGGGCCTTGATAAAGGGGAAACCAATGTGGAGTGGGTGTGGATTGCACAACTGTCTTAATGCCCGACTTTACCAAAAACAGGTGCAACTCTGGTAAAATTGAGCTTGTTTTTTGCTGTTAATGTCAATAACTAAGAATTTTTTTTTAAAGTTGGAAGTTTTACTCATTTTTATGCACTCAAATTCTGACAGGACCCAGTGTCCCAATAATACAAAATTATGACTGTTCAAGTCATTGTTTATGATATCCTGTTGCAGCACAGTGCTTAGCACTGCTGCTTCACAGCACCAGGGACCTGGGTTCAATTCCAGCCTCGGGTCACTGTCTATGTAGAGTTTGCACATTCTCCCCATGTCTACATGGGTTTCCTCCAGATGCTCCTGTTTCCTCCCACAGCCCAAAGATGAGTGGGTTAGGTGGATTGACCATGCCAGGAGGACTTGCAAGTAAATACATGGAATTATGGAGATAGGGTCTGGATGGACTTGTGATCCATGCAGACTTGATAGGCCAAATTGTCCCCTTCTGCACTGTATAGATTCTACAATTATAGTAATTTTTTTCTGGTTCAGCATCAACAGGAGTAGGCATTTAAATGGAAGGAGTAATGATGGCTGTTAAGAGATACCCCAAGGGATGATAAATCTACTTCGTCCTTTGTCAGTCAGTAATAATAAGCTAGAATCAATTTTACCAGAAGACAGATTGTCCATAGTGGCTCCCAAGACTGATGCAAGAGTATGCAATGACCCAATATTTGATATTGTCAGGTATAACAAGTAATGCAAGATGCACAGATTAATTAGTTTTAAACTGCCCAACTATGCACTAACAGTATCTATTTCCATTGTACTGAGCAGCGCACACTTTTACACTGACAATTATCATTTCTCGGCCGATAGTGCACATAACTATTGGGGAATGATGTACATAGTGATTTCCTTATACAGCTTTCCAGTCCTGTCCGGAGGCAGCATCAGGTAGTGTTTCTAACACAATCAGAAGTAACTTGTCTTATTTTTGGGTTTGTACTAGTTTGTAAGACAAAACTTGTTGCTCCTCCACAAAAGCAAAATACTGCAGATACTGGAAATTTGAATTAAAAACAGAAAATGCTGTAACTACTGAATAGGTCAGGCAACATCTGGAAAAAGAGAAACAGGGGTTAGTGTTTTGTGTCCATAACCTTTTATCAAAACCGTTTGTTACTCCTTGACTGTAAGAGACTGGAAAATGGCAATGTCTCTGCGACCATAACTTTGAATAGTTTTTGTTTAAAATAATCAAATTGACCAGCACAAAAGTCTGAAAGGGATACTATCATAATCTTTCTCTCTCACCCACTCTCTAGAGAACGGTGTGTGGAAGAGATGAAGTGCAAAGGAAAATGTTTCTGTTCTGGCACAACAGTCTCTTTTTTGCCACTTACTCTCAACCAGTCAGAAGCAATTTTTTTTCCCAAATAATAGGAAAAAATGCTGATTCAGTTCAGCTTTGCGGAACATCTCTGTTCTGTCTATAAGCATTTTTCTGACCTTGGCATTCACCATTTCAGTTCGTTTTCTCATTCCTAATTCAGTGCAAACTTTAGAGACAGTATCTTGTCTTCTCCTTGAGAATTCAACAATCCTCCAATCAATTTATCAGCATTTCCTCCATTTTCCAACCAGCTTTCATTTATATTCAGTATTTCTTTTCATTTGGAGCAGTTTTATTCCCTTATCATCTCCATGCTTTTCAGAGTCTGAGTGAGTCCCATGAGGAATATCATCCCAGCACTTTTCATCTCTTTCCGATCCTTTAAAAAATAAATCCATTGCCAGACTACCAAGTATGTTTTGAGGCACACTTCGTCCTCGTGTTTAACCATGTTTGGCTAGCAGTCTTTGTCTTTTCTCTGCTCATTGCATCAGTCAGTCATCTACCTCCCTGAGCCAAAGGTCCCTACCCCAAACAAGCTCCTTCTCCTCTTTCCAAACGCTGATAGACTTGCTGAGTTTTTTGTAATTTTACGTAATCTTGTCCCTTTCTGTTAAAAGCAAAGCATTCATCAGCTCTCTGGGTAACCTATCTCTGAGAAGTTCTAACAAATTACAAGTAACTTGTTGCCATTTTAACCTTTGAGTTTTACCAAGATTTGGGGTGGGGGAGAATAGCAGCAGTTTCAATCTGTAATGGTTTGAAGAGGCAAAGTTTAACAATGTTTTAAATGTCACATTTAGATCATTCTGGATTTCAAGTTCAGCTTAAATTTCATTCTTACATCTCTGGAACAGCACGCATTGAACAACAGAGCGCAAAAAGAATATTACTGTACTGGCAGCAGTGAGTTGGTACCAAGTGTTGCCAAGGAAATGAAGTGAAATAGATGTGTGACAGTTCCAGCCTTGTGTTTCCAGTTCTCCATTTCAGATGCAATGATCACACGACATTCGTAAATGTTAAGAATCTTCCTGGTGGAGGAGATGGGGATGTTACTCTCAGTGAATGATTAGTAAATTCGCTATAAGCAAAATTACATGGAAATAAAAGCCAAAGTTACGATTTATTCTAAAAAAATCAGAAAACGGACTGTTTTCCCCTTTTTTAGAAGGCAAGGCAGGGAACTACAAATTGGTTCTCTCACACAGCTCTGGAATTCTGATAAACTGGAAGCATAATTTTTCATTTTGCCATCTTTGCATCCCTAAGAGCACAATATAGCTGAAGTGCTCAAGGGATTCATAGACTTAAGTGTGTAAATAAAAATATCATGTAGCAAACTGGTGCTGGATACTGTCTCCTCGAGGCATTGTCAAACATTACAAAGGTTTTGCAACAAAAAAACATGCCATTCACCCCCAAATATCCATGTTCCTTTACTCAACTTCCCACATTAAGATGTGGGACTCTAACATTGTAAAAAGAATGAAAGAACAACTTGTGATATAATAGTGCTTATTTATCTTGTCCTGAACTACATCTATACCATTCAGATCAACTACTACTCCTGGTAAGTAACTCAATTTCCTAACTGCTCTCTGAGTAAAGTGTCTTTTGGATTCTCTGTTGAATTTACTTAAAAGCTATTTGCTATTGATAGCCCTCATTCCAAGTTCTGGTCTCATCAGCAAGTGGGAACATCTTCTCTATGATTACTCTCTAACAAATCCCTTCATTATCAATCAAGTCACCTTTTAGCCTTCCCTTCTGAAGGAAATATCCCTAGTTTTTTAATCTTTCCTGATGGATATGAGTTTAGTTCTGGTATCATTCTAGTATATGTTGTTTGCACTTTCTCCATTATCTCCATATTTTTATAGACCAGAGCTGTTCATTGTACTCCACGTGATCTAACCAAGATTTTATACAAGGTTAACATAACTTCTCTGCCATTTAATTTGAACCCTCGAGAGATGAATCCTAGTGCTTTGTTTGCTCATCACATCATCTCCAGTTCTTTTAATTCCTTCATTATATTCAGGCAGTTATTTACAAAGGAGTATGTGGCCTTGTTCTTCAAGACAAATGTATTACTTCATCTCAAACTTTGCTGATGATATATCATTCTGAAAATTATTTGTCATCGTTTGTCACAGCCCTTCCTTGTATCACAATCTGATGTCATCCGCAAATTTTGAAATTGAAATTTCAGTTCCCCCAAGTCCAGATCATTGTTGTAAATAGTGAACTACAGTGCTCCCGGCACTAATCCTTAGAAACACTTCTTTCCACCATTTGCCAATCTTAGTAACTAACACCAGCGCCTTCTGTTTTGTAACCATTTTGCCATTCATCCTGCTCGTAGTTGTCTGAATTCACATGTTCTGACATTAGTCATGAGTTTGGCTGAAGAATCTAGAACAAGGCGCACTGTCTCAGAATAAGGAGGAGGTCATTTAGTACTCAGCTGAGAAGAAGTACTTTGACTCAGAGCATTGTAGGTGTTTGGAATTCTGTACCTCAAATGATTGTGAATGCTCAATCATTAAATATATTCAGGATAGGGATTGATCGGGTTTTTTAATACTAAGGGAATTGAGGGAAAGAAGATGGAGCATGAAGATGAAGTAGAAGGTCAGTCATCTTATTGAATGGAGGAACATGTCAAAGGGCCAAATGACATACTCCTGTTCCTATTTCTTTCATTCCTATGCATTTACTATGTGATGCCTTATCTAAAGCTTTTGTTATGTTAATGTATCACCCAGAGGAACCCTTCCTAGTACGTCAAAGAATTCTGCGAGATTAATCAAGCATGACCTCTTAAAATTTGTGCTGACTACTTTTATATTTTCTGATATACAATGTTTTTCTGTGATATCTTTGAGTAAGATTCCGTTTTCTTCCTTAACAGTGATGTTGTCTGTAATTCTCTGGATTCATTCTGCCTCCCCTTTTCAAATATGGAGATCCAATTAACTGCCCACTATTCTCCTGGCTACAAATCCTGTTCTAATGAATCTTAACATATATCTAATAGTGTCCCCGGTACCTCGTTAACTTCTGTGCATGGATGGAGTCCATCATGACCCCCAAAGGTTTTCTCATTAAGTTTGATTAAGGACGGCGCAGTGATTAGCTGTGAACTGAGTTCCATTCCCAGCTTTGGTCACTGTCTGTACTGAGCGTGCACATTCTCTCCATGTCTGCATGGGTTTCCTCCAGGTGCTCCAATTTCCTCGCACAGTCCAAAGGACATGCTGGTTAGATGCATTGGCCATGCTAAATTCTCCCTCAGTGTACCCGAACAAGTGCCACAGTGTGGTGACTAGGGGATATTCACAGTAACTTCATTGCAGTGTTAACGTAAGCCTATTTGTGGTAAATAAATAAACTTTTAATTTAAAAGTTAAATTAAGACCCTCCCTTCTGTCTACCTTTGTGATATCTTCCAAAATCTCCCTAAATGTAATATATTGCAAGGTCTGAGCATTGTGTTTATATTGCCCTCTCTGCTATCGCTCTCTCTGTTGGGAAAGTGAAAATAATGTTTTAATAATGGCTACCGACAGCTGTGCTTGTGTTGGTTGTGCTCAGTGCAAGGCAAAGTAGGAAGATGGTAATAAGGATGGGACAGAATTTTCTTTTACATTGAATTTGAGAAATTAAGGACTGAGAGACGTTGTGCTTCAGTTTTGGAACTCTTAAAATTGATTCTGAGGAAGTTTGACTAATTTGAAAGATTGCTGTGTGTGCATGTTGTGTTCAGATGCACAGTGAGTCAACATGATGCATATTGAAAGAAAATTGCACTGAGGGCATATGAGTATAATTACAGATCGAATTTTAACATTTAGCTGAAGTTGAATAAAATAAGGATGAGGATATAGTAAATATTTTCTTCAATGTGATGGGGCCAGATGCTTTTGATGTAGTTTTTACACTTTGTCTGACTGACCCCAGTTTCAGGACCCAGATTACGGAATGAGATTGCACTGAGAATTGCGTTTCGTCAAAGGGACTCTTGGAGATCCTCCAATTAAAGAAACTCTCTTGTCATTTTGGGATGATGCAAACTTAGAAATTAACCTTGGAGACTCATTTGTAGGAGGCCTAAAGAATAATAAAATCTGGGCCAAGCCTTTGTGCAATAAGCTGACTTGGAAGTAAGCCTGTGGTGGGGTCACAGCTACAGAACCAACAGAAAGAGGGTTGCACATTGCAAGGGAATTATTTCCTGAGCTGGGATAGAGGTGGTCCACCAGATTTCAAAAGGGAGCAGGCTAAGCTCAGAGTCTTGAGTATGTTGCCCTTAAGGGGCAATCACCACATTGATGACAGTTAACACAGCAGAGTAAGGCTCACATGATCTGGTCATCCTTAAGACATGGAGTCAGAAATTTAGTTGCTACCATTGCCATGATAGTTACCAATCATGTTGAGGGAGCTGGGACTCTTCTCACTGGAGAGATGTAGGTTGAGAGGCGACCTGATAGAGGTTTATAAAATGTTGAGAGGAATAGATAGGGTGGATTCTTAGAGGCTATTTCCCCGAGCTGAAATGGTCACTACGAGAGGACACAGATTTAAGGTGCAGAGAAGCAAATACAGAGGGGATGTTAGGGGTAAGTTTTTCACTGAGGGTCATGAGTGAATGGAATCGGCTGCCATCGGAGCTTGTTGAGGCAAACTCGCTGGAGTCTTTTAAAAGACTTCTGGATGAGTATATGGAAACGAATGGGATAGGGGATTATAGATAGGTCTATGGATCGGTAGATATAGATGTGATTGGCGCAACTCGTGGGCCAAAGGGCCTGTTTGTGCTGTATTGTTCTATGTTCAATCAATTGACTGCCTCACTTTCCAGCCAAAGTGCTATGCTCATGGGAAATTCCGTCATATTTAGACAGGATGTAGAAGAGGAAGATACGGTTCATGAATAAAGTTCCTGATCACAATCGAGCACAGAGTTGAGATTGTGGTGGATCTAAAGCTAGCTCAGGAATCTAGAAATCCTCAAATGCTCATGCGCTAAACTTGGAAACAATTTGATGTTATTGAACAGGAAGGTCAAGTTTTGTATTCCGTCAGCAAGAAAAAAAACGAATATGTTTAAGATGAAACCAATAAGGCTGAAACTATAATTCCAGAGTCCTCTATAAAAATGAAAGTCAGAGATTTGCAACCTGTTTTCAATGTTGATACATTTGCAGCTGTGTTATCTCAAAGAAAAATACAAGAAATCCCCAAGTCACATTTCCTTGTGCAAAACTGTTGTAAAATTGACTATTTAGTCTGGTAACAGTGTTCCAATGTTGGATCAAGTTAGTGATAGGTTGGAATACAGTGATACATTATATTGCATGACACTGGCAGTAGGAGGAGAGAACAAATTTTCAGTGATGGCAAGAAATTGGCTCAAGAAAGTACAATCAAATTGAGCTGAGTTATCTACAGTAAGAATCAGTGAGACTACTTCTGTCATTGAGGAAGTGGTCAGAGAGCACAGTAATCTTTGACATGGAGGACCAAGCACTAAAGGTAAGCATCACAAAACTGAAGTCAAGATAATGGACAATGAACAGCCAACACTTTGGAAGGTTGAACAAGTGATGTACTCTGTTAGAAGGAGTAAGCAAAGAGCTGAATGGATGAGAAAAAATGGGGGCAATTAAGCAGATGAAGAGCAGTGAGAGATGCAATCATTATGATACAGTAGCACAGTGCTTAGCACTGCTGCCTCACTGCCCCAGGCACCTAGGTTCAATTCTAGCCTTGGGTGACTGTCTGTGTGAAGCCTAATGTTCTTCCTATGTCGGCATGGGTTTCCTCCTACAGTCCAATGGTGTGCAAGTAAGGTGGATTGGATAAGCTAAAATTCCTTTGTAGGTAATATGTCAGTTATAGCTAATCAAGTCTTAAAGGTACAGACAATGTGAGTGAAGAGAGCATTTACCTGCAAAGACTGGCATTCCTACCATTATTTTGTAAATTGAGTTTGTGTCTTTATATGCCCTGTTCATGAACAGAACTCCCACTTAACTGACGAAGGGCAGTGCTCTGAAAGCTAGTGGCTTTTGCTACCAAATAAACTTGTTGGACTTTAACCTGATGTTGTGAGACCTCTTACTGTACCCCAGTCCAACACTGGCATTCCACATCATGAGATCCTCTGTTAGAGAGTTGGTGCAGACTCAATGGGTTGAATGGTTGGGATTCTATGGTCAAACAGGTCCATTTGGACTTGTTAAGATTCTCAGCAAACATTAAGATCAGGAATGATACCACTGCCAACCAGTGAAGTTTGTTTTCTGATTTAGCCAATGGAAAGAAGTTCAGTCAAAAATTTATCAAATATATCTTTGCAAGTAGGATTTACTGACAATAGCAAAGAACTGCTAACCATTTGTAGAGCAGTACGAAAGGTTAGTCTCCAGGGTGTCAACTGCTCCTAAGGTGTACCAGAGTGTCATAGATCAGGTATTAAGCAGGATGGAAGGAGTGTGCTGCTTCTTAGATACCATTCTGGTTAGCAGTAAGACAGAGAAAGGGCGCATTATAAAGTTGAACACAATCCGAAATCAACTTCAAGATATGAATCAAAACTAAAAAGCAAAAGCATTGTTTCATGATGCCAAATGGCTCATCAAATAAAATGCAAGAAAAGGTTGAGGATTTTGAAAGCAAAGAACAAAAGTTAACTTAATGCTCATAAGGATTGTTCTGTATTAATCTAAGTTCATCCCTGACTTGGTTAATACATTTGCTTCACGATATCATTTACTGTAATAGATTGAGGCCAACTCAATGCAGCTTTAATTATAAAGGCTTCATTGCAATTGGAATAATTATGTGTATATACAACAAGGCTAGACTACAAGTGCAACTGCTCTAATGGACACCTGGGCCCCAACTGCAGTCCTCCAAGTCCTGTCCTCCTGCTAATTGGCTCAGCTTCCACACTCCACCTCCCCCTCCCTCCACCTTCTCTGGAGCAGGCCATAGCGTCCTCACAAGTCATGTGACGAGTGAATCACATATCTTCATCAAGGACCACATCACTACATCTACTCAAAGATCCAAGAGATTGGAAGTGGTTTGTGAAGTGTTAGAACTTGAAGTTAAGAAATGACTGAGCAGCGATGTTGTTTTGACCCACTATGGTTCTAAGAAAAGCAGTTGGTTTTTGTGTGCAATGCTTACTGTATGTTCTGGTGTTATATCATAACAGTAAACATTATGGACAAGCCTGTAGCTGATGCTACATGTACTTAACAAAGTCAGAGCAAATCTAGAAAGAGGCATTTGCAATCAAATATTTCATAAATATTTGTGCGGTAGAAGGTTCACTTTGTTAGCTGAATACCAAGCATTTACAATCATCTTTGGCTTAAAGAAGGGAATACTATCCTTTGTGACAGAATGGCTTCAGATGAGGGTTGATCTTGATCAGTACAATATTAAATATAATGTGTCAGCAGATCACACTAATACAAGCTTCGAATGTGATTTCTCATGAAGACAGATTCATTTCTAGCCACTGACTTACCTGTGAATTACTTCACATAAACAAATGACATACATGGCCAGTTTCTGCCAGAGAAATTAGTGAAAAAAAATCATGAGGAGGTGCTAAGTATAGATCAAAGCTTTCTCTTGAGGTTTAAGAATCGTCAGTCTGCCCAGGTTTCAAGAGAGATTGTTAGAGGATTGCTACCAAGAATGCACAGGGATAGTTTGTGTTGAAACCATAGCAATAAGCTATTTTGGTCTCCAAAAGATAGATGGAAATTACTGAAGAGTTGGTGAAAAGTTGTGAAGTCTGTCTCCGAATGAGAAATGATCCAATTAATTTCATTCCATGGTCAAACACAAGTAAACCACGGGAATGTGTACATGTCAACTTCTTTGAAGTCCAAGAGAAAGATAACGTCTGTTGTAAGACTGTTTGTTCTCTGACTGAGCATTTTATGTTATCCTTGTTCCCTTACCTTGGCCTGACCTTTTTAATCTCCCCTTTTTATTTCCTTTATCTTAACACCTGTTAATTAAATCAGATCCACCATTGCCTTTAAGTAATTTCAGATCCTATTAACAGCCCTATTTATCCATGGCCCTACTCTAACTCCAGTTCAGGAGTGAACATTCCCTGTGGAACAAGTTCTCAGCATTGATATTAATGTGTCACATAAGAAATAGGAACAGGAGTGGTCTGTACAATACTCAAACATTTTATATCATTCAGTAAAATCATGGCTAAGCTTGTCCACAAAATCTACTTTCTCATCCTATCTCCGTGTTCCTTGATTTCCAGAGTGTCCAAAAATTCAGAAATAACTTGTATCTGTGTAGCGCCTTTAACATTATAAAGTATCCAAAGGTATTTTTCGTGAGCATCTGAAACAAATTTGAAAGCGAGACACCTCTGGAATTGTTAGAGCAGTTGGCTAAAAATTCATTAAATAGATTTTAAGGTTTCATTTGATGACAATCTTGAATACTGTTTCTGAACTGTTTCCTGTTTTTTGAAGTCGTGAACTCTGACAATTCACAGCCTTCTGAGTGAGATTTCTCCTCGTGTAGCTGACCCTTTATTCCGAGACTGTACGTATAGCTCTAGATCCTTCAGGTAGGAGAAACAGCATCTATCCTGTCAAAACCTCCTGTGATTTATATCTTTCAATGATATTACCTCTCATTCTTGTCAAACACGGAAAAAAAACCATGGGAATATGTACAATGTCGACTTTTTTGAAGTCCAAGAGGAAGAGAATGTCTGCTTTAAAACTGTATTTATTCTCTGACTGAGCATTCATATTACCCTTGTTTCTTTATTTTAGAATAGAATAGAATAGAAAAACTACAGCACAAACAGGCCCTTTGGCCCACAAGTTGCGCCGATTGGCCTGACCTTTTTAATCTCGCCAGAGTCAAAGCACATTTTATTCAACTTATCCTCATGAAGAACAACCCTCTCATCCCAGGATCCAATCTTGTAACATTTTTTGTAACCCCTCTAAGGCATGTTAATCCCCCCATCATTAAGGAGATCAAAACTGAATCTAGTACTGTAGCTGTGGTGTTCCCCAATGTCCTATATAATTGGAGCAAGATTTTCTAACTGTCTTTTTTTATTCCTTTGTGGGACATGGGCGTTGCTGGCTGGCCAGCATTTATTGTCCCATCCCTCATTGCCCTTGAACTGAATGGCTTGCTAGGCTATTCAGTTGAAAGTCAACCACATTGTTGTGGTTCTGAGTCACATGTAGGCTAGACCAGATATGGAAGGCAGATTTCTTTCCCTAAAGGACATTAGTGAACCAAATGCATCTTTCTGAGAATCAACCATGATTTCATGGTCATCAGTGAATTCCTAATTCCAGATTTTTTTTTTATTGATTTTGAATTCTACCTCTGCCATGGCAGGATTCGGACTCCAGCTCCCAGAACCTCAGCTGAGTTTCTCGATCAATTATCTAGTGATAATATCACTCGGCCATCACTTTCCCTATAGTCTAACCACTATGCAATACATGTTCCTAATTATTTACTAAGCCTACATGTTAACTTTGATTCTTGCAAGGACCCAAATCCTTCTGAATCTATAACTTTACTCTTTTTTTAAAAAATAAATTTTGCTTTTGTTCTCCCAACCAAAATGACGTTTTCTCACAACCTTACAATATATTCTGTCTGTCACTTCCTTACCCAATCACTTAATTGTACTATAATCCTTGGCAACTTTTTTGCATCATCCTCCTCACGGCTTACTCTCCTACTCAGAAAACCTGAGTATTTCTAAATCATTGACGTAAGTTGTAAATAGCTGAGGCTCAAGCACTGATCTTTATAGTGCCCATTCTAGTTGTACTCTACCACTTCAAATGATTTGTTAATTCTTAGTCTGTTTTCTGTCTATTAAACAATCTATCATATTGCAAATATTTTGTGCATTTAGATATTGTGCCTGAACGTTTAAAAACAGGGATCTATCACAATTCTTCAGTTAGGCAGTGGTTTTCAAAGTTGGTTTCTGGTTAGGATCAAGAGGACTTGACTACATTCGGGCAGGGAAGATGATTGCAGGTTAGTTGCTAATGTCCCAAGCTAGTTGTAGACTCTGTCTCATCTTGCCATCACCTGCCTGATTTTTGCCCGAATTGCCTCTTTGCTTTACAGCTTTGGCTGATTTGCCAGGACACTGATTCCAGTCCATTCTTCTGGTCCTTCCCCACAGAACAACTCCATTTCCCCACCCACAGCCCTCCCAGTGCTGATGTTATTGCCTCACGAGTTGCAACACCTTGCTTCCCACATTTCCTTTCAGATACCTATTTAAGCTTCTAATTGGTTTGTTCCGATACCAACTTAATTCGGGTAATAATCCAGATATTGTTGCGCTTGAGGTTCTAATTTTTATTTTGTACCCGAGCTCCTCAAACTCCGTCTGCAAGATCCATGCTACTCCACTAAGTTCTTTTCCAGCTGTGGAGAGACGCCCTTAACCTAGGGAGTCAGGAGTTCAATACCGACTTTTGTGAGTATTAGTCATGGCTGTAGAACCTTTCCCCATCACTCTTACATTTCTTTAGTATCCCCATTTGAGCGACTTCCTATGCCATGGTTAATTTGTCCATTATTCCTGCAACCTTGCTTCTCATTGACATAAGCAGCAAGTGCATTGTACTTAGCTGACAATGCCAAAGGCACAGGCTCCTCATCTGCAATCATCTTCCCTGCCCGAATGTAGTCATGTCCTCTTGATCCTAACCAGAAATCAACTTTGAAAACCACTGCCTAACTGAAGAATTGTGATAGCTCCCTGTTTTTTAAACGTTCAGGTAACTCTTTCCTCTGCTCAATACATTACAATGCCTCAGATTCTAGGTTGATCACTCTGAGCAGAAGTGCCTCAAGTCACAACAGATGTGAATGCCTGAGATCACTTTGCTCTCCACAAACTTCCACATCCTTTAAAAGCAGCACACCACTGTCATCCCTATTTAAACATGTTGTATATACTTTTAATTATTATAATTCTAAGTAATGAATTCACTTTTTTCTGAATTAATTTAACCAGCTTAATTAAGTATTTGTTGCAGATTTCTGGTTTTAATTAACATCTAACTCCAGTTTCTACAAATATTACAAGTGTGAAAGACGAGGAGTACTTCCTTTCTCCTCTGCACTAAATTCTCTCACCAAATTCTCAACTTCTCATTCTGTTAATGCATTCCGATCACATTGCAATTTCTATTTATATTCTGCACCACCGCTCATGAAATGCAGATTCTCCTTCCTGCACCAGTCTCACAGCCACATATTTTATGTTCCTGATTTGCCAATTCCTGTATTAATTAGGATGTGGCTAGCATGAAAATGCTAAATTTACTACCTCTGAAGTCCTCTCATTAAAAAAATGGTTCTACTTCTGACCCCTCAGCAGGAGCTCTTCTGATCTCTGTCACTGCACCTGGTATGGACCACAAGATCTAGATGTTCCCCATCACTTTCCAAGTTTTTCTCCATTTTTTTGAAAGATACCCTTGACCTTTGCACCAACTATAGACAACTCCATCTCCTGACTATAGATCACAGCTACCAATGATAGTCTTTCCCCCAGCTCCTGGTCCAACCCAATTTGGCGAGTCCCTGCCAGTCTGCCAATTGGATGTTTTTGTAGAACACAGTGCAGGAAATCTCAGAGAGTTTCTCCGTGCATTGGTGAAAAAATGTAGAAATGAATGAGTGAACAAGGTGGCAAACTGAATGGGGTGGTGAGGTTAGGCCAACAAGGAGATTTGGGAGTTGGGGGCAAGGCTGGACTTGTTGGATAAGAACATAAGAAATAGGAGCAGGAGTAGGCCATCTAGCCCCTCGAGCCTGTCCCACCATTCAATAAGATCATGGCTGATCTGAAGTGAATCAGTTCCACTTTCCTGCTTTCTCCCCATAACCCTTAATTCTCTTATCTATCAGAAATCTATCTAACCGTGACTTAAATATATTCAACGAGGTAGCCTCCACCATTTCAATGGGCAGAGAATTCCAGAGATTCATACCCTTTGATGAAGAAGTTCCTCCTCAACTTCGTTCTAAACTACAGCCACCCCCCCTTATTTTGAGGCTGCACCCTCTAGTTCTGCTATCCCTCCTCAGTGGGAAGAACCTCTCTACCTCTACCCTATCTAGTCTCTTCATTATCTTGTAACTGTCTATAAGATTCCCCCCTCAGCCTTCTAAACTCCGAGTGCAGACCCAGTCTAGAGAGACTGAACGATCTTATTGAATGGTGGGGCAGGCTCGAAGGGCTAGATGGCCTACTCCTGCTCCTTTTCCTTATGTTCTTATCCAACAATCCCAGCTTGCCCCCAATTCCCAAATCTCCCTCTTGACCTAACCTCGCCACCCCATCCAGTTTGCCACTTTGTTCACTCATTCATTCCTACACTTTTTCACCAATGTATGGAGAAGCTCTCTAAGGTATCCTACATTGTCTGTGTTCTGCAACATCCTGAACATCCTGCAAAAACATCCAATTGGAAGACTGGTCAGGAAAATTGCAGGAAGGTAAGTGGGTAGTTTTTCTTTAGCTGCCAGAAACAGGGTTTCCAATTCTGATTGTGAAATTTGGGCCAGAGCCTTTTCCTTTCTAAATGAGAAGATTAGACTAGAGTGTCAGCGAATCAAATAGTGAGTAGTTGAAACACATTCATCCAGGATTTTCTTTCTGATCTCCTTGGAGTTTAAATTGTTAAGAGCAGAGCGAGACCCCACAAATGATCTGCTGGGCTTTGTATTTTTTTAGAATATGAATACAGCTCTATGCTTCCTGATCAGTCGTGTAGAGAGCAAATAAAGTTTAATAAAACAAATTGGTTCACAAAAAGCTAAGATAAAATTGGAATTATACCCTTGGCATCGCCTATGTTCCCCAACTGCTTGTGTGGCTATGAATCATCTTTGGCAGTGACCCAAACAATGCATTACCTGCATTAAAAAAAAAAGAAATTGCCTCTCTTGTGGCAGCATGTCTCCTAAAAGCTTTAAATATTGTGCAAAATGCAATAGTCCATTTTGAATCACTCAATGTTTATCATTGTGTAAAAGGTTTAACAACTAAACATGATACAATAACTTGCCAGATTGGCTCAAGTTCAGAAAATATGTTATTGAGGAAACCTTGTGCTGTTTTTACAATATTCAAGGCACAACACGAACAAAATCCTAAGAAATGCTGTGACAGTTCTGTAGGCCTATGACCCACACCCCCCCCCCCCCCCCCCCCCCCCCCAAAAGTCATGAATGATGGTGGACAATTAAGCAACTAACGAGAAGAGGAGGCTCTATAAATAATGCTACCCTCAATGTTGGGGAATCTAGCACAAGAGTCCAAAAGATGAAACATTTGCAAATGTCTTCACCCAGAAATGGCGAGTAAACGATCCATCTGCGTGTACTTCGGAGGTCCCCACAATCATAGAAGACAGTCGTCAGCTAATTCCATTCACTCCACCTAATATCAAGAAACAGCCAAGGGTACTGCATATTGCAAAAGCTATAAGTTGCATAATATCTAGGCAACGGCACTGAAAACTAATTCAACAACTAACCACACCCTTAGCCAAGCTGATCCAGTACAGCTGCATTACTGCCATCTACCTGACAATGTGGAAAATTGCCTAGATTTATCATGTCTACACAAAGCTGCACAAATCCCATCACTGCCCCGTCAGACTTCTCCTGATCATTGGTAGATTGAATGGTATTATCAACAGGGCTATCACACTGCACTTGCTCAGTGACACTACTTAGGATTTTACCAAGGCACTCGACTTCTGACCTCTTTGCAGTCTCGACCTTTACATGAGTTTCAACTCCAGAGGTGAGAGTGATGACCTTTGACATCAAGATAGCATTTGACCAAGTATGGTGTGAAGGAGCCCTAGTAAAATAGGAGTTAATGAGAATTGGGGTAGTGAAAATTCTCTATTGGTTATACCTAGCACAAGGGAATATGGCTATCCTTGTTGGGGGGGGGGGGTCAATCATCTCACTCCAGGATATCACTACGGTTGACCCTCAGGGTAGTGTCCCAGGCTCAATCGTCGCTAGCTGCTTCAGCAATGACTTTCTATGACAGCTCATTGTGTCCATGCCAGCTGAAAAAGCTATCCAGCCGAATCCCATTTTCCAATTCATAGCATTATGGATTACAGCACTTCCAAATGCATCAGTGTTTTTTTCAAAAGCAAAGCTTCTGCCTCACTCACCTTTTCAGACAGTGATTTTAAACTCATAACACAGTCTGAGTGAAATCATTTCTTCTCAACTCCTTCCTAATCTTTCTGCTTTCAATACCTGCTTATTGAAAATTCTTATCCATTCATTTTATTTGCACGTCAATTAACCTCTGTTTCAAAATAAATACTCAAAAACAACCTCAACCTGGCCAATATTTTCTTATGGCTAAGATTCTTTAATCCAGATAATATCCTTTTAAAATTCTGTACGCTCTCTAATCTGGTTATATCCTTCCTGTGATGTGATGGCCAGAATGATATATAGCTATAGCCTAGTTTGTGTTTGAACAGTTTCTAACATTACCTTTTTCATCTTCATCTTGATTAATAAAAGGAAGTATCCCACATATTTTCTGGACTATGTTACCTACCTGTCCTGCCACCTTTAGGGATCTGTGGACATGCACTTCAACGTCCCTTTGTTTATTTTATGTTTTCCATACTCTCCCATTTGTTTATTCCCTTGGCTTCCTGCCACAAATCCATTACCTCATCATTGTCCAGATGGAATTCTATTTGATATTTTCCTTCCCATTTGATCTGTTTATTGAATCCTTGTGCAGTCCACATCACTCTTCCTTAGTACCAAGCACACTAGCAATTTTGTATGAACTGCAAACTTCTGAATCATATCTCTGACATGTAAGTCTATATCATTGGGATGTACCACAAAAAACAAAGGACCTGAACCCCTCTGAAAATAGCCTTTTAGTCACAACGTACCATCAAACATTACCTTTTACTTCCTGCTACTGAGATAATTTTGGGTCCATCCAACTGTTTTCCCCTGGATTCCACAGACTTTTAGTTTTTCGACTAGTTTTGCACTGTGGAACCTTGTTGAAAGTCTTTTCTATATCAAAAATGTGACGTTCATCAATTCTCCTTGTAAGCACTTAAAAAAAAAGTTAGCCAGATGCAAATTCATCTGTCAACCTTGATAAATCTATGTCTTTAACTAAAACTGTTTCTCAGAACTTCTTCCCCCAGTGAGTGAGGTTAGGCTAACTGGTTTGGAGTTACTTTATAAATAATGACAAAACATCAACAATCTGATAGCCTCTGATAAGAACTCAGTAAGAATTTAGCAACACCAATTATTAATCCAATCGATTTATTTGATAGTAAATCCGCGAGCTTTCAACACTCTTGTGTCTTCCTTAGGCAAGTGCAGTGATATCCAGGCCTGTCACTGAATAGGATGAAAAAATGATGATCAATCTCTGATATTTTCTCCCTTGTTTTCTCTTGGGCTATATTTCAAAGAACAAAGAACAAAACAGCACAGGAAACAAGCCCTTCGGCCCAACGAGCCTTGATGTTCCCACTTCTGCCCGTGATCCCTATCTGTGTTTTTAGATCTATGGATTGAAACCAAATTTGAAACAATTTAGGGAGAATTTGTTCTGCCAATCAACCTAAGAGCACATCTTTGGGATGTGGAAGGAAACCGGAGCACCCAGAGAAAACCCACGCAAGCACGGGGAGAATGTGCAAACTCCCATAGACACAGGCTCAAATCCATGTATCTGCACTGCACAGAGATAGTCACTGAGCTGTCGTGTTGCCCATCAAATGGTCCCGGTCAAGTGTACACTAACAACATGAAGCACTAGGATACTCTCGAAAAAAATCCAAGAGCAGCCCTCCCAGGACCCATCGCGTGTATGCCCCTTGTTAGACAACAAAGCGGACCAAAGCACCTGTAGGATAAAAACAAGTACATCAATATCATCATCTACTTACACTCTTCCGAGGGACTCCCAAGGCTCATGATCCCTATTTTAAATCAGTTTTCTATACCCCTCCATTCCCATTCTGTTCATGTGCCCATCTAAGTATCTCTTAAATAACCCCAGAGTGCCTGCCTCCACCACCTTACCCGGCAGCACGTTCCATACCTCCACTACCCTCTGTGTGAAAAAACTCGCTCTAGCATCCAAATTATACCTTACCCCCCTCACTCTAAGCCCGTGACCCCTCGTGCTATTTGAGTCCATCCTAGGAAAAAGCTTAACCCTGTTTACTCTATCTATACCCCTCATAATCTTGTACACTTCTATTAGATCTCCTCTCAGTCTACATCTTTCTAAGGAAAACAGCCCCAATTTGCCTAACCTCTCCTCGTAACTCACCTTCCATACCAGGCAGCATCCTGGTAAACCTCCTCTGCACTCTCTTCAGAGTCTCCACGTCCTTCCGGTAGTAAGGTGACCAGAACTGGATGCAGTATTCCAAATGAGGTCTAACCAACGTTTCATACAACTGCAACATTAAAGGCAGCTCTTGTACTCTATACCCCTTCCTATAAAGGCTAGCATACTATATGCTTCATCTGAGCCTAGCAGTTTACCTGCTTCAATTTTCATGCTCCCTAATATTCCCTCTCTTTGTATTTATCCTTTCTAATAGTTCACAGTATTGCTTAGCTACAGTGTCTACAACATTCCCCTCTTTATTTGAAGACAGATGCAAAATATTTATTAAGAATCATGCTCACACCTTTTGTCTCCAAAAACAGCATTATCTTTCTGGTCTCTAAAAGGCCCTCCTCTTGCTTTAGTTACCCTTTTGTTCATCATTAACATATTTTTTTTAGATTTAATAATTTGGAATTCATCTCGGGCAGGAAATTCTATGCATAGAGATTCCAGCATAGCTGAAAGCAGCATTACTAAAGAAAAACACATCAGAATACCTTCAGATTCTCATCCCTCACGATAATGACTGTGGAATCTAGAATGAACAGTACAGAAGTCGATTCAATCGAATTGATAAATGCTAGTGTTTATGCTTCACTTGAACCTCTTTCATCCTCTGTTCATCTAACTCTGTCAGCATAATCTTCTGTTCCTTTCTCCCCCATGTGTTTATCTAACTTTCCCTTAAAAGCATCACCTGCTTCTTAGAGTTACAAATTCCACAATCGTTGACCCACTCTGGAATTTCCCAAAAGATTAATTAGTGACCAAATTATATTCATGGCCTACTAGTTTTGTTCTTTTCTCCCATTAGTGGAAAGAATGATTACACACCTAACCTAACTAACCTATCAAACATTTTGATATTCATAACAGTCTCTATCAGGTCACTTCTCTGAATGCTCTTTCCTAGAGAATAGAGCCCCACTTGTTAACTCTTTCCTGATGGGTATAAACTTGTGCCCTTATTGCATACTGTTAAATCATTTTTGCCCCTTTGCCCATGCCTCCTTGTTCTTCTAGTGATATGGTAATTAGAACTATTCTCAGTACCTCATGAAGGCATCTCTAAATGGGCATGGTTTTGTACTCCTCATATGTTGCAATGGGTAACTCACCTCAGCCTACATTGATCTGCTCCCTGAAGTTTCTAGCCCTCTAAGATAACCATAATGGGGATCAATTGGATAATTGCTGTAAAAAGATTGCACCTAAGCCCATCTTTGCAACACCTGTTTTTTGGTGATGGATAGGATTCTTTAGAAGGATCCTGTTTTTGTTATCACTCCTTATATAGCATATCTGTTCTGAAGGCTTTTGTCAAGAAATTCTCACAGTTCCTGAAACAGGACCCAAAAGAAATCTTTCAGGAGGGAAGATTAAGGAAACCAGTACCAATATGCTCTCCTACACTGCACAATCAGTTCAAATCTATTTCAGTTGGGTGTAATCTTTTTACAGAAATTATCCAATTGATTCCCATTGTGTCCTTCACCGTACAATATCCAGTCTAAGACACTGACTGGTCAATTGCACATCAAATATTCCCTTATACTACGGGAGTCTTTTAAATGACCATTTGCAAGGACATGTGGGCACATGGATGACTTTTACTATTGATGCAGGGATACGCAAGCCTTATTAGAGGAATTACTGTTGTAATTATCAATCAGATTGTTCCATTTTAATTTGCTAGCTGTCTATTTGAATTAGGTGCAATAAATGAAAGTTTTATAAAGATGTACATTTTCAAATTCTGTTGCATTTTATGCATTGTGGAACTCAAACAAATGTCTACAAATAATTTTCAAGTATGTTCAGGCATTGTGATTAGTCCAGTATTGAATAAGATAAGGCAGTTCTAGCTTTCAAATGCTCTGAATTGTGAAGGGAATGAGTAAAGAACAGTCGTTGATGTAATTGAGTCAAGTAAATAAATCATATTTGGAAGGTACATTTAGATGACTCAAAGCTGGTAAAGAAATGAGAAGGAGGGGATGCTGATCATAGCATTTTATAGAGAATTTAGTTTCACAACCTTTTATTGTGTTTCCTTTGAGGAAATGGATGACTCTGCACATATTATAGAACATAGAAAACATAGAAAAACTACAGCACAAACAGGCCCTTTGGTCCACAAATTGTGCAGAACATACCTCTACCTACTCGGCTTACCTATAACCTTCTTTCTCACTAAGTCCCATGTACTCATCCAGAAGTCTTTTAAAAGACCCTATCGAATCCGCCTCCATCACCACCGACGGCAGCTGATTCCACTCACTGACCACCCTCTGAGTGAAAAACTTACCCCTGACATCTCCTCTGTACCTACTGCCCAGCACCCTAAACCTGCGTCCTCTTGTGGCAGCCATTTCAGCCCTGGGGAAAAGCCTCAGAATCCACTCGATCAATACCTCTCATCATCTTATACACCTCTATCAGGTCACCTCTCATCCTTCGTCTCTCCAAGGACAAAAAAAAAACGAGCTCTCTCAAGCTATATCCTCATAAGGCACGCCACCCAATCTGCACCCTTTCAATAGCTTCCACATCCTTCCTGTAATGAGGTGACCTGAATTGAGCACAGTACTCTAAGTGGGGTCTGACTCGGGTCTTATACAGCTGCAGCATTATCTCTCAACTCCTAAACTCAATCCCTCAATTGGTGAAGGCCAGTATATCATACACCTTCTTAACCACATCCTCTACCTGCAAAGTCGATTTAAGAGTCCTATGAACCCAGACCCCAAGATTCTTCTGATCTTTCATACTGCTAAGACTGTTACCCTTATATTATATTCCTTCACCCATTTAACCTGCCAAAATGAACCACCACACACTTATTCGGGTTGAAGTCGATCCGCCACTTCTCCGCCCAGTCTTGCTGCACCTTCTGACATCCCTCCAAACTGTCCACAATACTATCAACGTTCGTGTCATCAGCAAACTTACCAACCAATTCCTCCACTTCCTCATCCAGGTCGTTTATAAAAATCACAAAGAGCAAGAGTCTAGAACAGATCCCTGGAGCACTCCACTGGTGACCGACCTCCATACAGAAAAAGACCCATCTACAACCACTCTCCGCCTTCTACGGGCAAGCCAGTTTTGGAACCACAAAGCAATGTTCCCTTGGACCCCATGCCCCCTCACTTTCTCAATAAGCCTTGCATGGGGCACCTTATCGAACGCCTTGCTGAAGTCCATATAAACCACACCCACCGCTCTTCCTTCGTCAATGTATTTAGTCACATCTTCAAAAAACTCAACCAGGTTTGCAATACATGATCTGCCTTTGACAAAGCTGCACTGATTACTTTTGATCATACTATACTTCTCTAAATGTCACAAATCCTGTTTCTCAAGATCTTCTCCATCAACTTACCAATCACTGAGGTTAGACTCCCGGGTTGATAATTTCTTAGGCTATCTCCATTCCCTTTTTTGAATAAAGGAACCACATCCACAATCCTCTGGAACCTCTCTGGTCTCCATTGATAATGCAAAGATCATCACCAGAGGCTCTGCAATCTCTTCCTTTGCCTCCTACAGTAACCTGGGATACATCCCATCCAGTCCTGGCAACTTATTTAACTTGATGCTTTTCAAAAGCTCCAACATGTCCTCTTTCTTAATGTCAACATACTCAAGCTTTTCAGTCCGCCGCAAGCTTGCACTACAATCGCCAACGTCCTTTTTAACCATGAATACTGAGGTAAAGTATTCATTGAGCACCTCTGCTATTTCTACCAGTTCTATACAAACTTCCCCACCATCATATTTGATAGATCCTATTTCTTAACATCTCATCTATTTGCTCTTCATATATTTGTAGAACACTTTGGGGTTTTCCTTAATCTCCTGGGTCTCCTAATTTTCTTCTTAAGTTCCTTCCTACAAGTCGTATACTCCTCTTGAATTCTAACATTACCAAGCTCCCTGAACCTTTTGCACACTTTTCATTTATTTTGACTAGATTCATTACGTATTTCGTGCACCACGGTTCTTGTAACCTACCATAACTTCCCTGTCTCATTGGAACATTGTCATGCAGAACTCCAGACAAACATTCCTTGAAAATCTGCCGCACTACTTCTGTACATTTCCCTGAGAAAACCTCCTTCCAATTTATGCCTTTAATTTCCTGCCTGATGGCTTCATAATTCCCCTGACTCCAGATAAACACTTTCCTAGCTTGCCTGATCCTATCTCTCTCCAATGCTATTGTAAAGGAGATAGAGTTATGATCGCTATCCTCAAAAGCTCTCCCACTGAGTGTTCTGATACTTGTCCAGGTTCATTACCCAATACTAAATCAAGTACTGCCTCTCCTCTTGTAGGCTTATCCACATACTGTGTCAGGAAATCCTCCTGAACACACCTAACAAACTCCTCCCCATTCAAACTCCTTACCCGAGGGAGATTCCAATCGATATTTGGGTAATTAAATTATGTATTCACTTATTCTTTTCTAAGTAGTTGGGAATTAGAAAAGGTTTGATATGATGTTTTCCACTGACAATAACACTAGCTTGAAAATAACAATCAATGCCGGGATCTGCTGGTCACCAAAGGTGACTTTCTCTGGAGGGTTACCAGGCAGTGGGATGGATAAGCCATGCAAAATGCTGTAGATACCAATGGACTGGAAGATCCCACCAGCAGCCAATGGTAAACCACCTTCACTGCTGGAAAACATACTGCACAGTTGGGAAGAAATCCTACCCTGTGATTTTGCTATTTGTAGTTACATTTACCTGGTGATGTGACTGGTCAAGCAAGGACTCAAAGTCCTAGGGGGTGGGACTTAACTAGAAGATTGATCCTAGATATGATAGAGAACAAAGAAGTGTACAAAATAAACCCAAAATTAACAAAAGAACACCTATGAGATGTAATATGATGTTTGGAACAGACCACCCACAGAGCACTATCACTGCAGTAGTGTCAAGTAATCTGGATAAAATATGAAGCTGAGAGGTATTGGAAAAAATTCACCTGAATATCTCAAAAGGATGAGCTTCGAAATTGAAATGGCTTCATTTTGCTGCAGGAAAAGTGGCAAATGAACTGAAATCACAGATTTCCAACGAGTGATTGCCACAGGTATTTAAGGCGTTCATAGTATCTGAAAGGACACTATGGAGAATTCTAATTGAATTTCCCTAATGCAGTGCTTCCACTGCAACTGATTCATATGGTCTGTTCTAAAC
This sequence comes from Sphyrna mokarran, assembly GCA_024679065.1. Taxonomy (NCBI): domain Eukaryota; kingdom Metazoa; phylum Chordata; class Chondrichthyes; order Carcharhiniformes; family Carcharhinidae; genus Sphyrna; species Sphyrna mokarran. The sequence goes on along the minus strand of JAGIQG010000012.1, from coordinate 35,732,435 downwards.
TAACAGCAGCAGGAGTCGTAATGAGGGGATGTTGCTGCATTCACGCTATTGAACAAGATTTTAAATTGGGGCTTCAGCTATCTTTTCAAATGTTACATTTGCTTGCCTAACACAAACTGAAGTTGCACAGTGGTTAGTTAGCTGTGAAGTGTTTTGAGACAGCTGAGAACATAAATTTGGGTTGGACTGGAACAAGCCCTTTTTTTATCCTAACCAATGTTGGTACTGAAATATTTTCAGAGGATATATAGTGATGAGGCAATATGCAGTCAATCTTTTTATACTCCCTGGAATGCATCATCCAGCACACACTTGTGGGTTCTAGCTGGTCCTCTACATGTCATGAGCAATTGAAATCCTCTTGAATTTGGGACCTAAGTTGTGATATTCCTGCAGTGAGGTTATCAGTAACTCTGAGGTAAGAATTTATGCTTGAAAAATGATTCAAAACATTGTACATTTGGCAACTGCAAGTATCACTTGTATATGAGTACCTTCACCAGGCACCAGAACCAAGTTATAATTGATAAAACTGCTTATTGCCTCCAAAAAGTTACCTTAAATGTGCAATATGTCAGACGTGGACATTGTGTTTTAAAATGTATAAGGTGCGATCTTACAATCTCGTCCTGCCTGATTTTCAGCAAGGCAAGGTGGTTAGATCGCACAAAGCAAAAAATGAGAAATGAGCCTGTTTTCTCACTTCTCTCTACCTTACTGGCCCTGTTTTGCCAACGAAATTGGTTTTGTGCCCAGAAAGAGCACAAAACCGATTTAAATATTAAAGGCATAACTTAAATGTCATTAGTGAATCCTGGACACTATCATCCAGGGCTGACTTACCTTAACCACTTTGTTGCTCAAGCTTCTCCCCAGCAAGAATCAGAGATGGTCTCCACTAGGAGACCAAATGTGACAGCCTTGCCGGGGGGGATTAAAGGCCATTGAAGACCCCCAGGTGGTCAGCGGCAAGGTCAGGCAGCGCCCTTAAGGCAGTGCCAGCCTGTCTGTGCCCAATAGACACCCTAACACTGCTCACCGGGCACCATAATTGTGGTGGGGCAATGCCAAGGTGGTGGAGCCTGTGTGGGTGGAGCTATGATGGGGAGGGAATGGGAGCTCTGCAGGGGTGGCACTCATGGAGGGAAGGGAGCTCTGCCGCTGCTGGAGTGGCAATTGGAGTGGGAGTTAGAGCACTCTGGAGGCTGGTAGGATTGGAGAGCAAGGGAGGGAACTCTACAGACAGGGCAATTGGTGGGGAGAGAGGAAACTCTGCAGGGTTGATGATTGTGGGATGGAGGGGGAACTCTGCAGATGGGGATAATTAGCGTGGGGAAGGGAGGAATTCTGTAGATGGGGCAATTGGTGGGCAAAGGGGGAATTCTGTAGATGGGGGCAATTTGTGGGGTAAAGGGGGAACTCTGCTGACAGGATGATTAGCAAGGGGAAGGGGGAACTCTACAATCAGGGACTATCAACAGTGGAAGGTAGGGCAGTTGGGCGAAGACGAAGGGGGAAATTCTGCAGATGAGGGCGGTTGGGAAGAGGGGAATAATGAACTGTTCAGGGGTCATGATCAGAGAGAGAGGGAACACTGGAAGATCGGGGCACCTGCACAAGGGTGACCCAAGAGCTCAGCAATTTGCTTTCTCCAGTGAGCACACTTCCCCCACCTGCTGACTAGAATCACATCCTGAACCATTTTTTGCACTAAATTCTGTAAGATTGCTACTTGCAGCTTACCCAAAATGCCGGTACAAATCTCTCCTGTTTTCCCGCTCATTCGGCACTTCGTATTTTTTTGTAAGATCACGTCCGTGGCTAGTTTTCCCTGGAGACCGTAAAGAGAATCATATTCTTCATTGCTTGTCCCCATCCCTCACCAACTACAAAGGTTTGGATGGATTCCCATTCCTGTTGATCCTTTCTAATCTATCACTAACCCAAAGTGTGATTTTTTTCATAAATTGTGATGTTTGTTGCTGAATTGGCAATAACAATGGCAACTATTCCCTAGAAAATGGATAGAATGACAGGACGAGCAAAGATACAAGGTGGTAATTTGTCTGAAAGCAGCTCTGAATCAGAATGGTCAAATAAACAACATGTGAGCATCTGTGAAGTTTAACCTGCCTGGCACAAATGGAATCACAGTGAGCCCATTTTTGTCTGACATTCCTCACTACTATTTCTTATATTAATTTAAAGACATTTCCTTTTATTCAAACTTTTACTTGAGACAGTTAAAAATTTTTAAACGAGATACGGGTGTGACCAGCTCACTTTCAGCTTTATTGTTGTAAGGTGCTCTCTGTGTTTAAAAAGTTTATTTATTTATTAGTGCCACAAGTAGGCTTACAGTAACACTGCAACCAAGTTACAGTAACACTGCAACCAAGTTACAGTAACACTGCAACCAAGTTACAGTAACACTGCAATGAAAATCCTGTAGTTGCCACACTCTGGCACCTGTTCAAGGTACACTGAGGGAAACTTAGCATAGCCAATCCACCGAACCAGTTCATCTTTCGGATTGTGGGAGGAAACCTACACAGACATGGGGAGAACGCGCAGATTCTGCACGAACAGTGATCGAACCCAGGTTCCTGGCGCTGTGAGGCAGCAATGCTAACCACCCTAAGTGCACGTGAATACTAAGGTGGAGGAAAGGATGCTTTTTGATGTTACGTGACCCAAAATGGCTCTAGCCACAGCTATGAAGAATTGATTTTTATAAATAAGATTTGTGGATATAAACAGAAATACAAAATAAAACCTGACCATTGACTTTTGTTTTACATTACACAATCCCAGACCTTGCTACAACTTTGTAACTAAATTTGAAGAATATTTCCCCTTCATTTTTTACATTTGTCATCCCTTGACTGCTTCCATGCTCCTGTTTTACTCACTGATAATAAACAGATGGATGATAATTCGCTTATCAGAATGAGTTTTTTCCTGAGTTACTTGCACTACTGTCCGGGAGATTATTCCTGGCAACCTGATACAATAAAAGTAAGCTCTTTGTTAATTTGAGGCAGCACAACATGAATAATATCACTCTAAAGTAAGATCTAAAACATTTGCTCAGAACAGATAGCTTGCGCTTTTTATTTCCCCATATATGGGTCCATAAAATGATTAGTAATGGAGTACAAATGAGTAAGAACACAGACTCAGTGATCAATCAAAGCTGGTCCTCTTGTAGCTACCATTTGGACATTCACAACCCCCTCCCCCCCCGCCCCCACACTGATTTCCAAGACTGCAGTGCGTTTAACACAATGTTTAACTATTAGTGTCTCAAGTAGGCTTACATTAACACCGCAATAAACTTACTGTGGAAGAGCCCTAATCGCCACTGCCTGTTTGGGTACACTGAGAGAGAATTTAGCATAGTCAATGCATGTAACCAGCACATCTTTCAGACTGTGGGAGGAAACCGGAGCACCCGGAGGAAACCCACGCGGATACACGAAGAAAGTGCAGACAATGCATAGACAGTGACTCAAGCCAGGAATCGAACCCAAGTCCCTGGTGAGAAAGCCATGCTAACCACTTGCCACTCTGCCACCAGTGGGCTGTTTTGATTCACTATGTCAGGGTTCTGTAGCTTTGAAACCACATATCGCTCATTGATAACTGCTATGGCTCCTAACCATAGTTGATCGATCCCATTTTGACGGCAGTTAAACAGCTTGTTTTAAAGTTTGTATTTGTGAGATGGTATCATTCATTTAACAACACTTTCATTAAAATGTTGTTGAAAAATGCCTCTGCCCCGTTTTTCATTATCATTAGCATTTAATTAAAAACTTTGGACTCTTGACATTGCAGTTTTGGCTATTTCTTTTAAAGGCTGTTCTTGTTAATAAGAATGCTGAGCCCTGCAAGATCTGACTGTTAAACACTGTTGCAGTTCACACCAGGCTGTTGCAATTTCCTTCTGCACTTGATCAGACTTATTCAGTTTGCATGTTCAACATATGGAGCTGTGGATCTATTTGTTCTTATGAGCAACCTTGCAACCTGCACAACAGCAGGGCAACAGCCTGACAGGTCAGCATAAAAAATGCACATCTTCCACATGTCATATGTTTATCTGAAATTACGTTATGCAGGTCAGCCTTTTGAGTGATTAAAGGGATCCAACGAGAAGCTGAGCAGGCAGCTCTTGGAAAGCTTTTCAGCCAGAGTCTGTGAAATGATGATATTACATGCTCCCTTCCGCTGGAGTTATTTGTAGAGCTGACCAGTTTGAGCTCGAACTTCCTGTTTTTTGTCTGACATGCTGTCATTAACCAGTGTAGCTGCAGAGAGGTCAAGTGGCCTGAGTGACTTGGTATGTAATTTTTGTTCTTATTATGAATACTTTTTTCAATTTGCACTTGATTCAGAACATTTGAATAAACATATCTGTCTTAAATCTGTTTTACTGCACACAGAAAAGAGGAAGATTACATGTTTGCTAAGGCTGTTTTCTTTCAGAAACGTAAAGAAATATTTTTCATACAGATCTCTAAGCAGTGGGTGATCGAGTTTAAATGTTCAATAATTTTCTCCATTAAAGCATTATTTTGGGGAAATTAACATTTGATGACTCCTTTTAGACATTTGATGGAAAAATGTAAACATTTTACTTCATGACTTTATATGACATAAGGCCTTTTTTTAATGATTTAAGATAATGCAATTAAATAATATTAAACTATTTAATTTTTTTTGGATTGCTCTATGGTTTTATGAAAGACAGTTCCAAAATTGGGAAAATAATAGAATAATGATAGACACTGGGGAATGGAGAATCACTCAGAAATTATTCTGGGAAAATTGAATGTTTACATAAAGGTGCTCGTAAAATATAATTATGAAGTGTTATTTTGGCATTGTTAGATATTGCAGTGTGGCTAAACTCTAATATTTTAAGGCAGAGGCTATTGCAATGGAGGCTTCACACCCATAAATCTTCGCAACAGTACTTATTGATTGTAACTAAGTGATTCTGAGAGCCATCGAGGATATTGCCAAGTAGCAGTGGTCACAGAGATAGGTGTCAGGAAATATAGGAAAGAGGTTTCTGACTGGGGTCATTGGACTCTCGGAGATCAAAAAGGGGATCACGGATTGAATTCCAGATGATCGAGGTGCTGTCTAACTATGGGAGAATTTCTCAATCTTTCACTTTGTTTTAAACAAGCCGATTATTTCTGCTGCTGCTGTTTCTTAAGTTGTCTCCCCATGGGCAAGTCTAACTGACCTACAGCGTCATGATCGCCATTGTGAGCTGATGGATAGATTGCCAATTGGATAAAGTGGTCAGGATGGATTGGGGGATAATCAAATGGCAAGGGCACATCAGGTCAGGGTGGAGGATTACAAGGGTCAAGGAGACGACTGGGAGCAGGTCAATGAGAATGATTGGGAAGTCAACTGTATAATTACCAATAATTAGACTAAGACTTTTCTGTAACATTTCTTCTGTAACTATTATCCTGATATACATGTCAGACTATCCAAAGTCTCAGATTCTAAGTCAGTTTTGGAGGCTCCTGAGAAGTGGGGAATTGTTCATTGGAAGTTCAAACTTACCAGGCAATTCCCACAGAGTTGGTGTGTTTTTACTTTCAAGGGGGTCCTGAAGCACCTCTCCAATCATATATGTAGTCTCTGATAATTGGACAGCAACGTCTGGACCAAGCTTTCTCCAGTGAATCCAAATTTCTTTGACTGGCTAAAGTAGAGGGATCAGTAGAGGAGGTCCCTTACAATGTGCCAAAATTTACAGAGGATGCCTGTGATTGTTTGCTATTCTCAGAGTGTCTCCACTATGGAAAAGTTTAAGCAATTGTCTTCTGATCCTGTAGAAACAATGACTTTCGAAAAGAAATACAATCTTCCAGTTAATAGCTGAAAGAATGATAAATCAAGATTTCAAATTTTAAGATGTTTACTCTGACAAATGACTAAACATTCTGTACCAAAACATTATATTCATAGGAAACATACTTTCATCTACAGAACAGAATACCTCCTTTTTTATCCATAGTCCAACCTACTAAAAATACATTTCATAGTTATATTTTATGAGCACCTTAATGTAAACATTCAATTTTCCCAGAATAATTTCCAGGTGATTCTCCATTTCCAAGTGTCTATCATTATTCTATTATTTTTCCACATCTTGGAACTATCTTCCATAAAACCATGGAGAGGTTTTATTTTCCTGTAGACTCTTCCAGCTTCGTTTTAATTCCCCACAGGCTTGATCTTTTCAATCTGAATGTGAGCTTCCACCAGTATTCCTAGACAGGCCACAGAGATTTTCTTGACTTCAATGGGTAGTTTAAAACTCAGTTCACTACATGCTAATATTTTCAACACTTCTCTGAGACCTTGAGATTGACAATCTCCACTGTTAACGCACAGACTGCTGCCATTGTCTCCAAGCCTAAATATCTTGCACTTTCTTCCCTGGAAAACAATCTAAGCCTCCTTTCGATCCCTGACAGTCAAACGACCCGAGTTCATTGTCAGGCAGACTGAGACCTAGTCACATGACCTCTTCATTTGACCTTACATTTTAAAGCACAGTCTCGAAACATGACAATCCTAAAAATTTCACAATTGTAGCAATTGCTTTTGACTGTGGAGTTGGTAATAATTTCAAATGAATGACTATGGGTGTGAAGGTTCATCAGGAAATGTCTTTATGAAGAGTTATTGGATTCAGGTTTGCCTTGCCACTGGGAATAGTTGAAGTAGGTGGCACCACACCTTCAAAGAGATTTGCCAATTCTGAAGGTATTCCTAGAGATTTGATTATGTGACATTTGACACATGACATTTGCAAATGCATTTATCTTTACAAGGCTGTGATTTTTATCAGTGAATGTTTTTACCAGCAACTGTTATGAGTACTTCTCCAAACCAAGGGGCTGTCCATTAGCTGGGAATACGGGGAAACAAAGGGTAAGGGTGGAACTCCCAGAGGGAAGAATCATTTGCTGCAGGCACTTTGATTCCACCAATAACTAATTAGCATTATTGCTGCAAAGTGCCTAACATTAGACCGTCAATGATATGAATGAATTTACTTTACCAATGTTAGTTCTGAACTAACCTGGTGCTTTCAGTTATCTGTACCCCACATCACTCTTGATGTTGTCTATCCAGCACCATTGTGATTTGGGATGTTAATAAAAGTAACTCACTGAAATTACACTAATATGTATACCAGTAATAGTTACAATATTCATAACCAATAGTAATACAATAACTCTCTGGTGGTAGGAATAGGTTTAATGACCAGCCTTTTTTATTATTCTTGCATTGGATGTGGATGTTGCTAACATTACCTGTGTTTGTTGTCCATCCCAGTTAAGTCAATCACATTGCGTTGGGCCAGATGTCACATGTAGAATATTAGTGAACCAGACAGATTTATATGGCAATTGATTACTGAGATATAGCTTACATTCCAAAATTTGTTTTGATTCATCAGTTGAATTTATCAATTGAATCTAAATTCCACCATTGTGGGATTTGAACACACATTCCATACAGACTATTGGCCTGTGCTTCTGGATCACAGCAGAATTACCACAACACTATCATATTCCCCTAAATTATATCTGTAACTAGTTGTTAATCTTATAACCCAGTGACATTGTTCCTATACCTGCAGTTGAAAGCCCCTGCATTTCACAAAGTATGGTCAGGCTCCCAATGCCACTTTAAACAGATCAATCTTTCTCCCTATCTCCTTGGCCTCTGGTTTGGACCTTAGTTTCATGTGATGGTGACAACTTAAAGCCTGAATAAAAGTTAACAATTTAATCTGTACTTGGATATCATGTCAGTATGGAACTACCTGAACTAAACTGACTGTACAAAGGGCAATAATTTCATTCACTGGGGCATTTCTCTCAGGGCAAATGCCCTAAACTTTGCACAATATCAATATTTCTAATTCACTCCCTGGATTCAGACAGGATAAATAACAATTTTTATTGAGCAATACCATTTAAGCATAGGAGAAGCAATTATTCTCTCTATATCACCCCTATCGGCTGTCACTTTGTCTTTTAAACCCATCTTCCTCAGCCCCTATCACATTTCTCTTCAAATATACCAATCCTTTTCAAGTGATTTATTCTATATCTAAACAATGACTTATAATGAAGCATCCCATGATTTACCCGCGTTCAGTACAGAAACCTCCACCCTTTCTTACTCCTTGTTTTATCCAGTGAAAAGCTCTATTCTATATCTCCTTGTTTTCCATTGGGCAACCTGTAGGTACACCTTCCACTGATTATCTGCAATTAGATTCCCAAATTTCATTTGCCCCTTTATTTGCTACTCCTCTCTGTGTCAATCCCAATCCACCCCTTTACTACTGCACCAAGCTCTGCTGGAAATTCTGGATTCTATTTCCAAGTCTGCCTCACTCACTCTCCCTCCCTATGTCAAGGCCTAACCACCTGACCTTCAGACCCTGTTCCCCACTCACCAACCCAAGAACCAATCTCATGATTGCCTCATGATCCTCTTGAGTAACATCATCTCCCAATCATCCTGCTTTTCCCGATCCCAGTCTGCTTTCATTCTCTCTTCCTATTCTGAGTCCCAATCTCTTGACCCCTTGAGTCCCTAGTCATCCATATCTTCCCCCATCCATGAGCTCCAGTTTCCCACTGTCCACTTTCATCCAACCCAACCACATGCCTCACCTTCTCCATCTGTCTCTGAATTCATCCTTTAACTTTTCTCAACTCCTGCAGACTCTTCACTTATCTCCATGAATCAGCCCCATTTCCAATCATCCTTAAGAACATTAGGTTTAGAAGCTGTAGCAAAAGGATAGCACAGGCACAATGGGCAGAATGGCATCCTGTGAACTGTCATTCTCTTGGAATTCAATGATGGTATGGTACCACAGTGGTTAACATTGCTGCTTCATAGCTCCAAGGACTTGTGTTCAATTCCTGGCTTGGGTCACTGTCTGTGTGAAGTTTGCACATTCTTTTCGTGTCTGCGTGGGTTTCCTCCAGGTGTTCCAGTTTCTTCCCACAGTCCAAAGATGTGTTGGTTAGGTTGATTGGCCATGATAAAATTGTCCCTTAGTGTCCTGAGATGCATAAGTTAGAGGGATTTGCGGATAAATATGTACGGATATGGGATAGGGTCTGGGTGGGATTGTGGTCGCTGCAGACTCGATGGCCCAAATGGCCTCTTTCTCCTCTGTAGGGTTTCTATGAATCTGTGAAGTGTTGTTGGCAATGTCATAATCTAGCAGTGAAGTCGTAATATTTTGGTAATATTTAAAGCCTCTGTTTTGACTGGGGCCTGTGGAAGTTAGTTTGTCACATTAGCTGCGGTTAAACATTTGCCTGAAGGGATTTAATGGTTTTTCCTGTGCAGGTGCCCCCACACCCCACTCCCGGAATAAACAGCTGTTACACTGTCTCTGTCTTTTACCCATCTGTGAAGCTAGTGCATGTTTTATTGTTGTATGGTTGAAACCAAGTTTGAATAAACTGAAAAACAATTGTACGTGGGTGGCACAAGTTTAGATTGACCATTTTTAGATATTGCATACATTCTATTTTAGCATAATTGCAACCAAGTGGAAGTTTTTTTGGGTAGTTTGATCTTGCAACTGATGTGTAAATTAACTTATTATAGACTACAATGCATGAATCATTTGTTGTTTATATGTTTGCATTTTGATTCTAGTATCCTGGTGTCTGGGAGCCAGCTCACTGTCTGTGCTGGTGGATCTGCTTTCCTTCCCCTGCCAGCAGGCTTGGAGACCTATTGGTCTGCTGATTGGGAAACCAGGTTTAACCACTTAGATGCTGGCAGCCAGCTAATACATGGAAACTAGAAACAGGAGTGGGTCATTTGGCCCTTCGAGCCTGCTCCCCCATTCATCTTGATCATGACTAATCATTGAACTCAATATCCTGATCCCCCCCTTCCAGCCCACATAATCCTTGATCCTCCCCCTTCCACCCCCACTAGCCCTGTGTTCCTTGATCCCTTTAGTCCCAAGAGGTAGATCTAATTTCTTCTTGAAATCAGACAACATTTTGGCCTCAACTACATTCTGTGGTAGTGAATTCCAAACATTCACTATCCTCGGTGAAGAAATTTCTCCTCACTTCAATTTTCCTCACTTATCCTTGAGTTATGACCCCTAGTTCGAGAGTCTTCCACCACTGGGGACATTCTTGCTGAATCTACCCTGTCTAACCCTGTTAAAATTTTAAAAGTTTCTATGAGATGCCCTCTCATGTTGTCTTCATGCTATACGCTTGCAGGATGTGAATTAAAAATCCACCTAAATATTGCAATGAACTAATCAAAAATCAAGTAATTCACCTTTGGGTCAAGTTACACTATATGGTTGGATATGTTCCATTGTGTGACTATGTACCCCCGACAATCCTGAAAACTAAAATGACCTGCTTTTTCCCATTGCCAATATTTTTTACAAGTAATAAATAGAGATGATTCAAAGGAATTAAGTAGAAAACTTCAGTTTTTTCTTTGTCTCATGATGTTCTTCCTGTAGTTGCTTTTCACATCAAAGAAACTAATCTATAATTCTTGGAGACTCCAGGCAATCCTGGAGGATTGATAACACTACATTCAGGAGAGGTGCTAAAGTTCCTCATTTATAAAGGCACAATGAGTCTTTAAGCATCTGTCAAGTTTGCCAACTGTGTAGCATTGGGAATTATCAATGTTGAAGGATGCTTGATGGTAACTTTGTCCATAATGGAATTTCATTAGAGTTAATCAGATTGAATTCAAGCCATTGGCACCCTTAAATTACTTTCTTTAAAACCAAATTATCCCAAGAATTCTCAATCATTTTAGCATCCTTTAATTTTCCGCCAGTGTGATTTTGAGGTGTTTTTACAATCATTAATAATGGCAGTGATGTTCTATGGAAGTAGTGTCCTGGGGTAATGGTAATAATTAAAAATGCTGCATTGTTGCGAAGAATTGAACCAAAAACACCCTGCGTTGTGTCTGCGTGCATTTCCTCCAGGTGCTCCAGTTTCCTCTCACAATCCAAAGATGTGCAGGTTAGGGAGATTGACCATGCTAAAGTGCCTCAAGATGTATATGTTAGGGGGATTAGCAGGGTAAATATGTGGGGTTATGGAAAAAGGGCCTGGGTGGGATCCTGTGTTGGAGAATTGGTGTAGACTCAATGGGCCAAATGGCTTCCTTCTGCGCTGAAGAGATTCTGTGATTCCCTATTGATGTTCAATCCTTTGCTGCCTTCTGAGCCAATAACCTCAGCAATATTGGGACTTTTCTGACAGTTTGCACTCAGCAAAATGTTATTTTCTGGAACAGCAATGAAGAAAATTAGAATATTCACTCATGAGATATCAAAGCCTGCATTTATTACCCATCCTCAATTGCTTTTGAGGTGATGAATGAGCCACCTTAAAGGTCATAGAGGTTTATAGCATGGAAACAGTCTCTTCGGCCCAACTTGTCTATGTCTCCCTTCTTTTAAAATCCTGCAGATAGTCACAATTGCCCGCATTTAGCACATATCCTTCTATACCCATATCACAGCGAAATGCTTTCTAAAAGACAAAATTGTACCTGTGTCTACTACTACCTCTGGCACCTTGTTCCAAACACTCACCACCCTCTGTGAAAAAATTGCTTTTGTATTTCATCCCTCTTAATTTAAACCCATGGCCTCTAATTTTAGATTCCCCTACTTTTGAGAAAAAATATTGACCATATAACTGATCTATGCCCCTCATTATTTTATAAACTTCTATCAGATTATCCCTCAGCTTTCTATACTGCAGAGAAAAAAGTCCCAGTCTATCCAGCCTCTCCTTCCTAGTAAATCTTTACTGTGCTCTTTCTAGTTTAAATGTATCATTTCTATAATATTGTGACAGAGCTATACAAAGTATTCTAAGTGTAGCCTTACTAATGTCTTGTACAATTTCAATAACATGCCCCAATGATATATTCAGTGTTCTGACCAATGAAACCAAGCATGCTGAATGACTTCTTCACCACTCTGTCCACCTGTGACTTCACTTTCAAGGAGATATGAACATGTATTCCAAGGTGTCTTTGTTTTGTAACTCTCAGCGCTCTACCATTAACTGAGTAAGTCCTGCCTGGTTCAATCAAAAAGCATCACGTCACATTTATCTAAATTAAACTCTAGCTGCCATTCATCAGCCCACTGGCCCAATTGATCAAGAACCCATTGCAATCCTAGATAACCTTCTTCACTGTCCATTATGCCACCGATCTTGTTAACCATGTCTCATCCAATTCTCATCCAAATCATTAATATAAATGACAAAAAACAGTGGACCCAGCACTGGTCCCTGAGACACATCACTGGGCACAGGCCTCCAGTTTGAAAAACAACTCTCTACAACCATCCTCTGGCATCTGCCATCAAGCCAATTTTGTACCCACTTAGCTACCTTAGCTAAAGTGGATACAAGGCCTTGCTAAAGTCCCTATATATTCATCAACTGCACTGTCCTCATCTACTTCCTTGGTTACCTTTTCAAAAAACCGAATCAAATTTGTAAGGCATGATTTTCCCCTCATAAAGCCATGCTGACTGTCCCTAACCAGTCCTTTCCTCTAAATGCCTGCAGATCCTGTCTCTCAAAATGTCTTCCAACAACTTACCTACCACAAATGTGAGGCTCACTTTTCCTGATGTTCCCAAGCTTTTCCCTGCAGCCCTTTTTAAACAAGGGCACAATATTTGCCACCTGCCAATCTTCAGGCACCTCTCTTGTGACGATCGATGATTCAAATATCTCTGCTAGGAGACCTGCAATTTCTTTCCTCGCCTCTCACAATGTCCTGGGATCAGTTTGGACCTTCTGGAATATAGCAGAGTGGTTTACTGGACCATTTAGAGGGTAGTTAATAGCAAACCATATTGCTGTTGGTAGTATCACGTGTCGGCCAGATAGGGTGAGAACAGCAGATTTCCTTCCCAGAAGAACATTCTTAGATTCTCTTTTGTTGAAGTTAGTCATTGCCTGCCACTTGTGTTGTGTGAATATTATGCCACTTATCAGCCCAGGCCTGAATATTGTCCAAGTCTTGTTGTATGCGGACATGGACTGCTTCAGTATTTGAAGAGTTGAAATCATCAGCGAACATTCCCACTTCTGACCTTATGTTGGAGGGAAGGTTATTGATGAAGCAGATGAAGATAGGTGCGCCTACCCTAAGAACTTTCGCACTAATGGCCTTGGACTGATATAATTGACGTCTAACATCCAGAACAATCTTCCTTTGTGTTAATTCTAATCCCAACCAATGACGACCTTTTTACTTGATTTTCATTGTCTTCAATTTTGCTAGGACTCTTTGATGCCACACTTGGTTTGCCTTGAAGTCAGGAGTAATCACTTTCACCACACAGCTGAACCTCAATAAACAGATTATTTCTGAGCACATTTTGCTTGCTAGCCCTGTCGATTACGACTATCGTTTTGATGATGAAGAGTAGACAGATGGGATGGTAACTGGTGTGATTTGATTTGGCCTGCCGTTTTTGGATAGGACACAGGGCAATTTTCCACATTATCATTTTGGCATCAGTTTTACAGATGTACTGAAACAGCTTAGCTAGTGGTGTGATTAGTTCTGGGACCCCGGTCATCTACACAACAACTGGGATGTTGTCAAAAACTATAATATTCGCTGCATCGAGGTTCACCTGTTTATTCATAGCAACTAAATTCACTGAAGACTGATGTCTGTGATTCTGGGGGCCTTCGGCAGTCAGATGGATCACACATTCAGCAATTCTGGCTGAAGATGGTTGCAAATGCTTCAGTCTTGTCATTTGCATTGATATGTAGGCTTTCCAATCATTGAGAATGGCAATATTTATGAAGATTGAAATCATTAAAGGTGAGGAATTACTTATTGCAGACACTGAGGAAGGAAAACAAGAATGATATCTCAATATCAAAATAGCTTAGGATAGGGGTTTGAGGAGGGAGGCTGAGGAAGTGCTAGACAATCAGATTGAGAGGAGGAGAAAGAACTTCACTCAGAGGGTTGTAAATCTTTGGAAAGAGTGTTGTGGACGGTCCAGTGTTGAATACATTTAAGGCTGGGACAGACAGATTTTTGGTCTTTTAGGAAATTAAGGGATATGGAGTGTGTGGGAAAATGGAGTTGAAGCCCAAAATGATTATATTGAATGATGGGGATATTCCTGCCCCTATTATTATACATGCTCTTGGACATCCTGACAAAGTTCAGCACAAGATAGAACATAGAACATTACAGCGCAGAACAGGCCCTTTGGCCTTCAATGTTGCGCCGACCAATTAGGAAAAAGCAATGACCCTCTAACCTAAACCATTCTCTTTTCGTCCATAAACTTATCTACTAACCTCTTAAACGCCACCAAACTTGGTGCAGGCAGGGCATTCCATACCCTTACCACCCTCTGGGTAAAGAACCTACCCCTGACATCTGTCCTATAACCACCACCCCTTAATTTAAAGCTATGTCCCCTCGTGCTAGCTTTCTCCATCCTAGGAAAAAGGCTATCACTGTCCACCCTATCTAAACCTCTAATCATCTTATATGTTTCAATAAGGTCTCCTCTTAGCCGCCTTCTTTCTAACGAAAACAACCTCAAATCCCTCAGCCTCTCCTCACAAGACCTGCCCTCCATACCAGGCAACATCCTGGTAAACCTCCTCTGTACCCTCTCCAATGCCTCCACATCTTTCTTATAATGCGGGGACCAGAACTGCACACAATACTCCAAGTGCGGCCGCACTAGAGTTTTGTACAGTTGCAACATGACGTTGCGGCTCCGAAATTCAATCCCCTACCAATAAAAGCTAAGACTCCATATGCCTTCTTAACAACCTTATCGACTTGACTGCCTACTTTCAGGGATCTATGCACATATACACCAAGATCCCTCTGTTCATCAACACTATTAAGAATCCTACCATTAGCCCTATACTCTACACATTTATTATTCCTGCCAAAGTGCATTACCTCACACTTTTCCACATTAAACTCCATTTGCCACCTCTCGGCCCAGTTCTGCAACTTGTCCAAGTCTCTCTGCAAACTAGAACACCCCTCTTTACTATCTACCACTCCTCCAACTTTGGTGTCATCCGCAAATTTACTAATCCATCCCTCAATACCCTCATCCAGATCATTTATAAAAATTCCAAACAGCAGGGGCTCCAAAACAGATCCCTGAGGTACTCCACTAGTAACCGAATTCCACGATGAATATCTTCCATCAACCACCACCCTCTGTCTTCTATCTGCTAGCCAATTCCTAATCCAATTAGCTAAATCACCCTCAATCCCATACATCTGCATTTTCTGCAGAAGCCTTTCATGGGCCACCTTATCGAACGCCTTACTAAAGTCCATATATACCACATCAACTGCCTTACCCCCATCCACCTCTTTGGTCGCTTTTTCAAAAAACTCAATAAGGTTAGTAAGGCACGACCTACCCTTCACAAAACCATGCTGACTATCCCCAATCAATTCATTTCTCTCTAAATAACTATAAATCCTATCCCTAATAATTCTCTCCAATACTTTGCCCACAACAGAAATAAGACTCACCGGCCTATAATTCCCCAGAAAGTCTCTCTTCCCCTTCTTGAACAATGGGACCACATTCGCTATCCTCCAATCTTCCAGCACTATACCCGTAACCAACGGCGACCTGAAGATCAGAGCCAGAGGCTCTGCAATCGCCTCTCTTGCCTCCCGGAGAATCCTAGGGTAAATCCCGTCCGGCCCAGGGGACTTATCTAACTTCAAACCCTCAAGAATATCTAGCACATCCTCCCTATCTACTTCAATACTTTCCAGTTTGCAACCCTGTACCTCAGTGTTCTCCACAACTACATTTACATCTCCCTGCATGAATACCGAAGAGAAATATTTGTTCAGTGCCTCTCCAATCTCTTCAGGCTCCACGCACAACTTCCCACTGCTGTCTCTGACTGGCCCTAATCTTGCCCTAACCAATCTTCTATTCTTAACATATCTAAAGAAAGCTTTAGGATTCTCCTTGATCCTATCAGCCAAAGTCTTCTCGTGTCCCCTTTTAGCTCTCCTCAACTCACTCTTTAGCTCCCTCCTGGCTAATCTATAGCTATCCATTGCACTAACCGAGCCTTCAAGCCTCATCCTGACATAAGCCTCCTTTTTCCTTTTAACCAGCAAATTAACTTTTTTAGTCCACCATGATATAAATAAAAGTGGTTTATTTGACCAATGAAGTATGCTATACCATTCAACAAGACTATGGTTGATCTTTTCAAGGATCAGATCCACCTTTGAGCACAATTCACATTTCTCATATTGCCCTTTGTAATAATCTCACTGAGGCCAGTTTTTCATCACCAACACATTTCATTTACAGAGTGAATAAATCAGCGTTTCTGTGGCTATAGTACACAGATCAAGCCTTGGGGTTCTCTGGCTGCCAGCATGAGTAGAGACAACTAATTTTAAACTTCCGCTGCTCCTATTCCATAAGTCCCACAGGGAGATCTATTGGTGATCCCCATATGGCTGAAATAACATTGCTCCTCTCTCAAGTCCGTTTCTTAGAATAGAATCTCTTCAGTGTAGGGGGAGCCTATTCAGCCAATCTAGTATTCACTGACTCTCTGACACAGCATCTTGTACAGAACCTGTTCCCATAACCACATATTTATCCCACTAATTCCCCTAACCTATACTTCTTGGGACACTAAGGGGAAATTTAGCATTGCCAATCCACCTAACCTGCAGATCTTTGGACTGTGGAAGGAAACCCATACAGACACTCGGAGAACATGTAAACTTCACAGAGACAATCACACAAGGCCGGAATTGAACCTGGGTCCTTGGTGCTATGAGGCTGCAGTGTTAGAAATTGTGCTTCCCCCTCTTCCCCAGCAGCACCATTGTGGGAGGGCGTCTTCTGCTGGTTGGTGATTGGCCTGAGGTTAGTTGAAGGCATGACCAGATTAGGGCTGTGAACCAAATTGGAGACCTTTGTATTGAGAGGTAGAGCTGGATACAGGAGCTTCCTGGGATGCCGGTCTCTTCCATTTCCATCTGAGAATCCGTTCCTCATCAGTCAAGCGATTCAGATGTGGGGTTGGTTTCAAGTTATGGCTCCACACTGGCAGTGGTCGTACTCAGGGCTGGTAGTAAAACCTACACTGATATGGGCTCCGCTCCTGAGGTAGCTCAGGTATTTCTTCACAACTTTGCCCTGCACTTTTATTTCATAAGGCATTCAGAACACAATTGTCTGTGGTATCCAATCCTATTTGCAGCAGAATGTTCCAATGCAAATCAGCCTTAGCTAATGTCTGCTTACTTACCGGAGCAGAACCACAAATGTGGCCGTCACCTTGAATGATGAACAAGACTTTACCACCTAACTTTGTATCATAAGCAAGTTTGGATATGTTACACTCAGTCCTTCATTGAAGTCATGAATTAGATTGTGAATAACTGAGGCCCAAGTATTGATCATTGCAGTATCCCATTAGTTACTACCTGCCAAACTGAAAATATCCTATTTACAGTTACTCTGTTTTCTATCTATTAAATCAACCTCAGTTCATGTTAATATATTGCCCTCACCACACTTATAGAACTTACAATTCATACTTAAATTACAGCTGCTAATTCAGCTTTCTGTTGAGTTAGCCAAGATGAAAATACACAGAATTCAGCAAATCTATTAACATAGAGATTTTGTTAATAGGTGAGAAACAGTGTGTTGTAATAATGGATATATGTTCAAATTGGCAGGATGTAACTTTACAATATTTTTAAATGACTTGAATAAAGAAATAAAGAGCTATATGTCCAGATTTACTGATAATACCAGTAAATAGTATAAGTGGGAACAGAAAGGTGCACAGAAACATTGATAGATCGAGTAGTTGGCCAAACCATGACAGTTGGAATTCAAAGTGGAGATGAGTTAGGCCTTTGGCGTACAAGAAAGAATGATAAGCAAGGTATTTTGTAAATGATGGAGAAAGTGGGAACTGTAGAGAAGATGATTTAGGGTGCAAGAGCAGAAACATCTAAAGTAAATGGATGAGTATAAGAAATAATTTGAAAGGCTAATAGACCAGCTCCAGGTGACTGGAATGCAGAGGAGTGTAAGCTTTGTCACAGTTGTATAAAGCTTTAATCAAATCTCATCAAGAGCATTGCTTTCAGTTCTGGGCACCACTCATTATAGCTGCAGGGATCAGTGCTGAGGCCTGAACTGTTTACCATTTACATAGACGACCTGGAAGAGGCGGCTGAGTGTAAGATGAGTGGAAAAGCGAATTGCATGGAGGATGCAGAAAATCTGCAGAGAAATCTGAGTAAACTGCGTGAGTGGGCAAGGACCTGGCAGATGGAGTATAATATTAGTAAATGTGAGGTTATCCATTTTGGTAGAAATAATAGTAGGAGGAAATATTTTTTAAAGGGTGATAAGCTGCAGCATGCTACTGTGCAGAGGGACCTGGGCGTCCTTGTGCACGAAGCACAAAAACCCAGTCCGCAGGTGCAGCAGGTGATCAAGAAGGCGAATGGAATATTGACCTTTATCGTGAGGGGGATAGAATATAAACACAGGGAGATCTTGCTGCAACTGTAAAAGGCCCAGTCTATTTAATCTCTCCTCATAAGCTAACCTTATCTCCAGTATCAATGGCCACAACTGGAGTACTGTGTGCAGTTTTGGTCCCCTTATTTGCATAAGGATATATTGGCTTTGGAGGGAGTACAAAGAAGGTTCACCAGGCTGATAATGGAGATGAGGCTAGCTTATGAGGAGAGATTAAATAGACTGGGCCTGTACTCGTTGGAGTTTAGAAGACTGAGGGGGGGATCTTATAGAGACTTACAAGATAATGAAGGGGCTAGATAGGGTAGAGATAGAGAGATTCTTCCCACTTAGAAAGGAAACCAGAACTAGAAGACACAGCCTCAAAATAAGGGGGAGACAGTTTAGAATAGAGTTGAGGAGGAACTTCTTCACTCAAAGGGTGATGAGTCTCTGGAATTCTCTGACCATTGAAGTGGTAGAGGCTACCTTGCTGATTATATTTAAGTCGCGAGTAGATAGATTTCTGATAGACAAGGGAATTAAGGGTTATGGGGAGAAAGAGGGAAAGTGGAACTGATTCACTGCAGATCAGCCATGATCTTATTGAATGACGGGGCAGGCTCGAGGGGTTGGATGGCCTACTCCTGCTCCTATATTCTTATGTTTTTACATAAGGGAAGGTAAATCATCCTTGAAAACAGTGCAGCACAGATACCTGGGCTAAAAGAATTAAATCATGAGAAATTGCATAGACTAGATCTCAGTTAATTGATTAGCATAGAAGATGAAGAGAGGGTGAGGTCTAGAGCTAAGTAGCCTGGCAGAACCCACGGCATGCAGGTTATTGATGAGTAAATGTTGCTTGACAGCATTATCAATGGCTGATCACTAAGATTAGATTGATGTGGCCTTTGCTATATCTAGTTCACTCGCCATTTCTTAATATCACATAGACTGATTCAGATCAGCTGAATACTGGGATCTGTAATGCTGAAGATCTCAGAAAAAAATCATGATGGATCATCCATTCATACTTAAAGTGGTTTCAAATGCTTCAGCATCGACTTGTGCATTCTTGCAGTGGTCTCTGCTCAAAGCCATGTAATTTTCTATTATGTGGATATGGCAGGATTGTAGAGGTTTGGTCTGATCCATAACTGTGCTCTGTCTGGAGAATGCTGCTTCCAGTGTTTAACAGGCATATAATCCTGTGTTGTAGCTTCACTGGGGTTGCATCTCATTTTCAGGTTTGTCTTGCTGCTACATTACCCATGTGCTATCCTGCCCACCTACAGCCTGCATACTTCCCTCACCCAGCATATCCACTTTTCCGCTCTATCACATGCATACCTACACATTCACTCATTGACGAACACACTAAAAAACTGTTCAAGTATCCCAAAGCTTTTCTGTGTTTGTGACTGCTGCCAACAAAAAGGGGCAGAGTATGATTTGCCTTCACTGATGATGGGTGGCACGGTAGCCCAGTGGTTAGCACTGCTGCTTCACAGCTCCAGGGTCCTGATTTGGATTCCCAGCTTGGGTCACTGTCTGTGTGGAGTTTGCACATTCTCCTTGTGTCTGCGTGGGTTGCCTCCAGGTATTCCAGTTTCCTCCCACAGTCCAAAGACGTGCGGGTTAGGGGTGATTGGCCACGCTATGAAATTGCTCTTTAGTGTCCAGGGATGTGCAGGTTAGAGGGATTAGTGGGTATAATGTGTAGGGATATGCAGGTAGGGCCTGGGTGGGATTGTGTTCGGTGCCGACTCGATGGGCCGAAGGATCTCTTTCTGCACTGTAGGGTTCTATGGTTCTATGATGATACTATGGTCTAGTGTGACACGGAAACAATCTGATGGAAGATCACTCCACAAGTCTGGGATCAGAAGACGCAGCCAGTAAACGGAGTTCCATCATGGAGCAGAAAAGTAGGAGTGGAACAGTTATCCAACTCCTTGGTAGATTCAGGTGTTGCTACATTTGGAAGGACAGGTCCATAAGATCATGAGATGTAGAAGCAGAATCAGGCCACTCGGCCCATTGGATCTGCTGCGCCATTCAATCATGGCCGATATTTTTCTCATCCCCATTAGAACATAGAACATAGAACATTACAGCGCAGAACAGGCCCTTCGGCCTTCGATGTTGCGCCAACCAATTATGAAAAAAAGGCAATGACCCTCCAGACTAAACCATTCCCTTCTCTTCCATAAACTTATCAACTAACCTCTTAAACGTCACCAAACTTGGCGCATCTACAACTGCCGCAGGCAGGGCATTCCACTCCCTAACCACCCTCTGGGTAAAGAACCTACCTCTGATATCCGTCCTATAACTATCACCCCTTAATTTAAAGCTGTGTCCCCTCATGCTAGCTTTCTCCATCCTAGGAAAAAGGCTATCACTGTCCACCCTATCTAAACCTCTAATCATCTTATAATCATCATCTAATCATTCTCCTGCCTGTTCCCCATAACCCCTGATCCCCTTATTAATCAAGAACATATTTATCTCTGTTTTAAAGACACTCAATGACCTGGCCTCCACAGCCTTTTGCAGCAAAGAATTCCACAGATTCACCACTCTCTGGCTGAAGAAATTCCCCCTCTGTTTTAAAGGATCGTTCCTTTAGCCTGAGGTTGTGCCCTTTAATTCTAGTTTTTCTTATGTTGAACCATCCTCTCCACATTCACTCTATCCAGGCCTCGCAGTATCCTTTAAATTTCAATAAGATCCCCCCTCATCTTTCTAAACTCCAATGAGTATAGATCCAGAGTCCTCAAACATTCCACATACGACATGCTCTTAATCCAGGGATCATTCTTGTGAACCTCCTCTGGACCCTTTCCAAGGCCAGCACATCTACTCTTTAATACAGGGGCCATAACACTCCAAGTGGAGTCTGATCAGAGGCTTATCTAACCTCAGGAGTACATCCCTGCTCTTGTATTCTAGCCCTCTTGACATGAATGATAACATTGCAAGTTATTGAGATTGCTTGGTCTGAAAGACTTGCATCTCAAATTGCTAATGGGAGTGGGTCAGGGGACAATGAAGGGCTGGCCATAATCTTCCAATCTTCCCTTAATGTAGGGAGGACTGGAAAATAGAAAAAATGGCATCTTTTCACAAAAAGGTATGTCTGCATATTGCTTGTAATTGTCAGCTAATCAGTTTAATATCATTGAATCAGAGCATCACTACAGCACAGAAGGAGGCCTACAATACAGAAGGTGGCCATTCGGCTCATTGAGTCAGTACCGACCACATTCCCACCCAGACCCTATCTCCATAATCTCATACATTGACCTTGCTAATCCCCCCTGACACTGGGGTCAATTTAGCAC
The DNA here is from genome assembly GCA_024679065.1 of Sphyrna mokarran. Classification (NCBI taxonomy): domain Eukaryota; kingdom Metazoa; phylum Chordata; class Chondrichthyes; order Carcharhiniformes; family Carcharhinidae; genus Sphyrna; species Sphyrna mokarran. Next base: position 35,710,427 of record JAGIQG010000012.1, on the reverse strand, counting down.
CGCCAATCTACATCTTTGGACTGTGGGAGGAAATCCACACAGACATGGGGAGAAAGTGCAAAGTCCGCTTAGTGGTGCATTAGGTTTCAGAAAAGAATTAACAGGCACTTAGAGAGATTTGAGTTCATTAAGGACAGCGAATAAAAAACAGGTCATTTTAATGTAACAGAGTGTTGATGAAGCAAAAGTCATGGATGTTGTCTATATGGATTTTAAAAAACGTTTTTGACGAAGTATCATACAAGATGTACATAGAATATAGAACAATATAGCACAAACAGGCCCTTCGGCCCACAAGTTGCACCGATCATATCCATTCAGTTTTCATATCAGTTTTCGTTGGAAAGGAGGCGGCTAAGAGGGGACCTGATCGAAACATATAAGATGATTAGAGGTTTAGATAGGGTGGACAGTGATAGCCTTTTTCCTAGATGGAGAAAGCTAGCACGAGGGGACACAGCTTTAAATTAAGGGGTATGAGTTATAGGACGGATATCAGAGGTAGGTTCTTTACTCAAAGAGTGATTAGGGAGTGGAATGCCCTGCCTGCAGCTGTTGTAGATGCGCCAAGTTTGGTGGCGTTTAAGATGTTAGTTGATAAGTATATGGAAGAGAAGGGAATGGTTTAGTTTGGAGGGGCATTGCTTTTTATATTGGTCGGCGCAACATCGAAGGCCGAAGGGCCTGTTCTGTGCTGTAATGTTTTATGTTTTATGTTCTATGTTCTATGTTCTATTCCTACCATGCCGTAGAACTACCTGTAACTCCCAATCCCATTAAATCCCATGTACTCATCCAGGAGTCTCTTAAAAGTCCCCAGCGAGTTCGCCTCTACCACCACTGACAGCAACCGATTCCACTCACTCACCACCCTTAATGAAAAACTTACCCCAATATCTCCTCTGTACCTGCTCCCCAGCATCTTAAACTTGTGTCCTCTCATAGCGACCATTTCAGCCCTGGGAAATAGCCTTCAAGAATCCACTATCAAGTCGCCTCTTAATCTTCGTCTCTCCAGGGAGAGAAGACCTAGCTCCCTCAACCTATCCTCATAATGTCTCCCAATCCAGGCAACATCCTTGTAAATCTTGTCTGCACCCTTTCAATAACTTCCACATCCTTCTTGTAATGAGGCAACCAGAACTGCACACAGTACTCCAAGTGGGGTCTGACAAGGGTCGTATAAAGTTGCAGCATTACCTCCTGATTCCTAAACTCAATCCCTTGATTAATGAAGGCTAGCACACCATATGCCTTCTTGACCACATCCTCCATCTGCGAGATTGATTTAAGAGTATTATGGACCCGGGCCCCAAGATCTTTCTGATCCTCAACACTGTAGATTAACAAAATTAAGGCTCCAGCAATAAGATAGCCATTGTCAACTTGGAATAAAAATATTTGTTTAAAGATAGCAAACATTGAGTCATGCTAAGTGATTATTTTCAGCTGGAGTATGGTAGACAGTGGTATTGTACAAGGGATAGTGCTCAGGCCACTGCTCTTTTGGATATTAGAATGTAGGGGCGACTTTCCATATTTGCTGATTAAACCACATTTGAGAGGCTGATACTAATCAACTGTAAGACATAGCCTAACAAGATGGGCAGACAAATGGCAGATGACATTTTTTCAGAGAAATGTGAGGTGTTACATTTTCTCAGAAAGGATGGGGATTGGCAATATAGATTCAGTGGCAGAGACCTGAAGAGTGTACAGGAATAGCGGGACCTGGCACATCACTTGAATACATCTTTGAAGCTGGCATGATTTATTGCGAGAGTCTTCAGCAAAACAGATGGGATCTTGGTCTTCATAAATAGAGGCACTGAGTACAAAGCCAGAAAAGTTATGCTAAAACTTCTTAAAGCTCTGATTAGGCCACAGCTAGAGTATTGCACCCACTTCTGATCTTCACACTTTAGGAAGATGTGATGTCCTTGAGGGGCTATGGATCTGATTTATCAGAGTGGTTCCAGGGATGGGGAATTTTAACTACAAGATTAAGTTGGAAAAGCTGAGGTTCTTCTCCCTGAAGCAATGGAGATCGAGGAGAAGACAGAGATATGCAAGATTTGCCAGGTTTCAGAATCATAGGAGATGATACATTTTCTCAGAAAATGGCCCATCGCATTTGAACTGGTTCTCCAAACAAGCATCATTACTTAGTGCCACTTCTCCTGTACATTGTTTCTATTTGAATAATCATCTAATGCCCTCTCGAATGCCCCATTGAACTTGCCTCCACCACACTTCCAGGCAGTGCATTGCGGCCCGGACCACCCACTTTGTCACATCACACTTGCTTCTTTTGCAAATCACTTTAAATCTGTGCCGTCTTGTTCTTAATCAGTTTAGTAGTGGGAACAGTTTTACTATCTGCTCTGTCCATCCGCCTCCTGATTTTGAACATCTCTATCAAATCTCCTCTTAGCCTTTTTTTCTCCAAGGGGGATGAGACCCATCCTCTCTAATCCACCCTCAAACTGAAGTGTCTCATCTCTAGAACTATTCTTGTAAACCTCTTCTGCATTCTCTCCAGTGCATTCACATCCTTATAATATAGGGCCCAGAATTGGACAAAATTTTCTACTTGTGACCTAACTAAAGTCTTGTATAAGTTCAGCATATCTGCTTGCTATTGTATTCTAGATGCCTATTAATTGAGCTTAGAATACTATAAGTTTTAACTGCTCGCTCTACCTGCTTTCTACCAACGATCTATGCACATGTACATCCAACTCTCTCTGCTCCTGCACCTCTTAAAGAATGTTACTTATTTTATATTATCTGTCTGAGTTATTCCTACCAAAATGCATCACTCACTCTTTTCCATGTTGAACTATATCTGCCACCTATCTGCTCACTCCACCAACTTTGTATGTCCTTTTAATGTTCTACAATTTCCATACCAAGATCTAGAATATTAATATACGTCTTGAAAAGCAAGAGTCCCAATACCAATACCTTTGGGAACACCACTACAAACCTTCCTTCAGACAGAAAAATATCCATTAAACCCCCGTTGTAAATCTCCCTGCTGTCAAAAAAAATTGTGTAAGGGGGAAGATTGCAAGGCCAAGCTCGCACAGAAAACTGGTGTGAAATACTCACTAATTTTTTTGGTAAAGTGCAATCTTAGTATCTGGTGCTTCCGTTGATGACAGATAGTTCGTATATATTATTCTTAGAACTTTTCCTAGTAACTTAATACAACAGAATGTCTTGCTCAGCTGTTTCAGATGGCAGTTAAGAGTCAACCACATTATGTAGGACTGGAGTAACATGTAGGCCAAACCAAGTTAGGGTGGCAGATTTTCTTCTGAAGAGGATGTTAAGTGAATGCTGTACTCCTGTTCCGGTACATTGTAAATAAATGGTGAATGTTGATGGGCTTTTTAATTGATCATGTCATTGCAACCGACTTGATGTCTGAATATATATTGTCTACACGTATACTTTGAACAGTCAGGAGTAGGAACTATAGAATCTACAGTGGAGAAGGAGGCCATTTGACCCATCGACTCTGCACTGAACAATCCCACCCAAGCCCTATCCGCTACTCTCCTAATCCCCCTGACACTAGTGGGCAATTTTATCGTAGCCAAGCAACCTAACCCACACATCTTTGGAGTGTGGGAGGAAATCGGAGCACCTGGAGGAAACGCTGACAGACACGAGGAGAAAGTGCAAACTCCACACAGACAGTCACCCAAGGAATTGAACCCGGGTCCCCGGCACTGTGAAGCAGCAGCACTAAGTACCATGCTGTCCCCAACTATAGCCTGTTCATTTCTCTAATCTGAAGACACTGAAGTGAGTTGTGGACTAAATCAGGCTTCATTCCAGCTACACAAATTGATTTTCCATAAACCAAAGATTGAACTTGGAATACTTTGGTTGTAGAACTTCGCTGAAACACTGGGGAGGGGGGAGAAAAAAGATAATATCGTTGTTCAAATTAAAGGTTTTTTTTCATATGCTTTACACACAGACATCATGCTTTCATACAAAAATAGGTCACTTGATGGAGATTAGTCTTTATTTCAGATTTTAGTTTTGCTTGTCAGTTTATATAGACTTACAAGGGCACTCTGTTGATTGGGAACTGGTCCAGCTAACTGATTGAGTGGAGCTTCAAAACCACGTGAATTTCAAGGACAAATAGTCAGAATTTCTTTACGTGGCAAGACCTATTTCATTGAAGGGGTGAATGGGGGAGGCTGCTGGTGGGGTTCCTAGACAATAAGGTTAAGAGTATTTTATAGCCTTAAAGATTGTTCAAGGAAAGATGATTGTCATGTATAAAAAGCAAAGTTTCTTATATAATCACACCAAAACCCCACAGATTAACACCTCACTTGTGTCACTTCCTGTTTGCAACTCTGACTTTGTTCAAATAATATTTTTCATTGAATCTATCAGTACCCATGTTGTTTTAAAACTTCTTTTTCCATTTCAGTCGACCCCATCTTCAGTCTCAGCCACTGGAGCAGCGAATGGCAACTCAACTGTAAGTAGCCATTGGCATTTTGGAATGTATTGTGTCACCATCAGCCAAGTTGATTGAGGTTTTTTTTTAGCTGTTGCTGCATGGTATCAGTGTGAACGTTCATTTACAGGCAACAGGATGTTCACTGAAACCCTGCTAATTGATTTTTTTTTGTGTTGTGCGTCAGTAGCTGTCAGTTATTAGTGAAGGTTTCCTGACTGTGCTGGCTGAATGCATAACAACTGCTCCAAACGTTTCTGATCTATGAAGCCAAACGCTTATGTGCCTTCTCTTCACAGGTTGCCTTGCGCTCGACTAAAAGGAAGACTCGAGGTAACTTTCTTGTCCAGTATAATTTGTTAGCTTGTAAGAAAGAGCAGTGGACTGCTGTTATAGTTGGAATGATATGAAGAATAATCATCACTTGAGCATTTTGCATTTCAAAGTAACGTTGAGATATTGTGCACTGAATTCACATAATTTATTTGGATTGATAGTCCGCAGTTGACTGAGTTTAGTGTGCTCAATTGAACTTGTTATTTGTAGGAAACTCAACAATGAGCAGACGAAGAATTTCCTGTAAAGACCTTGGTCAGGCAGACTTCCAGGGATGGCTGCATAAGAAGAAAACCAACAAGGGCTTAATTGGCAACAAATGGAAAAAGTACTGGTTTGTGCTGAAAGGAACCTGCCTATACTGGTATACAAACCAGTGTGTGAGTATATTTAAATCATATTTACCTAATGTTTGTGTGTCTCCGGTTTGGTTCTGGTGTGATTTGAGATTTATAGTCTGGTATTTGAATAACAGGAGAATAGTATATCTCATACCTTAATTACAGTTTAAAAAGGAGTGTGAACAGAAGTAGTGTTGTTTGCTCGGTGGAAGAAGGGAAAATTGTTGGACCCTCATACAAACTTCTACTCACCAGTTCAGGGCAATGTTGATTGAGAAGAGGGGTCTGGAAGTAGATTAACTGTTCATCTCAGCTGTAGCTTGGCAGACAGAGAAACATGCGGAGTGGGGAGAAAACAAATGTGTGTCTGTTTAAGTGATAAAGATGTGCAAGAGCAAACGTATTCATTAAACACATTTATTGGCTGGGAACATGCTCTAAAGAAGGGTACCTGTATAGAAGGGACAGGGAACACTTAAATGGGAAGAGCGTGAATATCTTAGCTGGGAGGTTAGCTGGAGTGTTTCAGCAGGATTTAAACTAATATGGCGGGAGGGACAGGCTGAGACCGATAGAATATCTCCCATCTCGCTCTCTACTGAGCTAAGTTTGGATGAGAAGAAGTACAACAGGGAGAAGGAGGTTCCGAGTGGTCTTGGAGGTCTGGAGTGCGTCTGTTTCAATGCGAGGAGCGTAACGGGAAAAACGGATGAGCTTAGGGCCTTACTGTTTGCGAGGAACTTGAATGTGGTTGCAGTGATGGAGATGTGGTTAAAGGAAGGGGAGCAGTGGCAATTGAACATTCCTGGGCATAAGTGTTTCAGGCGTGACAGAGGAGGGTCCAGAAGAGGTGGGAGAGTGGCGTTGTTAGTTAAGGAGAGCATCACGGTGGTGCAGAGGGAGGACAATACAGAGGAGTTAGGAGCGGAGTCGCTGTGGGTGGAGTTGAGGAATAGAAAGGGGGCGATTACTATGCTAGAGGTGTATTATAGGACACCCAACAGTCCACGGGTAGTTGAAGAAGGCATACGTAAAGACATTTTGGATTGGTGCAGAAAGAACAGAGTCATTATAGTGGGAGATTTTAATCTCCCTAGGGTGGATTGGAAAGTACCTAGAGCTGGGGGTTTGGACAGGCAGGAATTTGTAAAATGTGTACTGGAAGGATCGTTGGAGCAGTATGTGGCTAGCCTGACTAGAGAAGGGGCTATATTGGATTTAGTTCTGAGTAATGAGCCAGGGCAGGTGGTTGATGTTGTAGCAGGGGAACATGTGGCTAACAGTGACCACAATTCTGTCTACTTTAGGATACAGATGGAAAAGGATGCTTGTTGCCTTAGGGGCAGGGTGCTGAATTGGGGGAAGGCTAACTACGGTCGGATTAGGCAGGAACTTAGGGAAACTGATTGGGAACAGTTGTTTGAGGGTAAGTCCACGCTAGGCATGTGGGACTCTTTCAAGGGAATATTGAAAATGTTGCAAGATAAATATGTGCCGGCCAAGAGGAAAGATGGGAAAGGTAGGATTAGAGAGCCGTGGATTACTAGGGATATTGAGGACTTGGTTAGGAAGAAAACAGAGGCATATGATAGGTCAAAGCAGCTAGGAACGGAGACAGCATTGGAGGAATATAGAGAGAGTAGGAGGGAGCTCAAACGGGGAGTTAGAAGGGCAAAAAGGGGGCATAAAATGATTTTGGCGGATAGGATTAAGGAAAACCTAAAGACTTTTTACTCCTAGGTTAGGAATAAAAAGGTGGTTACAGGAAAAATCGGACCTTTTAGGGACATAGGAGGGGAACTGTGCTTAGAGCCGGAGGGAATGGCGGAGATCCTGAATGAATAATTTGCATCGGTATTCATGAAGGAGAGAGGCTTGTTGACAGCTCCTGTCTCTGAGGGAGCTGTGGACCAGTTGAGGGAAATATCCATACCGAGGGAGGAAGTGTTAGAGCTTCTAGGTAGCATTAAAACTGATAAATCTCCGGGGCCTGATGGCATTTATCCCAGGCTGCTTAGAAAGGTGCGAGGTGAAATTGCTGGGCCTCTGACGCAAATCTTTGTCTCTTCTTTAGACATAGGTGAGATCCCAGAGGACTGGAGAATAGCTAATGTTGTACCGTTGTTTAAACAGAGTAGTAGAGATAACCCTGGGAATTATAGGCCGGTGAGTTTGATGTCAGTGGTAGGGAAGCTGTTGGAGGGGATTCTTAGAGATAGGATGTATAGGCACTTTGAGCATTGCGATCTGATTAGGGATACGCAGCATGGATTTGTTAAGGGGAGGTCATGCCTTACAAATCTGGTAGAATTTTTTGAGGAGCTGATGAAAACGGTGGACGAAGGGTGAGCCGTTGATGTCGTCTATATGGATTTCAGTAAGGTGTTTGACAAAGTCCCCCATGGGAGGTTAGTTGAGAAGGTCAAGGCTCATGGGATACAAGGACAGGTAGCTAGATGGATAAGTAACTGGCTTAGTAATAGGAGACAGAGGAATAGTGGAAGGGTGTTTTTCTGGCTGGAGGTCGGTCACTTGTGGTGTGCCGCGGGGCTCGGTACTGGGACCTCTTCTATTTGTAATATATATAAATGACTTGGAAGAGGGAGTAAGTGGAGTGATCAGCAAATTTGCAGACGATACAAAGATGGCTGGACTTGCGGATAGTGAGGAGCATTGTCAGCGATGCAGCAGGACATAGATAGGCTGGTAGCTTGGGCAGATAGATGGCAGATGGAATTCAATCCTGATAAATGTGAGGTGATGCATTTCGGGAGAAAGAATGTAGGGAGGTATATGATAAACGGTAGACCTATTAAGAGTATAGAAATGCAGAGGGACCTGGGGGTGCAGGTGAACAAGTCTCTGAAGGTGGCAGAGCAAGTGGCGAAGGTTGTGAAGAAAGCATATAGTATGTTAGCCTTTATAGGAAGGGGTATAGAGTACAAGAGCTGGCCTTTAATTTTGCAGTTGTATAAAACGCTGGTTAGACCTCATTTGGAATACTGCGTCCAGTTCTGGTCGCCTTACTACCGGAAGGACGTGGAGACTCTGGAGAGAGTGCAAAGGAGGTTTACCAGGATGCTGCCTGGTATGGAAGGTCTGAGTTACGAGGAGAGATTAGGCAAATTGGGACTGTTTTCCTTAGAAAGACGTAGACTTAGAGGAGATCTAATAGAGGTGTACAAGATTATGAGGGTATAGATAGAGTAAACAGGGTTAAGCTTTTTCCTAGGATGGACTCGAATAGCACAAGGGGTCACGGGCTTAGGGTGAGGGGGTAAGGTATAATTTGGATGCTAGAGGGAGTTTTTTCACACAGAGGGTGGTGGGGTATGGAACGCGCTGCCAAGTAAAGTGGTGGAGGCAGGTACTCTGGAGTTATTTAAGAAATACTTAGATGGGCACATGAACAGAATGGGAATGGAGGGGATAGAAAACTGATTTAAAATAGGGATCATGAGCCTTGGGAGTCCCTGGGAAGTGTGTAAATAGATGATGATATTGATGTACTTGTTTTTATCCTATAGGTGCTTTGGTCCACCTTGTTGTCTAACGAGGGGCATACACGCAATGGGTCATGAGAGGGATTTTTTTTCGAGAGTATCCTAGTGCTTCACGTCGTTAGTGTACGCTTGACTTGGACCATTTGATGGGCAACACGACAGCTCAGTGACTATCGCTGTGCTGTGCAGATACATGGATTTGGGCCTGTGTCTGTGGGAGTTTGCGCATTCTCCCCATGTTTGCGTGAGTTTTCTCTGGGTGCTCCGGTTTCCTCCCACATCCCAAAGATGCGCTCTTAGGCTAATTGGCAAAACAAATTCTACCTAAATTGTCTCAAATTTGATTTTTAATCCATAGATTAAATCCATAGATTCGGTGACAAGTGGTGTACCTCAGGGGTCTGTTTTGGGGCCCCTGCTGTTTGTAATTTTTATAAATGATCTGGATGAGGGTATTGAAGGATGGATTAGTAAATTTGCAGATGACACTAAAGTCGGTGGAGTGGTAGATAGTGAAGATGGGTGTTATAGTTTGCAGAGGGACTTGGACAAGTTGCAGAGCTGGGCCGAGAGGTGGCAATGGAGTTTAATGTGGAAAAGTGTGAGGTAATGCACTATGGCAGAAATAATAAATGTGTAGAGTATAGGGCTAATGGTAGGATTCTTAGTAGTCTTGATGAACAGAGGGGTCTTGGTGTGTATGTGCATAGATCCCTGAAAGTAGGCAGTCAAGTCGAGAAGGTTGTTAAGAAGGCATATGGAGTCTTAGCTTTTATTGGTAGGTGGATTGAATTTCGGAGCCGCAACGTCATGTTGCAACTGTACAAAACTCTAGTGCGGCCGCACTTGGAGTATTGTGTGCAGTTCTGGTCCCCACATTATAAGAAAGATGTTGGAGGCATTGGAGAGGGTACAGAGGAGGTTTACCAGGATGTTGCCTGGTATGAAGGGCAGGTCTTATGAGGAGAGGCTGAGGGATTGAGGTTGTTTTCGTTAGAAAGGAGGAGGCTAAGAGGGGACCTGATCGAAACATATAAGATGATTAGAGGTTTAGATAGGTGGACAGTGATAGCTGTTTTCCTAGGATGGAGAAAGCTAGCACGAGGGGACACAGCTTTAAATTAAGGGGTGATAGTTATAGGACGGATGTCAGAGGTAGGTTCGTTACCCAAAGGGTGGTTCGGGAGTGGAATGCCCTGCCTGCAGCAGTTGTGGATGTGCCAAGTTTGGTGGCGTTTAAGAGGTTAGTTGATAAGTATATGGAAGAGAAGGGAATGGTTTAGTTTGGAGGGGCATTGCTTTTTATATTGGTCGGCACAACATCGAAGGCCGAAGGGCCTGTTCTGTGCTGTAGTGTTCTATGTTCTATGTTCTAGATCTATAAACATAGACAGGGATCACGGGTAGACGTGGGAACATTGGGCTGGCGGCACGGGCTTGTTGGGCCGAAGGGCCTGTTTCCCGTGCTGTTTTGTTCTTTGTTCTTTGTACATATACATACACACACACAAACAGACACACACCATATCATATACTCACACGTTTTAGATTTTGTGTGTGTATGTAACAATAAAGGGATTCAGATCATGTGACTGATATTGATCTGACAAATATTCCTCAAAAACTTAAAATGCAGAAAATTCCAGAAATATTCAGTACGGCCAGGATTCACCTAATGAAGGGGAAGCATTCCGAAAGCTCATCTACCAAATAAACCTGTTGGACTTTAACCTGGTGTAGTGAGACTTCTTACTGTGGGTAAAACTGCACAGACTTCATCATCTGGTATGAGGTTTTACAGCTCACTATGCGTGACAAGGACTCTGAATGGAGAGAGAACAGGAGTAACACTCTGAGTCTGAAAGAGTCAGCCTCAATGTTGGCCAGAATCAACTGTTCCTCACTGTGCAAGGGTCCCAGGTCACTGTGTGGAATTTGCATTTACTCCCTGTGTGCATTTCTTTTGGATACTCCGGTTTCTTCCCACAGTACTGATTAGTTTGATTGGCCATGCTAAAAATTGCCCTTAGTGGATGGCGGGGTAAACATGTGGGATGATAGGAATACGGCCTGGGTGGGATTGTTGTCGGTGCAGGCTAGATGAACTGAATGATCTCCTCTGCGGGGTCAGGGTTCTATGGTTTTATGATTCTTCAGCTTGCTGTGCTATCCTGCAGTGGGTTGGGAGACGTCAATATCTCTACATCATTGGGAGACGAAAAGGGGACCTTCTGTGAGATTTGCGATCAGCATCTGTCAAGCACTTCCTTTTTAAGCAGATTCAGCTTCACAATGATTTTTGGCGTGGAGCTGATCATACAGTGTTTACAACTGCTCCCCACTAATGGAGAACAGGCTCCTCCACCTGCTGGTGGAGACGGAAGCCATTGAGCCCCCCCCACCCCCCATGTTGGGGGGGGGGGGTCAGAACAATAGGGGCATGCACCTTGGGCAGTGCCCACTGGGCACCAGGCAGTGCAAAAGGGGCACAGGCCAGAGGGGAGGTGTGGAATACTAGGGAATGAGGCCCATCAGGAGATGATCAGGGGATCTGCTGCCATTCTCCAAGTAAGATTGGTGGGGTGGAGGTTGATCGGGACTAACCATTGGTTCCAGGGGAGGCCAGCAATTGGGAGGTGGGGTGGAAGGGTGGGGTTTGGAGAGGGCAGTGCACATGCACTGATCTCCACACTGAGAGATCGGCACATGTAGTAACCTACTCAGTAATATGCTGCCAGCCTCTTAGGCCCTGTCCCCATTTTTCAGCACGAATCAGTCTAAGACACTCTGTATTGCTCAGAGTGTCGGCAGTTCAGTCTGGTAAATGCGTCCAAAAATCAGGTGGGAAATTCTCCCATTTTCCTGCCTGTTGGGCATTTGTTTTTGTTTTGGGAGAATCCCACCTATTATTTCTATTCTCACTGTTAGACCTGCTGAGATTTTCCAGCTTCTTCTGTTTCTCTTTGGCCTTATATATAATCTTTTTTTGTATAGAATTATTTATATATAAAATCTTTCTATGATTCTATAATTCTCCTTTTGTGCTTTGTCAATGATTGCTATACACTTGCAATAAATCATCATTAAAAACATCTTGCTGAATCTGTTTATCACGAGCACTCAAGTTTAACAAAAACGTACTCAGTAGTTAATCGGTATATATTATATATGTGTGTACATATATAAATATATCTTCCCCTGATTACTGAATCGTATCAATTTCTAGATTTGCTGGAAGCTAGCTTCTTCTCCCTGATGTAAAGACAGCTCACATTTGGAAGAAAAAGATCAACATGTCTTTATTAAGTAGCTTCAACAAAATAGATAAATAGATTTCTGATCTGAAAAGAAAGATAAAGAGAAATGGGGAACAGGTAGGGAGGTGGATCTGAGACAGGGAAAGATCAGGTTTGAAGGGTTAAATTTGCTGACTTTTTCTCCTAATTCTTATGTTCCCATGTTTATTAATAGAACAACTGACATTATTGGCATGAAATATCTATGAACTAAACGTCTGGCCAAATATCTTAGATCTGGAATCTGGTGATTAAAAATTTAAAATCTGCAAGGAGGAACACGATTTCTTATTGTGTATAGACATTCTGTAAATTTCACTTCGGTGCAGATTTGCAGAACCCATTTTATACCACCTGTAAGTGTCAAATTGTTGCTAACACTCAATCTACATCAAAGTGAAACTCAGTGAGACTTGCTTCACCAGAGAAGCATTGTGCTGTGACAATAAATTCACACTACATTTATACCAATAGGTGAGATGCAAAATTGCTTTGCTTCAGTGCTACAATTGCAGTGCAAATAGACCTTAACCCTACAGCAGAGAAAAGTGTTGCAACTTTCTGAAATAGGCTGTGTTCTGAAAATTCACAGAAATTGTTAACTACATAAATTAACTTCTCCCTGTCAAACATTCAACTTGTGCAGTGGATACAATATTTGCAGAGTCAGCTTTTCTAAAGTTTTATGTTGTGCAAAATGACTCATTAGTTGCAACATTATCATTTTGACAAAATACGTCAGCATATGTATCTGGTACAAAGCTGATGAAGGACTTAAGAATGCAAGAATATTTGGAAATTTAACTAAAGACATACCAGGGTTAAAGCACTGGTTAAAAAGGCTACTGTAAACTGGTTAAAAGAATACTATAAATTAAGAATAGATCTTTTGCTTTGGTGTCCAATTGAATTTGATCTATAGAATATTTTGACTGTGTAAAATAAAAACACCATCACACTAATCTAGAAGCATATTCATTCCTGGCTGACTCACTGATATATCGTCTTAAGTTAAGATTCTGAGATCAGAGAGAAATAGAGGTTGATCTTTGGATGGCCTTTCAACACATTTATGGGAATCTCAATGTGCAGTAAAACAATGTCCAGTGTAATGGTGACTTCACACTAACTTAGCTGTTGTGGCTACGTTGGCAGATTTTAGTGAGGATATTCTTTTGGAAGTGCTTCTCACTGTTCTCAGCTGATAGAACTGTTCCTCAAACATTCTGGATGGATTTGGCCTCCTGTTGTGAGTCCTCCTACTGCTCCTCTCCATCTTCTAGAAATTTGTTCTGTCCTATGTGGTTCTCTGTTCATTCTCCCCACTATACGCATTTCCCTTGGAATACAGTACCAGTTCAGTATGTCTGGAGGCAACTGGATTTTGCAGAAGCCTTGAAATTATCTGCCACATCACTCCCTGTAGACTTTTACAACTTGAAACAAGTTCAGAAAGTAAAGACTTGTAGAATTGGAGTAACAGCCTGAATAAATCGACCAGCTACTAACCTGCAAGTAGTTGATGATCTCATTAAATAGCACTTTCTGTTATTAAACAAGTGTTTAGCTGGTTAAGGCATAACCTGGAACATGGTGCTCCAAAATAGCTTGTTGATGTCAAATTAGATCTGATTACTCTATCTTCTACTCAATGTTTGGGTGCTAACACTCTCCTCAATATGGTATCTGGTGCAATTTTCCCCACAAATGTGTGCATGCACATTTTGGAGCAATATGAGGCACTCAGTGCCTCAGAAATGAGGTTCAACAGATCCCACTTCTCACCTAAATATCCCTTTTATTTATCAAATTACATACCTTATGTTCAAAATATTCTGTAAATTGTTTGCTGCACAACCAACTGATTGCAGATTGTTCAAGGTTTAACAGACCCAACTTTTATTGCAAACCGGAAGTGCGGCTGAATTCAGCGAGGATGCATTGCTCAACCATATTTATATTGTGAGTTGGCTAATTTATGGTGTGGAACAGATAATACATCACTGTCCCCACTGTGCCTTACAATTTAAAAGGTATGTTCAAAATTGCTGCACTCTTTGCAGTAGGAGTTTCAGTAAAATTGAACACAATTTGCTTTCACGTATTTCCCAGCTATCAGTGACATAATGTATTTGTTTGATCCACTTTAAAGTAAAATCTTGAAATACAAATTGAAGACAAAATAGTTCCAGGCAAACAATCTCAACTTGTTGATGATAATCAAGTTCTTCTTTGCTAAATGCTAACCAATTCTGCCTTTTCCACAGGCAGAGAAAGCTGAAGGTTTCATTAGTTTACCTGAGTTCAAGATTGATCAAGGAACCGAGTGCAAAAAGAAATAGTAAGTAATATAATAATTCATAAGTAATCACTCATGAAACCAACACCTTAACCAGTCTGTATTTAACGAACTCTTGCATTTTCATAATGCTTTTCATCTCATGGAATATTCCATAATGAGGATTTGAACATCTATAGCAGCAGAGGGGAAATAACTGCAGACATTTTCAAAGCTGAAGTTTCTGGGTGAGAAAGAGGTGAAAACATAGCCAGAATCAGAAATGGGAATCAAAGTAGAAGTGGAAGAGCCTCAGCCTTTGCAATTGTCCAACAAATGTGAGGCTCTTGCAGTTTTTATGGATGAGAGTGGGAGTTGCAGGTTGGATGAATGAGCTAACTGTGACATTCAAGTAGAGGAAATAAGGGGATAGACACAGCTTTCCATAGCTGAGACCAAGACTCAAGATGGCTGTATAGCAGGTCTATCCTAATGTTAAGGATATTCCCTTGCAGTTGGAGGGAAACTTGGAATGGTAAGAGGAGCATCCAGTCGCTGTGGTCATAACACTCAGCAAAATTTCATTCCAATGAGAAAGAAAGATTTAAAACACCAAAGGCTTCATCCAATGCTAAGGTAGTGAACAATCGTATCAAACTGAAAGAAAACGTGTACAATTTTACCAAGATTAGTTGTTGTTAGAAACCTGGACAGAATATAAAAACCAGCAAAGAATAATAATAAGGAGGGAGAAATGAGAGTATGAGAGCAACTTAGGTGGAAATATAAAAACTCTTACCATCTTCTGTTTTTATAAGTGTTTGAAAAGGAACAAAGTAAAGTGAATATTGGTCTTCTAGCCTGGGGACATAATGAGGAGAAATAAAGAAATGGAAGAAATGTTGAACTGTTATTTTGTAATTCACTTTAGAAGATATAAATGACATCCCAGAAACATTTGTAAATTGAGAGGTAAAAGGAAGGGAGTAACTTAAAACTATGATCACCAGAAAAAGGATACTGAGAAAATTATTAGAAATAAAATTTGATAAGTTCCCAGAATCAGATGGGCTATATCCTAGGGACCTAAAAGAAGTGGCTGTGGTGATAGTAGATACATGGGTTTTAATTGTCCAAAGTTCCCTACATTCTGGAAAGGTTCCATTAGATTGGAAAATACTGAAAGTAACTCCTTTATTCAACAACATAGAAAGATGAGGGAAAACAAGTCTCTACAGGCCAATTGATCTAACATCTGCCATTGCGAATATTGCACCATACGAAATGATATATTATTAAGATGACTATAGAAGGGCGCTTAGAAAATCTTTGTGGAATCAGGCCAAATCAACATGGTTTTGTGAAAGGAAAATAATAGAAACATAGAAAATAGGATCAGGAACAGACCATTCAGCCCTTCGAGCCTGTTCTGCCATTTATTATCATCATCCAACTCAGTAACTTGTTCCTGCTTTTCCCTCCCTCTACCCTTTGATCCACTTTCTCCCCCAAGAGCTATATATAACTCCTTCTTAGAAACATATAATGTTTGGCTTCAGCTGCTTTGTATTGTAATGAATTCCACAGGCTCAGCACTCTCTGGATGAAGAAATTGCTTCTCAACTCAGTCCTAAATTGTCAATCCTGTATTCTTAGACTATGACCACTAATTCTGGACTCCCTCATCATTGAGAACATTCTTCCTGCATCTATCTTGCCTCAGCTTGTTAGAATTTTATATTTTTCTAAGAGATCTCCCTCACCCTTCTAAACTCCAGAAAATATACTACTAACTGATTCAATCTCTCCTCATACACCAGTCCTTTCATCCCAAGAATCAGTCTTGTAAATCTTTGCTGCACTCCTTCCATAGCTAAAACATTCTTCCTCAGATAAGAAGATCAAACACTATATTCCAGGTGTGGTCTCACCAAGCCCCTGTACAACTGCAGCAAAACATCCTTGCTCCTGCATTTGGATTTTGTTGCTATGAAGGCCAATATTCCATTTGCCTTTGTCTGCTGCAGCTGTATTCTTACTTTCAGTGACTGGTCTACAAGGACACTCAGGTCTCATTGCACATTCCCATCTCTCAAACTATAGCCATTCAGATAATAACCTGTCAACCTGTTTTTGCTATCAAATTGGATGACCTTAGATTTATCCGCATTATACTGTATCTGCAGTTGTCAACTATGTTTGTCTAATTTATTAGAGTTCTTTGAAGACGTATGCCTGAGGTGTACTAGGATTTTTAATAGACATTTGAAAAGATGCCACATCAAAGGTTCCTACACAAAATAAAAACTCATGGTGTGGGGTTAACATTAACATTGATAGAGGATTGATTAGCTAACAGAAAGTAAAGGGTAAGGAAAAACAGGTCATTCTCATATTGGCAAGCAGTAACTGTGGAGTGCCACAGGGATTAGTACTGGGGTTTTAACGTTTACAATCTGTACAAGGGATTGAATGGAGGAACCAAACGTAGAGTTGCCAACTTTGCTGATAACACAAAAATAAGTTGGAAAGTTAATTGCATGAAGGACAATGACTTGCCAAAATGTTGGCAGATGGAGTATAATAGAAGAAAATGTGAACTTTGGCAGGAAGAATAGAAATGCAGCAAATTATTTAAATGGAGCAAGATTGCAGAAATTTGGGGATCTGGGTGTCCTGGTATATGAAAAAGAAGTGTTTAGAAAGGCAAACAGAATGGTGATTCTGTTGCAAGGCAAATGGAATATAAAAAAAGAGGTGTTTTGCTGCAGTTATACAACATATTGTTGAGATCATATCTGGAGTACTGTGTATAGTTCTGATCTTCTTAATTAAAAGAGGATATAACTAAATCAGGAGCAGTTCAGTGAAGTTTCACTTGACTGATTCCTAGGATAAAGAGGTTCTAAAAAAAAAATTTGGAAAAGCTGGGTTGGATTTAGAAGATTGAATGGGACTCTTACTGAAACATTAAATCCTGAGGAAACGTGACAGGATGGATACTGGGAGAGTCATAAGTCTCTTGAATATTGAAAGAGAGACTAGAACTTAATTTGATTTATTATCACATGTATCACGGTACAGTGAAAAGTATTGTTTGTTGCGCACTTACAAATATACCATTCATAGAACAGGTGGGGAAAAGGAAAGGAGAGAGTGCAGGATATATTGTGTTGCAGTTACCAATAGGGTGAAGAGAAAGATCAGCTTAATATATAATAGATCCATTGAAAAGCTTGATGGCAGCAGGGAAGCAGTTGTTCTTGAATCTGATGGTGCATGACCTCAGACTATTGTATCTTTTTCCCGATGGAAGAAGGTGGAAGAGAATATGTCTACAGCGCATGAGGTCTTTGATTATTCTGTCTGCTTTTTGAGGCAGTGGGAAATGTAGTTGGAGTCAATGGATGGGAGGTTGCAATACTGACCTCACTTTCTGTGTAGAATTGACATGTTCTCCCCATATCTGCATGCGTTTTCTCTGGGTGCTCCGGTTTTCTCCCACAGTCCAAAGATGTGCAGATTAGGTTGGTTGGCCATGCTAAATTGACCTTGTGTTGGGATTAGCAGGGTAAAATATGTGGGGTTACGGGAATAGGGCCTGGTTAGGATTGTGGTTGAAGACTCGATGGGCTGAATGGGTTTCTTCTGCACCATAGGGATTCTATGAGAACAGCTTGCTTCAGGGCAAATATTTCAATGGTAAAAGAACTTATAAAAGTGTTATAAATATTCATTCAGATGTTTGAAGTGTAATGTTCAAAAATTCTCTAAACCTCTACTTCAATAGAATCAGACATTTTTTGCTCATCTCCATGTTTTTGAAAGCTATGCCAAGAGTTGTTAATATGTTGGACATTGTGAGCAAATAAGGGGAAAAAAAACACCATTTTGGCTTTAAAGTACAACATTAAGATGAGAAGAATTCTAATCAGTTGAAGTTTGTCCCTTTATTATCCATTTTCTATTCTCTTAATCAAGTGCGATAAAGGCCAGCCGCCCACAATTCAAGAACTTCTACTTTGCTGCCGAGAACACTGAAGACATGAACAAGTAAGTGCTGGGTGGTGAGGCGAAGGTATATGTTTTTAAGAAATGGCAAAAATGTACTTTTCAATTTTGGTCTTTTGTTTTAAATTGGGGAAGAAAGCTGAAGGGTCAAGAATATCAACAAGGCTGAAGAAAATAGGGAAAACTGGAAGTAGTGGTCAAATGATGCTATCTTGTGCTATCTTGTAACCAAGAGACAGCAGGTGATAGTATGGAATATCCTTGAGGTTAAGAAATAGTAGGAAAAAATTAATTGGGAGAAGATGGCAGTGAAAGTTGATTTCAACATGAGTGAAAATGTGCCTTACCATATTATTAGTTATATTCTAATTTTCCCCACAGCAATTATGCTATCTTTAACTTTTAATTAATAAAAATTAGGAATAGTAGCAGGCCACTTGGCCCCTTTCTGCCATTCAATAAGATCATGGCTGATCGGATTGTAACCTTAATCCCACTTCCCCCCTCCCCAGAAACCTTGCACTCCCTTGTCAACCAAGAATCTATCAACCCCTGAATGCCTTAAAAAAATTCAAAGATTCTACTTTCACTGTCTTTTGAAAAAGAAAGTTCTAGACACTCATGACCTTCCAAGAGAAATAATTTATCCTCATCTCTTTTTTCAATGGAGCAGCCCCTTATTTTTAAACAGTGACTTCCTAGTTCTAAATTCTCGGACAAGAGGAAATATCCTCTCCATATTCATGCTGTTAATACTCCTCAGGATCTTAAAGGTTTTGATCAAATCACTTCTTCTAAACTCTAGTGGATACCAACACATCCAATCTTTCCTCATAAAACTACTTGCTCATTTCTGGTACTAGCCAAGTAAATGTTCTCTGAACTGCTTCCAACACATTTACATTTTTCCTCAAATCAGGCGACCAATACTGTACATGATACTCCAAATGTGGCCTCACTACACGCTCTACAACTGAAGTATAACCTCTCTACTTGTGTAATCAATTCTCCTCACAATGAAAGATAACATTGTATTAACTCTTCTAATTACCTGCTCTACCTTTTGTGATCCATCCTCTAGGATTCAGATGCCTCTGCACCTTTGAGCTCTGGAATCTCTCACCGTATAGATAATAAGCTTTTTTATTCTTCCTGCCAAATTCACATTTGTGCATATTTACCAATTTTTTTGCCCACTCACTAAACGTATCTATATCTTTTTGTAGTCTCCTTACATCCTCTTCACAAGTTACTTTCCTACCTACCTATCTTTGTATAGGTAGGTAGGAAATGCAAATCATGGTGTTTGTGTTGCTCTACATCACAAACCAATCAACCCTCAACTGAAATACCCAATGTTAATGACTGCGCCGTATATCGCCATTGTTCCAACAATATCTTGACTGGCTTTAATTATACTTCTTTTCTGCTCCTTGTTCCCATTAAAGTTGGAATTATGGGACCTGCTATAAAGGATATTTGCGATGGGTCTTCCTTCACTTGGGAATGGGGAAGATGAGGGATTATGATCTGAATTAATTTACTGAAGATTAAATAATTCAGTGTAGAAGCACCTAATTATATAAAAACCTAAAAGTAGTATGAACTTTCTTTCCTTCTCACCTTGAGAGTTTTGTCATTGTATGAATGCTAATAGACTTCTGGTACCTGAACCACTATTATGTAATTCAGCCTTGTCAAATATGGTCAGCAGTGCAAACATAACTACCAAAACCAACATGGTATTTAATAATAATGGCAGATAATACTGGAAATACTCACCAGGTCTGGCAGCATCTGTGAAGAGAAAAACTGAGTTAACATTTCAAATTGTGAGCTTTTATCAGAAACCTATATGCCACAGGGATCATTGCTGGGCCCTCAACTGTTTACAATTTGTATAAATGATTTAAATAAAGTAGGGATACCAAATGTGCCGATGCATAAATTAGACAGGAAAGTAAGTTATGAAGAGGATATAAGGATGCTACAAAAAGTATAGATATGTTGGGTGAGTGGGTAAAGGTCTGGCAAATGGAATAAAATGTGGGAGAATGGAAGGTTGTCCATTTTGACAGGGCAAATAAAAAAGAAGCATATTATCTAAATGGTGCGAGATTGCAGAGCTCTGAGATACAGAGGGATCTGGATATCCTAGTGCATGGATCATAAGAGGTTGGCGGATGGTGCAGCAAATAATTAGGAAAATTAACAGAATGTTATAGTTTATTGTAAAAGGAAATAAAAACAAAGTTATGTTTTAGCCACACAGGACATTGGTAAGACCACATCTGGAGTACTGTGCACTGTATTGGTCATCCTATTTGCGGAAAGATGTAAATGCATTAAAAATGGCTCAGAAAAGATTTACCAAACTAATAGCTGAAATAGACAGGTTATCTTAGGCAGAAAGGATGGGCAGGCTAAGCTTATAGCTGCTGGGTAGAATCTGAAGGAAGTTAACAGGATGGGTGTTGGAAGGATGTTTTCTCTTGCAGGAGAATCTAGATTGAGTGTTCTGCTTAGGAAGAATGGGTCACTCATTTAAGCTAGAGATGAGGGGGAAATAATTCTCTGAGGATTTTGAGACTTTGGAATTCTCTTCCTCCAATGTGGTTGAGATAGAGTCTTCCAATATCTTTAAGACAGGAGCAGATTGATTCTTAATAAGCAAGGGGGCAAAAAGTTGTTGGGGGTAGGCAGGAATGTGAAATGGACCTTAAAATTAGATGAGCCATGATTTTACTGAATAGTGGAGCTGGCTCGAGGGGTCAAGTAGTCTACTCCTTCTAATTCATACGTTTGTATGAAAATTGTATTGCAAACACTTTTTAATAACATGGTCAAAGGCTTGGATAGAAGCGATTATGTACGTTTCACAATGAGTTTTAGAAGATAAATATCTGGATTCATTGTCATTGATAATAATTAATACAAATGAGCATGTGCAATATCAAACTATAATTCTCATTAATCTTTTAGGTGGATTAATAAAATGGGTTTAGCTGCTATTCAGTATGTCGCTCCAGCTTCAGAAGGAAAAACTGAAGGTATGTGTTTTGTTGAAATGAAGTGTCTCATTATCTATTGCTAATTTTCATCAAACTTAATCTTCTGCCAATGGTGAATTATTTCTTGCTGCAGAATGTTGGAGTGAGAGTGAGCACGAAGATGTGGAGATTCCACCAGAGGTGCCAGCCTTACCGTCACAACCAGACGTACAGCAGGTAAAGATTGTTTCATAGAACACAAACATGTTAAGAATTATAGTGCTACGTACAGGTTAGATTTAGTGTATTACTTTATCAAAATAGGTCTTTTATGAAAGTATTGATAATTAGTTTTGCTTTATTACACAACACTAGATCTAGAATAGCTTTAGCCTGAGTTTATTCTACATTTGGTTCTTCAGAAAACAGTCAAAAAATATTTTGCATTATGAATATGTCTTTTGCTGATTTAATTGTCCAAGTCTATATGAATAAAGAACAGGACAGCACAGGAAACAGGCCCTTCGACCCTCCAAGCCTATGCTATGCATTGGTCCAACTAGACCATTCGTTTGTATCCCTCCATTCCCAGGCTGCTCATGTGTCTATCCAGGTAATTCTTAATCCAGTGTGTCTGCCTCCATCACCCTACTTGGCAATGCATTCCAGGCTTCCACCACTCTCTGCATAAAAAACGTCCCTCTGATATCGGAGTTATACCTCGCCTCTTTCACCTTGAGCCTGTGACCCCTTGTGATCGTCAACTCCGACCTAGGAAAAAGCTTCCCACACTTCACCCTATCTATACTCTTCATAATTTTGTACACCTCTACTAGGTCTCCCCTCATTCTCCATCTTTCCAGGGAGAACAGCCCCAGTCTACACAATCTCTCCTCATAGCTAAGACCCTCCATACCAGGCAACATCCTGGTAAACCTTCTCTACTCTCTCTCTAAAGCCTCCACATCCTTCTGGTAGTGCGGCAAACAGAATTGGACGCAATACTCCATATGTGACCTAACCAGCATTCTATACAGCTGCAACAACAGACTCCTGCTTTTATACTCAACATCCATCCTATAAAGGCAAGCATATCATATGCCTTCTTCCCCACCTTCTCCACCTGTGCTGCCACCTTCAGGGATTTGTAGACTTGCACACCTAGGTTTCTCTGTGTTTCTATACTCTTGATGATCCTACCATTTATTGTATAGCTCTCCCCTACATTAGTTCTTCCAAATGCATCACCTCTGGATTAAATTCCATCTGCCATTTCTCCACCCAATTTTCCAGCCTACCTATATCCTGCTGTATTGTCCGACAATGTTCATAGCTATCTGCAAGTCCAGCCATCTTTGTGTCATCTGCAAACTTGCTGATAATACCAGTTACACCTTCTTCCAGATCATTTATATATATCACAAATAGCAGAGGTCCCAGAACAGAGCCCCGCGGAACATCAGTGTTCACAGATCTTCAGCTGGGAAAAGACCTTCGATGCTACCCTCTGTCTCCTGTGGCCAAGCCAGTTCTCTACCCATCTAGCCATCTCTCCTTGTATCCCATGAGCCTTACCCTTCTTAACCAACCTGCCATGAGGAACTTTGTCAAACGCCTTACTGAAATCCATTTAGATGCCATCCAGGGCCCTTCCTTCATTGACTATTTTTGTCACCTTCTCAAAAATCTCTACCAGATTTGTTAAGGCATGACCTCCCCCTTAGAAAACCAAGCTGTCTATCACTAATGAGATTGTTCCATTCTAAATGCGCATACACCCTATCTCTAAGAATCCTCTCCAACATTAAAATCCCCCACAATTATTATATTGACTTTGTTACAAGCTCCAATAATGTTCAATACTCAGTCCAACAGTATAACAGGGCCTGTCAATGACTCCCACCTGTTTTTTCTGACCCTTGCTGTTCCTAATTTCCATCCATACTGATTCTATTCCATGATCCTCTGAGACCAGATCATTTCTCACCATGATATTATTTCAGATGAGAAAGGAATTGCAGAAAAGAGGGAAGTGAGGTTTGGATAACTTGGAGAATAGAATACGAAGAGTCTACTAAAAGACATAGGTTAACTGAATGGGCAAAAATCTGGCAAATTCAATATAATGCAGGCAAATGTGGAATTGTCCATTTTGGCAGGAAGAATAAAAAAGAAATATATTATCTAAATGGTAAGAGATTACAGGAATCTGAGGTGCAGAGGGATCTTGGTATCCTAGTATATGAATCACAAAAAGCTGGTATACAAGTACAGCATGGAATTAGGAAATCTAGTAGAATTATATAATTTATTTTGAGAGGAATTGACTAGCAAAGTATGCAGGTTACAGGGTGTTGAGATCACACCTGGAATATTGTGTACAGAATTGGTCTACTTATTTTCAGAAAGATGTAAATGCATCAGAAGCAGTACAGTGAAGGTTTACTAGACTAATATTAGGACTCAACAGGTTGCGTTATGAGGAAATGTTGGATAGGTTGGGTTTGTATCCACTAGGTTTAGAAGAGTAAGAGGTGACTTGATCAAAGCCTTTACGATCTTAAGATGCTTTGACAAGTTGAATGTTTTCTCTTGTCGGAGAATCTATTTTTTAAAAATAAGGGCCCACTCGTTTAAGACAGAGATGAGGAGAATTTTTTTTCTCAGAAGATTGAGAACCTTTGGAACTCTATTTCTCAAAAGGCAGTAACAGCAGAGACTGAATATTTTTAGGGCAGAGCTATAAAGATTTTTGATAGACAAGGGAGTGAAAAGTTATCAGGGACAGGTAGGAATGTGGGTTTGAACTTACGAATGGATTGGCCATGATCTTATTGAATGGTGAAGTAGGCTTGAGGGACCAAATGGCCTCTGCCTGCTCCTAATTTGTGCATTCATATGTAACTCCAAGTTGATGGCATAACGGACTAATACTGAGTCATCAAGCACAACATAAAACAAATTTTTCGAAAAAACTGCGGGCTTCACCGAGATGTCACTAAGATGTTCTTAGTTCAAATTCTACTCTGGAATTTGTGTATTTAGCACAAGTGTATATAATGCAAACACCAAATGATACTTTATATTGGAAGTGCTATCCTTTAAATGAGATATTATTCCCATAGGTGGATGCCAAAGTTCCCATTACATGATTCAAAAAAGCACAGGAGTTCATCATTCTTGGCCAACATTCCTCCTCTGGGTAGATTAATTAGTCATTCATCCAATAATCTTTTGCTGACTGCTATGTTTACTTTAATATTATGAGTGACTCTAACATATGTGATGTTTTTTACATCTATTTGAGGTGTGAAATGATGCAACAGGAATGCAGACTTATTTTTATATACAAATGGAAACTGGTTACGTGTCTTCAAAGATTTAGATAACATATGATTGAGAATAAACAGAACTGTATTCTGATTTTTCTAATCCTGCACACACTTTCTTTTCAGATTCCACTTGTGGCTAGTGAAGTATCAAGTTCTTATTCTTCACCAGACAGTGCCAGTAGGTCATCCACAGCTTCACCGTCACCATCACAATACTCCTGTCAGGAAAGACAATCATGGCTTGACAGTGTTCATTCATCCTGTTCTGATTTTGGGCACCAATCCTCAATTTCTAGTATGGGATCTTCACAGCAGGAAATATGTGAAAATGAAAAAGCTGAGTTAAAAAGGACTCCCTGTGGATCACATGAGAATTTGGCTGCTGAAATTCCACAGTTCATTCTGTCTGGAGAAGACGCCGAGACAGCAGAACACATAACAGTTTTAACCACATCTGTGAAAGGTAAGCATTTACTTCATTCCCAAAATCCTTTCTCCTCTTCTTGTTCTAAGCTAAGATTCTGTTAACATTAACTGCACCTTGACTGAGTGAATCTAGAAAGTTGGAAAAGATTCTATTGAGTGAAGCATCAGAGTCAAGTCTAACCCTGCTCTCAATAGCAATTTGGACACTTTGGAGTTGAGATCATTTGATAAACATTGGGTTGGCTTCTTTGATTTTTGATTCAGCCTTTTAAGCTTCAGAAAGAGGCAATGTAACACTCTTCAGGCTGAATCCAAGAAAAAAATAGGAGTGTGTTTTCACCCAAATTATTCAGGTTTACAATGTTTAATGTGACTCTGGGCAAATCTCTTTCTCTCACTCTGTCTCTCTCTGAATAAATCTGGTTCCCATTTGTCACAATGTTGGTTTTTGTAGTCGGAAAAATTGACAAATGCTTGAAATAAATAATCAAACAAATAATTTGTAAATAGTTCAAAGTATTTGGTAACAATGTGAATTTTTTAGTTTTTGGATAATAATTTCCTTCCACGTAACTGACTTCAGGGTGGAAGGATGAAAGTAGCAACAAAATGATGGTTATTCAAGAGATCAGTAACTGTTACTAAGTGAAAAGTAGTATTGATAATAAGTCAATGTTGAATATCCTTACATGTTATTTAAAACATTGGATAAATGTTTTTTAAAATCTATCTGAAATGGATCATGGACAACATTCCTGAATTAATATTGCTGAAAAGTTGAACTTTGGAATTAATGAGATAACGGAAGTGCAAACGGACAATGCACTTTTATTATTTCATGGGATGTGAATATCATTGGCAAGGTTAGCATTTATTGTCCAACCCTAATTGCCCTCAGAAAGATACTAGTGAGCTGCATTCATACTACTGCAGACCATGTGGTTGAGGTATAACCATTTGCTGTTAGCAACTGAGTACCGGGTTTTTGATCCAATGGCATTGAAAGAACAATGATATAGTTCCAACTTAGGATGGTGTTTCACTTGCAGTTGGGTAGCATTCCCATGTGAATGCTACCCATGTTCTTGTAGGTGACAAAGGTTATGGATGGAAGGCTCTGTCAATGAAGGCTTGCCAAGTTAATGCAGATTGGGAAAGATTGTGTCCACTGTATGCAGGTAGTTAAGAGAATGAATGTTTAGGATGCCAATTATTGGGCTGTTTTGTCCTGGATGATGTGGAATTTGTTGAGTGATTTGGAGCTGCACTCATTCTGGCAAGAGGACAGTATTTAATCACACTCCAATGCCTTCATATCCTTCTTAAATCATAGAATCCCTACATTACAGGAGGAAGCCATTCGTCCCATTGAATCTGCACTGAACATCTGGCCCTCTCCCCTGACCTATCCCCATAACCCATACACTTAGCATGGCTAACCCATCTAACCGGCATATCTTTGGAATGTGGAGGAAACTGGAGCACCCAGAGGAAACCCATGCAGACACAAAGAAAATGTGCAACTCCACACAGACAGATGCCCAAGCTGGAATCAAATCTGTGTCCCTGGCTCTGTGATGCAAGAGTGCTAACTGTTCTGCCAGTGAGCTGCCTCAAGCAATTCATTGGAATGGGTGAAAAAATCGAAAGTTTTTGGAGAAAGGGTAGGGTAGAATTTCTCTACAATTAGCGTTTCACAAAATAGTAACAGCTTATTATGTTGCATATAGAGAGACGTTTAATTTCATTATATTTTAAGCACAGAAAATGTTGGTACTGTGATTAGTAAGAAACTTGAGCAACATTTTCAAAGTGACTGCTTGAGTACTGTTTTTAAGGAATTGAAAAAAGGAATTAAGGATACTTATGATATATGTTTGTTCAAATCTTCTTAAGTGTGAGTAACAGTAACAGCTGCTAATATAATTCCAGAAATGGAAACACAGATTAGCAAAGACATTGATGTAATAAGTTGCTCTTTGAAACCTTAAAAAATCCCTCCAGAAAAGGGAGTCAACTTGCATGTGAATATAAAAATGAACTGCCAGTCTGGGTGGTCACTATCTTTACCATTGACAATGCGGGCCCTGCTCTGTATTGATGTATATTAAATTCCCATGCATCTTCACAACACAGCCATGTGCCTAGTTATAAGGCACCAGTAAATAAAATGTCTAATTGTATAGTGGAAAATCGAAGTTGACTCCTAATGTGAGTGTAGCATGTCGAAGCTGCAAAAGGGGGATTAATTTATATGCTGAGTATATGCAAATATGTGATTTCTGGGGCTGAAAAATTGAGTCACGTTATCCACCAGCTTCTATAGCATACAGCCCAGTCAGTTCGATATTGCTAATACGAACACAGAATGTACACATTCCATTATTAAAGCACTGATAAGAGACTTGAGTTAATGATTTGCTAGTTAATGTGAGCATTGTATGTTTGGCTTTTTTTGATACAATATCAGAGTAGACAGTTTAGCTTCTTGAGTCTGTACCATCTTTCAATGAAATCATGCCTGATCAGTGACTTAACTCCACAGTCCCTGCCCCATATACCTCACCATACAGGGCTGACAAAAATCAAACAGTCTCAGATTTATAATTACCAATTGATTTGGCATTAATTGCAATTTGTGGGAGCTTCCACCACCCTTGTACATTGTGCAAGGTCCAGCTCTAATTTTTATAATATAAAGAACAAAGAACAAAACAGCACGGGAAACAGGCCCTTCGACCCAATGAGCCCACGCTGCCACCCCAATGTTCCCACCTCTACCTGTGATCCCTATATGTCCACTAATCCTAGATTCCTCAATCAGTAGAAATCATTTCTCTCCATCTATCTATCTATCTATCTATCTATCTATTTCTCTTAATATCTTGAAAACTAGAACTATAACACTGTTTAACCTTTTAAATTCCAGGGAATACAATTCATAATCCTTCTCATAATTTAATCCATGGAATCCAGCTCTCATTCTGGTGTATCTAAGCTACATTCCATCCATCTTTCCTCAGGTGTAGTACAGAACTGTTCACAGATCTTTTTTTAATATCAGTCAATCATTGGTAAGATGGACATTTATTGTCCATCCCTAATTGCACTGCAAAGGTGATGGTGGGCCTCTTTCTTGAACTGCTGTTGGCATGTGCTGAAGGTATTCCCAGAGTTTTTAGGTAGGAAGTTCCAGCATTTTGAGCTAATGCTGATTAAGGAAAAATGATTTGCATTGATATATTGATATAAGATCATTAGGAGTAGGAATTGGCCATCCAGCCCATGGAACCTGCTCTACCATTCAGTAAGATCATGGCTGATCTGATTGTGCCCCTAACTCTTCTTTCCTATCAGACACTTCAAAGCGCTTCACAGTCAATTAAATACTTTGAAGTGTAGTCATTATATATGTACTATATATTTATGATAATGATATATGTCCAAATCAGTTTGTTTGATGACTTGAAGAGCTTGAAGCTCGTGCATTTTCATGCTACTGCTGTTCTTATCCATCCAGGTTGTGTGTTTGCAATTTTGAGAGTTGATCCGATGTACCTGTGACCTAAGTTAATTGGACATCCACTGTTTCTAGTTTTTCATGATTTAGAAAATATCCTGTTTTGTTTCTCTAGGCCCAAAGAGAAAAATCTCTCATTTGTCAACACTGACATTCACTTACTACAGTTTTGTCCCTTTACTTTAATGTATCCACATCTCTTTGGAAATATAATGATTCAATTTACAGTGTTTAAAATGCTGGCTATCTTTGTGTCAGCAGCAACTTGGGATATGTGGTTTTCTCCTCATGGTACATAATACCAAATCTTGCAGAACAACACCACTCATCCTGCTAATGACTGTACCTGCCCATTATCCAAAATCTGTTTCATGACATTCATCCAATTTTCTAACCAGGTTTATAAGCTCCAAGTTTATGAGCTCCAACTTTAGTGATCAGTCTCTATGAAGGCCATATCAGTAACATCCGATCAGCTTTGTGAGGCATGATCAAATGTTCTACAAATCCATGCTAGCTCTTTCTGATCAGCTATAAAGGCTCAATTGTAGATTCTATTCATTTCCCAGGACAAGCGTTAAGATAACTAGTTTATAATTCATCAGTTTATCTTTCTTAACAAAAATAGACTGTGACATAATTTTCCAATCCATGGGAAGAGCCACCAAATTGAGAGAGCTTTGGAACATTATAGTTGGAGCGTCTACATTTACTTCCTTTTAAACCCTGGAATGGAAACCACCCAGCTGCGATGATTGGTCATTCCTTGGGGTGTATCATACACAATGGTTAGCACTGCTGCCTTAGCACCAAAGATCCAGGTTCAATTGTGGCCTTGAGTGACTGTGTGGAGTTTGCATGTTCTCCCCACGTCTGTGTGGGTTTCTCCAAGTGCCCCAGTTTCCTCCCACACTCCAATGACGCATGGATTAGTTTGACTGGACACATAAATTGCTCCTTAATGTCAGGGGCATTAGTAATGTAAATACATGGGGTTACGGGGATAGGGCCTGGGTGGGATTGTTGTCAGTGCAGGCTTGATGGGCCAAATGGCCTCTTGCACAGTAGGGATTCTATGATTCTTTGAATCCCAGTGTCTTTGCTTTCTTTGTTACTATTATTTTGGTTACATTAAATGTGGTGAGCCCCTGACTCTAATTCAATATCAATTTCCTTAGGATGTCTGGCATGCTGATCTCTTCCTCTGTTGTAATTATTAGTGCAAACTGCTTCAACATATCCATCATTTGTCATGGTTTTTTTTTAAAAGTAGAGCTCTATCTACTTCAAGTATGTAAACTGGTAACACTACATTAAATTCCCATTTGAACAGTTTCCACTGATCTTCTGTCTTTTTATGTATGAATGGATTCGCCAAGTTTGCTGTGAACAATCTTTGTCTCAGAGAATGCCTAAATCTAGAATCTTACTGGTATTTCACCTGTGTTCCTTTCAAACATTATATTGAACTCAATCATTTTGTGAATGCTATTAGATAAGCACTCGTGTTGTAAACGAAATCCAGATCATTGCTCATTACTAAATCAAATACGGCATCTTTCTTATTTATCCATGAGCATATTATTGCAGAGGAATATCCTTAGCATGACAAAGATATTTGCTAATCTGCTTATCGTAATCAAATTCCCCATTAAAACGGTCCTGGCTTTGATTACATGCTAATCGAATCTCTGCTCTTGGTTGTTACAAGGAAACCCATATACATCTCTGGCTACATGTCAGGCTGGTTTTGCAGATTCGAAAAGATGCAGCAGAACTTTCAAAATGGATAGGATCCTGATGTAAAGTCCAATCCAAAACCAATTTTGCTGGAAGGGGGAAAGGAGGGCATAATTCACACGGGCTGGAAATCTGAAGTCGGCAGGGCCATTTGAACTCCGTACTGATTCAAACTGACCCCATTCCAGTTGTTCCAAAGGCCTCCAGCTGCAGTGCAAAAATCACAAATGAGGTCTGTTTAAGTCAGAACATTGAATACAGGAGTTGGGACGTCTTGTTGAAGTTGTACAAGACATTGGTAAGGCCACACTTAGAATACTGTGTATGGTTCTGATCACCTTATTACAGGAAAGATATTATTAAACTAGAAAGAGTGCAGAAAAGATTTACTAGGATGCTACTGGGACTTGATGGTTTGAGTTATAAGGAGAAGCTAGATAGACTGGGACATTTTTCCCTGGAGCATAGAAGGTGACCTTATAGAGGTCTATAAAATAATGAGGGGCACAGATCAATGAGATAGTCAATATCTTTTCCCAAAGATAGGGAAGTCTAGAACTAGAGGGCATAGG
Source organism: Sphyrna mokarran (assembly GCA_024679065.1). Lineage (NCBI taxonomy): Eukaryota > Metazoa > Chordata > Chondrichthyes > Carcharhiniformes > Carcharhinidae > Sphyrna > Sphyrna mokarran. The sequence goes on along the minus strand of JAGIQG010000012.1, from coordinate 35,679,590 downwards.
CTTAAGGTGAAAGGGGAGAAATACAAAAGTGTCCAGATGGGCAATTCTTTCACACAGAAGATGGTGAGTGTCTGGAATGAGTTGCCAGAGATAGTAGTAGAGGCAGGTTCAATTTTGACTTTTAAAAAGCATTTAAACAGTTACATGGATAAGATAGATGTAGAAGTCTTGTACAACTTCAATAAGACGTCCTAACTCCTGTATTCAATGTTCTAATTTAAACAGAACTCATTCAACTTCCAACAGCGGTCATGTCAACACCTTCAATTGTGATTTTTGCACTGCAGTTGAAGGCCTTTGGAGCAACTGGAATGGGGTCAGTGTGAATTCAGTACGAAGTTCAAATGGCTCTGCAAATGAAGACAAGTGGGATTAGTTTGGGGGTTTAAAACAAAGGGCGGCATGGACAAGTTGGGCTGAGGAGCCTGCTTCCATGCCGTAAACCTCTATGATTCCAAGTGTCATGATCTGAAGTTTTTAAATCCCCCATTCTTTAAATTTAGAATGAAAAATAGGTTAAGCTGTCAGTGAAACTAAATAAACAGTCTGCTTAATTGTTTTGATTGACAGACAATGTGATGTAGATTAAAATAAAGTCGATCTTTCACTAAGGTTTTTATTATGTCATGAGGGATGCTTGGAGACATTTCAAATGTGACAATTACTTCAGTCAGGGGCTCTAAGTTCACAGTTTGATAGTTTAAAAACTATTAAAGAATTAGCTGTCTTGAATGTGACTGACTAATGAAGCGAGATAATAGAGACTGCCCTTGAAATTAATTAGCCGTTGCAAAACTGAAATCAGTGGAAATTGGGGAGGAGGGGTTTTGGAGGTTCTTCACTGGTTGGAGCAATATTTAATACAAAGGAAGATGTTTGTAGTTGTTAGTGGTCAAACATTTCAGTCATAGGACATCACTGCTGTAATTCCTCAGAGTAGTGTCTGAAGTCCAACCATGTTTAGCTGTTTCATCAATGAATTTCCTTCCATCATAAAGTTAGAATTGGTGGTGTTTGCTGATGACTGCATATTGTTTAGCTTCATTTGTGACTTCTCAGGTTCATACCACATTCAGCAAAGCCTGGACAATACTCCATAAGTAACACCCACGCCCCATAAGTGGCATGAAATGACAATTTCCAATTAGGGAAAATCTAACCAAATTTCCATGACATTCAATGGCATTACCAATGCAGAATATTTCACTATCAACATACTCTGGGTTTCTATTGGCCAGGAGCTGAATAGATCAGCCACATAAATACTATACTAGATCAATTGATACACTCACATTCTCTAGCAACTGTAACATTGTGGTTCCTTTAAACTGCCAAGTGTGTGAAACATTCTGGATATTTTGATGGTAGATTGTGAACTGAGGTGACAGGAGCATTTTCAGTGGCGGTTCTGCCAAATGATGTCTGACTGATTCGATTGATTGTCACAAATGTTAAATCATGGACTGCCAGTCTTTAGGACATTTGTGTTATGCAGGAGGATTGATTGTACTTGCTTTCCAAGACTATGGATCCTGTGTATGGAATGAGTGAACTACTCTTTGCTAAGAGTTTTACAGCGGCAGATTTCACCACGGCCTTCCATGTCTGTAGATGCATGTCTTTTAGAATTCACAGCAATAGTTTGTTGGCATTTATCTGTGTCAATCTTGGCCAATGGCAATCAGTTACCAACTTTCTTAGGGCAAATAATTAGAATCTTGATTTAAAAACTTCAGATGGTGAGATGGCATCTGTGTTTTCCATGAGATTGACAGTGTGAAACATCTTTACCTACACAATCTAACATCAAAATATCCAGGATGTTTCACAAAATTGGCAGTTTAAAGGAGCCACAATGTTATAGTTGCTAGAGAATGCAAGTGCATCAATTGATTTGGTACAATATTTACGTGGCTGGTCTAATAAGCTCCTGGTCAATAGTAACCCAGAGCATGTTGTTAGAGAAATATTTTACATTGGTAATCCCATTTGTCTCATCGTCTGTTGTTACTTTGAATCTGTGTGTCCAAATCACATCCTTTTCTTTTTGTTTTAAAACCCACATCTTGGATTGTAGTTAGGACATTACAAAAAGAAAATTGACAACGAATCAAGATATTGTTTCATTGAGAACATCAAGGAAAGATCCTAAATAGGGGAAAAAAATCATGGCACTTTGAAAAGTAGAAGGCTAGGGAAGATCAACAATGGGATCAAAATTGAAGTGTCAACAAAGAAGATCAAATAAGGAAAAAGAAAAAAAAATCACATTTTTTTCCAGAACTAAAAGTCGGGCAGGTTTCTCTAAGCTGCAGGGTCCATACAAATGTTACAGTGAGTAGCAGCAGAACTATGCAGTTGGAAAAAGGGTGAAAGCTCTCTGAGTGGTTTTAAAAGAAGGTTTTTTCTTCCCAGTTACAGAAGAGTGAGATTCCAGGCAGTTTCTGACATTTTTGAAAATAAGGTATGCTCTGTAGGGCCATTTGAAATAAATATGTACATACATAAAGTTAATAATTTCCAGGTTAAAAACTAGAGTGCTGAGAACACAGTAAAAAAATACTGAACAGTCTTGAGTCCTAGTGCCTGCAAGAGAAATGATGGGTCAATTAATCACAATGAGTTCTTTCAATGAAGAAAATGAATCATGGATTTCCTATGTACAGCATTTTCAACACTTTGTTCTTGTCATTAAAAGAACCATAAATGAGGTGTAGTGTGCTGATCTATATCAATTACTTTTAATTAAAGATTTGTTTGGTGGTTTATCAGATGGGCAGGAATTCAGCAAGATTGATCTTTCACAAGCATATTTATAAATTAATGTAGTGAGTAAATCTCAACCATTGCATACCATCAATTGTGGTCCCATTGTTCAAGAAGGGGAAGAGAGACCTCCCAGGGAATTACAGGCCAGTGAGTCTTACTTCTGTTGTGGGCAAAGTATTGGAGAGAATTATTAGGGATAGGATTTATAGTTATTTAGAGAGAAATGAATTGATTGGGAATAGTCAGCATGGTTTTGTGAAGGGTAGGTCGTGCCTTACTAAACTCATTGAGTTTTTTGAAAAAGTGACTAAGGAGGTGGATGGGGGTAAGGCGGTTGATGTGGTATATATGGACTTTAGTAAGGCGTTTGATAAGGTGGCCCATGGAAGACTTCTGCAGAAAATGCAGATGTATGGGATAGAGGGTGATTTAGCTAATTGGATTAGGAATGGGCTAGCAGATAGAAGACAGAGGGTGGTGGTTGATGGGAGATATTCATCGTGGACTTCGGTGACAAGTGGTGTACCTCAGGGGTCTGTTTTGGGGCCCCTGCTGTTTGAATTTTTATAAATGATCTGGATGAGGGTATTGAAGGATGGATTAGTAAATTTGCAGATGACACTAAAGTCGGTGGAGTGGTAGATAGTGAAGAGGGGTGTTATAGTTTACAGAGTGACTTGGACAAGTTGCAGAGCTGGGGCGAGAGGTGGCAAATGGAGTTTAATGTGGAAAAGTGTGAGGTAATTCACTTTGGCAGGAATAACAAATGTGTAGAGTATAGGGCTAATGGTAGGACTCTTAATAGTGTTGAAGAACAGAGGGATCTTGGTGTATATGTGCATAGATCCCTGAAAGTTGGCAATCAAGTCGATAAGGTGTTAAGAAGGCATATGGAATCTTAGCTTTTATTGGTAGGGGGATTGAATTTCGGAGCCGCAACGTCATGTTGCAACTGTACAAAACTCTAGTGTGGCCGCACTTGGAGTATTGTGTGCAGTTCTGGTCCCCCCATTATAAGAAAGATGTGGAGGCATTGGAGAGGGTACAGAGGAGGTTTACCAGGCTGTTGCCTGGTATGGAGGGCAGGTCTTATGAAGAGAGGCTGAGGGATTTGAGGTTGTTTTCGTTAGAAAGGAGGCGGCTAAGAGGGGACCTTATCGAAACATACAAGATAATTAGAGGTTTAGATAGGGTGGACAGTGATAGCCTTTTTCCTAGGATGGAGAAAGCTAGCACGAGGGGACACAGTTTTAAATTAAGGGGTGATAGTTATAGGACGGATATCAGAGGTAGGTTCTTTACCCAAAGGGTGGTTCAGGAGTGGAATGCCCTGCCTGCAGCAGTTGTAGATGCACCAAGTTTGGTGGCGTTTAAGAGGTTAGTTGCTAAGTATATGGAAGAGAAGGGAATGGTTTAGTTTGGAGGGTCATTGCTTTTTATAATGGTCGGCGCAACATCGAAGGCTGAAGGGCCTGTTCTGCGCTGTAATGTTCTATGTTCTACGTTCTATGTTCTATCATTACTCATAAAAGTGTTTTTTTTTATTATAAAAGATTGCCTTTTGGAATAACATGCACCTGTCCTATTCCAAGATTGATTAATCAAATATTAACTGGTTTCTCTGATGTACAATATTACCTGGATGACATTCTTATTACAGGATCTTATGAACAGGAGCCTGCAAAACACCCCAAATGATATCACCATCAAATCATGTGACTGGCTCTTAAAGCAATCATGCAATGACCTAAATATATAACAATTGCACTTCTGACTTATAATTGTAGATGTTAGAGTCAAGGGGTGAGACATCTGCAGCAGGATTCCTAGCTTCAGACCTGGTCTAGTAGCCACAGTATTTATATGGCTCGTTCAGTTTCTTGTCAATGGTAACCCCCAGGGTGTTGATAGATGGGGAATTCAGTAATGGCAATTCTGCTGATTGCTATAAAAGGCACCAAACACTCATGAAGGATTGGGTAAACATGTTGTGGGCCCATTAATTAAGACAAGGCATAGGAAAATAGTTATACAAAAGTTTTAAAGCTTGAAGATATATTGGCAGCAAAGTTCTCCACGTGTGCTCTGCTCAAATGCAAAAGTGAAACTAAACTGGATTGCATAAGACACTTCCCTTCAGTGATCTGAATATCACGTTGCTATACATCAAAGACATTTTAAGACAGTGTCTATATTATACTGCATCACCATGCCAGTCTTCCATCAGTAGCACCTTGCAAATGTGTAAACTCTAACATCTAGAAGATCAATGATAGCAGATACATGTGAGTGCCACCACCTGCAACTTCCCCTCCAAACCTCTCGCATCCTGACTTGAAACCGCATAGCCATTTCTTCACTGTAATGGGCCTAAATCCTGGCACTTTATTCCTCAAATCAGAGGGTGTACATACCGCAAATGGACTACAATGGTTCACCACCACCTTCTCAAGGAAAATTAGACTTGGGCAATAAATGCTGGCTTTGAAAACATTTTAAAAAACAGACCTCATAACTTGGTATATTGAGTTCCCAATGCCCAAGACATCTTAGAAAATCATAGAATTCCTACAATGCAGAAGGAAGCCATTTGGCCCATTGAGTGTACACTAACAACAATCAAAACCAGGCCCCATTCGCACAACGCTAGATATCTACCCTTAAGTCCCTAACACAAAGGGGCAATTTAGCATGGCTACTTACACAGACATGGGGAGAAAGTACAAACTCCATAAAGTCATCCAACACCAGAAATGAATCTGGGTCCCTGGCACTGTGAGGCAACAATTCTAACCATTGTGCCATTGTGCTATTCCTTGCAGCCATGTATCAGTAATGGTTATCATAAGGTCCCCCAAAAGCATTCCAAGTAATGAATATATGGAGGTCATTTATTCAGTTTTCCATTTGTAGAGATTGCACTTAACTAGTTGTTTAACAATGGCAAAATAATGTTTTTCAGACTTTAATGTTATTTGAACTGAAGTTGCTATTTCCTTGCTTTGACTTGCAATGAAATTGACTCTTACTTTGCTGCGCATTATAAGAGGAATTGTTTGTTTTTTTTGTGTAATAAAGCCTGGAATAGACATCCTGAAAGTCGGTCAAAGACAAAACATGCTGAATACCAAGCTTTTATTCATCCTGTGTTAAGTACTTTTCACATTTTGGATACATTCCTGAAGTGTCATTTCTTATCCTCAAGGATTAAGGAGCTGACTGTCAAATAATTGTTATATTTCTTTCTGTAGCATTCCTTTCCTAATTACTTTTTTTCCATTACTGGCTATAATCAGATTGAATTCATTTTTAATAAATGGAATTGATTTTTTTCATTGCAAAAGTCAATATAATACACATCGTATCATTTATGAAACACAGTTTACATACATAAGGCTTTAAGAAAGTACATATGACAAGGTTGAATTCTCAGTGATCCAATTTGTGCAAATTGTACTATTAGCATGAATTTATAATAGTAATGACAATAAAGCTGTCAGTGTTGCTGATATCATTCCTGTGAACTGACAGCAACTTTGTAGTTTGCATATATGCAATTAAATCTGGAAATCCAAATTTTGGGTGTCAATAATTCTACAATGGGTGCATATTGAAGTTTCCCCAGCCTGCAATCAAGTAGGAATCAATGAACAATGAGAAATTGCCCTTTGTAGTCTCTTTGTCAAAATACTTGAAAAATATCACACCTTTGAGTGAGATATAACTAGGTTCAACAGCATTCTAAATTCAAAATTACTGATGAACAAATTCACTGGGCCTTGTGGAATATCACACTTTATCATTTTCAAAATGTTTGATCACAATATTGTCAATGCTGGCTTGATGGGCCAAATGGCCACCTTCTGCACTGTAGGGATTCAGTGATATTTTAGCTGCTATCTTAATCTCATGTGTATGATCCAATCATTTATACTGATTTCCATAAAATTCAATTAAAGCTCAAGGATATTCAATGCATTTTACTTCTGGTTTGCGGTCCGTGAGAATACTTTAATACAATTGACTGCTTACCTTGCCATCACTATTGCTGAATGCCTGGAGACCCCTTTGACTTGACATCAGATTTAAACTGACATTGGGAAGTGGGAGATCTAAAACGACAGATATTGACATTGATTTGATTTGGTTTAATTTATTATTGTCACATGTATTAGTATACAGTGAAAAGTATTGTTTCTTGCGTGCTATAAGACAAAGCATACCCGTTCATGGAGAAGGAGAGAAGAGGGTGCAGAATGTAATATTGCAGTCATACGGTTTAGAAAAAGATCAGCTTAGTATAACATGGGTCCATTGAAAAATCTGATGGCAGCAATGAAGAAACTGTTCTTGAGTCGATTGGTACGTGATCTTAGACTTTTGTATCTTTTTCCCATGAAAGAAGGTAGAAGAGAGAATGTCTGGGGTGCATTGGATCTTTGTGAGCAGCATTCTTCAAGGTCAGCAGCAAAGTGCAATCATATCACTGTTGATTGCAAAATTTGCTCCTATTCTGAGGGTTATGCAAGGAGAACTTGATCTATCTGCAAACTTACCTGGACACGCGAAATTTTCCTGACAAGTATTTCTGTAAAATGTAATGATACATAGATTTGAAAATTTAATTTAGTAGCAACTCTGGATGTACCCAATGTTGAGCGTGTTTCTCCAGTGTGTTGCTGAGCCAAACGGATACACAATGTTTCTGATTCAATCCACAGTATTGTGTTGAATGAACTGATCTCAGCCAGGCTGCCAGTAAGGACATTACAATTTACCTGATCTTTGTAAACCTAAAAATGCATTTGTGGATCCGGACAGAGACGGGGCTGCTGAATTCACTACTTTACTGTCTTCAAAACCATGTTGCTAACTAACAATCAAACCTCAATCAGCCATCTGGGTGAGGCAGAGAACAGGGCCTATGGAACTGATCCCCAGCAAGAGTTAACGCTTTGTGGATCCAGAAGTAACTGGGTACATCATAGCACGAAATGTCTAAAGATTATTCTAATTGTCATTGAGAAGAAATGTTAATTATATTTCCTCGTTTTAATAGCCCAATAAATATCATTCAACTGGCGAGAGCAGTAGACAATGCTGCTTCATTAGATCAGAAAATTGGAGATATTTGGAGCCGAGTGCTTTTAAGTGGCCACTGGTCTCATTATATTGCAGTATGATTTAATAACAGAGCATGGAAATGCATTTCCAAACAAATTTGGTTTACATGTTTGCTGGAGAGCCACCCTAAAGGAGAGAACATATTGATGTTATTTATGTCATAATGTGCCATTTCCCATTAAAGCATATTGATTACATTAAAGGGGCATTTTCATCTCATTGGGGAATGTTTAGAGCAGCTTGCAAAGGTACATTTATATCTCACCAATATAATGATAGGAAAGCATTCATGTTCATGCAGCAAGTATCATACAGGATTTCGCAATATTGACTCATGAGCATGTTTATAAATTCACTTTTTCTCAGTGTGCCATTGCTGCGCATCATTCGTTGCATTATTATATTCTGTTCTATCCACTAGCTTAATAAAATATTGGGCAAGAAGATGATTATAGTACCTAGGATACCTTGTACAGAAACAGCCCATTTGGCCCAAACTGTTTTGATTTGGTTTGATTTGATTTATCATCGCACATGTTAATATACAGTGAAAGATATTGCACCAACTCATGCAGCAAATTCCTGACAGCCACTATCCTTTGTGTAAAAGGATTCTTTCTCATTTAATTTGATTTTTTATTGTCACATGTATTGGTATACAGTGAAAAGTATTGTTTCTTGCACGCTATACAGACAAAGCATACCATACATAGAGAAGGAAAGGAGAGAGTGCAGAATATACTGTTACAGTCATACTTAGAATGTAGAGAAAGACCAACTTAATGCAAAGTTCAAAAGTCTGATAGCAGCAGGGAAGAAATATTCTTGAGTTGGTTGCTGAGGGAGGCTAGTGTTGAATTTGCAGAGGCTCTGGCAGACATATTTAAAATGTCAATATTCACGGGGGAGGTGCCGGATGATTGGAGGGCGGCTCGTGTTGTTCTGTTGTTTAAGAAAGGTTCGAAAAGAAATCCAGGAAATTACAGGCCAGTAAGTTTGACGTCGGTGGTTGGCAAGTTATGGAAGGTGTGATAAGGGATAGGATAAGATAAGATATAGGATAGGATAAACAGGAACTTATTAGGGAGAGTCAACTTGACTTTGTGCATGGTAGGTCATGTTTGACCAATCTATTAGAGTTTTTCGAGGAGGTCACCAGGAAAGTGGATGAAGGGAAGGCAGTGGATGTTGTCTACCTGGATTTCAGCAAGGCCTTTGACAGGGTCCCTCATGGGAGGTTAGTTAGGAAGGTTCAGTCACTAGGTATAGGTGGGGAGGTTGTAAATTGGATTAGACATTGGCTCAGTGGAAGAAGCCAGAGAGTAGTTATGGAGGATTGCTTCTCGGAGTGGAGGCCTGTGACGAATGGTGTGCCGCAGAGATCAGTGTTGAGTCCATTGTTGTTTGTCATCTATATCAATGATCTGGGTGATAATGTGATAAATTGGATCAGCAAATTTGCTGATGATACAAAGATTGGAGGTGTAGTAGACAATGAGGAAGGTTTTCAAAGCTTGCAGAGGGACTTGGACCAACTATTAAAATGGGCTGAAAAATGGCAAATGGAATTTAACTCTGAAGAGTGCAGTTGAACAGAGGGATCTGGGAATACAAGTACAGAATTCCATAAAAGTGGCATCACAGGTGGAGAGGGTTGCAAAGAGTGCTTTTGGTACATTGGCCTTCGTAAATCGGAGTATCGAGTATAAAAGTTGGAGTGTTATGGTAAGGTTATATAAGGCATTAGTGAAGCCAAATTTAGAGTACTGTGTACGGTTTTGCTCAACTAGTTATGGAAGAATGTAAATAAGGTTGAAAAAGTGCAGAGAAGGTTCACAAGGATATTTCCAGAACTTGAGAAGCTGAGTTACAAGCAGAGATTGAATAGGTTAGGACTTTATTCCCTGGAGCGTAGAAGAATGAGGGGAGATTTGATAGAGGTGTATAAGATTTTGATGGGTATAGATAGAGTGAATGCAAGCAGGCTTTTTCCACTGACGCTAAGGGAGAAAAAAACCAGAGGGCATGGGTTAAGGGTGAAAGGAGAAAAGTTTAAAGGGAATATTAGGGAGGCTTCTTCACGCAGAGAGTGGAGGGAGTGTGGAATGAGCTGCCGGATAAAGTGGTAAATGCAGGGTCACTTTTAACATTTAAGGAAAACTTGGATGGGTTCATGGATGAGAGGGGTATGGTGGGGTATTGTTCAAATGTATGTCAGTGGGATAGGCAAAGAATGGTTCGGCACAGACAAGAAGGGCCAAAAGGCCTGTTTCTGAGCTATAATTTTCTATGGTTCTATGGTACATTCTCAGACTACTTTTTCATGATGGAAGAAGGTGGAAGAGAGAATGTCGGGAATACGCGGGGTCTGTAGGAGGGAATGATTGAACTGACTCTTCAGAGGCTGTGTAAAACTTCAACAAAAACTGATTATTTCAACATGCATGAGGGAAAGCAGAACTCGAGGCTGTAATTTCAGCTTGCTCCCAAATTACTTTACTGACCATTGGTTCTTAAATATTCTGATGCGTCTTTCATTACATTTCAAAGCATACCATTTACATCAGGGCATATTGTTACTTTGAATTGGTTACCATTCTGTTTTTGATCACATTATATGTTTCCATTATCTTGTGTGCTTTAGCTTTAATCATTTTCTGGACATTTCCTGTCTACATGTTTACAATACCAAAGTGTTGTATTTAGAGCCATAGAAAATTACAGCTCAGAAGCAGGCATTTTGGCCCTTCTTGTCTGTGCCGAACCATTTTTTGCCTAGTCCCACTGACCTGCATTTGAACAATACCCCTCCACACCCCTCTTATCCATGAACACATGCAAGTTTTTCTTAAATGTTAAAAGTGACCCTGCATTTACCATTTCATCCGGTAGCTCATTCCACACTCCCACCACTCTTTGCATAAAGAATCTCCCCTAATATTCACTTTGAACTTTTCTCCTTTTACCCTTAACCTATGCCCTCTGGTTTTTTATCTCCCCTAGCATCAATGGAAAAAGCCTGTTTGCATTCATTCTATCTATACCCCTCAAAATCTTACACACCTCTATCAAATCTCTCCTCATTCTTCTATGCTCCAGAGAATAAAGTCCTAACCTATTCAATCTCTCTCTTAACTCAGCTTCTCAAGCCCCAGCAACATCCTTGTAAACATTCTCTGTTTTCTTTCAACCTTGTTTACATCCTTCCTGTAACAAAACCAAAAACGTTTTGGTTTTTGTGACGAAAACTGTACACAATACTCTAAATTCAGCCTCACCAATGCCCTTGTAACTTTACCATAACACTCCAACTTTTATACTCGATTTATATTTGTCAAACTGATTTTGATGGTATGTTAGTTGTCCCACCTCCCAGATACTTGATTAGTTCTTTAGAGGCACAATGATTCTTCTAGGCTTTTTGGAGCCTTGATAATCAATTGTTCTATGGTTGCTGTATGGTTGCCTATGGAACAATTTCACCTGGGGTGTGACTGTAGTTATTTGTGAGTATGGATGCTACAGTGCTTTCTCTTTAGCTGTTTCCGTACATTCCTCTCCCGTGGCAGCCCTCACTCATTGTGTTTGTCCTACTACAGGATCCTGGATTATGCTGGCTGCTTTTCTGAGACAGTGGGAAATGTTGACAATGTCACTGGATGGGAGGCTGTTTTTGTGATGGGCTGGGCTTTGTTCACAACCCTTTGTGGTTTCTTGCAGTCTTGAACAGAGCAGAAGCTATTCCAACCTGTGAAGCTGTCAGAAAGAATGCTTTCTATGGTGCATGTAAAAGTTGGTGAGAGCTGTAGCAGACGTGCCAAATTTACTTTAGTCTCCTGAGAAAGTAGAGGTGTTAGTGGGTTTTCTTAATGATAGCATCAGCGTGGGAGAGACCAGAACATGTTATTGGTGAGTTGGACACTAGAAACTTGAAATTCTCAACCATTTCCTCTTTGATCCTCAGTTATCTTCTTCATCAAAACGGGTCTAGCTTTGCCTTAAATGCATCTTTACTTGGCTTTGGTCACTCCCTGTGGTAGCAAGATCCACATTCATACCATTGATGGGAGAACTTTGAAGAACCTTTTTCTTCATTGAATTTCCTGGTGACCATCTCAGCTTGATGGTCTGAAATGATATTCTTCCCCACAAGAGGAAACATTCTTTCTGTATCCACTGAAGCAAAACATTCCATAATTTTAAAGTCCTCTATTGGTCACTCCTCAAGGGAAAAGAGACAATTCTTTCCTAAAGTATATACCCAACCATTGCTTGTAACATCTTTATAAATCCTTGTAACATCCTTGTAAACATTCTCTGTTTTCTTTCAACCTTGTTTACATCCTTCCTGTAACAAAACCAAAAAAGTTTTAGTTTTTGTGACCAAAACTGTACACAATACTCTAAATTCAGCCTCACCAATGCCCTATATAACTTTACCATAACACTCCAACTTCTATACTCGATTTATATTTGTCAAACTGATTTTGATGGTATGTTAGTTGTCCCACCTCCCAGATACTTGATTAGTTCTTTAGAGGCACAATGATTCTTCTAGGCTTTTTGGAGCCTTGATAATCAATTGTTCTATGGTTGCTGTATGGTTGCCTATGGAACAATTTCACCTGGGGTGTGACTGTAGTTATTTGTGAGTATGGATGTACCAAGGTTCGAAACAGCTTTCGAGTAACTTCCCTACTTTTCAATTCTACCTCTTTTGGAAAGCCGTGTGCCTATTTCTTTGCAGTCTTTCTTCATCCAAACTGCAATTGTTAAGGCAGTTTGTGAACAGCAGTGATTCACGACTAATCTTTGTGGACATCATTTCCCACCTTCAGCCACTCTGAATAAATACGCTTTGTTTCTAGGCCAGAATCAAACCTGGGTACCTGACGCTGTGAGCAAGCAGTGTTAATCACTGTGCAGTGTACATAAATGCCAGGAAGCATTTATTAAATTATAAAAGCAATACTTAACAAAGTTAGGCAGCGACTTTAGTGGCTTAACATGTTTCTTGTTTCCTAGTTCAGTACAGTGTGAGGTGGCAAGTAGTCTTTTCTCTCTCTATCTCTGAAATCTTCTGGTTTTCTGCTCCCAGCTAGGAAGCTGTCTTCAGTTTCCGACTTAGTACGTGCCTGACACCTTAAAGCTGTTGCTATTTAACTCTTTGCAAACTGCAACTCATGTACATAATCAGTGATGTTAATGAATTCTGATTGGCTCACGCAGCTCATGATCTGTCCCTGATTCATTTCTCGAAGTTGATGGTCACCCATAGATACCATTTCCTGTTTCTCCTGACTGGCTGTATAACATGTCAAATACTTATAAGATCATCCCTCTCATTATAGTTGTTTTTCTCTTCTTTCATTACATTTCATGACTTTTTGCAGTGTTAACTGGGGCTTTAAGATAGTTCTGGTGTCCGCTTACATGAGATAAGAAATTGTGTGATGTCTTGCACTGACGATTAACATTTTGACTCATTTTTCCACATGCCTAATTGATATATAGGTATTATTATCACATTCCTCATGAAATAGGTGTTAATCAATGTGTTTTGATTAAGAGAGCTACTTTGCCATTGTACATTTTTGTAAAATCTATCTGTACTTGGTATAAGTTAATTAAAAATACTAAGTAGTGCTGCTTCGCCTTGCAGAAATTATAATGTTGCAGAAATTATATAAAGTCCGTTCACAAATACGTATAAAGTAAATATATATGATCCAGAAACAGGAAATGCTGGAAAATCTCAGCAGATGTGGCAGCATCTGTGGAGAGAGAATAGAGCCAATGTTTCAGGTCTGGATGATTCTTCATCAGAGATGATTGGTATGTTAAAATAATAAAATACTCACAGCATAATACATTACATGTTCATAAAGAATAGAAATCAAGGGAACTACATAGTTGCAAAAGCTGGTTACAGAACTTAAATTTAAGCTTATAGAATCAAAGCTGGTTATGTATTGTGAAGGGAAGTGACTATTTCTACTCTTTAAGCTTCACAGGTTAAGCTACCTTAATTTAAAACACAAGGCTGAATATTTAATACCTGCTTTTCTTCCCCGCCCTTCCCCAATCACACTCCCATATGCCTACCCACTCACTGAGTTCTATCCACTATACATGTCGATGTTATGATGTGGAGATGCCAGCGTTGGACTGGGGTAAACACAGTAAGAAGTCTCACAACACCAGGTTAAAGTCCAACAGGTTTATTTGATACTAAATGTCACAAGCTTTCAGAACGCTGTTCCTTCGTCAAGTGAGTGGAGAGTACTACTCAGAAACAAGGCATATAAAGGCACACACAGTTTACTGAAATACTGAGTAGAATGCGAGTCTTTACAGCTAATCTGCTATTCAAGTCTTAAAGGTGCAGACAATATGAGTCAAACTGGAAGGTATCGAAGTAGATAGGGAGGATGTGCTAGATATTCTCGAGGGTTTGAAGTTGGATAAGTCCCCTGGGCCGGACGGGATTTACCCTAGGATTCTCTGGGAGGCAAGAGAGGAGATTGCAGAGCCTCTGGCTCTGATCTTCAGGTCGTCGTTGGTTACGGGTGTGGTTCCGGAGGACTGGAGGATAGCGAATGTGGTCCCGTTGTTCAAGAAGGGGAAGAGAGACCTTCCAGGGAATTATAGGCCAGTGAGTCTTACTTCTGTTGTGGGCAAAGTATTGGAGAGAATAATTAGGGATAGGATTTATAGTTATTTAGAGAGTAATGAATTGATTGGAGATAGTCAGCATGGTTTTGTGAAGGGTAGGTCGTGCCTTACTAACCTCATTGAGTTTTTTGAAAAAGTGACTAAAGAGGTGGATGGGGGTAAGGCGGTTGATGTGGTATATATGGACTTTAGTAAGGCGTTTGATAAGGTGGCCCATGGAAGACTTCTACAGAAAATGCAGATGTGTGGAATAGAGGGTGATTTAGCTAATTGGATTAGGAATTGGCTGGCAGATAGAAGACAGAGGGTGGTGGTTGATGGGAGATATTCATCGTGGAGTTCGGTGACAAGTGGTGTGCCTCAGGGGTCTGTTTTGGGGCCCCTGCTGTTTGTAATTTTTATAAATGATCTGGATGAGGGTATTGAAGGATGGATCAGTAAATTTGCAGATGACACTAAAGTCGGTGGAGTGGTAGATAGTGAAGAGGGGTGTTATAGTTTGCAGAGGGACTTGGACAAGTTGCAGAGCTGGGCCGAGAGGTGGCAAATGGAGTTTAATGTGGAAAAGTGTGAGGTAATGCACTATGGCAGAAATAATAAATGTGTAGAGTATAGGGCAAATGGTAGGATTCTTAGTAGTCTAGATGAACAGAGGGATCTTGGTGTGTATGTGCATAGATCCCTGAAAGTAGGCAGTCAGGTCGAGAAGGTTGTTAGGAAGGCATATGGAGTCTTGGCTTTTATTGGTAGAGGGATTGAATTTCGGAGCCGCAACGTCATGTTGCAACTGTACAAAACTCTAGTGCGGCCGCACTTGGAGTATTGTGTGCAGTTCTGGTCCCCACATTATAAGAAAGATGTGGAGGCATTGGAGAGGGTACAGAGGAGGTTTACCAGGATGTTGCCTGGTATGGAGGGCAGGTCTTATGAGGAGAGGCTGAGGGATTTGAGGTTGTTTTCGTTAGAAAGGAGGAGGCTAAGAGGGGACCTGATCGAAACATATAAGATGATTAGAGGTTTAGATAGGGTGGACAGTGATAGCCTTTTTCCTAGGATGGAAAAAGCTAGCACGAGGGGACACAGCTTTAAATTAAGGGGTGATAGTTATAGGACGGATATCAGAGGTAGGTTCTTTACCCAAAGGGTGGTTCGGGAGTGGAATGCCCTGCCTGCAGCAGTTGTAGATGCGCCAAGTTTGGTGGCGTTTAAGAGGTTAGTTGATAAGTATATGGAAGAGAAGGGAATCGTTTAGTTTGGAGGGGCATTGCTTTTTATATTGGTCAGCGCAACATCGAAGGCCAAAGGGCCTGTTCTGTGCTGTAATGTTCTATGTTCTATGTTCTATGAGATAGCATTAAGTATAGGTTAAAGAGATGTGTATTGTCTCCAGACAGG
Source organism: Sphyrna mokarran (assembly GCA_024679065.1). Classification (NCBI taxonomy): domain Eukaryota; kingdom Metazoa; phylum Chordata; class Chondrichthyes; order Carcharhiniformes; family Carcharhinidae; genus Sphyrna; species Sphyrna mokarran. Next base: position 35,663,627 of record JAGIQG010000012.1, on the reverse strand, counting down.
ACAGTAAGTGAGATGTTGCAAGTTCAGGCAAGTCATGGGGGTTACAGGTAGTCTGACATGAGCTCAGGATCCCGGTTGAGGCCGTCCTCACATGTGCAGAACTTGGCTGTCAGTTTCTGCTCAGTGACACTGCAGAAAAGGATGTCCTGAAGTATGTACATTGGGGAAACCATGCAGATGCTACGATAACGGATGAATGAACACCGCTCAACAATCACCAGGCAAGAGTGTTCTCTTCCTGTTGGCGAACACTTCAGCGGTTACAGGCATTTGGCCTCTGATCTTCGGGTAAATGTTCTCCAAGGCGATCTTCATGACACACGACAGTGCAGAGTCACTAAGCAGAAACTAATAGCCAAGTTCTGCACACACGAGGACGGCCTCAACCGGATCTTGGGTTCATGTCAGACTATCTGTAACCCCCATGACTTGCCTGAACTTGCAACATCTCAATTACTGTCCTATCTGGAGACAATACATATCTCTTTAACCTATACTTAATGTTATCCCCACTGACATTGTCTGCAGTTTTAAGATTTGAGTAGCAGATTAGCTGTAAAGATTCGCATTCTAATCAGTATTCAGTAAACTGTGTGCCTTGATATGCCCTGTTTGTGAGCAGAACTTTCCACTCACCTGATGAAGGAACAGCGTGTTCCAAAAGCTTGTGGCATTTACTATCAAATAAACCTGTTGGACTTTAACCTGGTGTTGTGAGACTTCTTACCATGTCAATGTTAGCCAGCACAAAGTAAAAGCAGAAAGACCCCACACTAAAACTGCTCACTCTCACTGTGAAAACTCTGCTGCATGAGCACTGGAGCCGAACTCAGCACTGTTCATTCTCTCACTCTTCTGCCCATGGCAAAGGCTCCATCTCCTGACTGGGAAGTGAGCTGCAATGTTTCTCTCCAGTCCTAGACTGAGCTCTCCCCTGCCTGCCTGCCTGTTTGCTATTGCCTGTGGCTGTAATTTCTCTAGGTGTGCCTCTTCATTCTCTCTTCGACTGGAACATGTTTTTCTCAAGCTTCCAGTTTTCTGCCACTTTCTAACAACTTGATTCTCTCCTTTCTCCAGTCTCCTTGTAGCCAAGTGAGATAATGGCAGGGCTAGTGTAGGTGCTCAGTCTGCCTGCTCAAAAAACAGTGTTACATATCAACTAGGGTGGCATGGTGGCACGTAAGTTGTCACTTTTTCTTCACAGCGCAGGGATCCAGGCTTGATTCCCGGCTTTGGTCACTATCCGTGTGGAGTTTGCACATTCTCCCCATGCCTGGATGGATTCTCTCTGGTTGCTTCAGTTTCCTCCGCTATCCTAAGATGTGCGGATTAGGTGGATTGGTCATGCTAAATTACCCGAAGTGTCAGGAGGGACTAGCTAGAGTAAATACATGGGGTTGTTGGATCGGGCCTGGTGGGATTGTGGTTGTTGCAAACTCAATGGGCCAAATGACCTCCTTCTGCTCGTAGGATTCTATGATTCTATGACGGGAGCCACCACAATGCGAAAAATAATGAGGTGCAACACCAGTGGTTTGTAGTGAAGTGTGCTGTAGGCTTTATTAAGGTATTACTTGATCCAGGTCTAAGAATGGAAGAGCCACAGAAACCCACAAATTGCTCTACATATGTTACTACAGATCACATGATGATACACACTGGAGAGATGCAACCACTTTAAATACATAACAGGAAGCATAAGAGAATTCTCAGTAGTCTCGTAATCACTGGCTAAGAAATACAGGAGAAATGGTGTTCAATGAAGCCATCAAACAGGAGGCCAGACAAGAGACAAAATTACGGATCAGTTGGTTATGCAGGTTGGTGTAGAGATCATGGGGATTGGGGATAATGGCTGCAATGTAGTCTGGTGAGTTCCAGGATACTTGCAGGTGGGAATGGTGATGATTTACAGGAGATTGTGAGCAGAGATATGAGGATTTATGGTGGGCATGATTGTGAGGGATTTGATCATAGAGAGCCAGAGTACATTGATTATGGGGAGGAGTCTAATTGTAGGTGAATTCTGTGTTATCACCGAGTAATTTGTGTGGGGAGGGAAGTGGGTAAGATTGAGCGATCTTCCTACTGACCCACAAGCAATGCTGGAAAGACACTTAACTCTTCCACAGTTTCTACAGGAATGGTTTTGGTTTTTTTGGTATTGATGAAAATGTTGAACGGAATGTGGCAACACAGTCAGGAAGTTGGTTAAAAGGTAACAGTGACACTTCAAGGACCCGAGGGATCTAAAGATAGTTGTCAGCTTGTGGTAATGTGTGTGTAAAAATTAGTGTATGGTTAACTATGAAGATGTCTCAGTGGCTTCAATGTCAGATCAAATTTGATAAGGCAAGTGCGAGCTAAATACATATTGAGAGGATGAATGAGGATTCTAATTTGCTTGTATATTAAAATCTGTTGAATATTTTTGAGTTGGTTGAGGTTCATGAGGATAAAGGCATTTAATAGGATTACAATCTTCACCTTTTCATTTCTGCTGGTAAACTGAGACAGAAAAGGTTGGTAGGTTATGGTGGTCACATGCTGATAAAGGTAGCCTGAAGGCCTGAGCTAATAATATTTAAAGCAGGAGTTTGAATCCCAACCTGGACTGTTGTAAATGTGAATTCTGTTTTTGGATATAAGTGGGTGTGCAGCAATATAGTAGCACAGTAATTAGCACAACCACCTCACAGAGCCAGGGACCCGAGTTCAATTCAGGCTTTGGGTGACTACCTGTGTAGAACTTGTGCATTCTACCCATGTATGTGGGATTTCCTTCAGATGTTCTAGTTTCCTCTTACGCTCCAAAGATGTGCAGGTTAGGTGGATTGGCCATGCTAAATTGTCCCGTAGTGTCAGGGGATTAGCAAGGTAAATATGTGAGGTTATAGAGATAGGGCTTGGGTGGGATTGATATTACTGCAGGCTCAATGAGCCAAATAGCCTCATCTTACACTGTAGGAATTCTATGATCATGAACATAAAATTAGTTAAGTGTCAGAGAACAGAGCATTGAGGTGAAAGACTGTTGGAGAGGAATATGGTGGCGATCCCCAGCTGCTGTTGTTAATACTGATTATACAGTTAATACTGTTAATAATGCTGTTGTAAGATCGGTGAGCCTGACTTCTGTTGTGGGCAAGGTCTTGGAAAGAATTATAAGGGATAGGATTTATAAGCATCTAGAGAGAAATAAATTGATTAGGGATAGTCAGCACGGTTTTGTGAAGGGTAGGTCGTGCCTCACAAACCTTATTGAGTTTTTTGAGGAGGTGACCAAAGAGGTAGATAAGGGTAAGGCAGTTGATGTAGTGTATATGGATTTTAGCAAAGCGTTTGATAAGGTTCCCCATGGTAGGCTACTGCAGAAAATGCAGATGCATGGGATTGAAGGTGATTTAGCAGTTTGGATTAGGAATTGGCTAGCTGATAGAAGACAGAGGGTGGTGGTTGATGGGAAATATTCAACCTGGAGTGCAGTTACAAGTGGTGTACCTCAAGGATCTGTTTTAGGGCCACTGCTGTTTGTCATTTTTATAAATGACCTAGATGAGGGTGTAGAGGGTTGGATTAGTAAATTTGCTGACGATACCAAAGTGGGGGGAGTTGTAGACAGCGAGGATGGATGTTACAGTTTGCAGAGGGACATAGATAGTTGCAGAGCTGGGCCGTGAGGTGGCAAATGGAATTCAATACGGATAAGTGTGAGGTGATTCACTTTGGTAGGAATAACAGGCATATGAAATATAGGGCTAATGGAAGGACCCTTAATAGTGTTGTCGAGCAGAGGGATCTTGGGGTACAAGTACATAGCTCTTTGAAAGTTGGCACCAGGTTGATAAAGTTGTTAAGAAGGCGTACGGTGTGTTAGCTTTTATTGGTAGAGGGATTGAATTTAGGAGCCGTGAGGTTATGTTACAACTGTACAAAACTCTGGTGCGGCCGCACTTGGAGTATTGCATACAGTTCTGGTCGCCGCGTTATAAGAAAGATGTGGAAGCATTGGAAAGGGTGCAGAGGAGGTTTACCAGGATGTTGCCTGGTATGGTGGGAAGGCCTTATGAGGAAAGGCTGAGGACCTGAGGTTATTTTCATTAGAGAGAAGAAGGTTACGCGGTGACCTAATTGAGGCGTTATAAGATGATCAAGGGATTGGATAGGGTGGATAGTGAGAGCCTTTTTCCTCGGATGGTGATGACCAACACGAGGGGACATAACTTTAAATTAAGAGGTGGTAGTTATAGGACGGATGTCAGAGGCAGGTTCTTCACACAGAGGGTGGTAAGGGCGTGGAATGCCCTGCCTGCAGCAGTTGTGGACTCGCCTACTTTGGGGGCATTCAAATGTTCGGTTGGTAGGCATATGGATGATATTGGAATAGTTTAGGTTAGAGGGTCCACTGGTTGGCGCAACCGAGGGCCGAAGAGCCTGTATTGCGCTGTAGTGTTCTATGTTCTAATATATATACGTGATTTGTGGATACAGGGCACAATTTCAAAATGTGCAGATGACAGGAATCCTAGCAGTGCGGTAAAGAGTCACAAAGATAGCAATGGGCTGAATGTGAAGGAAGTGTGAATCAGTACATCCTGATGGGAAAAATGAGAAAATGCTATAGATAATAAGTAGTATGTAGTAGAGTACATGGTGGCACAACGGTCAGCACTGCTGCCTCACAGTGCCAGGGAGCCAGGTTCAATTCCAGTCTTGGGGCACTGTCTGTGTGGAGTTTGCATATTCTTCACACGTCTATGTGGGTTTCCTCCGGGTGCTTCGGTTTCTTCCCACGTTCCAAAGATATGCGGATTGGGTTGATTGGCCATGTTAAATTCTGTGTCAGGGAGATTAGCAGGGTAAATGTGTGGGGTTATGGGAATAGGGCTGCGTGTTACTGTGGTCGATACAGACTCGATGGGTCGAATGGCCTCCTTCTGTACTGTAGGGATTCTATGATCACACAGTACAATTTTAAGTGAGTCACAAGGAGAGAGAGTCCTCTCTCTTGCAAAAAATCAGGTGGCAGCTAATAAACCATGCGGGATCCTGTTTTTTATGAATAGAGACATGGGGGCCAATTTTACAGATCCCGACTGGCAGGGTGGCTATAAGATTAATCAGTGGCCTCTCCACTGCCTCCCTGCCTACCCCAACCTGTCAATAATTTTACAGGAGGTGGGTGAGGCCAAGAGAGGCCTGTCCACCCATGCTCCAATACAGGCCCTTCCCATTTGCTGTAAACTTGAGGTTAGAGAAAGAGCACTGGGATGGGTCTGGGTAAGATGCTTTGTTGGAGATTTTGTGCAGACTCAATGGGATGCAGGTCAGCAGGTTCAGGCTACAGAGCTGCTGGCCAATCAGATTGGCTGGCTTCTCTGTGAGGTAGATTTTGTCCCAAATGGCCTCTCAACAGCCAACACCAACAGGGATGCATTTCCCACCAGTCTCTTCAGTGGCTGCACGAGGACCTTATTATCTGAAAAACCTTACCCAGTGAATACAAAGTCAGCAAGTCATACCAAACCTGTCCAACAGGCATAATTTAAAACCAGCAAGAGGATCTGATCAGGGTTGTGTTGCCAGAAAAGGTAATGGAACTTTTGTAAAAATAATTTCCAAAAGGGAATTGGATAAGCATTTAAGGGGGAAATGTTTAGGAGAATCAGAGAAGGGAATGGGACAAATTGGATAGCTTTTTGAAAGAATCTGCATAGACATAATGGACAGAAAAGGCTTTGTTGTATTATTCTATACAGCTGGCTGAGTAATGTAGATCACATTTTGCACTGTGTACCTGCTGCTGTTTGAATTCTGTTGCACAAATCCCAAGTTTCAGTTTGCTTTCTTATACTGCCCTCTATTGGGACCCTTTTGATAAACACTGCAATCTCTTGTCTCCCTCAATGACACTTGCACGTGGAGGGAGGAGATTGCAGACTAATCATGAAAACTACTTCCTACAGAAGTAAATTTGTTAATCTTGGAACCAGAAACAAATTGTGGGAAGAATAAATCATCAAAGCGCAAGAAGCAGCCTGAAATCCTCCACAGTGCAGCAGGTACCAAAGATGTTGGATTCAGAAGGGAACGATATGTTCAAAGGTGTAAAATTAAAGAAAGCAGCATACAACTGTTTCCTTCCTTCAAGTCTGTGATGAAAGCAAATCACTGCGGAAAATAAAATCAGAAAATGCTGAAAAATCTCAGCATCTGTGGAGGGCTAACATTTCATATCTGGGTGACTCTTCGTCAGAGCTGAACTCCAACACATGAGAGATTGAAAGTTTCTTTGAGGGGTCTGAAGGGAAGCACTTCTGCATCTCCTGGTCAATAAGAAGTGCTTATAAAGGCATTATTTGTGTAAGTGGCAACTCCCACCTCGCTTCCCCCTCCAAGAAACCCATTCCACAGTGGCACATTTCAGTTCGAGCTTACAATTGCACTGTGGATATCAGATTTAAATATACCAATAAAATGTCTCACCAGGTTACAGTTCAGGTCCCATTTTGAATATTTGATAGTTTAACTCCTTGCCTTAACTGCCCTCCTGCCCATCTTCTTGAAGAGGAGAGGATGGAGCAGAGATTAATCATAGAAACCCTACAGTGCAGGAAGAAGCCATTCAGCCCATCAAGTCTGCAACAACAACATAGAACATAGAACAATACAGCACAAACAGGCCCTTCAGCCCACGAGTTGCGTCGATCACATCTACCAATCCACAGACCTATCTACAAACCCTCTAACCTATTCTTTTCCATATACTCATCCAGAAGTCTTTTAAAAGACCCCAGTGAGTTTGCCTCAACCACCACCGACGGCAGTCGGTTCCATTCACTCACCACCCTCTGAGTGAAAAACCTACCCGTGACATCTCCTTTGTATTTGCTTCCCTGCACCTTAAATCTGTGTCCTCTCATAGTGACCATTTCAGCTCAGGAAAATAGTCTCTGAGAGTCCACCCTATCTATTCCTCTCAACATTTTATAAACCTCTATCAGTTCGCCTCTCAACCAACGTCTCTCCAGTGAGAAGAGTCCCAACTCCCTCAACCTATCTTCATAAGGCCTGCCTCCCAATCCAGGCAGCATCCTTGTAAATCTCTTCTGAACTCTCTCAATAGCCTCTACATCCTTCCTATAGTGAGGCGACCAGAACTGCGCACAATACTCCAAGTGGGGTCTGACAAGAGCCTTATAGAGCTGCATCATTACCTCCTGACTCCTAAACTCTATTCCTCGATTAATGAAGGCCAGTACACTGTACGCCTTCTTGACCACTTCCTCCACCTGCAAGGCCGATTTAAGAGTCCTATGGACCTGGACCCCGAGATCCTTCTGCTCTACAACACAGCTAAGACTCCTACCCCTTATATTGTACTCCTTCATCCCATTATTCCTGCCAAAATGGACCACTACACATTTATCCACGTTGAAGTCCATCTGCCACTTCTCCGCCCAGTCTTGAATCCTGTCAATGTCCCGCTGCAACTTTTGGCATCCCTCCAGACCATCCACAACACCACCGATCTTTGTATCGTCGGTGAACTTACTAACCCATCCCTCCACTTCCTCATCCAGGTCATTTATGAAAATGACGAACAGCAGGGGTCCCAGAACAGATCCCTGGGGCACTCCACTGGTTACCGACCTCCATGCAGAACAAGACCCATCCATAACCACTCTCTGCCTTCTGCCGGCAAGCCAGTTCTGGATCCATGAGGCCAAAGCCCCTTGGATCCCATGCCCTCTCACCTTCTCCAGAAGCCTTGCATGGGGGACCTTATCAAATGCCTTGCTAAAGTCCATGTACACTACGTCCACCGCCCTTCCTTCGTCAATGTGTTCAGTCACATTTTCGAAGAACTCAACTAGGCTCGTAAGGCATGACCTGTCCTTGACAAAACCATGCTGACTATTTCTAATCAGTTTAAACTTCTCCAAATGTTCATATATCTTATTCCTCAGAAGCCTCTCCATCAGCTTACCAACCACTGAAGTCAAACTCACCAGTCGGTAATTTCCTGGACTATCCCTGTTCCCTTTCTTAAAGATAGGAACCACATCCGCAATCCTCCAATCCTCTGGAACCTCTCCCGTTTCCATTCAACCTTGGCTTTATCCCCATAACCCCACATATTTACCCGGCTAATCCCTCTAATCTAAGGATACTAAGGGCAATTTAGCATGGCCAGCGCAGTTAATCTGCACATCTTTGGACTGTGGGAGGAAACCGGAGCACCCGGAGAAAACCCACACAGACATAGAGAGAATGTGCAAACTCCACACAGACATTCACTCAAGCCAGGAATCAAATCCAGGTCCCTGGAGCTGTCAGCTAGTAGTACTAACTACTGTGCCACTATGCCGCCCACAATATTCAGGTCATAGGCCAGAATTTTATCATCCTGCCCACCACAGGAATCAAAGTGGGCGAGGGACGGACAAGAGAGAGGCTGAGGGATTTGAGATTGTTTTCGTTAGAAAGAAGGCGGCTAAGAGGAGACCTTATTGAAACATATAAGATGATTAGAGGTTTAGATAGGGTGGACAGTGATATCCTTTTTCCTAGGATGGAGAAAGCTAGCACGAGGGGACATAGCTTTAAATTAAGGGGTGGTGGTTATAGGACTGATGTCAGAGGTAGGTTCTTTACCCAGAGGGTGGTAAGGGTATGGAATGCCCTGCCTGCTGCAGTTGTAGATGCGCCAAGTTTGGTGGCGTTTAAGAGGTTAGTAGATAAGTTTATGGACGAAAAGGGAATGATTTAGGTTAGAGGGTCATTGCTTTATCCTAATTGGTCGGCGCAACATCGAAGGCCGAAGGGTCTGTTCTGCGCTGTAATGTTCTATGTTCTAATGTTCTATGTTCTAATGAAAAGGCCCGTTGACCTGCAGACTTGATGAGCTGAATGGCTTCCTTCTGCGCTGTAGGATTTTACAGTTTTGAAGCGAGCAAGGCTGTAAAATCCCATCCATAGTTTCTGTGCTTAAAGTGAATTCAAGAGCCCCTCAGTTCTCTGTATAAAAACGTTTTCTATTTCACTATTCTAAATTTCTTATATTTAGTTTTTAATCCATGTTTTTTCCTTTCTTAACTTAGCAACTGAAAACTGTCTGCTTCCATTACTCTGTCTCATTCCTGCATAAGTTTAAATATTTTGTTATGATCTCAGCTGGACAAGTCAGATCCCAAACTGGAATATGGCTTGATGGACTACCATTTTTTATTTTTTTAATCCATGTGGGGTACTTATTAAAACAGATTTTTAGAATTCTTGTTAACATCTTAACAAAAAGATAAAGCAATTATTAGACATGAAACTAAAAGACACTAAACTAGATTGGAGAGATTCAAAGACATACATCAAGAGAAATTATTCAAACTCAGCCCTTCCTATTCATGCCAGCAATCTCCTTACAGACCTAACTTTTCATGAAGAGGTATCACTATTTCACAACAAGAGTGGAGCTGTTTCAGTTGCAAAGAGGTTTATTTCCCCAGTAAACTATAGAACATTCACTAGTTGTCCTTCTACTATTAGTATCTCCCTTGAGATCCAGAAAATTCATTCTACATTTACTTTAACTTTTAAAGAATATCTATGAATTGCATTATGGTCAGGAAGACCATTCTGTTTTCTCCTTCTGTTATGCACATACAACTGATCTAAAATATACCTTTCTCTCTCTCCTTGTGTTTCTGCGGGTCTCTCTTTGATGCTTTATTGCTAGGTAACAGCACAATTTTTTCTATTTTGTTTTTGTTTTAATTTCCCTAAATGACAAATGCCTTGGTATCCTATCTCTTCACTTCAAGAGTCATAAAGCCTTATTTAAAATGCATGTACATTAAAAAACAGTTTTAATTTTCCCCTTTTAAAATGGTTTGATTTTCAAGGACTTCTTTTTTGCACCTTGTGTTGATGGGTGCGACCGGTGTAATGATGTCATCATACATCCAATGTAACAATGTCATCAAGTCCTGAGTGATGTGACCGCATGATAGAGGATTGGTTGACTAACAGAAGGCAGAGAATGGTGATAAAAGGGTCTTTGTCAGGATGGCAGCCAGTGATTAGCATTGTGCCTCAGGGTCAGTGCTGGAACCATAACTTTTCACAATATACATTGATGATTTGGAAGAAGGAACTGAAGGCACTGTCGCTAAGTTTGCAGATGATGCAAAGATATATATAGGAACAGGTAATTTTGAGGAAGCGGGAGGGCTGCAGAAGGACTTGGGACAGGTTGGGACAGGTTAGGACAGTGGGTGAAGAAGTGGCAAATGGAATACAATCTGGAAAAGTGTGAGGTTATACACTTTGGAAGAAGGAATAGAGGTACAGACTATTTTCTAAATGGGAAAATGCTTAGGAAATCAGAAACACAAAGGGATTTGGGAGTCATTGTTCAAAGTTCTCTTAAGATTAACATGCAGTCGGCAGTTAGGAAGGCAAATGCAATGTTAGTATTTGTGTCTCGAGGACTAGAATACAACAACAGGGATGTACTTCTGAGGCTGTGTAAGGCTCTGGTCAGACCCCATTGTCATATGAGGAAGGGTTGAGAACTATGGGTCGTTGGAGTTTAGAAGGATGAGGTGGGATCTTATTGAAACTTACAGGATACTTCGAGGCCTGGATAGAATTGACGTAGAGAGGATGTTTCCACTAGTAGGAAAAACGAGAATCAGAGGGCACAACTTCAGGCTAAAGGGACAATCCTTTTAAATAGGAGGAATTTCTTCAGCGAGAGAGTGTGAATCTGTGGAACTCTTTGCTAGATTGCTGTGGGGACCAGGTCATTGAGTGTCTTTAAGATAGAGATAGATAAGTTCTTGACGGATAAGAGAATCAGAGATTATGGGGAAAAGGTAGAAGAACAGGGATGCGGAAAAAAGATCAACATGATTGAATGGTGGAGCAGACACGATGATCCGAGTGGCCTAATTCTGCTCCTATCTCTTATGGTCTTATAAACAGGCCAATGATTTGGAGTACAATCTACTTGTGATTTGTTGCTGCTATTTTGTCCTTACTGTACGTTCAAAGTACATCTTTTTTTTATTGCATTTTCAACAATAAATTTAAGTTTTATAGTTCTTTTCACTAGTTGAGGAACCTGTGGACTTTGTTTTCTGATAGAGTTCTCCACTGTATCATGTAGTAATGTATAGATACTGTACTGTAAACTTTGTTTCTCAAATTTCTGTGCTGTTTGCACAGTGCACACCTTAGGAACTGCTGTGGGCTTCCATTTGTAAAAGAAATTCTTTATTGTACATGGATACTGCTCTGTACTGCAGAGTACCTGTGTTTGAAGAACCTGTGGGATTTTCAAGCCCTTCCTGCTGGCTGGATCTTCCAGTCCCACCAAAGGCGATTCTTTAGATACCCCGGTGCCACTGTGGGGAACCCATACAAAATGTCGTAGACTTTGGTGGGACTGGAAGATCCTACTGGCAGCAATCTCTATGTCTGCCACCAGAAAACATGCTGCACAGGTCCAGAAATTCCTGGCCATGGTGTTTTAAAGAGATCTTTGCAAGAAAGAAGCCTGCAAGCAGGGCAGAAATTTTAAACTCACTTAATGTACTCTACAGCAATCTGGACAGTATGTACCATACAGATCGTATGGTACTGTGTTTCAATCTTTACACTGATTTATCCAGGTGCAAATACCTTTAGGAATCTAACTCTGATTATAACATTGATGAGAATGCATTGCTTAAAGGGGTTTCATTTAAAGTAGTGATTCTCAGGAAATCAATCATCACTTTAAGTGAAGACTCCCTATATATGAGGCCTCAGACTGCTGGCTCCATCTGCAAACTAGAACCAATCCCAGACTTCATCTTCCTTTAGACACAAATTAGAAAATATAAACATTAAACTTAAAACTTCATCTTGTTCTTAACACCCACAAATAGAAATATAACTTGCATAAAACTATGTCTAGTTTCTAACAATTTCTATTATGTCATTCCATGTCTGTGATCTAATGCAAAAAGTTAGTTTTTCATATTTATTTTTGTATTTTCATTTCCTCATACTCTTCCAATGAATTTGTTTTATGCCCAGCATGATGCGTAGTATTTTAACTAAGCTCTTATTAAGAGTTTATTTAGGCTCATCCTGCTGAATTGAAACTTTAAAATTCGTGAAACACTTAACATTTTAAACAAGAAAATAGAACATAGAACAATACAGCACAAACTGGCCCTTCGGCCCACGAGTTGCGCCAATCACATCTACCAATCCACAGACCTATCTATGACTCCCTATCCTATTCTTTTCCATATACTCTTCCAGAAGTCTCTTAAAAGACCCCAGTGAGTTTGGCTCAACAACCTCTGATGGCAGTCGGTTCCATTCACTCACCACCCTCTGAGTGAAAAACCTACCTCTGACATCTCCTTTGTATTTGCTTCCCTGCACCTTAAATCTGTGTCCTCTTGTAGTGACCATTTTAGCTCGGGGAAATAGTCTCTGAGAGTCCACCCTATCTATTCCTCTCAACATTTTATAAACCTCTATCAGGTCGCCTCTCAACCTACATCTCTCCAGTGAGAAGAGACCCAGCTCCCTCAACCTATTAAAACTTTAATGAACCCTGAATTTTGGCAAGAATGCTCTTTCAATAACGTTGGCTAGCTAATGTGCCTCCTTTTTAGAGACAGTTTTAGTATTGAGTACTTCATTCTGACATATAATAGTGGCTAGATGCATTTCAGAATTGCTTTCACATTGCTCCAGTTATGCCCATTGGTTGCAAACTTGAGAAAAATTCCATTTTATATACAATTTACCCTTATGATTTCTCAGAAGGAATATTTACCTTTTTTATTTTTTGGGTTATAGACATTGCTGGCTGGGCCATCATTTATTGCCCAAGCCTAGTTGAAGCTGAGAAAGTGGTGATGATCTGCCTCTTTGAGTTATGGCAGTGCTGTTAGGGAGGGAACTCCAGGATTTTGATGCACTGACAGTGAAGGGATGACGATACATTTCCAAGTTAGAATGGTGAGCGGCTTGTAAGCAAACTTCCAGATGGTAGTTTTCCTATGTATCTGCTGCCTTTGTCTTTCTAGGTGATCATGACTGTGGGTTTGGAACGTACTACCTCAGAAGCTTTGATGAGTCCCTATCAGTGTAGATGATACACACTGCTGTGACTGTTTGTCGGTAGTGGAGGGAGTGAATGCTTGAGAATGGAGTGCTAGTCAGGTGACTTGCTTTGTCCTGAATAGTGTCAAGCTTCTTGAGTATTGTTGGAGCTGCACTCAGTGGCATGTTTTGTATAGTGAATTCTCATTGAGTGGGTGCATTGTTGGGAATGCCAAACAGATCTAGAAATTACATCAGAAGGCTGGTGGACAAAGATTTTGTAGTAATCTTTTCAGGGCAACAGGATTGATAGTTGGAAAGGAAGAATTTGGGGGCTGTTAGGAAAGAGCTAAGGAAATCACTAATTGGATAACCTTTACAAGAATCCTACACAAATGTGATGATTTAAATGGCCTTCTTGGTGCTATATGATTGTATGAATTCACAAAGAACCTTCATCAGTCTCTGGAAATAAATGCGATACTAATCATCTCTTTTAATGGAGAAATCCTGTGGCAATTAACTCACCTTCTGAATCGCCATCTACAAGGCACAAGTCAGGGATGCAATGGAGTATTCTCCACTTGCCTGGATGGATGCAGCTCCAACAACACTCAAGAAGCTCGACGCCACCCAGGACAAAGCAGCCTACTTGTTTTCTCTTCCATAAATATTCACTTCCTCCGCTGCCAATGACCTGCGAGAGCTATGTGTATTATCTACAGGATGCATTGCAGAAACTCACCAAGACTCTTTGGGTAGCACTTTCAAAATCTACAACTTCTATCATCTAGAAGGACAAGGGCAGCATATGTCAGGGAGCACTATTAGCTGGTAATGCTCCTCCAAGTCAATCACCATGCTGACTTGGAAATATATTGCTATTCGTTCACTGTTGTAGAGTCAAAATCCTGGAATTCCCTCTCTAATAGCACCCTGGGAATACAAAGAAAAAAGAACCTACACTGAAGCGGTTCAAGAAGGCAGCTCATCACCACCTTCTGAAGAGTAACTAGGAGTGGGCAATAAATGTTAATCTAGCCAGCGAAACCCACATCGCGTACAATAAATTTTTAAGAAATATTTCAAAGCAAGGACCTATAACCACAGGCAAATGTTCTGTTTAACCTGTTGTGCCATCTAATGCTACATTTAAGATCATTTCAATTGCATTCAATTAGTTTTATTGTGGCAATTTGTACTATATTTCATTAAGTCTTTTAATGAATGATTTATATCTAATGCTCAGTGTTAGGGGATTAGTATGATAAATACATGGGGTTACAGGGATAGGGCCTGGGTGGGATTGATATCAGTACAGGCTCAAAGGACCAAATGGCCACCTTCTGCACTGGGGTTCTATGATATCAGATTAAATGTGAATTGACACTGAGGAACCCATTTAATATTTGCTTTGCTGTTTGTCTTTCAGAACAACCACAAAATTCAGACGAAATGGAACAATTGTACAAATGCTTAGAGAAGGCCAGTCTTTCCCCTATTGGGAAACATCGGCCTTCATCGCGAAAGGATTACAGGAGATCCTTCATAAAACGCAGCAATAATCCTATTGTCAATGAGAAGTTGCACAAATTCCGAGCTTTGAATAGTACTTTGAAGGTATGTATATATCAACATTCTTCTTGGATCTATTAATAAAATATAATTGCTTCTACAAGTACTCCATAATTAGCTAAATTGATGGGTTGTTGAAAAAAAAACTATTAGGCCTCATCAGTAAAACATTTTTCTCAATCGAGATCCACCTTGAAAATTTTAAATTTAACGTTTTAGTGAAATGTTGCAGACTTTGATGTTTTGACAAACTGTGACCAAAATAACAGGAGAGGAATAAAATAGCAGCATCATTTAATTTTCAATCTGAATTCTAAAAGAACTCTTTCATTGGCTGTATACAGTATAGCTGTATGTCTTTTGTCCCACTATCTCAGATTTTTATCCTCAGTGTTACAATGGATACCATTGAATTTTTATAGTATACCTTAATTAAATATGGAGATTAGGTTGGGCAACATTCTCAAACCAATCATAAGCAAACTCTAACAGCTCTTTTTTTTAAACCGAAGAACATGTTCTATGTAAATATTCCAAAAAACCCTGAAATTCAAAATAGCAATAGAACAAAAGCGATATTTTTATTCTTTCATGGGATATTGGCATTGCTGGTAAAGCCAGCATTTGTTGCTTATCCCTAAATACCCTTGAACTGAATGACTGAAGGGCAGTTGGAAGTCATCCACATTGCTATGGATCTTAAATCACATGTAGGTCTGACCAGGTAAGGACGGCAGATTTCTTTCCCTCAAGTATATTATTGAACCAGATAGGTTTTTACTACAATAGGTGATAATTTCATGAACCTGAATTTTCAGGATAGCAGAGGCTCAAACCCTGCCATCTGAAGAGTCGGTGAGTAACACATCCCCCTGCCACCGCTCCTCCGCTCCCCGGCAACCACCCCCCCCCCCTCCCCCCACCCACCCACCCACCACACCACACACACACATACCCGCCGCCCCATCCTGACACAACAGCTCCAATACCAAAATTTGCTCCAAATGAACATTGATTAGCATAAAGCAGGACTTTCACCTCACTTGGGATTGCCCAGCATTTCTCCACGCCTAGTGCTACGGTGGCCAGAAGTGGCACTGCAGGGAATTGCCTGGAACTAAGTCTCAGGACCAAGGGAGTTCAAAATGGCAGGTGTCCCAGAGCGGGGAAGGTAGGGAACCTACTTGGGAGTCATGAAGAGGGCGATGGGGCTCAGGGGGTGAGGGGAGAGCGGCTCAAGGTCCGGAGCTCACCATTGCTTAAAGATAAGGCTTCCTCAGTCAGAAGGGGAAATTATAAAATATTAGCCATGGTTACCATTGCTGAAACTTGCTTCATGTTCCAGATTTTCTTTATTAACTTGATTCAAATTCCATCAACTACCATGTTGAAATTTGAAACCATTCCTCCAGAGTATTGGCCAGTGTCCCTGGATAACCAATATCACTACATTGCCATCTCCCTGATCAATATTTATTAACTAATATTTGTTTCTCACTAAATATAGAGAAATGCAGCTCCACCATTTTAGACCATCCTGGCCCTCATTAAAAAAAACTAAGGGAAGTCATCAAATGGGTTCTGACAGTGTTTCTATCCTACAATCCCCAATTCTTATTTCCAAATTACTGTCCATGTAGACTATGCACTTAAATGGAAAACAGAATGATGTTAATTTTAGCTGAAAGATTTGTCTGTTCTATTGCACATGGTTGTGCAGATTGACAATCCAAAGCAGCACAAAAATGGATATTTTCCAGCTGTCTATAAAATGAAGCTGGCTGAAGAATGATTACACCTTCCTCCTTACTGAAGCTTCTTCACCTAGTTATGTCTTCCATCATTTGCCCTATCAGATCAATCGTGGTCACAATATGGTGCGCAGCTCCAGATTGCACTTTGGTCTGACCCTCCATTTCTTTGGCACATCCTCCCACTTTGAGCATCTCAATTTGTTCCACACCCTCCTCTGTCTTTCAACATATCATCCTGCACTACCCTCCCAACTATAATGAAAATGGTATCACTGAGATTTCTTCAGTGATTTCTCTCTCAGCCTCTGTATGAATGATTCATCCACCTTGATGTTTCATCTCAACTCATCATGCTTGCTGCGCTCTAAGTTAAGCTTCCTATATCTCCTCTTCCGTGTAGACTCCCTAATCCATATTCATAGCCAACCCCTCGATCTTTCTCTCTCATGTGGTCTTGCTAATCCCATCATATTTATTACAGATAAAGCTCCCTCTGAACACATCCCTGTATCATTCATTCATCACCCATATCCCCCTTTCCACGCCCAACCCTACTACTTCTTGTTTCCACCCTTGGAAAAAACTGTCCCTCAATTCAGTTGCAGCTGCAATTTCAAAATTCCAATTGTCTCCTTTGACCCTCTGTTCACATTTTTGTAGCTACTGATAATGCACTCTCACCTATACCCTTGATGTTCTAGAGTCCAATAAAACCATTAGTCTCTCTCACCCTGATATTCCTGTTAGTGCAGCCCTCCTTTCCACAAATCCAAGAGGTGTAGATTTGAAAGGAAATAGTTTAGCCATTCATCATCAGATCTGGTTGGGCCATTAAAAAAATTATCAGCTCCAGCTCTCATCTGCTGAAACTATTCACTATTCTTGGGTCATCCTAGAATACAAAGATAACTCCCAGCTCCTTGTCTCTACTGTTAATCATCTTCTTAAAACATTCTGCTCTATCTCATCACTCTCACCTGCAGCAAATATGGGGAGCTCGTGGACTTTTGCTGCTAAGATTGAGATTACCTGATCATCTGTCACTGCCATATCTCTCCTTCCACTAACCACCCCCTCACCAAATTTCCTCAAATGCTTCCTCCTGTCCTAGCCCTGAACTTGCATCTTTCTCTAGTTTCTCGCCTATCTCCCCTCAGGCCCTCTTTGAGGTCATCTTCTCCATGCTTCCTCAATCCTATTTCTACTAAACTGCTGACCAGCTAACTTCTCTCCTGATCTCTACACTAACCAATATTAAAATGGTTTTCTTCAGGTATTGTCCCTTTTTTAAATCTACTACTATCACTTCTCTCCTCAAAATAAACCCTTGACCCCACTGTCCTTGCAAACTACCATCATCTGTAACATCCCTTCCTTTTCCAAAGTCCTTCACACGTTGTCACCTCAAAAATTAATTCCCGTTTTTTCCTTGAATTCCATACTTGAATCCTACTGCCACAGTTCTGAAATGGCTCTTAACAGCTCTTAAGCCACAAATGACATTCTATGTGACTGTGACAAAGATAAAGTTTCCTCTCTCTCGTCCTTCTTGACCCACCTACTGCCTTTGATGTATTTGACTACACTATCCTGTTCCAAAGGCCAACTGGTTGGGACTGCTGTTACTGAGTTCCATTGCTGTCCAGAGAATCAAGCCAGAGGATCATTTACAATTTTGTTCTTCCTGCTGCCATACATTAAATCTGGTGTCCACCAATCCCCTGCCATTCCCTCCCCCACATCAAAATGCTATCCATTGGTTTTATGAAGCACAACATGAGTTTATATATACATCCTGATGATATCGGGTGTAATCGCATCACACATTTCTCAACTTGATTATTGCTAAATGATTAGACTTCTTATCTAAGAGCCAGTAGTGGATGAGCAGAAACTTCCTCTATTTAAGTATTAGAAAGACATGTTTTTAGACCATGCTCTGTTCACCATCAACTGACCCCATCCCTCTCCCTGGCAATAGTCCAAGATTAAGCCAATCTATTCACAACCTTGATGTCACATTTCATCCTGAAATAAACTTTTGAGCACATGTTCATGCAATTCTTATTTCTATTTCCATAACTTCATCCCTGTCTCATCTCAAGTGCTCCGAAACCCTCATTCATGCCTTTGTTAGTTTACCAGTTGAAAATTTGAGGTCATTCAGAATTTAGCTGCGTATGTCTTTATGGCAAGCCCTGATTATCACCCCTATGCTCACTGATCCTCATTGGCCCTCTATCATGCAACATCTCAATTTTAAAATTCTCATCTTTGTTTTCAAATCCCCCGGACCTAACCCCTCCCTAGCTCTCTAACCTCCTCCAGCCACAAGATATCATTGTCCCTAATTCTGACCTTTAGTGCGTCCCCAGTTTGAATCACTATACTATGGATGGCCGTGCTTTCAGTTTCTCAGCCCCAACCTCAAAAGCTTTGGTTTATAATGCTCCTCTGAAATGTTCTGAGACATGTTGTTCTATTTAGAGATTCTATACAAATATAAGGGGGATTTTCCCAGCCTCCTGCTCTGACAGCGTAGAAGGCTGAGAGACATCAA
The DNA here is from genome assembly GCA_024679065.1 of Sphyrna mokarran. Taxonomy (NCBI): domain Eukaryota; kingdom Metazoa; phylum Chordata; class Chondrichthyes; order Carcharhiniformes; family Carcharhinidae; genus Sphyrna; species Sphyrna mokarran. The sequence continues at coordinate 35,644,628 of JAGIQG010000012.1, read as the reverse complement.
CAGAGGCCGTTTTGCAGGTTTCCTGTTGAGCACCGCAGCTTCCACGTGTCTCCCAGCCGAAGGTTTTCAGCATCATCAGCTCCGTGCCAGAAATTGGCATGGAGCTGATTACAAAGTGGAAATCTTCATAGCAATTGGAAGGCTGGCAATGCAGGACACTGCGTATGCATTGACAAGTTGCTGCATTGCGCAGTGGCTGCTCAGTGCTATGCTGTCAGCCTCTTGGGCATGAATAGGCCCTGCCCTCTGATTTCCAGAGGGAATCCTGCTAGCGCACTCTGTGATGCACAGAGCTTCAGAGATTCATGCTAAAAATTGGCGAGAGTTATTTCATGTGAACTGGGGACTTAAAATTTTTTTGGGAGAATCCTAGCCATAATGTCTAACCCTCCCATTATCCTGACACGATTTCCTCAGTAAATAGAGGCCCTGCCTCTAACAGGTCTCAAGGTAAATTAAACTTGTAGCTTCATTGAAAGCCAGCCAGTGCCAACTTGTGATAGTTATAGTTGTGATAGTTATAGGACGGATATCAGAGGTAGGTTCTTTACCCAAAGGGTGGGTCGGGAGTGGAATGCCCTGCCTGCAGCAGTTGTAGATGCGCCAAGTTTGGTGGCGTTTAAGAGGTTAGTTGATAAGTATATGGAAGAGAAGGGAATGGTTTAGTTTGGAGGGGCATTGCTTTTTATATTGGTCGGCGCAACATCGAAGGCTGAAGGGCCTGTTCTGTGCTGTAATGGTCTATGTTCTATGTTCTAACTTTTCTTCCTGATCCAGGTCAACAGAAGTTAACAACATGAGTTTGATTATCCTCATATACTGATTTGACATTTAACTTCATAATCTATATTGAACAAGTGGATGGATTTTAAAAATTAATTGTCTGTTTACAAAACCATATCTCTTATGCAGGATTTACCTTTCTACAGCTATTAATCCATATACAATTAATGTCCTACCTCCAAACTGAATTATTTTTTATGGGGAAGTGTCTAATGGAATCAATAACCAGTTAAAAGAGGCAGGCATTTTTTGGTTCCATCACGGCAGGTCCTGGCAGAGAGAATGTAGCTAGCCCACCAAAACTCCTTTGACTATCAGTGGGACTGGAAGATCCTGGGGTACACAGGCTGGAAAACCCCAGCTGAAGAGGTGATCAACTAGCCCTTGGTCTTTCATTCATTCACCAAGCTTGTTCAAGGTCTCATTTTGAGCAAGAGGCCAACAACAGCATGCCATCCACCCCAGAAGCCTTGGTTGAACCTGTATCTGAGGTCACCATTGCAGATGTCAGTACAGCCTTCTCAAAGGTCAAGCCAAGAAAAGCAGCTGGCCCGGAAGGGGTACCTGGACGAGCATTCAGGTTCTGCGTGGACCAACTGACAGGGATATTTCAGACATCTTCAACCTTTCTTTACAATGATCTGAGGTCCTTTCTGCTTCAAGAAAATGACCATCATCCCGGTATCAAAAAAAGCTTGCCTTAATGACTATCATTTGGTTGTTCTAGCATCCATCATTATGAAGTGCTTCAAAAGGTTAATCATGGTACAAATCTGTTCCAGCCTCCCAGATTGCTTGGATCCACTACAGTTTGCCTACTGCCGCAACAGGCCCACAGCAGATGCCATCTCCCTGGTCCTGCACTCAATCCTGGGACACCTAGATAACAAAGACATCCAATTCAGACTCCTTTTTATTTACTACAGTTCATCACCATTATTCTATCTAAACCCATCTCCAGACTCCATGGTCTGAGCCTCGGCAACTAGATCCTGAACTTCCTAACCCACAGACCGCAATCAGTAAGGATAATCGATAACACCTCCACGATCATCCTCAACACTGGTGCCCCACAAAGCTGTGTCCTCACCTCCCTACAATACTCCTTATACACCTATGAACATGTGGCCAAATTCCCTTCCATCTCAATTTTCAAGTTTGCTGATGACACAACTATAATGGGTCAGATCTCAAACAATGATTAGACAATGAGATAGAGAATATGGTGAACTGGTGTGACAACAATAATCTCTCCCTTAATGTCAAAAAAACACAAAGAAGACAGTCACTGACTTTAGGAAGCATAGTGGAGAATGAGCCCCTATCTACATCAACGGAGACAAAGCAGGAATGGTCGAGAGCTTCAAGTTTTTAGGTGTCCAGATCACCAACAAGCTGTCCTAGACCTCCCAAGTTGGCACTATAGTTAAGAAAGCCCATCAATGCCTCTATTGTCTCAGAAGATTAAGGAAATTTGGCATTTTAGCTACAAGTCTTACCAACTTTTACAGATGCACCATAGAAAGCATTCTTTCTGGTTGTATCACGCTTGGTATGGCTTCTGCTCTGCCCAACATTGCAAGAAACTATGAAGAGTCATGAATGAAACCCAGTCCATCACACTAACCAGTCTCCCATCTATTGATTCTGTCTACACTTCCCACTGCCTCGGCAAAACAGCCAACATAATTAAGGACCCCATGCACCCTAGACATTCTCTCTTCCACCTTGCACAGGAAAAAGATACAAAAGTCTGAGGTCATGTATCAACCAACTCAGGAATAACTTCTTCCATGCTGCCATCAGACTTTTGAATGGCCCTACCTCTTATTAAATTGATCTTTCTCTATCCTAGCTATGACTATAATACTAGATTCTCCACTCTCTCCTTTCCTTCTCTATTGAACTTTGTCTACACAACGTGCAAGAAACAATATTTTTCACTGTACAATACTACATGTGACAATGATAAATCAAATCAAAACTGCTTCTTAAAATGACAGTCTTGCCCTCATCAGGAATTAAATTTTATTTGAATGTAAGAAAATCCACATATCAAACATGCCTGTAGTACTTATATGAAGTGGAACACGCACAAGCTGTGCAGCATAGCAGTAAATTATTTTTACTGTAATTAAACATGGTTGTTTGTATCATAGTAGTTATGGTTGCTTTTTCTCTTCTTTTGTCTCCATCAACTAGTCCAAAGAAGCAGACTTGGCCATAATAAACCAGCTCTTGGAAAGTCCACAGCTGACCTCGGAGAAATTTAGACAGTGGAAGGAAGATTACTCCTTATTGTTGCAGGACATCTGTAAAAGTTGTGAAGCTCAAATCTATTCTGAAAAAAACAACTAAAGTTCTGGAGGATCAGCAGTTGTCCTAGGTGAAAACTGATGTTTAAGACTTGAGAATGACTTTACCAAAATATGGTACTTAACTGTCCTGGTCAAGCTGTACAGCTTATTGAAGCACTAAGAGGCAGTGGTGGACTTCCAGTAAGCTAATGCTGCCTGCAAACAATGGTGACCATCAACTGATTAACAGTATTCATTGTGTTTATAAGTAGACGTGTAAAGTCCTTTTTTGCCTACAGTGTAGGACTTGCAAATGATTATTTAACTTAAGCGCTGTTGCACTGATGGTAGTGGGTTGCAGTTTTATTTGTAAGTACAAAGATTCACAGGAATGTGTTCAAGGACATTCTCTGAGGTGAAAATACAGTTCTGCATGCATTTACATATTCTATTTTTGTGATATTCTATTTATTCTGCATTAAGTATTGGGCTTCAAATAGTCAGAGTTATTGAAACATGTTTTCACACTTGCATAATATTTTTATACATGTGAAATTCCGTGTAAGAAATTGTGAAAACTGATATTTTCTCGACTAAAGGCCAATTCACGTTAATCTGTCAGTTCCTAGTAGACTGATAGAAGCAAAAAGTGTAACTTGTACAAATGTAAACAAAGCTTACATTTACATTATATTTTAATTGTACTAATCAAAGCTATGCCATCAAACAGAATAAACTGAAAAAAATCTGTTATTTCACCATTGTCATTATTTATATAATAAATTGTTCTGCCTCCAAATAAACAAACAGCGGCCGAGTTCAAATGAGTAACATTATTTGGCTGAAGCAAATCGCACTTGCTGGCTGTGTACTTATCACTATCCCAATAGTGCATACTAACTGGCTGTATCCTCATCCCTTTCCCAGCAGGGCAATACTCACTGGCTGTGTACTCACCCCTTGCTCAGCAGTGAAATACTCGCTGGCTGTATCCTCATCCCTTTCCCAGCAGGGCAATACTCACTGGCTGTGTACTCACCCCTTGCTCAGCAGTGAAATACTCACTGGCTGTATCCTCATCCCTTTCCCAGCAGGGCAATACTCACTGGCTGTGTACTCACCCCTTGCTCAGCAGTGAAATACTCACTGGCTGTATCCTCATCCCTTTCCCAGCAGAGCAATACTCACTGGCTGTGTACTCACCCCTTGCTCAGCAGTGAAATACTCACTGGCTGTATCCTCATCCCTTTCCCAGCAGGGCAATACTCACTGGCTGTGTACTCACCCCTTGCTCAGCAGTGAAATACTCGCTGGCTATGTACTCACCCCTTTCCTAACATTGGTATTCACTGACTGTGTTCTCGCTCCTTTCCTAACAGTGTGTACTCAGTGGCTGTGTTCTCACCCCTTTCCGAACACTTGGCACACGCTGATTGTTTAATCACCCCTTTCCTAACAGTGCAACATTTACTACATATATTATTCTAATTCTTTTGCCACCAGTGATAAGCCAAAGTGACCGATCTCCAGCACTGAGTCCATCTCTGTGCGCAATAGTCATTGGGAATGCGATGGTTAGAGGGACAGATAGAGGTTCTGCGGCAGCAAAAGAGACTCATAGATGGTATGTTGCCTCCCAGGTGCCAGGGTACGTGATGTCTCGGACCATGTTTTAAGGATCTTTAAGAGGGAGGGGGAATCAGTCGCAGGTCGTGGTTCACATCGGTACCAACGAAATAGGTCGGAGAAGGGATGGGGATTTAAAATAGGAATTTAGGTTGCTAGGATGGAAACTGAGAGCCAAGACAAAGCATGTTGTCGTCTCTGGTTTGTTGCCGGTGCCACGTGCTAGCGAGTTGAGGAACAGTGAGAGAGTGCCGATAAACATGTGGCTGCAGGGATGGTGTAGGAGAGAGGGTTTCATTTAACATGGATAATTGGAGCACATTCTGGGAAAGGTGAGACCTGTACAAACAGGATGGTTTGCACCTGAACCTGAGAGGCAATAATATTCTGGGAGGGAAATTTGTTACGGCTCTTCGGTGGGGTTGAAACTAATTTGTCAGTGGGTGGGAAAACAGTTGTAGTCCAGAAGCCAATCTTGAGGCTAGTGAGATACTAAGGATGGTATCCAGGTTGCAGGAGTGTACAGGCAGATAGGAAGGTGGGTTGAAGTGTATCTACTTCAATGCAAGCAGCATGCAGTATAAGGTAGGTGAACTTGGAGCGTGGATTGGTACTTGGGAGTACAATGTTGTGGCCATTATGGAGACATGGTTAGAACAGGGACAGGAATGTTATTGGTAGTTCTGGGATTTGGTGTTTCAGTAAGAGTAGGAAAGGTGGTAAAAGAGGTGGGGCAGTAGCTTTGTTAATCAAGGATTGGTTCAACGCCTGCTGAAGGGCATTTTGAGGGTGATCTGCCTATTGAGGTAATATGGGCTGAAGTTAGAAATAGGAAAGAAGCAGTCACATTGTCAGAAGTTTTCTATAGGCCCCCAAATAGCAACAGAGATGTGGAGGAGGAAATGGCAAAGCAGATTATGGATAGGTGTGGAGGTCACAGGATATTATCATGGGTGACTTTAACTTTCCAAATATTGATTGGAACCTTTATTGGTCAAATAGTTTGGATGGGACACTTTTTGTACAGTGTATGCAGAAGGGTTTCCTTATGTGGATAAGCCAACAAGAGATAGGGCCACATCGGACTTGGTACTGGGCAATGAAGTGGACCAAGTGTTAGCTTTGTTTATGAGAGAGCACTTTGGAGATAGTGACAATTTAGTGTATTTCATTATTGCAATGAGGAGGGATAAGGTCATATGGCAGGGCAAGGTTTATCACTGGGGCAGAGGAATTATGATGCAATTAGGCAAGAATTAGGGAGCATAAGATGGGAACAGAAACTGTCAAGTAAAGGCACAAATGAAAAGCGGAGCTTGTTCAAGGAATAAATATTGCGTGTTCTTGATATGTAGGAGGAAATAGTCAAGTGAGGAAACCATAGTTCACAAAGGAGGTTGAATGTCTTTTCAAGAGGAAAAACAAAGCATAAGGATGAGAAAACAAGGTTCAGTTTGGTCAGTTGAGGATTACAAGGTAGCAAGGAACGAGTTTAAAAAAATGCTTAGGAGAGCTAAGAGGGGACATGAGAAGTCCTTGGCGAGTCAGATCAAGGAAAACCCCAAGGCTTTTTACTCTAATTTGAGAAATAAAAGAATGACCAGGGTCGGGTTAGGGCCATTCAAGGATAGTAATGGGAACTTGTGCATGGAGTCAGAAGAGAGAGGCGAGGCATTGAATGAATACTTTTCTTCAGTGTTCACTAAGACTAGGGGCCATGTTTTTGAGGATGATTGTGTGATACAGGCTGATAGGATAGAGGAGATAGATGTTCTGAGGGAAGATGTATTAGCAATTTTGAAAAACCTGAGGGTCGATAAATCTCTGGGCTAGATGGGACACGTCCTAGGATACTTTGGGCGGCAAGGGATGAGATTGCAGAGCCTTTAGCTTTGATCTTTGGGTCCAAATTGTCTACGGGAATTAGAGTCAGAGGGCTGGAGAGTGGTGAATGTTGTTCCTCTCTTCAAGAAAGAAAATAGGAATGACCCTAGTAATTATAGGCCAGTTAGTCTTACTTCGGAGGTCGGTAAGTTAATGGAAAAGGTCCTGAAGGATAAGATTTATGACCATTTGGAGAGATGCAGCTTAATCCAAAATAGTCAGCATGGAATCGTGAGGGGTAAGTCTTGCATCCCAAATTTGATTGAAGTCTTTGAGGAGGTAACTAAGTATGTAGATGAAGATAGAGCAGTTGATGTTTATTACATGGATTTTAGTAAAGCATTTGATAAGATTCCCCATTTTAGGCTCATGAAGAAAGTAAGGATGTGTGGGATAGAGGAAAATTTGGCTGATTGGAAAGTAACTGGCTATCTCATAGAAGACAGAGGGTGGTGGTGGAGGGAAAATTTTCAGACTGGAGGCCTGTTACCAGCAGTGTACCACAGGGATCAGTGCTCGGTCCTCTGATATTTGTGATTTTTATCAATGACTTGGAAGAGGGAGCTGAAGGGTGGGTCAGTAAATTTATTGATGACACCAAGACTGGTGGAATAGTGGATGAGGTGGAGGGCTTTTATAGATTACAATGAGAACTGATAGAATGCAGAGTTGGGCCGAAAAGTGACAGATGGAGTTTAACATTGATAAGTGCGAGGTGATTCATTTTGGTAGGACAAACTTGAATGCGGAATATAAGGTCAACGTCAGGGTTCTGAGGAATGTGGAGGAACAGCGAGATCTTGGTGTTCATACCCATGGATCTCTGAAGGTTGCCACTCAATTATAGAGCCGTGAAGAAGGCTTATTGTGTGTTAATGTTTATTAACAGAGGATTTGAGTTTAAGAGCTGTGGGGTTATGCTGCAACTATACAGGACATTGGTGAGAACACATTTGGAACATGTGTGCAGTTCTGGTCACCTCACTATAAAAAGGAAGCATTGAAGAGAGTGCAGAGGAGATTTACCAGAATGCTGCCTAGTTTGGAGATAGGTCTTATGAGGAAAGATTGAGAAAGCTGGGGCTATTCTCTTTAGAATGGAGGGGGATGAGAGATGACTTAATAGAAGTTCATGAGAAGGATAGATACAGTGGATGTTCAGAGACTACTTGCTCGGGTGGATGTAGCTGTTACTAGGAGGCCTAACTAGAAGGTTCATGGTGGGATTATAGGAGGGATGTCTGAGATAGATTCTTTACTCAGTGAGTGGTTGGGGTGCGGAATGCACTGCCTGCTGTGATAGTGGAGTCAGACATTTTAAGAACTTTCAAGCAGTTATTGGATAGGCACAAGGAGCAGACCAAAATGATAGGGAATGTGATAGCTTGATTTTGGGTTCGGACATAGCTCGGCACAACATCGAGGGCCAAAGAGCCTGCGCTGTGCTGTATTGTTCTATATTCTAGAACTGGACTGTCTGTCTGTAACACATTCATCCCTTCTTTGACTGACATTGTGTCAGGTTCTGAAGATATGTCTTCAGAAGGGCAGAGGGTTGTATATTTGTAGATCATTGGGAAGTATTTGTGAGAGAAGGGCACCTGCACAGGAGAGATGGGGAACATGTAAATGGCAAGGGCACGAATATCTTAACTGGGAGGTTAGCTGGAGTGTTTCAGCAGGATTTAAACTAATATGGAGGCGGGGGGAGGGGATGAGACCGATAGTTCAGTAGGTACTGGGATTGGGAACAAGTTGGGCGACAGCATAAATTTGGATGAGAGGAAAATCACCCGGGAGAAGGAGGTTTCAAGTGGGCTTGGAGGTCTGGAGTGCATCTGTTTTAATGCAAGGAGTGTAACAGGTAAAACAGATGAACGTAGGGCCTTAATTTTCACAAGGAACTTAGATGTGGTGGCAGTGATAGAAATATGGTTAAAGGAAAGGGAGCAGTGGCAGCTGAATATTCCTGGGTATGTGTTTTAGGCGTAACAGAGGAGGGTCGAAAAGAGGTGGGGGAGTGGCGTTGTTAATTTGGGTGCACATCACAGCGGTGCAGAAGGAGGATAATATAGAGGAGTTGGGAATTGAGTCGCTGTGGGTGGAGTTGAGGAATAGGAAAGGAGCAATTACTATACTAGGTGTCTATTATAGGCCACCCAACAGCCCGTGGGGAGTGGAAGAAGGTATATGTAAAGACATTTTGGATAGGTGCAGAAAGAATAGGGTTGTTGTAGTGGGAGATTTTAATATCCCTAGGGTGGACTGGAAGGAACCTCCTTCTCCCGGGTGATTTTCCTCTCATCCAAATTTATGCTGTCGCCCAACTTGTTCCCAATCCCAGTACCTACTGAACTATCGGTCTCATCCCCTCCCACCGCCTCCATATTAGTTTAAATCCTGCTGAAACACTCCAGCTAACCTCCCAGTTAAGATATTCGTGCCCTTGCCATTTACATGTTCCCCATCTCTCCTGTGCAGGTGCCCTTCTCTCACAAATACTTCCCAATGATCTACAAATATACAACCCTCTGCTCTTCTGAAGACATATCTTCAGAACCTGACACAATGTCAGTCAAAGAAGGGATGAATGTGTTACAGACAGACAGTCCAGTTCTAGAATATAGAACAATACAGCACGGCGCAGGCTCTTTGGCCCTCGATGTTGTGCCAAGCTATGTCCGAACCCAAAATCAAGCTATCACATTCCCTATCATTTTGGTCTGCTCCTTGTGCCTATCCAATAACTGTGTAGAGCAGGCAGTTCGGATGGGGAGGAATTTGTAAAATGTGTACTGGAAGGATCATTGGAGCAGTATGTAGTTAGTCCGACTAGGGAAGGGGCTGTATTGGATTTAGTTCTGGGTAATGAGCCAGGGCAGGTGGTTGAGGTTGCAGTAGGGAAACATGTGGCTAACAGTGACCACAATTCTGTCTACTTTAGGATTCAGATGGAGAAGGATGGGTGCTGTCCTAAGGGGAGGGCGCTAAATTGGGGGAAGGCTAATTACAGTTGGATAAAGCAGGAACTTATGAAATCTGATTGGGAAAGGTTGTTTAAGAGTAAGTCCATGTTCGGCATGTGGGAATCATTCAAGGGAAAACTGAAATGGTTGCAGGAAAGATATGTACCAGTTAAGAGGAAGGATGGGAAAGGTAGGATTAGAGAGCCATGGATCACTAGGAATATTGAGAACTTGGTTAGGAAGAAAAGAGAGGTGTATGTTAGGTCAAAGCAGCTGGGAACGGAGAGAGCACTGGAGGAATATAGAGAGAGTAGGAGAGAACTCAAACAGGGAGTTAGAAGGGCAAAAAGGGGGCATGAAATGGTTTTGGCGGACAGGATTAAGGAAAATCCAAAGGCGTTTTACTCCTATGTTAGGAATAAAAGGGTGGTTAGAGGAAAAATCGGTCCTCTTAAGGACAAAGGAGGGGAACTGTGTTTAGGGTTCGAGGGAATGGGAAGATCCTGAAAGAATACTTTGCATTGGTATTCACGAAGGAGAGGGGCTTGATGATCGGTATTGTCTTGGAGGGAGCTGTAGACCAGTTGAGGGAAATATCCATTATGAGGGAAGGAAGTGTTAGGGTTTCTAGGTAACATTAAAACTGATAAATCTCCAGGGCCTGATGGCATTTATCCCAGGCTGCTTAGGGAGGTGAGAGATGAAATTACTGGGCCTCTGATGCAAATCTTTGTCTCTTCTTTGATCACAGGTGAGGTCCCAGAGGACTGGAGAATAGCTAATGTTGTACCGTTGTTTAAAAAGGGTAGTAGGGATAACCCTGCAAATTACAGGCTGGTGAGTTTGATGTCAGTGGTAGGGAAGTTGCTGGAGAGGATTCTTAGAGATAGGATGCATGCGCACCTATAGCATTGCGATCTGATTAGGGATACGCAGCATGAATTTGTTAAGGGGAGGTTGTGCCTTACAAATCTGGTAGAATTTTTTGAGCAGGTGGTCGATGAAGGACGAGCCGTTGATGTCGCCTATATGGATTCCAGTAAGGCATTTGACAAAGTCCCTCATGGGAGAGTTGGTTGAAAAAGCCAAGGCGCTTGGAACGCAAGGACAGGTATCTAGATGGATTAGTAACTGGCTTGGAAATAGGAGGCAGAGAGTAGTAGTGGAAGGGTCTTTTTCTAATTGAAGGTCTGTCACTAGTGGAATGCCGCAGGGTTCAGTACTGGGACCTCTTCTATTTGTAATATACATAAATGACTTGGAAGAGGGAGTAAGTGGTATGATCAGCAAGTTTGCAGATGACACGAAGATTGCTGGACTTGCGGACAGTGAGGACCAGTGTCAGGCAATACAGCAGAACATAGATAGGCTGGTAGCTTGGGCAGATAGATGGCAGATGAAATTTAATCCTGATAAATGCGAGGTGATGAATTTCAGGAGAAAGAATGTAGAGGGGAGGTATATGATAAAGGGTAGACCTATTAAGAGTATAGAAACACAGAGGGACCTGGGGGTGCAGGTGCACAAGTCTCTGAAGGTGGCAGAGCAAGTAGAGAAGGTTGTGAAGAAAGCATATAGTATACTAGCCTTTATAGGAAGGGGTATAGAGTACAAAGAACAAAGAACAACACAGCACCGGAAACAGGCCCTTCGGCCCAACGAGCCCGTGCCGCCGTCCTAACGTCTTAATGACATATAGGGACCAATTTGTTACCCAATCAGCCTAAGAGCTGACGTTTAAAGTTGCAGTTGTACAGAACATTGGTTAGACCTCATTTGGAATACTGTGTCCAGTTCTGGTTGCCTTACTACCGGAAGGACGTGGAGACCCTGGAGAGAGTGCAGAGAAGGTTTACCAGGATGCTGCTTAGTATGGAAAGTCTGGGTTACGAGGAAAGGTTGGGCAAATTGGGGCTGTTTTCTTTAGAAAGACGGAGACTGAGGGGAGATCTAATAGAGGTATATAAGATTATGAAGGGTATAGATAGAGTAAACAGTGGTAAGTTTTTTCCCTGACTGGAAACAAATATTACAAGGGGCCACGGGCTTAGGGTAAGGGGGGAGAGTTGTAATTTGGATGTTAGAGGGAGGTTTTTCATGCAGACGGTTGTGGGGATGTGGAATACACTGCCAAGTAAGGTGGTGGAGGCAGGCACGCTGGAGTTATTTAAGGGATACTTAGATAGACACATGAGCGGAATAGAGATGGAGACTGTTTTAAATAAGAATCAACAGCCTTGGGACGTTCCTGGGAATCAATTGATTCTTATGGACTTTCCAATATACTTTTTTGGCCCATTTGCTTTACTTTTGAGCTTCTGGGGATTCCCTTGAATGTGTGCATAAGATCTGCATGTTATTGATGTTTTTCTCTTTTATTCCACAGGTGCTCTGGTACGCCTTGTTGTCCAGCAAGGGGGATACAAGCGATGGCTCGTGCAAGGGCTGGTCTTGGATTTTTCAAGAGTAGCCTAGTGCTTCACGTCGTTAGCAAATGCTTAAACTGGACCAGTTGATGGGCAACACAACAGCTCAGTGACTATCACTGTTTGCTGTGCAGATACATGGATTTGGGCCAGTATCTGTGGGAGTTTGTGCAATCACCCCGTGGTTGTGTAGGTTTTCTCCGTGTGTTCCGGTTTCCTCCCACATCCCAAAGATGTGCTCTTAGGCTGACTGGTGAAACAAATTGTCCCTAAATTGTCTCCCCAATCTGGTTTCCAATGTGGATTTCCATAAACATAGATAAGGGTCATGGGTGGAAGAGGGAATTCATATTGTTAAAATGGCAGCGTGGGCTCATTGGGCTGAACAGCCTGTTTCCCGTGCTGTATTGTTCTTTGTTCTTTGTGTATATGTTCTGAAAATGTAATAGATAGATGGATCTATTTCTAATAAAGAAAGGGAAAGCAGGATATGGGGAGGTGGATTTGAGAACAAGAGATCAGCCATGATTTGATTGAATGGTGGAGCAGGCTCAAAGGGCTGAATTTGCTGATTCTGCTCTAAATTCCTACAGATGATCACAGGAGGATCACAATCCGGAATTGGGCCAGAGAGTGAGAGGGATCCTCTCCATGTGTGTTCTTCACTTCTGGAGATGATGACTCAGATCCCTCACAGGATACATTATCAATAACATTAGCCCCAAAACCCTTCACCAGCACAGAGACAGTTACCTCAAAGGGTACACATTCACGATTAGTCTCAAGGTCACAATCCGATGAGCACATCACAGCAGCTGACGGAAGATGTGACAATTGACAATCAGAGGACTGCTGAAAACCAAGCTTAAGCTGAGCCGATACTGATAACATGCCATTGGAAAACACTGAGATATCTGATGGAGATGTAGAGATAGACAGGAGAATACATAGCAGAGATGCCAGAGGCTATGCACAGACTTGACCAAAAGGTGGAGCAGTCCATCCAAGTCGGTTCTACCATACAAGCAATTAGCTATCTCTGTAGACATGTTAGCAATCACCATGGCGAGCCAGGTCTGGCAAACACTCGGTGTCTGCTGGATGTGTGGCTCAAACCTACATTCTATTGCTCTAGTTGTGGGCTTGATATATGGTAATCAGAGGAGGTTTCATGTCCACGACTGGTACCATGAGACTTCATGGGAAGCAGAGTTAATGTTGAGGACTTCCAGGGTCAGTCCCTCTTGACTCTATACCAGTATGCCATCATCTGTATCTGTTCTGCCAGTGACACAGGACATACCCAGGAATAGCGAATAGCATTATCTATAAGATATGATCCCGTGGGTATGACTATTTCAGGCTGGTGCCTGTCTTATGCAAGATAGCCCAAGAAGTTATTCAAAAGGACCGTGCAGATCAAGAGGGCTGGGTTTCCCATTGTCATTTCTGCTGTCTAGATCGATGATGTGAGATGCTGGTGTTGGACAGGGGTAAACTCAGTAAGAAGTCTCATAACACCAGGTTAAAGTCCAACAGGTTTATTGGTAGCAAAAGCCACTAATTTTCAGAGAGCTTGCTGCCCCTTCGTCATGTGAGTGGGAGTTCTATTCACAAACAGGGCATGTAGACACAAACTCAATTTACAAAATAATGATTGGAAATGATTGGAATGCAAGTCTTTACAGGTAATCAAATCTTAAAGGTACAGATGATGTGAGTGGAGAGAGCGTTAAGCACACGTCAAAGAGATGTGTATTGTCTTCAGACATGTCACTTAGTGAGTTACCTATCTCCACCTTAGAAAATCTCATTTTGAAATTCTCTCTGAAGGTTGCTCTCACTCAGAAAACTTCTGCTATGACCCACTTAAGGACCTTAATTGGAGCAAAGTGGGCATCTTGTTCAAGACCTTGCCAGCCCCAATATTAAATTTTTTCAAGTTTGCTGCAGGCGGGAAACCAGAGAGAATCCTGTTCTTTCAATTTCATGCTCCTCACCCCACCACCACAAAAATCTGGGGGTAGCGTGGTGCTGAAATGTAGGCCCAGGCTCAGGCATCTTCATGCACTTCCTCTTGGGCGGCACGGTGGCTCAGTGGTTAGCACTGCTGCCTCAGGGGGCCATGAACTCAGGTTTGATTCCTGGCTTGGTCACTGTCTGTGTGGAATTTTCACATTCTCCCCGTTCTGCATGGGTTTCCTTCGGGTTCTCCAGTTTCCTCCCACAGACTGAAAGACGTGCTGGTTAGGTACATTAACCTGAATAGGTGCCAAAGTGTGGTGACTAGGAGAGTTTCACAGTAACATCATTGCAATATTAATTTAACTCTTACTTGTGACTGATAACTAAACTTAAAACTCTTCTGTCCATCACTATAGGGACTGGTGAGCTACAGAATTACTGGCCAATGAGATTTTGGGGTAGCATTCCCGCCTCAAGCCAATTGACACACATTCGGATGATGGGAAGGCAAGACCTCGTTATCTGAAACATTCAGCCCCAGAAAGTATAAGCCCAGTTCGCTCATTATTGGCCAACTCTCTTTTCCAGAACCTTCTCTTGACATATTCTCGCCAAAGCAATTATATCCATCCTTGGATCTGAAGATCAAACAGTATACAATGAACAAAGAACAAAGAGCAACACAGCACGGGAAACAGGCCTTTCGGCCCAACGAGCCCACGCTGCCGTCCTAACGTCTTAATGACATATCCTTGACTTTAGGCTATGCCTATTGTTGAAGATCCCACATAGGGACCAATATAGGGACAATTTGTTACCTAATCAGCCTAAGTAGGACGATGGAGTAGGATGAGTGACTGGATCATATTAATGCTGTAATATCTCCAGTAGGAAAAGCTTAGGGCCTAATCATTTCTGGATTTTAGAATTTTCTGGATTTTAGAATTTTCTGGATTTTAAAATGACATAAAAATGTCAAACCACAAGCCTATGAACTGGGAATACCATGTAGATATTAACCTGAAACTAAAACAGTGATATAATATTTTAATGGAGAAATTAAACTTATTTTACTGATCTAAATATTGTATCTACTATTTTACTTCTCCCAAAGTACTGGGTTAAAATGATGACATCAAGGGAAGCATTGAAGTATTAAAACCAAGGAGAGTTAATAAGTTGTTTGAAGACGCAAAGATCAACACTAACTGGGAACAGAAAAAGGACGGAGGTGGTGGATGGAGGTCACAAAGTGAGCAGAAATCTCTCCTCTACTGACCTTAGGTGTGTAAGGGCTGGACGATTATAACCATTGGACTTTGTCAGCATCTTGAAATGGGTGTGAAATGGCAGCTTGCCAATAGACATTTATTTAGCGATAAAGTAGCAACAACCCTTCCCTTCTCAGAGTTAAAAGCAGTTGGAGCCCATTTACTCTGATCTATATATTTGAAGAACTTGATTCAGATATGTTAACATTGAAGATATTTGTGAATATGTCATATGGACAATTTTAACACATTTTCATTTGGGATAATAAAGTTAAAGATCATATCTGCTATTTTTGTGGGATAATGAAAAATTCTGGGACACTGAGTTTACACCTTCTTGATTTAGTTGCAGCATTCAAACAGTTGAGTGGCGAGTCCATGGATTGCTTGGATCTAGTCAAATAAATTCCAGCCAACTGGTATTTCCAAATTGGAGAGGTTACTATATATCTTATTCTGCTTTTGAGAGCGATGTGTTCACTAAATCTCTGATCTATGCTAACATAGAACAATAAAATGCAAATACTGAATATATAAACTAAAAACAGAAAATACTGAAAGTACACAACAGAATATCAGTATTTATAAAAAGACAGATTTGACCTTTAGTTATGTCCCTTTATCAGCACGGAACTGGAGTATATGTCATATCACATAATTGCTTCCAATTTCCCAAGGATTGCATTAGACATCGAAAGGCTTATTCCAGTTGATGAAAGAAATTTAAGTTGTGGTTGGCCCAAGTCACATGGTGCTCTGAAATGCCTTATAAAGGCACAATCTGTTCGGAGCATTCCATTTGAAAGCAAAGTCCAGTTTAATTCTTTTTGACCATTCTGCAGGCATCTGATATACAGCACAACAATCTACAGAATATCACCAATAATCATTGCAGTTTTTAGGTTTACTGGAATTTCCTTGTGATTGAACAAAACATTCAAATTTCAGAATTCTGTTCTCCAGCCTTAGAAGCGATGGCTTTGAGAGAAATCAATGGTGTCTGGAACTATTGTCAAAGATCATTAACATTTCACCCTACCCACCTAGAGTCTCCATCAAAAGCTGCCAATTAGGTAAATATATCATTGCTCTGACTACAGAATTTACCATTAATCTGCTTGTGTATGTTTATCCATTTCATCTTCATATCATTGCTTGATACACTGCTCATTGCATTGTTTCTCTTGCACAATTTCAATGAACAATTTCTGTAGTATATATTGGAATGTTCGAAATATGTAGATCCTACTAGACATCATTTCACGAGGAGCCTAAATGTAACTACATGTGTGTCTTGGTGTTGGGAACAAGAGGGAGAACTGCTGCCACTGTTATTGCTGTTATAGCAGTGATCTTATTGGAGACAAAAAATTGCAGTTAATGACCAAAGCCAATGTTTAGATTAGTGATATTTTAGAACCAGACAAATAGCTCAATAATTTTATTCAGATCTGTTACCATCTCATTTTGGTTTCTTTTTTGCCGCTGCTTGTTCCATTTCCATTTCTGCATCATTTCCATTCCACGGAGTTTCCCAATGTTAATAAAGATACCCAAAGTTATCAATTATCTTCTGATCACACTAACCTCTAATTGACTTCAGCACTAACAGCACAATATTCTAACAATACCAAGCACCTTCTCTCAACTTAGGCTGAGAGAAATAGATCAGGATCAATTAGGATAGATCAGGTTTTAGATACCATCAACAAATGGTACGTAGAAGGCCAACAACAATACAGCTTTTGAAATGAAATATTGCAATTTAAAATAAATAAAATATACATTAAAGTATGAGTTGCTGTTATAGAAAAAAAGTCATTTGCAATATGATCAGCACATCTCAGCTACTTAGTATGGTTAGTTGTTTTCCATAATTTCTTAGATTATGAGAACATAAAAAAGGAGGGAATGTGTATACGATCTCTCATGCTTGTTCTGCCATTCAATAAAGTCAAGATGACCTTCTACGTCAACTTCACCATCCTATGCTATCTCCATATCCTCCGATTTTTTTCCTCTCCACGTGCGCATTTTAATTCTTACATTTCAGCTATATATTTGAATGTTAGTCTTCATTGCAAAGGAAGACAAATGGGAAGATATTCTAATTCAGTTGTACAGAGCCTCTAGTCAGAGGGAAAGATGCTTTGTTAGAGAGTCGGTGCAGACTTGATGGGCCAAATAACCTCCTTCTACACTGAAGGAATTCTATAATAGGACAGAGCCAAAGAAATAATTTCCTCTGGTAGTGAAATCCAGAACAAGGAGCACAATTTTAAAATTAAAGCTAGACCTATTCGCATAAAGTATAGTAGAAATCTAAAATGCTCTTGACAAAATACTATGGATACTGGGTCAATTGAAATTTTCAAGATTGAGATCAACAGAAATCAAGGCAGCATCTGATCCACTGTGACACGAAGGAGCCCCAGCAAGATTAAAATGAATGGGAATCAGGTGGAGAACTCTGCACTGGTTGGAGTCATGCCTAACATAAAGGAAGATGGTTGCGGTTGTTGAGGGCAACCAAGCCTTCAGAGTTTGGTAGGATAGTGTCCTAAGCCTAACCATCTTCAGTTATTTCATCAATAATTTTTCCTCCATCTTATGTTCAAAGTGGAAATTTCTTATCAATTTGCTTATGCTTATGCATTTTCAGTACCATATGAAACTCCTTAGCTACTGAAGATATCTTGCATGCAGCAAGACATGGACAACATTCATGCTTATTGGATAAATAGCAAGTAACATTCATAAGATCAAAAGAAATAGGAGCAGGAGTAGGCCATCTAGCTCTTTGAGCCTGCCCCGCCATTCAATAAGATCATGGCTGATCTGAAGTGGATCAGTTCTACTTTCCCACTTTCTGCCCATAACCTTTAATTCCCTTGTCTGTCAGAAATCTATCTACTCATGGCTTAAATATATTCAATGAGGTAGCGTCCACCACTTCAATGCGTAGAGAATTCCAGAGATTCACCACCCTTTGAGTGAAAAAGTTCCTCCTCAATTCCGTTCCAAAGTGCCCTCCCCTTATTTTGAGACTGTGCTCTCTAGTTCTGTTCTCCTTTCTAAGAAGAAAGAATCTCTCTATCTCTATCTTGGTTCATGTCACACAAATACCAGGCAATGACCATTTCAAGCAAGTGAGAATCTCAATCTACCCATTCCCCTCAATTTTTAATGGCATTACCATGGCTGAATTCCCCACTATCAATATCAGGAGAATTATCATTAACCAGAAACCTAACTGGACCAGGCATTTAAAAATAATGGCTACAAGAGTAAGCCTTTTGAAGTGGGTAACTTACGTCCTGATTCCCCAGCTGTCTCCCATCTACGTGTTATAAATCAGGAGACAATGGAATACTTTCCATTTTCGTTAATGTCTGCAACTCTAACAACACTCAAGAAGCTCAACATAATTCAGAACAAAACAGCCTACTTGATCAGCACTCAACAATCTTAAATGCTCATTCCCCCCAACTAGTGTATTTTAACTGCATTGTCCACCACCACCTTCAGTAACTTGCCAAGTGCATTTCAATGGAATCTTCCAAACCCATGGTCTTTATCTGGAAGGATAAAGGCAGCAAATGCAAGGAAACATCATGACTGCAATTTCCCCTCCAAGCCACACACTATTCTGATTTGACTATATTGCCATTCCTTGCTTGATTAAAAACCTGGATCTTTCTTTCTAACCGTGGTGTGACTGTATATACACCATATTGACTGCAACAGTTTAAAAAGATAGCTCACTATTACCTTTTCAAAGGCAATTAAAGGTGGTCAGGAAATGCTGGCCTCATTAGTGATGCTCTCATCCTAATACAAATAAACAAATAAAACAAACAGATTTTTGTTAGGCAAGGTATCATGTGGCAGAGGGTTGGGTAAGAAGTGTTCCAGATAGATTAGCTATGATCTAATCGAATGGCAGAAGAGGCGTGAGATGTTAAATGAACCTACTCCATTATTTGTATATTGCATGAGTATTTAGGACATTATTATAATGTAGAACCACAGTATCCCTATAGTGCAGGAGGAGGCTATTCAGCCATTGATTCTGCACTGACTCTCCAAAACAGAATGTTACACTCCATCCTATCCCCATAACCCTGTGCATTTATCAGGGCTCTAACATACACATCTTGGGACAATGAGGGGCAATTTAGCATCGCCAATCCATCTAACCTGCATGTCTTTGGAGTGTGGGAGGAAGTCAGAGCACCTGGAGGAAAGCCATGCAGACACAGGGAAAACCTACAAAATCTATACAGTCATCTAAGACTAGAATTGAATCCAGGTCCTTGGCACCCGTGTTAATCATTATGCCTCCCCACAAAGTCCACAGTTTAAGTTGTTTCCTGCTTGGGCTGCAAAGATTGATTGCATTGTAGGAATGTAAATCTCCTCAACTGAAAGGTATTTGATGTTTAATCTACAATTAATGTGCAAATGTAGGAATTTCTTGAAACTCTCAAAGCGGTTGAGGGTGAACTGCCTTTTTCAAGGCTAATGGCAAAGTGGCTAGCACCAAAAATACTGGTTCACAATTTGTCATGTATCTCTTCCTTATCACAAGTTGCTGGATGATTTTCATTTATTTAATGACGTACATATTAAATTCCCTATTATTTTGGCAGCAAAATCTAGGCCAATTGTTGTGTAGTTGAGTTTGTAAAAAATGTAAAGAACATTTGTAAAGATGTTAAAGAATTGTAAAAATTTTTAGAGGAAATAAAAATATGTGGTCCCTTTAAAAGCTGCTTTTATGTTCAGTGCTTGGAAGTTAACAATGGAAGTGCTTATGGAGTACACAGATTGCAACATTTGTAACCAAGACCAAACATCAGAGTTGCTTTCATAACAGGCTTTGCATGCTTTTGCTTTTTAACAGCCTATCAGTTTAATGAAGACACTCCGCCATCAAGAACTTATCAAATTTGAAATTACTGTTGTTGACAACATCAGACCAATCCTGGTATAGAAAATAGATTGGTCACCAGGTATATAAAAATAGGAACTCAACTGCCTGTCTTCAGATATTCAGTTCAGTTAATTCAGTTCAGTGGGGTTGAAGTGAAAAACTACCACCTCTCAACACTTGAAGAGGGCAAGAGCAGCTCCCTGCCAGCTAAAGAAATATCTGTTAAGAGAATTCTCCATCTATCTACCAGAAGTGTACCAAATCAGAAAGAGTTTACTGACAGCGACATCAACTGAAGAACTCCAAAGTTTTTTTCCAAAGCCATAAAACTGGTTTATATATTTTTTGAGAGTAATTAAGTTAGTATTATTTTTTTTTTGGTAATGAATGGTGCTTGTATTTATTTGAACAGCGTTCCAGACAAATTTTACTTTAATCCATGTTACCTGTTTAGTTAGAGTTCCTGATTGGTTAAATAAATTACTTGTTAATTATTCATTTAAAGTGAATCAAGTCTTTATTTTAATGAACCTCTCATTATTTTAATAATGAATGTTAACACCCTCCCAAACACTTTAACAGCTTACAAAGTGAGGTAAAAGGAATTAACCTCTCATCATAACATCAATATAATAACATTTCTAAGTTGCAATAACTAAACATGGCCACATAGAATGTGAAAATTAACAATACTAACTAGCATTAGGTCTACAGGCTATTTCAATTGATTATATTTTATTATGAGATTTGTTTTTAAATGTTTATGCCGCAGAAATTCTGATGCTTAACTCCCGAGTTGTCAATGTCTGAAAATACGGTGTGACGTTTGTGATTAGAAGCCACATTAATTATAAATCAATATGTATACAGATATATTTATTTTGAAAAGTTAACATGTAACAAAAAATAACTTGAGTTTGTAATCATTGAGTTGTAGTCAGTAAATTTGTACTCAATGATGTAAGATTGTTAGAACTTAGTGAGAGGATTTTATTTAATTCTTTGTACCATAGAATGTAGATAGAATGTAAAAGTCTTGAGAGTGAATAAAGAGATTTCCCAGAATGGTACTAGGAATGAGGAAATTCAATTATGAGGAGTGACTAGAGAATTGGGATCATTTTCCTTCCAGCAAGGAAAGTTAAGGGAAGATTTAATAGAGGTGTTCAAAATTATGAAAGGTTTTGAAAGAATAGTTAGGGAGAAACTGTTCCCATAGCAGAAGGGTTTGTTACCAGAAATTTAAGATTGTCAAAAAGCTAGGGGCAGATGATTAGCAATATTTTTACTCAGTGAGTTGTGAATATCTGAAAGAGAAATGGAAATAAATTCAACAATAATTTTGAAAAGGGATGTGTACAAATATTTAAATTCATGAGTTTATAGAGAAAGAGCACAAAAGATGGTGAAAATGGAATAATTGGATATCTCTTTCAAAGAGCTGCCAGACACGGTTAA
Source organism: Sphyrna mokarran (assembly GCA_024679065.1). Lineage (NCBI taxonomy): Eukaryota > Metazoa > Chordata > Chondrichthyes > Carcharhiniformes > Carcharhinidae > Sphyrna > Sphyrna mokarran. The sequence continues at coordinate 35,623,016 of JAGIQG010000012.1, read as the reverse complement.
ATGGTTTTCTGTGTTGTACAATTCAATGATCTTACAGTATCAATATGGGAAAGTTTGGGAGTAATATGAGGTGAATTTCTCCTGTAGCACTCTCAATTGTGTACCATAATTTCCGCAGAGGATTCATGGGAATGCCATATAAATGATAAGAATATCTTGTCAGTTTATTCAGGGTAACTTAGTGGAAGTGCTGTGCACACATTTTTTTCAAGTTTTTGAAGCTGTTCTGCCTAGGTTATGGCAGACAAAGATCAGAATTCCCATGAAAACCCATTAGTAGCCACAATTCTTTCTACCGATGATCAAAAGAAGCCCAAGGAAGTTCAATCTGTCTGATGGAGATTTGCCAACTTGAAGACTGACATGTCAACAGCTATTAGACTAAAAGGAGTGCCATAACAATTATATAAATTATACATGTAGTTGATTCAAACCTTTCTGACACTGACAAATTATCAATGCAAGCACATTTCTAAAGGGGAATTCTTTTCATGAAACTAGCAGAGTTGGGTTGCAGTTAGAATCTGTGACTTAATAGAAATTGCGGTGTCTCACTAGTTATTTTACCTTGTCCACAACTTGACTTTTAATGTGCAGATACTGTGCTGGTTCCTTGCATAAATGTTCCGCTAACATGTAGTTGCTGCAATTGACTGCAAAGTATAACTATGTTCAATTTGTCTTTAATGGATTATTATCAATGGGCAGGTGGGATGGAACAGGGAACTGGCATTGCTGTGTGGTGCTAGGGTGGCAGTGAGTTGGTTGTGTGGTGCTGGGGAGTCAGTGTGATGGCTGTGGGGTGCTGGGGAGTCACCTGATGAAGGGACAGGCTGTCCCTACAGCAGGCAGTTTTTGCTACAAATAAACCTGTTTGGACTTTAAGCGGATGTTGTGGGATTTTTTTCTGGTGCTGGGGAGGCAGTGTGGTGCTGGGGAGGCAGTGTGTTGGCTGTGTGGTGCAGGGGAGGCAGTGTGGTGGCTGTGTGGTGGCTGTGTGGTGCTGGGGAGCAGTGCGTTGGCAGTGTGTTGGCTGTGTGGTGCTGGGGAGGCAATGTGGCACTGGGGAGGCAGTGTGTTGGCAGTGTTGGTGCTGGGAAGGCAGTGTGTTGGCTGTGTGGCGCTGGGGAGGCAGTGTGGTGGCTGTGGTGGCTGTGTGGTGCTGGAGCAGTGCATTGGCAGTGTGTTGCTGTGTGGTGCTGGGGAGGAAGTGTGTTGGTTTGTGTGGTGCTGGGGAGGCAGTGTGTTGGCAGTGTGTTGGCTGTGTGGTGCTGGGGAGGCAGTGTGATGGCTGTGTGGTGCTGGGGAGGCAGTGTGGTGCTGGAGAGGCAGTGTGTTGGCTGTGTGGTGCTGGGGAGGGTGGCGCTGGGGAGGCAGTGTGTTGCAGTGTGGTGCTCGGAAGGCAGTGTGTTGGCTGCTGGGAGGCAGTGTGTTGGCTGTGCGGCGCTGGGGAGCATTGGTTGGCTGTGTGGCGCCGGGGAGGCAGTGTGTTGGCTGTGTGGTGCTGGGAGGCGTGTGTTGGCTGTGTGCACTGGGGAGGCAGTGTGGTGGCTGTGGAGAGGGAGGCAGTGTGACTGGGGGAGGAGTGTGTTGCTGCGCCGGGAAGCAGCGTGTTGGCTGTGTGGTGCTGGGGAGGCAGGTGGCACTGGGGAGGCAGTGTGTTGGAAGTGTGGTGCTGGGCAAGGATGGCTGGGAGGCAGTGTGTTGGCTGTGGCGCTGGGGAATGCAGCGTTGGGCTGTGGTGCTGGGGAGGCAGTGTGTGGCACTGGGAGGCAGTGGTTGGCGTGTGGTGCTGGGAAGGCATGTGTTGGCTGTGCGGCGCTGGGGAGGCAGTGTGTTGGCTGTGTGGCGCTGGGGAGGCAGTGTGTTGCTGTGTGCGCTGGGGCAGTGTGTTGGCTGTGTGGCGCTGGGGAGGCAGTGTGTTGGCTGTGTGGCGCTGGGGAGGCAGTGTGTTGGCTGTGTGGCGCTGGGGAGCAGTGTGTTGGCTGTGTGGCGCTGGCTGGTGTGCTGGGGAGGCAGTGTGGTGCTTGTGGCGCTGGGGCAGTGTGGTGCTGGGGCAGTTGTGGCAGTGTGGTGCTGGGGAGCGTGTGGGGCAGTGTTGTGCTGGGGAGGCAGTTGGTGCTGTGGCAGTGCGTTGGCTGTGTGGTGCTGGGGAGGCAGTGTGGTGGCTGTGTAGTGCTGGGAGGCAGTGCGTTGGTGTGGCTGTGTGGTGCTGGGAGCAAATTGGGAGGCAGTGTGGTGCTGGGGAGGCGTGTGGTGGCAGTGTGGTGCTGGGGAGGCAGTGTGGTGGCTGTGTGGGCTGGCTGAGGAAGTGCTGGCTGTGCTGGGAGGGGAGGCAGTGTGTTGGCTGTGTGGTGCTGGGGAGGCAGTGTGGTGCTATGGGGAGGCAGTGTGTTGGCTGTGTGGTGCTGGGAGGCAGTGGGTGGGGAGGCAGTGTGGCGCTGGGGAGGCAGTGTGGTGGCAGTGTGGTGCTGGGAGGCAGTGTGTTGGCTGTGTGGTGCTGGGAGGCAGTGTGGTGCTGGGGAGGCAGTGTATTGGCTGTGTGTGCTGGGGAGGCAGTGTTTTGCTGTGTGGCTGGCTGTGTGGGCGCTGGGGAGGCAGTGTGTTGGCTTGTGCTGGGAGGCGCTGGGGAGGCAGTGTCGGTGGCTGTGTGGTCAGCTGGGGAGGCAGTGTGTGGCTGTGTGGTGCTGGTTTTATCTGTTGGTGCTGTGGGGCGGCAGTGCGTTGGCAGGTGTTATGCTGGGGACGGCTGTGTGGCGCGGGGAGGCGCTGTGTGGCGCTGGGGAGGCAGTGTGTTGGCTGTGTGCGCTGGGGATGTGTTGGCGTGTGGTGTGCATGGGGAGGCAGGTGTGGCTGTGTGGCGCTGGGGAGGCAGTGTGGTGGCTGTGTGGCTGAGGAGCAGTGTGGTGCTGTGTGGTGCTGAGGAGGCAGTGTGGTGGCTGTGTGGTGCTGAGAGGCAGTGTGGTGTGGGAGGCAGTGTGGTGGCTCTGTGTGCTGGGGGGCAGTGCTTTGGCAGTGTGTTGGCTGTGTGGTGCTGGGCGGCAGTGCGTAGGCAGTATGTTATCTGTGTGGTTCTGGGGAGGCAGGTTTGGCTGTGGGTGCTGGGGGCAGTGTGGTGCGGGGAGCAGTGTGTTGGCTGTGTGGCGCTGGGGAGGCAGTGTGTTGGCTGTGTGGCGCTGGGGAGGCAGTGTGTTGGCTGTGTGGCGCTGGGGAGGCAGTGTGTTGGCTGGGTGTGGTGCTGGGGGCAGTGTGGTGGCGTGTGTGGCTGGGGAGGCAGTGGTGGCTGTGTGGTGCTGGGAGGCAGTGTGTTGGCTGTGTGGTGCTGGGGAGGCAGTGTGGTGGCTGTGTGTGCTGTGGTGCTGGGGAGGCAGTGTGGTGCTGGGGAGGCAGTGTGGTGGCAGTGTGTGCTGGGGAGCAGTGTGTGCTGGTGAAGCAGTGCCGTGTGTTGGCTGTGTGGTGCTGGGGAGGCATGCGTTGGCTGTGTGTGGCAGTGTGGTGCTGGGGAGGCAGTGCGTTGCAGTGTGTTAGGCTGTGTGGTGCTGGGAGGCAGTGTGTTGGCTTGTGTGGTGCTGGGGAGGCAGTGTGGTGCTGGAGGCATGTGTGCTTGTGGTGCTGGAGGCAATGTGGTGCTGGGGAAGCAGTGTGTTGGCTGTGTGGCGCTTGGAAGCAGTGTGTTGGCTGTGTGGCACTTGGAAGGAACTCAGTAAGAATTTACAACACCAATTATTTGATATTGAAGTAGCTTATCTTGTGCTAGGCAAGGCAGTGTCTGGTCTGAGGCACTTGGAAGGCAGTGTGTTGGTTGTTGGCCTGGGGGGCAGTATGGTGCTGGGGAGGCAGTGTGTTGGCTGTGTGGCGCTGGGGAGGCAGTGTGGCGCTGGGGAGGCAGTGTGTTGGCTGTGTGGCTCTAGGAGCAGTGTGTTGGCTGTGTGGTGCTGGGGAGGCAGTGTGGTGCTGGTAAGCAGTGCGTTTGCAGTGTGTTGGCTGTGTGGTGCTGGGGAGGCAGTGCGTTGGCTGTGTGGTGCTGGGAGCAGCGTGTTGGCTGTGTGGTGCTGGGGAGGCAGTGCGTTGCAGTGTGTTAGCTGTGTGGTGGTGGGGAGGCAGTGTGTTGGCTGTGTGGTGCTGGGGAGGCAGTGTGGTGCTGGGGAGGCAATGTGTTGGCTTGTGGTGCTGGGGAGGCAATGTGGTGCTGGGGAAGCAGTGTGTTGGCTGTGTGGCGCTTGGAAGGCAGTGTGTTGGCTGTGTGGCACTTGGAAGGAACTCAGTAAGAATTTAGCAACACCAATTATTAATCCAACCGATTTATTTGATAGTAAAAAAGCGAGCTTTCAACACTCTTGTGTCTTCCTCAGGCAAGTGCAGTGTTCTGGTCTGGAAGGCACTTGGAAGGCAGTGTGTTGGTTGTGTGGCACTGGGGAGGCAGTGTGGTGCTGGGGAGGCAGTGTGTTGGCTGTGTGGCGCTGGGGAAGCAGTGTGGCGCTGGGGAGGCAGTGTGTTGGCTGTGTGGCGCTAGGGAGGCAGTGTGTTGGCTGTGTGGTGCTGGGGAGGCAGTGTGGTGGCTGTGTGGTGCTGAGGAGGCAGTGTGGTGCTGGGGAGGCAGTGTGTTGGCTGTGTGGTGCTGGGGAGGCAGTGTGTTGGCTGTGTGGTGCTGGGGAGGCAGTGTGGTGCTGGGGAGGCAATGTGTGGCTTGTGTGCTGGGGAGGCATGTGGTGCTGGGGAGGCAATGTGGTGCTGGGGAAGCAGTGTGTTGGCTGTGTGGCGCTTGGAAGGCAGTGTGTTGGCTGTGTGGCACTTGGAAGGAACTCAGTAAGAATTTAGCAACACCAATTATTAATCCAACCGATTTATTTGATAGTAAAAAAGCGAGCTTTCAACACTCTTGTGTCTTCCTCAGGCAAGTGCAGTGTTCTGGTCTGGAAGGCACTTGGAAGGCAGTGTGTTGGTTGTGTGGCACTGGGGAGGCAGTGTGGTGCTGGGGAGGCAGTGTGTTGGCTGTGTGGTGCTGGGGAAGCAGTGTGGCGCTGGGGAGGCAGTGTGTTGGCTGTGTGGCGCTAGGGAGGCAGTGTGTTGGCTGTGTGGTGCTGGGGAGGCAGTGTGTTGGCTGTGTGGTGCTGGGGAGGCAGTGTGGTGCTGGGGAGGCAGTGTGGTGGCTGTGTGGTGCTGAGGAGGCAGTGTGGTGCGTGTTGGCTGTGTGGTGCTGGGGAGGCAGTGCTTTGGCAGTGTGTTGGCTGTGTGGTGCTGGGGCGGCAGTGCGTAGGCAGTATGTTATCTGTGTAGTGCTGGGGAGGCAATGTGTTGGCTGTGTCGTGCTGGGGAGGCAGTGTGGTGCTGGGGAGCAGTGTGTGGCTTTGTGGCCTGGGGAGGCAGTGTGTTGGATGTGTGGTGCTGGGGAGGCAGTGTGTTGGCTGCGTGGCGCTGGAGAGGCTGTGTTGGCTGTGGCGCTGGGGAGGCAGTGTGTGCTGTGTGCGCTGGAGGCAGTGTGTGCTGGGGAGGCAGTGTGTGGCTGTGTGGTGCTGGGGAAGCAGTGCTTTGGCAGTGGGTTGGCTGTGTGGTGCTGGGGCGGCAGTGCATAGGCAGTATGTTATCTGTGTGGTGCTGGGGAGGCAATGTGTTGGCTGTGTGGTGCTGGGGAGGCAGTGTGGTGCTGGGGAGGCAGTGTGTTGGCTGCGTGGCCGGGGAGCAGGTTTGCTGCGTGGCGCTGGGGAGCAGCGGTGGCTGGTGGCGCTGGGGAGGCAGGGTGGCTGCGTGGCGCTGGGGAGGCAGCGTGTTGGCTGCGTGGCGCTGGGGAGGCAGCGTGTTGGCTGCGTGGCGCTGGGGAGGCAGCGTGTTGGCTGCGTGGCGCTGGGGAGGCAGCGTGTTGGCTGCGTGGCGCTGGGGAGGCAGCGTGTTGGCTGCGTGGCGCTGGGGAGGCAGCGTGTTGGCTGCGTGGCGCTGGGGAGGCAGCGTGTTGGCTGCGTGGCGCTGGGGAGGCAGCGTGTTGGCTGCGTGGCGCTGGGGAGGCAGCGTGTTGGCTGTGTGGCGCTGGGGAGGCAGCGTGTTGGCTGTGTGGCGCTGGGGAGGCAGCGTGTTGGCTGTGTGGCGCTGGGGAGGCAGTGTGGTGGCTGTGTGGTGCTGGGGAGGCAGTGTGTTGGCTGTGTGGTGCTGGGGAGGCAGTGTGGTGCTGGTGAACAGTGCGTTGCAGTGTGTTGGCTGTGTGGTGCTGGGGAGGCAGTGCGTTGGCTGTGTGGTGCTGGGGAGGCAGTGTGTTGGCTGTGTGGTGGCTGGGAGGCAGTGTGGTGCTGGGGAGGCAATGTGTTGGCTGTGTGGTGCTGGGGAGGCAATGTGGTGCTGGGGAGGCAATGTGGTGCTGGGGAAGCAGTGTGTTGGCTGTGTGGCGCTTGGAAGGCACTGTGTTGGCTGTGTGGCACTTGGAAGGAACTCAGTAAGAATTTAACAACACCAATTATTAATCCAACCGATTTATTTGATAGTAAAAAAGCGAGCTTTCAACACTCTTGTGTCTTCCTCAGGCAAGTGCAGTGTTCTGGTCTGGAAGGCACTTGGAAGGCAGTGTGTTGGTTGTGTGGCACTGGGGAGGCAGTGTGGTGCTGGGGAGGCAGTGTGTTGGCTGTGTGTGTGGGAAGCAGTGTGGCGCTGGGGAGGCAGTGTGTTGGCTGTGTGGCGCTAGGGAGGCAGTGTGTTGGCTGTGTGGTGCTGGGGAGGCAGTGTGGTGCTGTGTGGTGCTGAGGAGGCAGTGTGGTGCTGGGAGGCAGTGCGTTGGCTGTGTGGTGCTGGGGAGGCAGTGTTTGGCGTGTGGTGCTGGGGAGGCAGTGTGGTGCTGGGGAGGCAATGTGTTGGCTGTGTGGTGCTGGGGAGGCAATGTGGTGCTGGGGAGGCAATGTGGTGCTGGGGAAGCAGTGTGTTGGCTGTGTGGCGCTTGGAAGGCAGTGTGTTGGCTGTGTGGCACTTGGAAGGAACTCAGTAAGAATTTAACAACACCAATTATTAATCCAACCGATTTATTTGATAGTAAAAAAGCGAGCTTTCAACACTCTTGTGTCTTCCTCAGGCAAGTGCAGTGTTCTGGTCTGGAAGGCACTTGGAAGGCAGTGTGTTGGTTGTGTGGCACTGGGGAGGCAGTATGGTGCTGGGGAGGCAGTGTGTTGGCTGTGTGGCGCTGGGGAAGCAGTGTGGCGCTGGGGAGGCAGTGTGTTGGCTGTGTGGCGCTAGGGAGGCAGTGTGTTGGCTGTGTGGTGCTGGGGAGGCAGTGTGTTGGCTGTGTGGTGCTGGGGAGGCAGTGTGGTGCTGGGGAGGCAGTGTGGTGGCTGTGTGGTGCTGAGGAGGCAGTGTGGTGCGTGTTGGCTGTGTGGTGCTGGGGAGGCAGTGCTTTGGCAGTGTGTTGGCTGTGTGGTGCTGGGGCGGCAGTGCGTAGGCAGTATGTTATCTGTGTGGTGCTGGGGAGGCAATGTGTTGGCTGTGTCGTGCTGGGAGGCAGTTGGTGCTGGGGAGGCAGTGTGTTGGCTTTGTGGCACTGGGGAGGCAGGTGTGGATGTGTGGTGCTGGGGAGGCAGTGTGTGGCTGCGTGGCGCTGGAGAGGCTGGTGTTGGCTGCATGGCGCTGGGGAGGCAGTGTGTTGGCTGTGTGGCGCTGGGGAGGCAGTGTGGTGCTGGGGAGGCAGTGTGTTGGCTGTGTGGTGCTGGGGAAGCAGTGCTTTGGCAGTGGGTTGGCTGTGTGGTGCTGGGGCGGCAGTGCATAGGCAGTATGTTATCTGTGTGGTGCTGGGGAGGCAATGTGGTGCTGGGGAGGCAGTGTGGTGCTGGGGAAGCAGTGCGTGCAGTGGTTGGCTGTGTGGCGCTGGGGAGGCAGCGTGTTGGCTGTGTGGCGCTGGGGAGGCAGTGTGTTGGCTGCGTGGCGCTGGGGAGGCAGCGTGTTGGCTGCGTGGCGCTGGGGAGCAGCGTGTGGTGCGTGCGCTGGGGAGGCAGCGTGTTGGCTGCGTGGCGCTGGGGAGGCAGCGTGTTGGCTGCGTGGCGCTGGGGAGGCAGCGTGTTGGCTGCGTGGCGCTGGGGAGGCAGCGTGTTGGCTGCGTGGCGCTGGGGAGGCAGCGTGTTGGCTGCGTGGCGCTGGGGAGGCAGCGTGTTGGCTGCGTGGCGCTGGGGAGGCAGCGTGTTGGCTGCGTGGCGCTGGGGAGGCAGCGTGTTGGCTGCGTGGCGCTGGGGAGGCAGCGTGTTGGCTGCGTGGCGCTGGGGCGGTAGTGTGGTGGCTGTATGGCGCTGGGGAGGCAGCGTGTTGGCTGTGTGGCGCTGGGGAGGCAGCGTGTTGGTTGTGTGGCGCTGGGGAGGCAGCGTGTTGGCTGTGGCGCTGGGGGCAGTGTGTTGGCTGTGTGGCGCTGGGGAGGCAGTGTGTTGGCTGTGTGGCGCTGGGGAGGCAGTGTGTTGGCAGCGTGTTGTTGCTGCCTGTAGCCCCTAGGTGTCTCTAGTTGTGTGCTTCCCCCTCCCCCCTCTGCAGAGCCGCTGCGATTGTCCGCTCCGGAGCCGCTCTCTGCGCCTGACGCCATATTGCCTTCCTCCTGCACCGCGCTGAGATGCGAGTGAAGCGCGGCCGTTGCCGCCGCTCGTGACTCCTCGCCGAGCCTCAGCTGCGCTGCTTTGACTCCCGCCAGCGCTGACGATCCTTCCCATCCTCCATATCCGAAAGAAGAGTGAAGGCGCGGAGCCATGGAGGCCGTTAAAGCCTTTAATAACGAGGTCTGTGTAAGCCGCGGTGTTTTTTTTTGGAGGGGGAGGAATTTCTGAGCGACGCAGGCCGTTGGTAGCGGGGCCTCTGGAGACTAACGGGCGGGGAGAGGGAGGCTCGGGCATTAACAGGCCTCTCTAGCGTCTCATCTCCGGATTAAAATTGGAAATTAAAACCATGCTCGGAAACCGGGGCCTGGAGTCAGGGTCAATGCGGCCGCCCCGGCGGCGATCCCGAGTAACCGCCCCCAGGAGGAGTTACTCAACCTGGAGGTGAAATGTGCGTGTTTGAGGGGAGAAGAGCCTCTGTGCCCCCTCCCCCCTCCGGGTAACGGAAATTCCGCCAAGCCCTGGGCCTGCTCAGTAAATAAACGGCAGCCGGTCCCCGGCGTGGGGTGGGAGGATGAGTATTATCCGGCTGCCGGCTCTCGGTGACCTCTCTCGGAGGCGCTGCTGCTGCCGCCTCCTTCACAGGGCCTCCTCTGCGCATTTATTGCTGAGTGCGGGCCTTGGCCCCGCTCTCTCATTTGACGCCTGTCCAGGGGGACGGGAGCCTGTCCGAAGAATGCGTTTCCTGTGCCGTTGAAGCGATATTAATGCTGCAAAGAGCCATTGAGCCAAGTTTCCGACTTGTCTTCAGAACGCATTTTTGTTTATTTGCCATCTTTAGTTGAAGCCTGTGTTTTATATCAGTTTTAAAAAAACAAATCAATTAGTTTCGATCCAAGAGACAATATTGGACACTTAGCACCAATGCTCCTCATGAGTTTCATAAACTGAAGTAGATAAAATTAATGGGTCTGAGACAGTTCTGATAACTGTACCTATACATTTACTTTAAAGAGAAAATCTTATAATGACATACTGTACATTGCCAAAGTATTAGTCAAATTAAACATACATTTGTGTTAATATTTAGAAATATTTTGCATGCATTTCGAGTCAGGAATAAAATAACTACTATGTTGAAGATATTTCAAAATTTCATAACAGGAAATCTAATCTTGTCTAACATTTTCCTCCCTAAATCAAGGAAATTGCTTCTCACACAAGCCATGTCGATAATGATCAACTTGGACCAAGCTTGCCCATGTGGGCATCCTCATGGTCTGGAAGGACATTTGAGTTGCTATCTCGTGGAGTTTGGAGAAAGAAAAACTGGTGGAGTGTGCTGCATGAATAGACAATCTTAGTGAGCCACTTTAAAGGGAGGAAGTGAATTTTTTTGCTTGTAGGGCAGCTGGCATGAACATATTTAGGAATTGCTAAATGTTATTCTAGCAAGGGTGGGAGGCTTGTAAAGATTTTGGTGATCTATGCCAAAAACTATTGAATTAGCCTGGAATTGCCTTTCTAAAGATGGTGAACACAATTCTGTTTCATTCTCCTTGCATGCTGTCAGTTTTGATTTGTATCCATAGACAGAATTCTAGTGAGTGCACGGTTTAAGAAAACTAATTGATAGTGGCTCTGAAGTTGGTAACTTTGGAGCTTGCAGAAAATCAGGAAGGAGCAAGCTGGATTCTCTCCTCAGCAGTGTGCAGGAATTCTGTTTTTTCAAGATTGCAGATTATCTGTGTTATTGAATTTTCATAAGTTTTGGGCCTAGTCCTTACTGTTAATCACACAGAAGTTGAAAATAATGGAATTTATCTGTAATATAAGACCTTTAAAACATAGAAGAGATTGGGCCAAATGGCCCATTCAGTCAGTGAGATCTGATATAATCCTTGTAACCTTTGATTTCCTTGCCAATTAAAAAAATTCACCTTAGCCTTTAATATACTTGAAGACCCAGCATCCCCATCTCTCTGCAGTTAAAGAATTCCACATTTGCTATCCTCAGAGAGAACAAGTTCTTCCTCTTTTCTGTCTTAAACAGAAACTTCTTACTCTGAGATCATGTCCTCTGGTCCTAGATTCTCCCACAAGAGGAAACATCCTGTCGGCATCTATGCTGTCAAGCCTCCTGAGAATCCCATATGTCTCAATAAAGTCATACCTCGTTTTTCTAAACTCCAAGGAATAGAACCTACTTCTCAGGAGAAGATCCCTCCATACCCGGGACCAAACTGAACAAGCTTCTCTAAACTGTCTCCAATGCCAGTACCTCTTTCCTTCAATAAGGGAAGCAAAATTGTTCGGAGTATTCCAAGTGTGGTCTAAGTGGTGCCTAGTATAGTTTTAGCAAGATGTCCCTATTTTTACATATCCTTTCCTTTGAAAGAAAGGCCAGTATTGCATTTGCTGTCCCAATTACCTATTGAACTTGTGTTCTATTTTTGTGAACTATGCAGGAGGACCCCCAGTTCTGCAATTTTCTCCTCTTCAGTTCTGCAGTTTTCTCCAATATTTCTCCATTTAAAAAATATTCAGTTCCTTTATTTTTCCTACCAAAGTTGTTTCTTTCCATTTTCCTACATTATATTCCATCTATGATTCAGCTAAGCTGTTTGTATCCCTTTGTAAACGCTGTATCATCCTCACAACTTGCCTTCCCACCTATTTTGTATCACCTGCAACTTTGGCAATAGTATGTTCACTTCCCTCATCCAAGTCTGCACGGATCCTTGTTGCAAGTTAACATCTTATTTCAGCTCTGGCTTCTGCTAATCAACCAATTCTCTATCCATGCTAACATATCTCCTCCAAAAATATGGATTCTTTTAAGTAGCATTTTGTGTGGGAGCTTATTGAACATTTTTTTTGAAATCCAAGTATATTAATACATCTATTAGTTCCCCTTTATCAATCCTCTTGTAAGATGAGGGCATTGAATCTGTGGAATTCTGTCAGGCATGATTTCCCTTCATGACACCATTATGACTCAACTTGATTATGTTATTCATTTCTGAATGCTCTGCTGTAACATCCTTTTTGAGTACTCTTAACATTTTCCTGCTGACATAAGTTAGGCTAACTGGTCCATAGTTACTTGATATTTGTCTCCCTCCTTTTTTGAATAAAGGTACATTGGAAGTTTTCCTATGTTCTTGGAATTTCCAGAATTAAGAATTTTGGAAGATAACTATCGTTATCCATTATGCATCCATTATCTCTAGCTACTTCCTTTTAATATTTTAGGATTCAACCCATCAAGCCCAGAATAATTATTGGCTTCCCTTTTTAAGAAGGTCTGTCATATAATTGCAAAAATGTTGAAGGGATGGATAAAACATTTGGTAGCATCATTTAATCCATCGATAAAGCAAAATATTGTGAATATTGGAGTTTGAAACAAAAACACAAAATGTTGGAAAATCTTAGACTTCTGACTTGAAACGTTGGCTTATTCTCTCTCCATAGATGCTGTCAGATTTTTCAGCGTGTTTTGTTTTTGTTTCATTTAATCGATCATTCCACATATGATACAAGGCAGTGATACTCACTATCACCTATTCCATGTGATTTTGTCATTCGTTGGTGGTGGCTTGCAGGTGCACCCGCAAAAATATGAGGCTTTGTCAGTGGCATTAGGCTTCAAAATTCCACCAGCATGTCTGTATGGACATTTCTGAAAACATTGCCAGACTTTTGGCAAATACTATGCCGCCACAGATGTGTGATTTGTCACATTTTACATGCAACCTTGACTATTGGGCTAACTGGTAGGATATGAAAGACTTGTGTTTTATAATCTTTAACAACCATAGCTCCCCCAAAATGACTTACACCCAAAGAAACGTTACTAAAGTATTGGCACTGTTGTAATGTAGGAAACACTGCAGCTAATTTACATTCAGCCAGCTCTTACAAACAGCAATGTGATAACCAGGTAATCACTTCTTGTGTTGTTTTTGAGGGAGAAACACTGACCAGAACATTGAAAATATAGCTTACCTATCTTTGAAATAGTGCCATTGGATATTTTGCACCTACCAAGGCAAGCAGGTGGAGCCTCAGTGTAACATTTTGTCCAAAAGCTGAGACCTCTGATAGTGCAGCACTACATGGGAGTAATTTTTGTGCTCAAGCCCAGAAGTGAACAAAAATGCTATCAGCTGAAATGGTGGGGTTTTTTCTTTCGTGATGTTTTTTGGATGCTATAGGAAGGGAATAATTGGTGGATTCTGATAAGTCTTTTCCAGCTGTTGATAGGAAGCCTGATGGATGCCAATTAGTTCTTAGGAACAGCACTGAGAAGGGCGCTTTTTTGCTTTTCTAATCTTTCCAATATGCTGGTATATTCACAATGCAGATTTCACTTGAGGCATATACTTATTGTCCAAACATTTCTTTATGATGTAGAAAACTTTGGAGAACCTTTTGTATCTTAGTCTCTTCCAGAATTGTTTTAAATAGTTGCTAATTCAGTACCACATGCTATGCGGTACTGAAACTAATGTCTGGATTGTCAAACACAGACATAATATAAGCTGATCTTTATAGATCCGATACAATGAAGGAATGAAAATATCATAGAATCCCTCCAGTGCAGAATGAGGCTGTTTGGCCCATCAAGTCTACACCGACCATAACCCCACACAGTTACTATACTAACCCCTTCATACCAGAAGCAATTTAGCATGGCCAATTCACCTAACCCACACAAATTTGGAGCATCTGGATGAAACTCATGCAGACACTGGGAGAATGTGCATACTCTACACAGACAGTGACCTGAGGCCAAAATTGAACCCAAATATCTGGTGCTGTGAGGCAGCAGTGCTAACCACTGTGCCACTGTGCTGCCATGTCCGTGTATAACTGATAAGGAATGCCGTATGCTGGATGTTATTGCCAGCCTGGACAAGTCTGAGGACATTGGTCAATGCATCCAGATCTCAATGTCTGACATGATCAGTTTGCAGAATAGCAAGCGACCTCCGTTGAAGCTGTGATTGAAAGATTGTTGAGGGTGCAGTGTGTTCCCATGTGACTGGGCTAAACATTTAAATGTATTTTAATGCTTAATGGTTATCTGAGTTACTCATAAGTGATATTCCAAACTCCAGTTATTTGCTGTTCAGTGAATTATTATGTACTTACTTGTCTGTCAAGGCTAATAACAATCCTCTTTGGGGTTAAGGTGGATCCAATATGATACATATGGCGATGAGATCTCAGTGGCAAGCTTTGTTATCTCAACACCTGAACCAGGGAGATCTAGCAGACCTCAGGGCACTGATTAATAAAACATGAAGAAGTACACCCTCTATTGGGGCAGGGACTCCTATAACTCTCTAGCATCTGTCCTTCTGAAGAGAAGATCTCTCCTGCTTTGCACAAAATGCATCTTCATTCCTGCTTCTGTCAGATGTCTGACTTGATAAAAGTTCTTTACAGACAGTTGTGAGCTGAAGAAAGCACTTATTGTATGTGCAACTATAACACTAGTTTATGGTGTAATGACATAACTAATTATTTAATGTGGAATGCAAATTTTGGAGTAGTACATCATGTCTGGCCCTTTGGCATTACAGCTAATGGAATACGCAATCTTTAATGCAGAGGTGAGAGTCATCAACTGTACCACAGTTGGCAAGTGGTCTGAAAGATTAATATGAAACTGCTTTCTGTTTTTAGAGGAAAGGAAATCTAAGTGTTTGTTGCTTATGTTTGTCTGACTGTTTAATTTCACTTAACCACAAGAAGTGAAACTGAATGGCATTTCAAATGAACTGATCAAGTTTGGTACAAATCGTGTTCTCGGGTACTAAGTGAAACCTACTATGTGATGTGGCATGGACAGGATAAGAATCATTGCAAATTTTATGTTTTAAAAATTGGTAAAACATGTTTAAAATGATCACAATCTAATGTAGAAGAAACCGGAAGTATTAATCAGAAGCATAATAATAGTGATGTGGAAATTTCATGTGCTAATTTTCACTAATATTGAATCATGAAATGTTATAGCATTTTCTAATAGGTCATTTGGATAATAAAGTGAGCCTTGATGTTTTTCGTAACGTTTTCAGTTTGGGTAATTGTTTGGAAAACTAGGTGCAATGCAGCATCTGCGATTATCCTTAAGAACAGTTAGGGATGGGCAATGAATGCTGGCTTAGACAGTGTGGCTTGCATCCTTTTAATGGATGGGAGAATGGGAAAATTGAACATGTGTGTCTTACCTTAATCAAGCTGGCTAGAGACACAGGCAGTTCTATGGGTGCAAACGAGACTCCAGGATGATAATCTGCCTCTCTGGTGTCAGGGTCGTGGGCGTCTGAGTGGGTAAAAAGCATTCTCTAAGGGAAGGATAATCAGACAGATGTCCACATTGATGCAAATAATGTGGGCAGAAAGAGCAAGGAGGTCCTGCAAGAGCAATTTATGGAGTTAGGTAGAAGGCTAAAAAACAGGATCTCTAGGGTAGAATCTCTGGATTACTCCCTGTGCCATGTGCTAGAGCCGTGGATAACCAGAGAAATTGTGAGTCTAATCAAAAAGAAAAAAGAGGCGTTCGTAAGATCCAGGCAGCTAAAAACAGATGAAGCACTGGAGGAATACAGAGAAGGTAGAAAAGAACTCAACAGGGAGTTAGAAAGGCAAAAAGGGGCCACAAAATGTCCTTGGCAGACAGGATTAAGGAGAATCCCAAGGCATTTTATGCGTACGTTAGGAGCAGAGGGTCGTCAGAGAAAGAGTTGGACCTCTCAAGAATAAAGGAGGGGAATTATGCTTAGAACCTAAGGAATTAGGTGAGATCCTAAATGAATATTTTGCATCAGTATTCACAAAGGAGAGGGACACATTGATTGATAGTGTCTCAGAGGGATTGTAGACCTGTTAGAACAAATAGCAATTACAAGGGAGGAAGTGTTTGGTGTTTTAGGAAGCATTAAAGTTGACAAATCCCCAGGCCAGATGGCATCTGTCCTAGATTATTGAGAGAGACGAGATGAATTTACTAGCTTCTAACAGAAATCTTTGTTTCTTCATTGGACACAGTGCGGTCCCAGAGGATTGGAGGATAGCAAATGTGGTCCCGTTACTTAAGGGTAGCAAGGATAACCTGGATAGATATAGGCCAGTGAGCTTGACGACCGTGGTAGGGAAATTATTGGAGAAGCTTTTTAGAGGTAGGATTTATACACATTTAGAACTGAATAGTCTCATTAGTTGTGGATAACATGGTTTTGTACGAGGGTGGTCGTGCCTCAGTTTTTTGAGGAAGTGACGAAAATGATTGACGAGGCAAGGACCGTGGATGCTGTCCACGTGGATTTTAATAAAGCATTTCACAAAATCCCTCATGGCAGGCTGGTGCAAAAGATTAAATTTCACGGGATCAAAGATGAACTAGCTAGATAGGTACAGAACTGGCTTGGCCCGAGAAGAGACAGTGTGGCAGTGGAGGGGTCTTTTTCTGATTGGAGGTCTGTGACTAGTGGTGTTCCGAGGGCTCTGTATTGGGATCTCTGCTGCTTGTGACGTATATAAATGATTTGGAAAATGATGTAGCTGGTCTGATCAGTAAGTTTGCGAACGGCACATTGCTGGAGTTGCAGACACTGATGAACATTGTCAGAAAATATAGCAGCACATAGATAGGCTGGAGAATTGGGCGGAGAAATGGTAGATGGAATTTAATCCAGATAAATGGTGATGCATTTTGGTAGATCTAATGCAGTGGGAAGCTATACAATAAATGGCAGAACCATCAGGAGTATAGACACACAGGGATCTAGATGTGCAAGTCCACAGATCCTTAATAGTGCCAGCAGAGGTGGAAAAGGTGAAGAAGGTATATAGCATGCTTGCCTTTATTGGATGAGGCATAGAGTATAAAAGTTGGCACGTGATGTTGCAGTTATATAGAACATTGGTTAGGCCACATTTGGAATACTGTAACCGGTTCTGGTCGCCACACTACCAGAAAGATGTGGGAGGCTTTGGAGAGAGTGTAGGAAAGTTTACCAGGATGTTGACTGGGTACGGAGGGTATTAGCTATGAGGTGAGACTGAATAAACTAGGATTGTTCTTAGAAAGACAGAGGTTGAGGGGTGATCTAATAGAGGTTTATAAAATTATGAAGGGTATAGATAGGGTGAACAACTGCAAGCTTTTTCCCGAGTTAGAAATGACACACAAGAGGTCACAAGTTCAAGGTAAGGGCAGGGACGTTCAATACAGATTTACAAGGGGACGTATTTTACACACAAGATGGTGGGAACCTGGAATACACCTGGAATTCGAGGTAATTGAGACAAACATACTAGGATCATTTAAGACTTATCTAGATAAGCCAGATGAACAGATTGGGAATGTGGGATGCAAACAGGTAGTCTAGTTAGGAACATATGAATGGTGCAGGCTTGGAGGGTTGGAGTTCCTGTGCTGTATTATTCTTTGTTACATTACTCATACGTTGGTCCATGCTAACTCTTGGGACTAGCATGAGACTGATTTGGGTTAACTTTGATTTTTCCCTTTCTTAGGAAGCGACTTCATGTGTTGCCTGTCTTGATGTTGGGAATATAGGTTGAATGACCTGTCATTGTTCTTTCAAGCCTGCCTTATTACTTAATTAGGTCACAGCTGAGTTGCATACCTGGCATGGTAGTCTTGCATAACAAAAATCTAAACAATCTCGGTTTTTAAAATTTCAGGTGACCTAGCCTCAGTAAGAAAGGGGGGTGCTCGTGTGCGTGGCTATTCCAGAATTTCACTTCTACTGATAAATGGTTTCTGATTTTATCCTGAACAATCTGATAACAATCTTAAGGTTATATTTTTCCAAATTTAAAATTGTTCTCCTATCTACTCCTTTTGATCATAAGCATCTCAATTAGATCTGCCCTTAATTTGCTATATTCCAAGCAATCTAGGTTTATGCAGCCTCCTCGTACTATGATTCTATGCTGTACTCCTCCAAAGCTGACATATCCTGTTTGGGATGTGATACCAGAGCTGAATGTAGTACTCCAAATGGTAGCTAACCTGAGCTGAGAGTCGGTTTAACTCATTTGACTGGACAATGGTTAGTGATGCAGAGTAGTGCCAATGGATAGATTCAAATCCCGTACTAGCTGAGGGTATTCATGAAGGCCTACCTTCTCAACACTGTCCTTAGCCTCAGATGTGGTCATCCTCAGGTTAAGACACCATCCATCAGTTCTCCCCCTCAAAAAGGAGAGCAGCCTATGGTCCTTTGGGACTATGGCGACTTTATCTTTAATCTGAGCTCCATAGGGCTGTAACTAAGCTTCTCCTTTCAATTTGAGACCTCTTGCGATGAGGCCAACATCCCATGATCTTTTCAATTATTTGTTCCAGTCCACCCTTTACCTGTATTTGTATATGCCTGCATCTCTGCTCAACCTAGCTTCTTGCCACTCAGAAAATATTCTGATTTATCTTTCTTGGGCCAGAGCGGGTGACCTCACATTTTCCTATGTTGGGCAAAATGTTGGTGGATGGAACTCACTAATCTATCAATAAGCTATCCCTTTGCATTTTTCTATGCTATTTATAGTGCCACTTGGCTTATTGTTGCCAGAAAAATTAGATACGTTCCTACTTCAAAGTCATTAAATATAGAGAAAAGCTGAGGCCCCAGAACTGATTATTTTGGGGGAACCAATAATCAGATCCTACTAATTTGAATACCTACCATTATTTCTACTCTCTGCCTTGAATCCTTAACCAATTTCCGATCCAAGCCAGTAGGATGGCTTCTATTCCAAATGCTCCCATGTTTATTTATCAGTCTCTTGAATTTAAGGGACTGATAATAAACATGCTTTCTGGAAATCCACATAAATAAAATCCACAGACCCTGCCTATCATGTTTGTTAGATGTGAATTAACCTTGTTGCTCCTTTCTGATGAATTCAGTCACACTGTTTCTAATATAGCAACTTCTTCACATGTGACTAATAGGCCTTATTTCTTAGTTTATTTATTCTATTTTCCTTAACTAATAGAGTGAATTTTGAGAGACCGAGGGGGAAATTTTTGAATTGAGAATTTTCTCACCTTCCTCATTTAAAAATTGAGGTGGAAACCTTCAGGCCCAGGAGATTTGCTTTACCTTTAAATCTCATTAGTATTTCCACTACCTTGTTTTTTTCCCCTCGTATTTAATTGAACTAATTCTTCCCTTTAATTTGTGTCTAGTTTGCCTTCTATCTCTGATAGTTTATCTTTTTCTATTGTGAAGACTGATATAAAGTTACTGATTTTATTAAGTCTGCGATTTCCTTATTTTTGATTACAATATTACCAGCACCTGCCATTAATGGGGCCACATCAACCTCACCTGTTCCCTATGTAAAAACCTTTAGTGTTATCCTTGATATACTTTACAAGCTTATATTCTTACTCCTTTTTTGCATCTCTTGCCATTTGTTCAGTATTCCTTTGCTGCCTTTACTTCTCCAATCCATGGGATCTCTATTGTTCTTTGCTTTTGTGTAAACTCTTTCTTTTATTTTTATACTTTGGCTTGTATATTATTTCACTTCCCTCATTAAGCAAGATTGTTTTATGTAGAAGCTAGAAGCAGGAGTTGGCCATTTGGCCCTTTGGGCTTAATTTATCATTTATTTTGATCGTGGTTGATCATTGTATTCAATATCTTGATTTCTGTCCCTTAGGCATAAGAATTCTTGCTCATTTGGGATATGTGCATTGAGGTACATTAGGTGTGCAACCTAGTGATTGTGCATCTTCCACTGAAATGCATCTTTGCTAGTTGCCTGTGCTCATTGCCTTAACTACCCCTTGATAACAGATTCCACACTTTTAATCTTTTTTGTATAAATAAGTTTCCCCTGCATTCTCAATTGCTATTGTTGGTAACTATCTTAAATTGTAATTTTTAGTTTTTAAACTCCTCGCAAGTAAAATCTTTTCTCTATCAAATAATTTCATGGTCTTTAAGATCTCTATCACGTCACCTCCCCTTCGCTTTTTTCTAGAGAAAAGAGCCCAAGCTTCTTCAACCTTTCCTGGTAAGTATGCAGTGTTAGTTCTGCTCTCATCCATCTGGATCTTATTTGCTTCTTCTCCAATGTGTATCCTTCTATAAATGGAGACCAGATCTGTGCGTGTGTGGTCTAACAAAGATTCATTAAAAGGTTAACTTCACTTCTCTATCCATTCATAGAAGCATAGAATCTGTAGAAGGCTATTTGCCCTATTGAACCTGCACTGACAACAATCTCACCAGTGCCTCATCCCTGTAATCCCATGTATTTACCCTGCTAATCCCCTGACACTTAAGAGGCAATTAAGCATGGCTAATCAACCTAACCCGCACATCTTTAAAGTGTGGGAGGAAATCAGAATTTTAGGTGGAAACCCATGCAGACACAGGGAGAATGTGTGGAATTTGCACAGTCACCCAAAGCCAGAATTGAACCTGAGTCCCTGGCACTGAGGCAGCAGTGCTAACCACTGTGCTGCCCAATCAGTCCTTCTAGACGTGAACCTTCGTGCTTGATTTACTTTTCTAAAGTGCCTGAAAGCAAGTGCGAATGTATACCACTTTTCTCTTATACCCCATTTAGAAACTGTGAGATTTGTTAATCCTTCAGACCAAAGTATATCACCTCTCGTATTGAAATTCATTTGGCAATCCTATGTCCGTTCTTGAAATTTATTAATGTCATCTTATATTTTGTTGCACTCCTGTTAACTGCAAGTCCAGATTGGTGTTCAGTTCCCCAGTCCAAACCATTTGATGTAAATTATGAGCAATAGTCGTTCTCGAACTGATCTGTTTAGAAGAACACTTGATACCTTTTGCCAATCTGCATAGCTTTATTTAACGCTTCATTCTTCTTTCCTGTTTTTGTAGCCTGGTTGGTATCCGTTCTGCAACTGCCCCTTAACTCCATGTGTTCTAACCTTAATCATGAGTTTGTTAAAGATCTACTATGATCTTATCAAAGACCATTTGAAAATCTAAATATGTCGCAGCTACTATGTTATCTTTGTCTAGTCTTTCTTTTAACTTGAAAAAAAAATTCAGTTAAGTCAGTGGTCTTTTCCTTTGAAAGCATGTTGCCTATTCCCTTCTATTTTCAGTTTCTAAATGTTTTTCAGTGACATTTGAGGAAAATTTCCATTATCTATCTTGCCTTCAGTGTTAAGTTATAGACTTGTAGTTGGTTAACTTAATCCATTTCCCTTTTAACTATAGGGATCATATTATCTGTCCACCAGTCTACTGAAAAAATTCTTTTCTAATATTTTTAATCTATGTGTATGTATAGTTCTTCTAATTCTCTAACTTTTAATATGCATGGACATGTTCTTGTATTCTACCACAACACAAAAGCAAAATACTGCTGATGCTGAAAATCTGAATAAAATAAAAATTACTGTGTGCATCTGTGGAGAGAGAAATCGAGTTAACAGTTCGGAATGATGACCTTTCATTCCACCAATTTGATTTGTAGATTTAGTAGTTGATACCAATGTTGCTGAGTCTATTGTGTTGAATTCCTTCCTCATCCCTTCATAATCCACTGTATTTAAATCTTGTTTTATGACTCACCTTTCTTGCTTGGAAACCTAATAAGAAATTCTATTATATGGTCACTTAGCTACTTAACTAACTGTTTCCTTACTTCTCAATTATCAACTAATTTGGCCTGTTTGTTCTAGAACGTATTATTCTCAAACTTCCCAATATACAATCATGCAATTCATTGTTTTTGGGACTTGAGCTGTTTTAATTCTTCCAGTCTACATGAAAGTTAGTTTAGTTATCATGTGTGTTCTTGGAGCAAGCCTTTATGATCTCCAAACTTGTGCATCCCACTATTTTATCATTTAACTGCTGGTGTGGGAATGACTCCCTTGCAAAATTCTGCAGTTTTTTCTATTCCTTGTATTCTATCCAGAGTTTCAGTTGCATTCTCACTTGTTGACAATTCTACCTTTTTAATGTTGCATAAGTGTCCCATGTTGATATTGTTACTACTCCAGTTGTAGTTTTTCCTTTTTTAAGGAAGATATGCAGTCTGAGGTGTAGCATTCAGAGATGGGGATTAGAACTTGGGAATAGGAGTAGACCATTCGGCCCTTTCAGCTTCTTTCGACATTTGATAAGATCATGGCTGATATGATTGTGATAGAACCTAAATGTATTGCAGGTTGCTTTTTCAGCCATTCCAGATTAATGGTCAGTGCAGAAATTAACTGCCCAATGCTTGACAAACGTTTACAGTTGAAGAGAGAGTCTTCAGTCCTATTCAATGTATAATATAAATTACATGTTTGAATGAAGCAGTGTAAATGATAATTTATTGAAATGTAACCATTATTGTATTTCAAAGTAAGTAATGTTAAGAAAGGAAAAGACTTGTATTTCTGTATGACTGAAACATATTGATGTACTTTGAAAGATTGTAAGAACATAAGAAGTAGGAGCAGGAGTAGGCCACCTAGCCCCTTGAGCCTACCCCGCCATTCAATAAGATCATGGTTGATCTTGTAGCCGTTTGTTCCCCATAACACTTAATTCCTTTATTGATCAGAAATCTGTCTATCTATCTGTGACTTAAACATATTCAACGAGGTAGTCTCTACTGCTTCAGTGGCAGAGAATTCGAGATTCAGTACCCTCTGAGAGAAGTTTCTCCTCAACTCTGTTCTAAACTGACTCCTCCTTATTTTGAGGCTGTGTCCTCTAGTTCTTGTGACGTTTTATATAGGCAAGTTGGCAACTATTTTATGTTGAGTTAATTTGTCTTTAGTTGTGGTTGATGTGAAAGGAATTCTAGCTAGGGCACAAACTGTTCTGAGTTGTACCATAGGATCTCTTTAAATGACTACAGACAGGTGATTCCTTGGTTTCCTGTCTAATTTGAAAGATGACTCTTCCATCAATGCAGCTTTTCCTCATCTCGACATTGGAAGGTCAACCCAGGTTATGTAGTTGTGATTTTGAGTGTTGGTTTAGATTATGTATTCAAATCCTCCTTAAAGCTACAAGTTTCTGATTCAAGTCAAGTTGTGACCAACAAGAGTTGTGAACTAGACTGAATATATTGGGACAGACAATAGGAGGAAACTCATTTAGCCCAGTACCTCGAGCTTGTTCTGTCATTCATTGAAATCAAAGCTGATTTGCAATATAATTGTATATCCAAATTTGTCCATAACCTTTCACATCTTCGGTTAACAAAAATTGATTAATCTTGGACTTGGTATTGCATCAGTTGGGGTTTGTGGAGGAGAGTTTCAAAATTTTACCATCAGGTATTAGGAATATTATTTTTAAGTTGAAAATATCCATTGGAATACATGGAGAAATCTTACACAAGTAATCTATGAAATCTGTTCAAGTAGATATATTGTATTTAACTCAAGCTAGGATTGGGGTTGAGGTGGGAGGTGGCCATGAACTCATCCTTTCTTGACAGATGCAGTTCATATGCTCATGCAGACTAGGGAGAAACAATTACAGTGGTTAGAATGGGTATGGAAATGCAGACTTCAGACGCTTTTTGAAGTCAAACTTTCAACTACTTAATTTTTCCTAACTTAGGCATGCACACATCAGATTATGCTTGTATATCATGGAGCTATTGCGCCAGAGATTGAAGCTACTTGGCCCAATGGGTCTGTACTGACTCTAGAGCAATCCAGTCAGTTCCATTCCATTTTTCTAAACCTGTAACCATGAACATTTATTCCTTTAAGTGTCCATCTAATTTTGTTTTAAATTCATTGATCATCTCTACATCTTCCATCATTGTAAAGATTAAATTTCAGATCATTACCACTGGCTGTGTAAAGTTTTCCCTCACAACTTCTTTGCATCTCTTGCTGAAAACAGTAAATCTGTCTCTTCTGGTGCTAGTACAATTAGCTAATGGAAGCAGTTTTTATTTGCCTGTCCTTTCTAAACTTGTCATAATCTTATACACTTCTGTCAAATCTCCCTTGCTCCAAGGAGAATAATCCCAGCCTTCCAATGCAATCTTGTAGCTAAAATTCCTCATTCTGGAATAAGTCTGGTAAATCTCCTGTGTCCTTTTCAAGGGCTGTCACATCCTTCCTAAAGTATGGTAACTTGAATTGGGTGCAGTATTCTAGCTGTGGCTTAACCTGAGCTTTGAAAATGTTCAACATAGCTTTCCTGATTTTGTACTCTGGGTCTAAAACAAAAATTCTTCTGTTCCTGTGTGTGCTTTACAATTATGCCATTTAATCTGTGTTGCCTCTTTTGATTTACTTCTGACAAAACTCAGCACCTCCCACTTCTCTGTATCAGATCTAATTATTTGCCTATTATCTTAGCCAACCAGTGTTCTTTTGCAGTTGATTGGTGTCACCATTGGTGTTTGCCACTCCTCCAAGTTTGGTATCATGGGAAATTTTGAATTTTCACTGCAACTTCCAGTATCGTAGTCATTTATCCATACCAAAGAATCACTGATCTTTGTTGAACATTACTGTCTTCCATCCTTGATTTTGGAAAAATAAGCATTTACCTCTACTCATTTTCTATCCTAAAGCCTTCTTTTAATCCAAGCTGACATTGATCTCGTATTTTCCTCCTGTTTCATTGCACATCCGTTTTCTTATGTGGGCAGGGTGGGCGGCACATGTGATTTGCAGCTAAGTCTGGTGTAGAGACTGGTAATCACAGTGCAGAAGAGGCTCTTTGAGTCTATACCAATACATTAGAAACACGTGAAGTCCCACTTAATCCCATCTGCCAGCATTTGGCCAATAAGCCCTGAATGTGCACAATGATCATCTAGGTACTTTTTGAAGGATGAGGCAATCTGCCTCCACCACCCTGCCAGGCAGCACATTCCAAATCATCACCACCTTCTGGGTAAAAAAGTTTTTACTCACGTCCCTCTAAACCTTCAGGCCCCTTATCTTCAACCTGTATCCCCTTGTGACTGTCCCTTCAACTAAAGGGAACAGCTGCTCATTTCCACACTGCCAATGGCCCTCATAATTTTGTATGTCTCAATTAGGTTGTCCTTCAGTCTTTTCTCTCCAACAAAAACAATCCAAGCCTACTTGCTATCAGGACATAACTCCTTTAACTATGGTTTAATAAAGAACAAAGAAAATTACAGTACAGGAACAGACCTTTGGCTCTCCAAGCCTGTATCATCCATGCTGCCCGACTTGACTAAAACCCTCTACCCTTCCTCTGTCCCATCCTATTCATGTAATTATCAAGATGCCCCTTAAAAGTAACTGCTGTATCTGATTCCACTACCTGCCCCAGCAACGAGTTCAAGGCACCTACTACTCTGTAAAAAATCTGTCTGATACATTTCCTTTAAATCTTGCCCCTTGCACCGTAAACCTATCCTCCTAGTTATTGACTCTTCCACCCTGGGAAAAAAGCTTCTGATTATCCATTCTGTCCATACCTCTCATAATCTTGTAGACTTCTATCAGGTCTTCCCTCAATCTCTGTCACTCCAGTGAGAACAAACCAAGTTTCTCCAAACTCTCCTCGTAGCTAATGCCCTCCATATCAGGCAACATCCTGTTAAGTCTTTTCTGTACCTTCTCCAAAGTCTCCACATCCTTCCAGTAGTGTGGCAACCGGAATTGATCACTATGTTCCACATGATCCTAACTAAGATTCTATAAAGCTGCAACGTGACTTGCCAATTTTTAAATTCAGTACCCCGGCTGATGAAGGCAAGCATGTTTTATGCCTTCTTGACCACCACGTCCACCTGCATTGCCACTTTCAGTGACCTGTGTACCTGTATACCCAGATCCCTTTGCCTATCAATACTCCTAAGGATTCTGCCATTTACTGTATATTTCCTATCTGTATTAGACTTTCCAAAAAGCACTACCTCACATCTGTTTGGATTAAATTCCATTTGCCACTCAGTCCAAGTCTCCAACTGATCTATATCCTCTGATGGTCCTCATTGTTAACTGCGATAAAGACTTGCTTTGTTTTGGAACGGTGTTTCTTGAGATGTTTAGCTGGCAATTAAAAAAACTTCTAAAAATGGTTATTTCAAGAAAAAACAGCATGATAAGCCTTCTGTCCCTTGTGTAATTAGAAGACAATTTGTATTATCTGCTCATGCACTCTGCTGAAGAGGCATCCTTAAGTAAACTTCTCCACGTTAAATATGGCTCCAGGTTTATTTTGAACAGGCATTTGATACATCTTATGTTTAAGTGTTTGTTATATCAGAACATGTAGACTAGCTCAGCTAAACTATTTCCAGTATGCAATTAATATAGATTTAATGCTTTTCACTTTAGATCAGATTTGTCATATTTGATTTGAAAAGCTTCAACTTGTATACAGTAATATCTGGACATAAATCAAGTTTGGGCTGATAATGGCAAGTAATGTTTGTTCATAACTGCATTTATGTGACTCATTTATAACAGGAGGAAGTTTAACTACCTCCTCACAACTTTTAATGGTATTACCATTGCTGACTCTCTCAACATGCTAATTTTTTGCCATTAACAAAAAATGCTGTTGAACCAGCTGCACAAATGCAGTGGATTGAATCTTGGTATTTTGCTAATCTTATTGGGATGGTGGTGGACGATGGGGTCCAGTATAAGTATTGCTATGTTTAAGAGTGGATTCAGTAACAGGAGGAATAAGACCTGGGAAATGCAAGGCAGATTAGGATGTGTTTGGAGTGCATGTGTGTAAATGCAGAGTATAGTAAATATGGTTAGTAAACTGCAAGCGTAAATTATCACAAGTGCTTGTGATATAATGGAATCCTGGCATAGCCAAAAGGAAAATTGGAACATAATATTTGTGACTATAAAGATTTCAAGAAATATGTAGAAGGGAAAAATGAGGTAATGGTAGTATTGATTAGATATACTGTTACTGCAGTGAAGTAGAGGGAGATGGTGAATGGGTGTTTTTCTGACAGGAAGACTGTCCAATGGAGCCCTTTGGGGAGCAGTGTTGGGGTCCTTGCTGTTTGTGATTTATATAAATGATTTAGACGTGAATGTAGCTGATAGAAGACAGAGGTGGTTGATGGGAATTATTCATCATGGAGTTCGGTTACAAGTGGTGTACGTCAGGGATCTGTTTTGGGGCCTTTGCTGTTTGTAATTTTTATAAATGATCTGGATGAGGGTATAGAAGGATGGATTACTAAATTTGCTGATGACACCAAAGTCAGAGGAGTTGTAGGTAGTGAAGAGAAGTGTTATAGTTTGCAGAGAGACTTAGACAAGTTGCAGAGCTGGGCCGAGAGATGGCAAATGGAGTTTAATGCGGAAAAGTGTGAGGTAATTCACTTTGGCAGAAATATCAAATGTATAGAGTATAGGGCTAATGGTAGGACTCTTAATAGTGTTGACGAACAGAGGGATCTTGGTATGTATGTGCATAGATCCCTGAAAGTTGGCACACAAGTTGATAAGGTTGTTAAGAAGGCATACGGAGTCTTGGATTTTATTGGTAGGGGGATTGAATTTCGGAGCTGCAACGTCGTGTTGCAACTATACAAAACTCTGGTGCGGCCGCACTTGGAGTATTGTGTACAGTTCTGGTCGCCACATTATAAGAAAGATGTGGAGGCATTGGAGAGGGTGCAGAGGAGGTTTACCAGGATGTTGCCGGGTATGGAGGGAAGGTCTTATGAAGAGAGGCTGAGGGATTTGAGGTTATTTTCACTAGAGAGAAGGCGGCTAAGAGGTGACCTTATTGAGGCATATAAGATGATCAGAGGATTAGACAGGGGGGACAGTGATAGCCTTTTTCCTCGAATGGAGAAGACTAGCACGAGGGGACATAGCTTTAAATTAAGGGGTGGTAGTTATAGGACGGATGTCAGAGGTAGGTTCTTTACCCAGAGGGTGGTGAGGGCATGGAATGCCCTGCCTGCAGTAGTTGTAGATGCGCCAAGTTTGGGGGTGTTTAAGTGGTCAGTGCATAGGTTTATGGATGAAAAGGGAATGGTTTAGGTTAGAGGGTCATTGCTTTTTCTCCATTGGTTGGCGCAACATCGAGGGCCAAAGGGCCTGTACTGCGCTGTTATGTTCTATTTTTTTTTAAGAGCAACACAGCACGGGAAACAGGCCCTTCGGCCCAACGAGCCCGCGCCGCCGTCATAACTATATAGTAGCAATTCCATTATCCTATTATAGATTTAGGTTATTCCTAATATGGAAGATTCTCACTATAGGGACAATTTGTTTCCCAATCAGCCTAAGAGCGAATTTTTGGGTTGTGGGAGGAAACCGGAGCGCCCGGAGAAAACCCACGCAACCACGGGGAGAACGCACAAACTCCCACAGGCACCGGCCCAATTCCAAGTGTCTGCACAGCCACATCGATAGTCTCTGAGCTGTCATGGTGCCCTTCAGATGGTCCACATAAAGCACTCATTTACGACATGAAGTACCAGGCAACCCATGAATCAACATCCAAGAGCTGTACTCGCACCACCTGCCGAATGCATGCTCAACGTTGGTCAAGTATGGACCGAATTACCTGTGGGAAAAAAGCCGTAGTTAAACAGTCCTACTATATCCCTCTATCTGCATACCGCTCATGTGGCTGTCCAAGAGACCCTTAAACAGCCCCAGCGTGCCTGCTCCCACCACCTTACTCGGCAGTGCATTCCACACCCCCACTACCCTTTGTGTGAAAAACTGTCCTCTAATATTCGTCTTATACATAGCCCCCCTCACCCTATGGCCATGACCCCTCGTCTTATCCATTTCTGAAGGTGGAAAAAGTTTACCTCCATTTACTCTATCTATACCCCTTATAATCTTATACACCTCTATTAGATCCCCTCTAAGCCGACGTCTTTCAAGGGAAAACAACCCCAGTCTATTTAATCGTTCCTCATAAGACAGTCCTTCCATACCAGGCAGCATCCTGGTAAACCTCCTCTGCACTCTCTCCAAGGACTCCACATCCTTCCGATAGTACGGCGACCAGAACTGGGCGCAGTATTCCAAGTGAGGCCTAACCAACGTTCTATACAACTGCAACATCAAACTCCTACTCTTGTATTCTATACCCTTTTCTATGAAAGCTAACATACTATACGCCTTCTTTATCACCTTCTCCACCTGTGAGGACACCTTCAGAGACTTGTGAACCTGCACCCCCAAGTCTCTCTGCGTCTCTATGCTCCATATAGTTTTACCTTTTATCCTATAACTCTCTTCTACATTTTTCCGGCCAAAATGCATCACCTCGCATTTATCCGGATTAAATTCCATTTGCCATCTATCTGCCCAGTCTACCAACCTATCTATGTCCTGTTGTATTGCCTGACACTGCTCCTCTGTACCCGCCAATCCAAGCATCTCAGTGTCATCAGCAAATTTGCTGATCTCACCACCTACCCCAACTTCCAAGTCGTTTATGTAGACCACAAATAGAAGAGGACCTAGTACTGAGCTAGTGAACTATGTTTCACTTCAGG
Organism: Sphyrna mokarran; assembly: GCA_024679065.1. NCBI lineage: Eukaryota > Metazoa > Chordata > Chondrichthyes > Carcharhiniformes > Carcharhinidae > Sphyrna > Sphyrna mokarran. The sequence goes on along the minus strand of JAGIQG010000012.1, from coordinate 35,593,971 downwards.
TGATATAATAGGGAGCATTTATCACAGTGTTTATTTAACAATTCAGTTAACATATAAATACAATTAACAATAACTTTCACCAGTTACAAACAAAAAAATCATGGCATTGTATAAACTTTAACTTTAACAGCTAAGTATACTATATTAACTGAACGTTCTTACAATCATATACATCGTTCTAGGCTTAGAAAGCAAATATGCCACATGATGCTGCATTTTGCAGATTTTCAACCTATGCTTTGAATCCACTCTTTGGGTAGAGAGTTGAAACTCTGACTTCCCAGTCCAAACAGCTAAAAAAACTGAAACCAGCCTTTTGCATTTCCTCTGTGGGGGAAAAAAATTGGTCCAGGATACCACTTGCCCTGTCAATCATTATTCCTCAACAATTCAAAAGAGGGTCACTAAACTCCAGGGCACTGCATTAGGCCCAAATTAAAAATAAACAAGATATCCATTATATTATTTAAACATGAATAAAAAATGCTGCTTCATAATTTGGTATGAAACAATTAAAATGCTTTTCTTAAAAGCACAGTATTGTCACAAGTTGGTGGAGGCAAAAGATCCTCATAAATTGAAGAAGTATTTAGATGTGCACTTGAAATGCCAAGGCAATGGGGCAAGTGCTGGAAAATGGGATGAGAATAGATTGGTGGTTTATCTTTGATTGGCACAGATGTGATGGGCTGAAGGGTCCTTTTCTGTGCTGTATACCTGTATGATTCTATTACCTGAAATATTAATTTTGTTTCTCTGTCCAGAAATGCTGCCTAATTTGCTTAGTATTTGCAGCATTTACTGTTATTTCAGATTGTCCTGACGCTCTTAAAATTCATACAATCTGTACTGTCCAAAAAGAGTACAGATTTTGACAGGATTTCAGCCTATTGAGTCTGCATCGATCACCATCTCACCCAGGCCTTATTCCCATAACCCAATGTAACCCCTGCTAATTTCTTGACACTAGGATCAATTTAGCAGTCCAATCAACCTATTGTGCATATCTTTGGACTGTAGGAGAAAACCAGAATACCCAAAGGAAGTCCACACAGGGTGAGAAGAACGTGCAAACTCCACACAGACAGTGACCCAAGGCCTGATTTGAACCTGTGTCTCTGGCGCTAAGAGGCAGTAGTGCTAACATTATGTCAGTGTATCACCCCACAAAATTGAACAGCTTTAATTTAGCAACAAAGTACTTGAATACATTATCTTTGTTCATTGTTCTTGCAAAAGAATGAAGTAGATAGTCCTGGAAAAATAATTGCTTTATGATTATACTGCTATTAATGCGTAAATCACTCAGGATGAAGATGTTCTTGGGAGTTGCAATTTAATGGTGCTTCCCAAACAATTGATGTTATTTTGCCATTTACATGGGCAAACAATGTCTTGACCTTACCCTCTATTATTTTTAAGAATTTTTTGGATTTTTGCATTAATTGTTCATGAAACATGTTACTGAAAGTTAGGACTAATAATTAATATGAGGCCTAGATAAGCCATAAATACAGACACGTGGAGTTTTCTATTAGTTATTACTGAAATATGACTTAAAGAATGGTTATAGGGTTCTCAAATGGGATGGGGAGGTGGATAAAGAGGAGCGGGTGGTTATAAAATTGTTAATGAATTGTGAGAAAGGATGAAATGTTAGAATGAGCATCAAATAGGAGAAATGGGTTGAGCAAAAATGGTGCAATCACACTTAAGAATACTGTGGACCCTAGGTATCAAAGTGCAGTAGAAGGACCAATATGTAGGCAAATTGCCAATGCATGATCAAGCAACAAGGCAATAACAGGGAATTTCAGCTACCTAAGTAATCAACTATCAACACATAATTCTTAAAATATAACTGGGAGGATGCTTTTATTTAGCCAATCCATAGCAACAATAGAAGATGCATTTTAGGGAGTGAACTTGGATGAGCAGAAGGCATATTTATAGGAGAACAGCTTAGTGGTCATAATCATCGCACAGTCAGATTTGGCAGAGTTACATAAAAGAATAAAGATGGATTAAGAATAACTTGCTTTAGGTTGGGCAAAACCAATTTTACTAAGGTCTAATTTGGCAAAAGTAGGCTGGAAACAGTTACTTGAGGATTAATCTGTCAGAATTGTGGACGTTATTCAGAGGGTTCAAATCTAATTAATTCTCAAGGAAAAAGCCTGAGACTCTGAAAACTAGGCACCCTTGGATGTTAAAGAGCATTTAGAGAGAATGTAGCAAAAAAAGGAAAACATGGGTCAGATACCTGAACCAAGTACAGAAGTGATATTTAAAAGGAAATTAGCAAGGCCAAGAGGCCATGACAAATTATTGGAAAGTGAGCAGGGTTCTCGATGAATGTTTTATCTGTATTCACAAAACAGGGATATGAAGTAGATGTTGTTGTAGTTTGTCTATTGTCATCAATGAGGACTTCAGCACCGTTAATCATTTTGAGGCAGGTTGCGGTGTGTCCGAAGATGACTGATCAGGCCAATTCGGCACGGAATGTCCTGGCACATATGGGACAGACTTGTGCAGGCACTGTAGTTGTTGTGCTGGTGGCTCTGGACTTGCGCAGCTCACGCTTAAATTGTGCTTCAATACACCTTGCTTCATGAGCTTGACAGCTTTTGTGGGTGAGGCAGCGCCAGATAGGGCAGTTTTGTGCCAGCGTTTCCCAGATGGTCGTGCCAATGTCAGGCAACTTCAGGGAGGTCTTGAATGTGTCTTTGAAACATTCTTTGTCTTCCATTTGAGCGTCTTTCAGCAGAGAGTTCCCCAAAAAGAAGCTACTTGGGTTTGCGCTCGTCTGACATACATAGAACATTACAGCGCAGAACTGGCCCTTCGGCCCTCGATGTTGCGCCGACCAATTAAGAAAAAGCAATGACCCTCTAACCTAAACCATTCCCTTTTCATCCATAAACCTATCCACTGACCTCTTAAATGCCCCCAAACTTGGCACATCTACAACTGCAGCAGGCAGGGCATTCCATACCCCAAACTTGGCACATCTACAACTGCAGCAGGCAGGGCATTCCATACCCTTACCACCCTCAGGTTAAAGAACCTACCTCTGACATCTGTCCTATAACTATCACCCCTTAATTTAAAGCTATGTCCCTTCGTGCTAGCTTTCTCCATCCTAGGAAAAGGGCTATCACTGTCCACCCTATCTAAACCTCTAATCGTCTTATATGTTTCGATTAGGTCCCCTCTTAGCCGCCTCCTTTCTAACGAAAACAACCTCAAATCCCTCAGCCTCTCCTCATAAGACCTGCTCTCCATACCAGGCAACATCCTGGTAAACCTCCTCTGCACCCTCTCCAATGCCTCCACATCTTTCTTATAATGTGGGGATCAGAACTGTACACAATACTCCAAGTGCAGCCGCACCACAGTTTTGTACGGTTGCAACATGACGTTGCGGCTCTGAAATTCAGTCCCCCTACCAATAAAAGCCAAGACTCCGTATGCCTTCTTAACAACCTTATTGACTTGATTGCCAACTTTCAGGGATAACATGACCTGACTGCTGGGTCTGCGCTTTCATCAGCAGTGTGTGGATTGATGGTAGACTTGCTCTAGAGAGAACTTCAGCGTCTGGTACTTTGTCTTGCCATTGGATGCGTAACATTTTGTGAAGACAAGTCTTGTGGAAATGATTGAGTTGTCTTGCATGACTTTGATACACAGTCTACGTTTCACAGGCATACGGGAGGATAGTGAGTACCGTAGCTCTGTAGACCTTCAGTTTTGTTGCTGGATTGATTCCTTGATGTTCCCATACAGTGGAGCGCAGTCTACCAAAAGCAAAATTTGCCTTTGCTGTTCTGCACTTAACTTCTGCATCAGTAGTCACTGCTTGGTAGAGGGTGCTGCCTAGATAAGTGAACTGGTCCACTGCCTGTAGTTTCTGCCCTTTGATTGTGATTATGGGTTCTGCATACTGCGCCTGCATACTGTGGAGCAGGCTGGTGCATGACTTTGATCTTTTTAATGTTGATGGTGAGTCCAAAGTTGTCACAAGCCGTGGAATATTTGTCCATACTGACTTGCATCTCTGGCTCTCGGCAGGCATACGAGGCACAGTCATCGGCAAAGAAGAAATCTCAGAACAGTTTCTTTCACTTTGGCAGTAGCTTGAAGTCTCAAGTTGAAAAGCTTCCCATCCACTCTACTTGAAGCTGATTCCAGCAACACTGTACTGGAAGGCATATTCAGCATGGTAGTAAACATCATACTGAATAGTGTGGGTGCCAGCACACAGTTCTCTTTGACACCACTGGTGACTGGGAATGCTTCAGAAGATTCTCCGCCGTCCAGTACTCTGGTTATCATGCCATCATGGAACTGCCGTACCATCTGAATGAATTTGGGGAGACGGCTGAACTTTGACATGATCCTCAACAAACCTTGACGGCTTATAATGTTGAAAGCTTTGCGAGGTGAGCAAAAGTTGTGTAGAGCTCGCGATTCTGCTCCTGACACTTCTCCTGAAGTTGGCTCGCAGCAAAAATCATGTCAGCAGTCCCATGCCCTTTGCAGAAGCCACACTGTGATTCTAGAAGCAGGCCCAGCTCCAGATGAATATCAGATGATTTAGCAGGACTCTTGTGAGAGTTCTTCCTGTGATAGAGAGCAGAGAGATTCCTGGGTGGTTGTCGCGTACTTGCCAATTGCCCTTCCTTTTGCAGAGGGGTACGATGGAAGCATCTTTAAGTTCCTGAGGAATGGATCTTACTTCCAAAAGGACTAGAACAACTCTGAGCTTCTCGATAAGTGCAGGACGGCAACTTTATAGATCTCTGCAGATATGGCATCTGCACCTGCGACTTTGCCATTGGATAGCTGTCTGATAGCTTTCGTGACTTCAGCTACTACTGCTGGGTCATCCATGGCGCTGTTGATATCAACTGAGGAATCCTGTTTATTGCCTCATTGATAATAGATAACGGTCGGTTGAGGACGGCTTCAAAGTGTTCAGCCCATCTCTGCAGGATTTGAGCCTTCTCTGTCATGAGAGTTGTACCATCTGTACTGAGGAGGTGGGAACTCGCGCGAGATTGAGGTCCATAGTGTGTGTTGAGAGCTTCATAGAACCGTTTCAAGTTGTTTCTGTCAGCATATCGCTGTATTTCATCTGCCTTGATGAAATACAGGGATCCTGCATTTTACTTAGTGTATTCTGGACTGTCCTGCGAGCACTGGTGAAAGCATTTTTCTTGGTAGCTGAAGATGGGTCGTTCTAATGAACGTTTGATGAAGACAGTGCTTTTCAATAAGTAGAGCCTGTATCTCCTCCTCATTCTCATCGAACCAGTTATGCTGCTTGCGGGTGGAGGCCCAAGCATCTTCAGCGCAAATGTATATATAGCATCCCTAAAGCATTCCCAGTTGTCCTCAGCACTGCCTGCGAGGTGCAGGTCAGCAAGCTTGATTTCTAAGTCTTCAGCCAGTGCTGAAGCTGTGCTGGGGTTCTTTAGCTTGGCCGCATTGATTCTCTTCATAACCTTGCTTCCTTGTGGTTGCCTCTTGGATCTGATGTGGAGCCTCGTTTTGGAGACAATGAACCTGTGATCTGTCCAACAGTCAACACCACACATGGCCATGGTTACTCTGACATCCTGCCTGTCTTTTCTCCTGACAATGACATAGTTGATAACATGCCAATGCTTAGAGCGGGGGTGCATCCAGGAAGTCTTGTTTGGGTAGGCAGACGGAAGGTTGTATTTGTGATGAGGAGGTCATGCGCTGCGCAGGATTTCAGTAAGAATAGGCCGTTCTTGTTATACTTGCCACTCTGTTGCCTCCCAATGACTCCCTGTCAGATTGCAGAGTCACACCCTATTCTTGCATTGAAATCACCAGGCAAGATCAGCTTGTCGGTACTGCTTACTGCCGATAGTAGCTCGTCTAGTTCTTCGTAGAACTTGTCTTTCATCTCGTCCAGGTTGTTCGTTGTGGGAGCAAAGGCACTGATCAGAATGGCTTAACTTCTTTTCTGTAGCAGAAGCTATAATGTCATAAGCCGGTCATTCATGCTTAGGTAGACTATCAAGTTTCCGAACAAGGTGACTTCTGACAGCGAATCCAACTCTGGCATCATGGAGCTCGTCGTTGCTGTGACCACTCCAGAAAAAAGTGTATCCACCTCCAGTTTCAGTCAACTGACTTACGTGGCAAGACTAGTTTCACTCAGAGCTGCAATGTCAATGTATCTTGCAAGCTCTCTGGCAACTAAGACTGTTCTTCTCTCTGGTCTCTGCAAGCGTCATGGAACGCGAAGAGTAGGACAAGACACAGAAGACATCCTGGTCATCCACTGCACCTAGTCCCACCCCCAGCTGTCTTGACTCTTATCTAGATCTAGGTGGGAATTGGGAAGAGAGAGTGAGGCTGACACTGCGCAACTCTCTCTCACTTTAATCCAAATCAAGTGCTAATTTCGACATCATCATCAGTGTTCTGTTCACTGGGCATGTATGGGGTGTCAGGGAGAGGTAATATCTTTGGTGGGAGAACATGTCGTGTCCTTTCAGGGCGGCACTCAGCTCTCACCTGTGGCTCCCCGTAGCTGTTTGCATGCGACAGCAGCCACACCCTGAGCAACGGCCTCGACAAGCCTGCTAAACTAGGTGAGGGTAGCTAACAGGTCTCAACTTTTGGTGAGATAGGAATATGTCTATTCCAGCATGTGAAGACAGAGTCTAGAGGATTGAGTGGAAGAGACCAATGGAAGGTCCAACGGTCAAGATATTGTAGTTGAATGTGAAATATCGAGTGAAATATCGAAGTATTATGGTATTTAGCATGTTTGACAAAAATCATCAAGCCCATGAGCAACATATTCCAAACTTAAGGAAAGTAAAGGAAAAGAAATAGAAAAAGGCTGAGCATAATTTTCCAATCTTCTTTGGGTACAGACATGGGACTTGAGGACTGCTCATTTGTTTAAAAAGGACTGGAAGGGATAGTCTAAATAGTTGCAGGCTTGTCAGCTAACTTTGGGTAAATCATTGAGAAGAAATTGAGATAAATTGTTGTTAGACAGATTCAGGACATCTGTTAATGAGGAATGACATTTCTGAGTAATGATTAAACTTTTTGAAGAAGGTAACAAGGAGAGTTGATGAGGGGAACGTGTTTGATGTCATCTGCATGGATTTTGTCACATCCCAAAAATGTGCTCTTAGGCTGATTGGGTAACAAATTGTCCCTATATTGGTCTCTATATGTCATTAAGACGTTAGGATGGCGGCGTCCCGGTGCTGTGTTGTTCTTTGTTCTTTGCTTTTGACAAGATCCCACAAGTCACAGTAGTCAGAAAATTAAATGTGCATCAGCATATATCAGTGAATTAGACTTGAATGTAAGAGGCAAAATTAAGAAATTTTCAGATGATCCGTAAAATAGGCTTATGGTTGATAGTGAGGAAGAAAGCTGTAGTCTACAGGAAGAGCTTCGTAGATATCCCACAGCTTAAAAATATTCATGCAGAGAGGGAATGACTGACTACTAGAAGGATAAGAAGGGCCAGGCAGAGATCCCAGGAGTGCATCTTGTTCTTCAACCACAATTCAGAGTTTCTATAAGGTGCACAGGCAGAGTCAAGTCCATGGTACCTTGAGTGGTTCAGTTGCAGAGGGTAGGAAGGAAAACGTGGATTGTACTCAAGGTAGGGAATTAGTGGGAGGGGCAGGTGCTTTTGCAGCTACTGATGTGACTCCAGGGTGGTATGTTGCCTTCTTGGTGGCAGGGATGTCACTCAGTAGTTGCAGGATCTTCTGAAGGAGGAGAATGAATGGTCAGGAGTCATATTGGCACCAATGATATTGGCTGAAGGCAAGTCCAGAAGGCAATTTTTAGATAACTAGAAGAGAAATTGAAAAGAAAGACTTCAAGTATAGTATTCTATTTTCAGTGCCCCGTGCTTGTAGGTATATCAGTAGGAAGATCAAATGATGATATGTGGCTGTAGGAAGGGCTTTAGGTTCCTGAAGTAATAGGACCTTTACAGGCTGGATGTGTTGGCGGCGTTTTTGCTTGTGCTGTTCGGAAAAGTGATGGGAGCCTGGGAGTAGATTCAGAAGGGAGAGGAGGAGCGTTGGAAATGGAAGGGAAATAGCAAGTCTGAAAAAAAAAACAAGAAGGGATTTCAGCAATAGTAAATAATATATAGTTGAGTGCACAATGTCTGAAGAACAAAACAAATGAGCTGAGGACACAGTAAGAGGATGATGTAGTTATTGCTGAGACATTGCTGAAGGAAGGAATTGAGTGGCAGCTCAATTTTCCTAATTAGAGTTTTCAGAGAGATGGAAAGTATAAGGCTCACAATTTTGATTAAAGAAACAATAAACCTCTGAGGAAAGATGAGATATTAGAAAGATTATCAAATTAGGTCATATTGTTGAATTAAAATAGGTAATCACACTACTAAGAACGTACTATACAGTTCCAAATAGAAGTGCAAATATTAGACAAATTTCTGAAATACTGAAAAAACCCATAAGACTAAGTGTGATTAAGTTGAAAATTAAATTAAGAAAGAAAAGAGAGGACATGATTAAATCCAAGATTTTTTGCTAAATTCGTAGAATGAACCTATGCAGGAGCGTAAAGGTAACTGTGCAGGGCGATAGAGAATGTTGGTATGATTCTTAGTGAAAATGCATCTCAAATGATACAAGTATCAATGGGGCGGAAATGTATGAAATATTAACTGAAATTAACCTGGTGAGAAGTGAAATGATTTAACATCTTTAACATTCCTAGGCCTGGATAAAATGTATCCTCAGCTGTTGAGGAAAGAAAGGAGAGAAATACCAGCAGCTCTGACACTTGGGATTCGTGGCAAAATGACAAATTGAACTGGTTTTGAGGGAAGAAATAGAAGGTTAATGGGTCTTTCTGTGGCTGAAAAGCTGTTTCCTTGGGGTTGGGGTAATCCATTGGAATTCCACAGGTCTCAGTACTTCGAATCATAGAATCTCTACAATACAGATGGAGGCCATTCAGCCCATTGAGCTTGCACTGACAACAATACATGTAGGCCCTATCCCCATAACCCTGCAAATCTCCCTGACACTAAGGGGAAACTTAGCCAAGCCGATCAAGCTAACTCTCTCATCTTTGGACTGTGGGCAGAAATCAGAACACCGGAGGAAACCAGCAGACATGAGAATGTATGAACTCTGCACAGATAGCGACCCAAAGAATTAAACTTGTGTTCCTTGTGCTGTGAGTCAGCAGTGCTAACTACTGTGGTTTTTTTTGAGTATATATTAATGATTTGGACTTGAATATTGGGGGGCATGCTTAAGAGCTGAAAGGTTACGCTGGGACTTGAGGTTGTTTTTGTTAGAGAGAAGAAGGTTAAGAGGTAACCTAATTGAAGCATACAGGATGATCAAAGGGTTAGATAGGGTGGACAGTGAGATCTTTTTTCCTCGGATGGTGATGGCTAACACGAGGGACATAGCTTTAAATTGAGGTGTGATAAATATAGAATGGATGTCAGGGCTAGGTTCTTTACTCAGAGGGCGTGGAATGCCCTGCCTGCAGCAGTTGTGGACTTGCCGACATTAAGGGCATTCAAATGGTAATTGGATAGACATATGGATAATATTGGAATAGTTTAAGTTAGAGGGCCATTAGATTTGTTCCACTGGTCAGCACAACATCGAAGAGCCTATATTTCGCTGTAACATTCTATGTTCTAATTTAAGACCCAGCTTTTGAATTGTACATTCTGAAATTTTATGATGACAACTTAACCATTTAAATTGCAATCATTTAATTCCTAAAATAGAAATATTAGTTTTTTTATTTTAAGTAAATAATTAAGAGACAAATCAGATGAAGGGAAGAGTTACTCTAGTGGCTGGTGTAGTTCAATCTGTTTGTTTCCTTTAATTTTGTAAGTTATACTATGGGCATTATGTACAAATGCACTGTGTGGGATTGTATCAAGCCACGTTGTCCAGAAAGGCAGTAGTTTCACCCCTCAAACTGAGCTGAACCAGATGGTTTAGCCAAGTTAGCTGCTGTCATGTTTCTACTTGCCTTAATGCACCTAGTTCAAAAAAGAGAAAAATCAGTCTGTATTTTCTTTCATGCTTGCCAACCAGTGATACCTGCTGGAGAGTATGCAGGTGTGAGTGGATTGAGTTCAACTGTCATGCACCCTCAAATAGCTTGTCTTTACTGTTTATCTCCATATATAAAAGATGACTGCTTGAAGTGAAGTGATGATTGTGTACAAGCAGTTATGGAATTATAGCTGAACTTTTGGGATATGATGAAAGATAAATGGATGGAAATAACATTTAATAAATTATTAGGTCGTATTTTGAATATAGCCATGATCTTGTTCCAGTATGCATCTAGTAATTTGGCTTTCTTTTTACCTTTCCTGTATTATCTACTTCCTTGCTCAAGATAATATTCTGAAAAGTTGACTTCAATGAAATGTTGCCGTCTAGCTGTCCAAACTTTGTTTTTAATGTTTCTGTGGGGAATGTCAGCTTTTGACCAAGCATATAATTGAGATTACTCGGACTTTATTATATGGAGCATTGTATTGGAATTACCACAGGAAAGGTGACCAAACCATAGCTTAAAGGACAATTAGAGGTACTGTTAGATCCAGGAAGAAGCATACAAATTGGCCAGAAAAAATCAGCAGGCCTGACGATTAGGAGCTGTATAGACTTTAAAGGAGAACAAAAGAGTTGATTAAGAGGGGGCTTGTGGAGAACATGAAAACTGACTATAAAAGATTTTGCAGATATGTGAAGAGAAAAATATTTTTTGAGAGTCAGAAATAGGGTAATTTATAATGGTGAACAAAGAAAGGCTTACCAACTAAATACATACTTTGATTCTGTTTTCACAAATCAGGACACAAGTAACATAGCAGAAATGTTGGGGAACATGGTTTAGTGAAAGGGAAGAGCTAAAGGAAATCGCTAGTAGGGAAATTGAGATTGAAGCTGAAAAATTCCGAGGCCTGATAGATAATCCACCAAAGCGCTTAATGAAGTGGCCCTGGAAATAGTGAATGCGTTGATGGTCATCTTTTAAGATTCTTTGGATAATGGAACAGTTCCTATGGATTGGAGGGCAGCTAATGTAACCCCACTATTTAAAAAGGGAGACAGAAAGAAAACAGAGAATTAGGGACCAGTTAGACTGAAGAGAAGGAATATGCTAGATCCATTATAAAATATTTAATAACACAACACTTGGAAAACAGTGGCAGGACTGGATGAGGCAGCATAGATTTATAAAGGAAAATTGTGCTTGACAAATTTATGGGAATTCTTCAAGGATGTAATTAATAGAGTTGATGAGGGGGGAGTTAGTTAATGTGGTTTATTTGGACTTTCAGAAAACTTGCAATAAAGTTCCAAGTAAGAGATTAGTGTCTAAAATTAAAGTGTGTAGCGTAGAAGATAGTGCACTGAGATGGATTAAAACTGGTTGGCAGACAAAAAACAGAGTAGAAGTAAATTGATCTTTTTCCAAATGGCAGGCACTGGTGACTAGTGGGGTACTGCAGAGATCAATGCTGGGATTCTAGCTATTCACAGTATAAATGATATAGATGAGGGAACGAAATGTAATATCTCCAAATTTGCAGATGAGACGAAGCTGGGTGAATGGTTGAACTGAGAAGAGGATGCAAAGATGCTTCAATGTGATTTGACACATTGAGTGGGCAAATGCATGGCAGATTTGGTATGATGTGAATAAGTAAGGTTATTTACTCTGGCAACAAAAATAGGAAGGCAGATTATAATTTGAATAACTGCAATAAAACTTGAATGACCTTTCACCAATTGTGAAAAGCAAGCATGAAAATATAGCAGCCGGTGAGGGAGGCAAATGGTATCTTGGCCTCCTTATTGTGAGAATTAGATTACAGGAGTAAGAATGTCAGGTCTTGGTGAGACCATACCTGGCATACTGTGTGCAGTTTTGATCTCCTTATCTGAGGAAGAATATTCTTATTATCGAAGAAGTGCAACAAAATACTACCATATTAATTACTGCAGTGGCGAGATTTATGTATTGAGACAATTTGAGTCAGTTAGGGATTATGTTTGCTGGAATTGAGAAGAATGAGGAAGGATCTCATAGAAATCCATTAGCTGCAGAAAGGATGCTCCTGATATTGGAGGAGTTCAGAACCAGGGATCTCAGTCTGAGGATATGGGGTAGACCATTTAAGAACATAAGAAATAGGAGCAGGAGTAGGCTATTTAGCCCTACGAGCCTGCCCCGTCATTCAACAAGATCATGACTGATCTGAAGTGCATCAGTTCCACTTTCCCGCTTTCTTCCCATAACCCTTAATTCCCTTGTCTATCAGAAACCTATCTACCCATGACTTAAATATATTCAGTGAGGTAGCTACTGCCACTTCAATGGGCAGAGAATTCCAGAGACTCACCACCCTTTGAGTGAAAAAGTTCCTCCTCAACTCCGATCTGAACTGCCCTCCTTCCCCTTATTTTGAGGCTGTGCCCTCTAGTTCTGCTGTCCTTTCTAAGTGGGAAGAATCTCTCTACCACTACCCTATCTATCCCTTATATGTCTCTATAAGAACCCCCCACAACCTTCAATGAGTACAGACCCAGTCTATTCAATCTCTCCGTAGGCCAACCCCTTCACCACTGGTATCAGCCTAGTGAACCTTCTCTGCACTCCTCCAAGGCCAGTATATCCTTTCGGAAATGCAGCGAATAAAACTGCACACAGTACTCCAGTTGCGGCTTCACCAGTGCCCTGTATAGTTGCAGCAAGACCTCCTTGCTTTTATATTCTATCCCCCTTGCTATAAAGGTCGACATTCCATTCGCCTTCTTGATCACCTGCTGCACCTACAGACTGGGTTTTTGCGATTCGTGCACAAGGACCCCCGGGTGTCTCTGCACCGTAACATGCTGCAGCTTTTTGCCCTTTAAGTAACAATCCCTCCTACTATTATTTCTACGAAAGTGGATAACCTCACACTTGCTAACATTATACTCCATCTGCCAGGTCCTCGCCCACTCACTCAACCTATCCAGATCTTTCTGCAGACTTTCTGCACCTTCCACGCAATTTGCTTTTCCACTCATCTTTGTGTCATCAGCAAATTTCATTACCCTGCACTCAGCCCCCTCTTCCATATCATCTAGGTAAATGGTAAGCAGTTAAGCACCGATCCCTGCAGCGCTCCACTAGTCACCAACTGCCAACCAGAATAGCACCCATTGATTCCAACTCTCCATTTCCTATTAGACAACCAATCCTCTATCCACACTAACACTTTACCCCCAACTCAGTGCACCCTAACCTTTTGCAACAACCTTTTGTGAGGCACCTTATCAAATTCCTTCTGGAAATCTAAAAACACCACATCCACCAGTTCTCCTCTGTCTACCACACTAGTCACATCCTCATAGAAATCCAATAAATTCGTTAAACACAAAGTGCTAGAATCCCCACAGTACAGAAGGAAGCCATTTGGCTCATCAAATCTGTGCCAAATCTCAGAAGGAGGGTCTTACTCAGGCCAAGCCCTGCTGTAACTCCATGTGTTTACCATGGCTAATCCTGCTAACCTGTGTACCTTTGGACTGTGGGAAGAAACCAGAGCACCTAGAGGGAACTCACGTAGACAGGGAGAATGTGCAAACTCAACACAGTCACCCCAGGCCATAATTAAACCTCTGTCTCTGATGCTGAGAGGCAGCGAAGCTAACTACTTTATAACTGAGATGAGGAGAAATTTCTTCATCTAGAGAGTAGTGAGCTTGTAGAATTCTCTATCAAAGAAAGCAGTAGAGGCCAAAACACTCTTTGTTTTCAAGAAGGAATTAAATATAGTTCTTGGGGCTAAAGGAATCAATCTACATGGAGGGAAAGTGGAAACAGGTTACTGAGTTGATAAGTCACATTCACAATGAATGGCGAAGCAGGCTTGAGCCATATGGCTTGTTCCTGCTATTTTCTGTGTTTCTACGTAAGTTGTGCAACCCACTGCTCTGATCGGATCTATAAAATCTTGCAACAATTTATTTCAGTACCATTAAATTTTTAAAGTTCTGAGGCCTAGACGACATTATATTACTACTCCTGAGGATGGATTTTGATTAACTTGCCTTTCCATTATTTAACTATATCTTTAAAGATAAAATTGTGACAAAGGGTCACTTAGACTCAATGTTAACTCCATCCTCTCCACAGATACTGTCAGATTTGCTGAGATTTCCCAGGATTTTCTGTTTTTGTTTCAAATTGCAGCATCTGCAGTAGTTCGCTTTTATCTTTTAAAGGTGGAATCTCCTGTTCTTTGACTATGAGAATGAATCAGATGTAGGCAGCTACTGAGCTTGACCCTCAAGAGGGCATCCATCCATCTACTGTCAGGAAGATCCCTGTACACTGCTATAATAGACCCAGCTAGATTTCCTCCCAGCATGCATGTTCCTTACTACAGTGTTTCAAGAAGACAGCTTCCCAGCACCTCCTGGAGGACAATAAATTCTGGCCTTGCCAATGACACTCACATTCTGTGAAAGCATAAAAGCATATATTCAGGAGAAACGTTGAAGTAGGAATTATTTTCTTGAAAATAGCGGATATTCTTGAAGCTGTACTGCGATTTTAAAAAGGGCACAGTATAGAAAAGAGAGAGTCATAAAATGAGAAGAGTAAGCATAAGGTGTTGAGAGCATGAGAGACCAGATGAATTCGGAGCAAGTGTAGGCCAGTCAACCTTGTGAATCTGCTGCGATAATTATGGTTGGAAAGATGGGGCGAGAGGGAGTGCTTTAAATTTCTTGGTAGTTGGAAATGGTATTGAGTAAGATGACATTTGTATAGAAAGTTGCACCGTCACAGGTTTAGGGCTAACCTTCTTGTGGGTTGGTTTGTTCATGATATTGGGGAGGATTTAGACCACCATGGTAGGGGTTTGGAACCAGGATGTAGTATTTGAAATTAAAAACAAGGTGTACAAAAGATTATGGTTGATGATTATAGTTTCAACTCCTATTTTGCTTACCCTGATCATCTTGGGCAAAGATTTGATGGAGGATATAGAATGAAAGAACAAAGAGAACAAACAAAAAACTGGGCTCTGGAGAAGGGATGAATGGAATGCCACAGTCTTTTCTGTTTTATAAATCTGAGTTTGTATTATATTATTATAATTAAATGATTGCCATGCAGTCAACATATTTATTTTTCACATGTACACAAACCCTTCTTTGCCCCCCTTTCCAAAGGTTGGACATTCATTCCTCCCCTTAATTCTGCATCATCTGTTACCTTTACTGTTAACATGTCATTTGCTTGCATTCTTGTATCAATTATTTTGACTTTTCCATTGCCGGCAAGCAGTCCTCAATTTCTATAATTGGATCTTAAGAATTGCAAACAATGCAATGAATTCAGGTAATTATCTGGATTTCTGAGCTGCAATGAGGGAAAGTACTTCTTCTTAACAGTCTAGGGAAAGAAATTGGGCTCAGAAAAATACGAACACTTGGATTCCAACATTTAAACAGAATGAATGTTCCTAATATTTCACGTTAAGGAGGCACATAAAATGAATGCTAAGTGCAAAAACTGAAATTTGGACAAGTGCATCTTTACTTTTACAGTATGGGATAGATTTAATTCAAAGTTCTTTTAAATAGGAAAATAGCTCGTATAATTTAGCTTTTCATTTTAATATCCACCATAGAGAAGATGCTTGCAGAAATCCTAAGATTTTATGATCACAATATTTTATATGTGTATTTTATGATCGCAGTAAATAAACCAGGCCACTGGAAATACACATCTTTCTATAAAAATAGAAAGAGCTCCACAACAAACTTGATTAAGGCTTTGAAGAAATTACTAGATTAGTGGGTGAGTTAATCCAGCTGACATTGCTTTTCTGAAAATTCATGTAAAGAGTGAAAAGATACCTCTTGCTAGATTAATTCACAAGATGGAACCTACTGGTGGGAATGTAAGTGGGAATTGACTCCAGTTCCACATACACAGAGATGCAGTCAACGATTGTGGATCAGTTGAAAAGCACATTATTGGTCATGTTGTCCAGGAATTGGGTTCAGCCTAGTGTTGTTCACTGTTCTGGTATTCTGGACAGTGATGCCTTGGATATACTTAGTAGGTTTGCAGATGACACAAAAATATATGCAAGGGTTAAGAAAGTAGAGGAGTATCATCTTTTGCAAAAGGAATTAGCTGTTATGCAATATGCAGAAATGCTATGTCATGTATGGAGGTAGGTAGAACCAACACAATTCACTTGTCATTTATGGAAAATGATACTATAATCCGGTGAGAAGGAAATGATCCTGATGATATTTTGTACTAATCAATGAAAGTTTGCAATCATCGATATATGCTTTAGGGAAAACAAACTCTGTATTAGGTTGTGCTAATAGAATGTTTCAGTACAAATCAAATGGAATCATTTTGTTGTTAAGTTGCGTTTGTGGTACTCTGACTAGCTTTGGTCCCTTTACATGGCATAATATCCTTGAAAAACCCTCATGAGAATTATAAAAATTATTCCTGGCTTTGTTTCGCGTGCAAGCTTAAAGATTCGGATGTATTTACTTTAGAACAGCATAGATTTAATGAGTGACCGATAGAAGCATCTGAAATAATGAAACCAGAGGCAAAATTTTAGGGAACTAAGAAACGACTAGCAAGCAAGACCACCAAGATCGTAAACTGTGAATTACTCCCACTGCCACATACCAGCCTATAGAATTAGAATAGAGTGGGTGATTACATAATTGGAATGATGAAGCAAGAGGGAGTACTTTAAATTTCTGGAACGTTGGAATGGTATTGAGCTGGATGGGATTTATATAATAAAAGCTGCATAAGTTGCACTTCAATGGGGGTCAGGACCAACCTCCTTGTGGCATTGGGGAAGTTTAAATCACTGGCAGGAGGTTGGGATCAAGATGTAACATTCTAAATAGAAAACAAGGTGGACAAAAGATTGGGTGAGTGCTCATGTTAGAAATAGTAAGGCATTATGTGGTGTCAGAGTAATAGAGAATGCAATGAGGTCAAAATTGGCTTTACAGAGCTTAGTAAATGAGGTTGGTTTGCTGCAGGGCATAGATATCAGTACAATAGAAGAGTTAAAGACAAAAGGAATGAAGTTGAAGGCAATTTTAGCTAGATTGTAGCAGTAAAAATAGATAAACCTAGGAACACTCTAGAAACTGAGGATTTAGTATATCCTAAAAGAGAGAATCATAAAAATTGGTAAGGTCCTAGTAAGTTGTAGTAGTTGTCCAATATGGTTGTCAGGCTGTTAAGGTTCTTTTGTCACATTTAATTGGGATTGATTACAAACGTTCAATGTGAGGAATTAATAAAAAAAAAGAGGCATCCAACAGTCATGTGTTAAGTTATAAGGAATAGAATACAGTAAATAGGGGACTAGTTAGCAATGGATGGAATGCTAACAACACATAAAACACGGCTATCGTACCCAAAGGACAACTTGCTAGAGTCTGTACTTAGGTAATGTACGTACCAGAAGGTCGAATGAATGGACAGATGCTGTGGTTCTAGTGAGGGCAGGAGAAGTTATTGGCAAGTTCAA
Source organism: Sphyrna mokarran (assembly GCA_024679065.1). NCBI lineage: Eukaryota > Metazoa > Chordata > Chondrichthyes > Carcharhiniformes > Carcharhinidae > Sphyrna > Sphyrna mokarran. The sequence continues at coordinate 35,576,327 of JAGIQG010000012.1, read as the reverse complement.
ACATTAGCTAAATCTCAAAGATAATGGACAAGAGGTAACAATTCTGGACTGGAAAATCAGATGAAATAGCAGAAGACAAAAAGCAACATGAGTCCTTAGAATGGATCTGTTACACTTTCCCACTTGCTGCTCAGTCCCATTGATTCTTGAGACTTCAAAAATATGTTTATCCCAGCTTCAAATGGCAGAGCATCCATAATCCATTGGGGTAAACATATTAAAAGATCAACAGTTGGAGCATTTCACAGGTAGATAAATTTTATGTAATACGTTTTTGGCAATAATAAACAAGGAAATAAACTATTATGATGCAAAAAGTTACAAAATAAAATATTTTGTTCTGCATTGAATGACAGTGTATACAAAAGTTCAGAAGAAATGTTGAATTTCTTGGTTAGTCCACAGCTGTGTGCAGTTTTTCTCAGCCCCATTATAGGAAGGATATAAAAGTTTAGATTCACTGTTAATATGTTGCACAATCTGCTAGTAAACTTAACTGAATCTCATTTGGGATTGAACTTTCACTCAACAAAGTGCGTCAGTTATTAAGATAAATTTTATTTTTAAAGAAAACTTTACTTAGCTGTTAGAAATGCCAAAATGAAGTCAAACATTGCAATATTTGAACTTTTAAAAGCAGTTGTTTATTATGCATTTCTGAAAAAACTTCACAGAATAGTACTTGTGAAGTACAATAAATATCAGTTTCCAGTTCTCTTCATTACATGTTAAATTTATTTTATTCATCATCATATCTATTGATTAAACAAATACAGCCTTTTCTTTTCCTTGCTTTTATTTTTTTGTTTCACCTTCCATTTGTAAATTTGGCAATCAACATTGGTACATATAGATTTTCTAAGACTGAGCTACTAAATCACTTGTCCAGTGCACATGTTGAATATTGAGTCAGTATGAAGGAGATTGGTAGAAATACTACAGTTTGATGCGAGTCTCGATTTGAAAATTATATCAGCAAAATGGAGTTGTTTCCAAAGTCAATGCAAGTTACACCTGCAACTCTCTTATGTGCTCTAATGAAAATTTTCCTTCCAAGATTTGTAAGATTTGAAAATTTTCAACAAATATGGTTTTGAATCAGAATTATGTATGGTAAATGAAAGTGAAATAAAATTGAATTAAACTTTTGTTAAATAGACTATCAACATTTAAATATAATTATATATACTATACTTTAATATCTATTTTCATTAACTTCTGTAAAGAAATTCAGAGGCAAAAAGGGAATGTAACTTTCACCTCAAAAAGTAGTATTGTCTGTTTTGCATATTACATTTTTTTTTGCTTGAACTTGACTTGTAAAATGTTTCAGACAGGAGTGGTGGAATGTGGGCCCATAACCCAATCCTATCATTGCAAGGGAACTTTAACCGGTAGCATCCTTGCAAAAGATCTGCAGCTGGTCACAATGTGGGATTGGCAATGGCCTGAGACTAGATGTTATATTATTATTTATAAAGAGCTAGGAATTAAATGTTATATATCCTGGGGTGCTGTGTTCACTGATGCACTGCAGTCATGGACTGAAAACAATGCATCAATCTTATGGAACGGTAGCCACTTAGAGAACAGCAAGAAGTACACTTTTGAAACTTGTGCATCTAAGATGTGATTATCGTGAAAACCAAAAGACATAGCACTAGGCCACTTGCATTGGCAAAGTGCGCATTTTTAATGAGTGAAGAATATTTTTAAAAATGTATTGTTTGGTGGCGTTGGAAGGGGATATGCAGAGAAAAGTTAATATTGATGTTAGAAATTATTCTGAAGAAATAATGCAATTAATTTATGGAGTGTTTTCTATGTAATTTGCATTGAACATACTTAAAAATGAGGAAAGTACAAAAATAATATTTGATAACCATATAGTTCAATACCACAGAAATTCATTGATTGCATTTGCTTTATTTAGAAATAATTCATCAGACTTCTGCAACAGCTTCCATGTATTGGCACTATGCTTGGTTACATCACAAAAACTGTTTATTCAATTCCATTTGATCTGCCATGTCTTCAGTTTACAATCGCTACAACCTAATATAGGGCACTAGAGCACCTGTCATAATTCTTCATTGTTACTAACTCTTTTTTATATAGTACAACAATTTTTATTTATAAAGTACCCTTAGCATAATGAAACAATCTAAGGTGCTTTCAAAACAACATATGATACTAGGTCATGAGTATTAAATGATCAAATGTTTGTTTAAAGCAGTTGTTTTTAAGGGGTATCTTAAAGGAGGAGGATGAGGTAAAGAAGTGTAAGGAGGGTATTCCAGAGTTTGTCAACTGAAAGCATGTTCACCACTGGTGGAGTGAAATAAATTGAGATACATAAGTGCTATGGGACTGCAGGCAATTATAGAGGGCATGGAGGGTTCTGAAAGCAAGAATTTAAAATCAAGACGTTGCTTGACTGAGAGCCAGTGTAGTTTAGGGATGGAACTTGCTGTGAGTTAAGATGTGGGCAACAAAGATTTGGATGACCTCCAGTTTGCGGAGGGTAGAATATAGGAGACCAGCCAGAATGCGTTGCAATAGCCAACTCTAAAACTAAACAAAGGTACGAATGACAGTTTTCAGCAGCAGATGAATTTGAGCAGTTTTGTAGAAATGGAAATGGACACAAATATGGAGTCAGAATTTCCTTTCAGCATCAAGTTTGACTGTTAGATTTTGAACAGATTGGCTTAATCTCAGATTTAAATAATAAAGGCAAAGTACTGGAGATACTGTAAACTTGAAGCAAAAACAAAATGCTGGAAAGACCCAGTAAATCTGGCAGCATCTGTGGACTGGGAAACAAAGTTAACATTTCAAGTTTTGATGAGACTTCAAGGCCTTGAGCTCTGATAAAGTGCAGCATAAAGATGAGATATAGGAGGTGGCTAAGGATAGATTCCTGGGAGACACCAGAGACAATAATGCAGGACTAGGATGTGAAGCCATTGCAAGTGATTCTTTGGCTTTGATGGATAAGAAAAGGAATCAGATTAGAGCAGTTGGAATATAGCGGAGAGCATTCGAGGAGGATAATGTGGCCAAAGGATCGAGAAGGATGAGGAGGAAAATTCTTTGTAACGGTTATACAGATGCCATTGTGACTTTTATAAATATTGTGGTACAGATTCAAACATTGAATTTCAGAAAAGATGGGAATAGATTTGGAATATAGACAGCAGCTTGTTCAATGTCTTTGGAGAAGAAGGGAATTTGGAGAAGGGATGGTAGTTTCAAGGACAGTGGATATAGGTTAGTTTTGTGGGGAGCAGACGTATGATAGACTGACTGCAGTTCATCGTGGTTAATGTAGGCTATGTAGAGAAGTTGCTAGGTAAGTGAGTTATTTACACACAAATCAAGGATTCTCAAATGTATGTGTTTTCAAATGTATGCAGACCATGAAGTAAATTGTAAAAGACACAAATAACTGTGCATTTAAATTTGTGGTGAAGAATGTACATGTTTCTCGATTCTCACAATCTGTTGTCATTTTCTTTTAGTTGTACTCGTTAAATGAGTATAAACCACCTATCTCCAGGGCTAAAATGAACCAGGTGACAAAGGCGGCTATCAAGTCTATTAAGGTAAATTTTAAAAATGATTTATTCTTTTCCTTTAAAACGCATGTAATCTTTGATGGAAGTGTTACTGAATGTTATATTGCAACATAATTTGAGCACATCTTCTGTTTAGTTAATAGTTAACTATAGTCATGGCTTTAACTGTACAATAAATGTACAGTTTTCTGACTCTGTGAAGGCACTAGTACCTGGTGACTTGCATTCCAGCATATTCAACTTTCCAGTGTCTAAATTTGACCTTCTGGACTTGTGTTTTTTCAGACTTGCAAAGTCCAGAATGATTTTGTGGGCTGCATATGTTCTGAGTTCATAAATTGGGCTTGTGAAGTTTATTATAGTTTAATTTCTTCCTTACAGTTTTGCCTCTTTTGCATTCTGTGTAGCTGGAGGTTTGGAAAGAATTGTACTTACTTTGGCTCTGGAGACCTGAAAAGGATAACTTATTGTGCTCTGCTTTTTCAGTATAGAATTTATCTATTAGTATCCCAGCCTAAGATGTGCAAATTAATGGAAATTGTGATTATTTGGCTTATAAGGATCATAAAATACATCTATGGGACTGATCATGGCAAAAAACCTTGATGCTATGGTTTTAGAAAGTCTGTGGCCAAATTTCAGATACGGTTGATGCATTCTAAACAGTTGATAGCTGCAGAAATGTTCTGACAACCCAGAATTTCTAATCTTGCATAGCCATTAATGCACTTGCAAAAAATGCCTTGTAAAAATGTACTTTTTTCAGATTGTCAGGTTTGAACCTATTTGTTTTGGAGCCTTAATTCTAATGTATTGATGGCGAATTGTTTTGGTTCCAAGTTTTAGATCAGACAGTAAAATGTATTAGACATCTTTACAGGCTGATGCAATAGTGGTTGTCAATTTTCTTTCTTAATGGAGAACTGATGGGGCTACATTGTCATTTTTTTAAGCTTATATAGCCCCCACTTAAACCACATGAGAACTAACACTTCTGTATTGCTCTGGTATTGCATTAATTGTTTAGGTGGCTAAAACATCAGGATCAATTCTCCTTCACAGAGAACATTGTATTCTAAAAGGTTCCAACGATATTTGAAATATACTTCCTGTTGTCCATTCCTCTTCACCTCTGTGCTCTAGTGATAACTTGGGTAGGGGAATTATTTATTTTCAGATTTGTTATTTTATATGAAATATTAGGAAGGAAGTTAATGGAGCAAAATACTTATTTTGTTTCACAGGGAATTTTAGTGGAAGGTTTGAGAATGATTTTATCAAAGAATTTTCGACCCTTAAAGATTACACTCTGAGTAAAGAGGATAGAAACGTCTGAGTTCAATTAGTTTAAAATTCCAGGAGGTTTCTTGAAGACCTTGAATTTCTCAATTTTCTAAAAGAAAAATGTTAAAAATTATAATATAACCTCATTATTCAGCAGTACAATCAAAATAACGATTGTAAACTTCAAGATATATTCAGATGGTTAAGTAATTCAGAAAAAAATACATTTGTTACATTGATGTAAATTTTTAATTTTTTTCCACTTAAATTTGATTAGGTATGATGTAAAGTTTGTTAAAGCCATTGCCTAGATGAAGCTTGTAGGTCAAAATGATGCTTAGTTGTAGTAAAGCATTTGTGCAAAAGGACTGATCCAATTATTCCATGACGCTGAGTGCATTTTCTTGGCGTGGGCTTCCATGGTGGGCCACGTTTGTGGAGACCTGCAGCCCTCGCTTCTAAATGTCCTGATAGTGATGTTATGTCTGGTCCTTCTCAGTTGTGGACAGGAATGCCTAGTTTCAGGTCCCTGACTTTACCTGTTTTGCATCATTGATTTTGTTAAGTGGGTATACTGAAGTTTCAATCCTTGCAAAGTTGACCAGAAAATACAAGGAACTACTGTCATAACTGGGTTAAAGAACAAATCAGCACGGGAAACAGGCCCTTCAGCCCAACAAACATGTGCCGCCACCTTGATGTTCCCACTTCTACCCGTGATCCCTGTCTATGTTTATAAATCTGTGGATTGAAACCAAATTTGAGACAATTTAGGGAGAATTTTTTCTGCCAGTCAACCTAAGAGCACACCTTTGGGATGTGGGAGGAAACCGGAGCACCCGAAGAAAACCCACGCAAGCATGGGGAGAATGCGCAAACTCCCACAGACCCAGGCCCAAATCCGTGTATCTGCACAGCACAGCGATAGTCACCGAGCTGTCGTGTTGCCCATCAGATGGTCCAGGTCAAGCATACACTAACGACATGAAGCACTAGGATACTCTCGAAAAAAAAATCCAAGAGCAGCCCTCTCATGACACATCGCGTGTATGCCCCTTGTTAGACAACAAGGCGGACCAAAGCACCTGTAGGATAAAAACAAATGCATCAATATCATTGACTATTTACACATTTCCCAGGGTCTCCCAAGGCTCATGATCCCTATTTTAAATCAGTTTTCTATATCCCTCCATTCCCATTCTGTTCATGTGCCCATCTAAGTATCTCTTAAATAACTCCAGAGTGCCTGCCTCCCACTTTACTTGGCAACACGTCCCATACCCCCACCACCGTCTGTGTGAAAAAACTCCCTCTAGCATCCAAATCATACCTTACCCCCGCTCACCCTAAGCCCGTGACCTCTCGTGCTATTTGAGTCCATCCTAGGAAAAAGCTTAACCCTGTTTACTCTATCTATACCCCTCATAATCTTGTATACCTCTATTAGATCACCTCAAAGTCTACGTCTTCTAAGGAAAACAGCCCCAATTTGCCTAACTTCTCCTCATAACTCAGACCTTCCATACCAGGCAGCATCCTGTTAAACCTCCTCTGCACTCTCTCCAGAGTCTCCACGTCCTTCCGATAGTAAGGTGACCGGAACTGGACGCAGTATTCCAAATGAGGTCTAACCTACGTTTTATACAACTGCAACATTAAAGGCCAGCTCTTGTACTCTATACGCGTCCCTATAAAGGCTAGCATACTATATGCTTTCTTCACAACCTTCTGCACCTACTCTGCCACCTTCAGAGACTTGTTCACCTGCACCCCCAGGTCCGTCTGCGTTTCTATATTCTTAATAGGTCTACCCTTTATCATATACCTCCCCCCCCTTCATTCTTTCTCCTGAAATGCATCACGTTGCATTTATCAGGATTGAATTCCATTTGCCATCTATCTGCCCAAGCTACCAGCCTATTTATGTCCTGCTGCATTGCCTGACAATGCTCCTCACTATCTGCAAGTCCAGCCATCTTTGTATCGTCTGCAACTTGCTGATCACTTCACTTGCTCCCTCTTCCAAGTCGTTTATATATATTACAGATAGAAGAGGTCCCAGTACTGAGCCCTGCGGCACACCACTAGTGACCGACCTCCAGTTAGAAAAATACCTTTCCACTATTACTCTCTGTCTCCTATTACCAAGCCAGTTACTTATCCGTCTAGCTACTTGTCCTTGTACCCCATTAGCCTTGATCTTTTCAACTAACCTCCCATGAAGGACTTTGTCAAACGCCTTACTGAAATCCATGTAGACGATGTCAATGGCTAGCCCATCGTCAACCGTTTTCGTCACCTCCTCAAAAAATTCTACCAGATGCTGCGTATCCCTAATCAGATCGCACCGCTCTAAGTGCCTATACGTCCTATCTCTAAGAATCCCCTCCAACAGCTTTCCTACCACTAATGTCAAATTCACCGGCCTGTAATTTCCAGTGTTATCCCTACTACCCTTTTTAAACAAAGGTACAACATTAGCTATTCTCCAATTCTCTGGGACCTCACCTGTGTCCAAAGAAGAGGCAAAGATTTGCATCAGAGGCCCAGCAATTTCACCTCGCACCTCCCTAAGCAGCCTGAGATAAATGCCATCAGGCCTTGGAGATTTATCAGTTTTAATGCTACTTAGAAGCTCTAACACTTCCTCCCTCGGTATGGATATTTTCCTCAACTGGTCCACAGCTCCCTCAGAGACAGGAGCTGTCAACAAGCCCCTCTCCTTCGTGAATACCGACGCAAAGTATTCTTTCAGGATCTCCCCCATTCCCTAGTGCTCTAAGCACAGTTCCCCTCTTCTGTCCCTAAGAGGTCTGATTTTTCCACTAACCACCCTTTTATTCTTAACATAGGAGTAAAAAGCGTTTGGATTTTGCTTAATCGTACCTGCCAAAACCATTTTATGCCCCCTGTTTGAGTTCCCTCCTACTCTCTCTATATTCCTCCAACGCTCTCTCCGTTCCCAGCTGCTTTGATCTAACATACGTCTGCCTCTCTTTTCTTCCCAACCAAGTTTTATTTAGGGTCAACATGTAACAAAAGAATGGAGAGAATTTGCAATGAAATTTATCCTCAGATAATTCATTTGTTAGATTAAGTGTTTCATTTAATTGTAATTCAGAAAAAAAACATCAGAATTGCAAGAAGAGGGAAAAGTAAAACAAAAATTACTGATGACATTTCATCAGATCTTAGTTATGACATGTAAATTAAATCTACTTTTATTTAAAAGCAAAAAAAGAAGTCATGTAAAGTGGTAGCTGAAGTTATCGATATGGTTATTACCTCTTTAAGTTCAAATGTTGCTAGGCTGCTCTTGGATTTTGAGAGTAGCCTAGTGCTTCACGTCGTTAGTGTATACTTGATCTGGACCAGTTGATGGACAACACGACAACTCAGTGACTATTGCTGTGTTGTGCAGATACATGGATTTGGGCCTGGGTCTATGGGAGTTTGCGAATTCTCCCCGTGCTTAGTGCTTGCGTGGGTTTTCTCCAGGTGCTCTGGTTTCCTCCCACGTCCCAAAGATGTGCTCTTAGGCTGATTGGCAGAACAAATTCTCCCTAAATTGTCTCAAATTTGGTTCCAATGCATAGATCTATAAACATAGATAGGAATGACAGGGATCATGGGTAGAAGTGGGAACATCAAGGTGGCAGTGCGGGCTTGTTGGGCTGAAGGGCCTGTTTCTTGTGCTGTTTTGTTCTTTGTTATAACTATTGGCCATAATCTTGGAACAGCATTGATTGCAATTACTGAAGATAAACATTTGGTAAACTTTGGGCAAGAGGAAATGAGAGAAAAGGAACAGTAATCATGGTGTTTGGATGACATTCATAAGCACTATTTCTTTGTCAAATTTTGATCAATTTTGCTCTTAGGACATGATCAAGTAAGGTCAAGTAAACATTACTGCTACTTATCATAGACCTATCATTCTTGCTGCAAAATATTCATGGTGACATGCCTTCTTGTCAGACCTCAGTTGGAGTATTGTGCGCAGTTCTGGTCGCCTCATTATAGGAAAGAAGTAGAGGCTATTGAGAGGGTTCAGAGGAGATTTACAAGGATGCTGCCTGGATTGGGAGGCAGGCCTTATGAAGATAAGTTGAGGGAGCTGGGACTCTTCTCACTGGAGAGACGTAGGTTGAGAGGCGACCTGATAGAGGTTTATAAAATGTTGAGAGGAATAGATAGGGTGGACTCTGAGACTATTTCCCCGAGCTGAAATGGTCAATACAAGAGGACACAGATTTAAGGTGCAGGGAAGCAAATACAAAGGAGATGTCAGGGGTAGGTTTTTCACTCAGAGGGTGGTGAGTGAATGGAACCGACTGCCGTCGGAGGTTGTTGAGGCAAACTCACTGGGGTCTTTTAAGAGACTTCTGGATGAGTATATGGAAAAGAATAGGATAGGGGGTTATAGATAGAACATAGAACATTACAGCACAGAACAGGCCCTTTGGCCTTCGATGTTGCGCCAACCAATATAAAAGCAATGCCCCTCCAAACTAAACCATTCCCTTCTCTTCCATATACTTATCAACTAACCTCTTAAACGCCACCAAACTTGGCGCATCTACAACTGCTGCAGGCAGGGCATTCCACTCCGGAACCACCCTCTGGGTAAAGAACCTACTTCTGATATCCGTCCTATAACTATCACCCCTTAATTTAAAGCTGTGTCCCCTCGTGCTAGCTTTCTCCATCCTAGGAAAAAGGCTATCACTGTCCACCCTATCTAAACCTCTAATCATCTTATATGTTTCGATAAGGTCCCCTCTTAGCCGCCTCCTTTCTAACGAAAACAACCTCAAATCCCTCAGCCTCTCTTCATAAGACCTGCAAAGGTCTTATGAAGAGGTCATAGGTCTGTGGATTGGTAGATGTGATCGGCACAACTCATGGGCCGAAGAGCCTGTTTGTGCTGTATTGTTCTATGAAAATGTCAAGCTACGTCTAGCTTTCAATCCAGTAACTGTATTGCCTTTCAGCATCTTCAGGATAGAATAGTGTATATTTTAGTGCAGTAATGAAACAACTAACATCTGAATATTATTATAACAATTTGCTTCTCATCTCAGAAGCATTATTCTATACAATCCTTGAGGAAAAATTGAATAATATCTTAAAGCTGTATTCATAGAATCATAGAACCCTACAGTGCAGAAAGAGGCCTTTTGGCCTATCGAATCTGCACCAAACACAATCCCACCCAGGCCTTACCCCAGACTCTATATATTATACCCACTAATCCCTCTAACCTAAACATCCCTGGACACTAAGAGGCAATTTCTTAGTATGGCCAATCAGTCTAACCCACATCTTTAGACAGTGGGAGGAAACCGGGGTACCCGGGGGAAACCCACACAGACACAGAGAATTTGCAGACTCCACACAGAGAGTGACCTGAGCCAGGAATCAAACCCGGGATCCTGGAACTGTGAAGTAGCAGTGCTAATCACTGTGCTGCCGTGTCCTTTTAACATTTTTCCTTTAGAAAATTGTATGCCAACTCACTTTGCAGCAGCAATGTCAGCAGACAGGCAGCGAACGAAAGTGATTTTGTAGAAGAAGAAAAATCATATTATAATATATTCATCATGGAGAAATTTGATTTTCCAGAAATATAAAATAAACTTTTCAGAACCAGTGAAGAACTTCAGTTATGAAGCTAGATTGGAGAGGTTTTGTTTGAAGATGTTGAGAGAAGATTTGACAAAGAAATTCAAAGTCACGGGGGGTCTGGACAGAGCAGGTAGAGATAAATTGTTCTTACTCATGAAAAGATCAAGAACAAGAGAGCACAGATTTGAAGTAATTGAAAAAAGAAACAAAAGCCATAGAAGAAAAAACTTTTTCACAGGTTCCACAATGTGCTGCCTGAGACTGGTGCAGGCGGGTTCAATCAAAGCATTCAAAATGGAATTAAAACGTTATTTGAAAAGAAAGAATGCCCACGGTTACTGAACAAATGACACTTAGAATTCTCATTTGGGGAGCTTATGCAGACATGGTAGACTGAATGGCTGCCTCCCTCACTAACAATTTTGAGGATGTTTAGCAGTAATTATGAAGTTTATACAATGATTCAATAAAGTGCAACTTCTCAAAAGAATTTTTACAGTGAGACTAATAGTGTACAATAGTGAAGATCTTGAAAATTCAACTGATTTCTGGAGGTGTATAAGTGTATTTTTGCATGGCGATAGGGGAGGTAAGATGGGGGAATAGTGTTGCTGCCCCAAATATGCACCCTTGCATGAAGCATAGAATCACTAATAGTAACTTTTAGTTTCACTAAACTTTTGACAGTAAGTGCTGGCAACTTTACAGTCATTACACAATTTGAACCAATAAAGTTAAAAATGAACTGCAGAAATTAGTTGCACAGAAAAATCTAAGTCACTAAAGCGTAATAGATACTGTAAGTTAATTGTCAAGTATATGGTAGACACTTCCTGATAACAAATCCTTATATCCTACACCATTATCTTACTGTATAAAGCATGTTAAGATGTCAGCTTACCTATAACACCACTAGATGCCATTTTAATAAATGTTACTGCTAAATATTAACTGACATTTTAATTAATTCTCTGGGCTTGAATGTTACTGTCAAGGCTTGCATTTGAGAACGTAGTGATGGGCCGCCTTCCTGAAGTTGATGTGAAGGTGACCCGGTAATAATAAATAGATAGTGAAATGTAGTTGTAATTACGTCTCAAATGGTACTATACAATCTTGTCATTCCCAACAAATCACCAAAAATCCTTTCATTCATCTGTTCCAAGATATCGATTTGAGTAATACAAGTTTAAATAATGACCAGTTATTACCAAATTCATGATTGGGTATTAAATTGTCTTTCAATTTTCCATTAAAGTTTTTATTTAAAATCTTTAGGTACATCAGTATCATGTAGAAAATATAATTGAGAGTCAAGAAGAATAAAGAAGCCTGGGGTGGGGTAGTAGTGTTGAAAGTGAAGAAGGATTATGTGAGAGACTAGCAATATAAAGGGGAATCCCAAAGTCATCTCCTACAGGCATATAAGTAGTAAAAGGTTAGCAAAAGGAGAAGTAGGACTGATTCAGAACCTGAGAGGGAATTTATGTATAGAGGCAGGTGGCATATCTGAGGTTTAAAATTAATACTTTGCACCCCTCTTGACCCAGGGGATAGATGCTACCTAGGACATGGTGACAGGCGAGGAAATTCTATTCCTAGAAGGGTTCAAAATTGATAAGGAGAGATTACTGAATTGATGGCACTGAAAGTTGGCACTGGGATTGGATGAGATGTTTCCAAGGATATCAACGGAAGTGAAATGGAATTTGCAGGATTGCTGCCATAATCTTCCAGTCTTCTCTCAACTCATGAACTGAAGAATTGCAAATGTTGTTCAAAATAGTTGTAAGAATTGCCACAGCAATTACAGGCTAGTCAATTTGACATCAGTAGTGGGCAAACTTCTAGAAACATTTATTCAAAAAAAAAAATGTGGGTTGATTAGGAATTGCTGGCACAGCTTTCTAAAGGGGAAATTGTGTTTAACTAACTTGCTGCCTTTTTTTGAGGAGGTGACAGAAAGGATCAATGCCAGTAATTCAGTTGATGTTATGCACCTGGACTTTCAGAAGGCATTTGACACAGTATCATACAATAAACTTGAGAAAAATTATAGTTCATAGAATAAAAGGGACAGTAGTAATGTGGATACAAAATTGGCTAAATAATAGGAAGCAGACAGTAATGGTCAGTGAGTATTTTTTGGGCTGGAGGAAGATTTGTAGTGGTGTTCTGCAGGGGTTTGTATTGGGACTCTTGCTTTTTCAGATAAATGTTAATGATTGAGGTCTTGGTGTGCAACAGACAATTTCAAAGTTTGTAGATAATCCAAAACTTGTGAACTGTAGAAATTCAAATGGGTATGGACAAATTGCAAGAGATGACATGTAGATGGCAGATAAAGCTCAATGCAGAGAAGTGAGAAGTGATGCATTTGGTAAGAAGAATATGGAGAAGCAATATAAAATGAGGGATTAATTCTTACAGGGGTGTAGGAACAGAGAAACCTGGGTGTATGTGTGCATAGATCATTAAAGATGACAGGACAGGTGGAGAGAGTAGTTAATAAAGCATATAATATTGCAGGCTTTTTAATTGGGGCATAGAGTACAAAAGCAAAAAAGATTATGCTGAACTTATATAAGACACTAGTTAGACTTCAGCTGGAATTTTGTGTTCAGTTTTGGATACAACATTATGGGAAAGATGTGAATGTATTGGGAAGAGTGCACAAGAAGTTTACAAGAATGGTTTCAGGAATTACATGGATTGATTGGAGAGGTTGGGATTGTTTTCTTGGAGAAAAGAAGGCTGAAGAAGATTTGATAAAAATGTTCAAAATCAGGAGGGGGCTGGACTGAGTAGATGTAGATAGAGTAACAACTATTCCCATTCATAAATGGACTTGAGGGTGTAGGTTTAAAGTGAATTGCAAAAGAAACACATGTGATGTGAGAAAAATCTTTTTCACATGAGTGGTCTGGGGCTGGAATACGCTGCCTGGAAGTGTGGTAGAGGCAGGTTTAATCAAGGCATTCAAGAGGGAATGGATAGAAATAATATGCAGTGGTGTCTGCGTCTTTGGGCTGAGAGGAAGCACCCTAGTTACACTAAAGACACAGCACTGTAGGAGTGGTTAGTTCACCAACCATATCCTTAATGCCATTTTTTTCTTGCAATGGACCTTGAAAGTCTCTGTACACAAAATAGAAACGGACAGAGGTATGTTGTCCATCCAAAATATCTTTAATATATATCTCCAGCCTGACAGTCTAGATGAAACTATAATCCTGTTATTAAACTTGGATTTTATCAACAAAAGACTTTGAATTCTGTCATAAATTTCATCTTTAAATCATGGGCACAGCTTTGGCTAAGAAATTTACCCTAGCTTATGAAGGCAGTGTGGAAAGGGAAAGTATTTGAAAAGTGTCTTAAGATTTCCTGTGTGTTGCATGTTTTTTTTTCGTTTCTCAGGATGTGGCCATTGTTGGCTAGGCCATTATATGTTGTCCATCCGTAATTCCTGAGCTACTGCCTTGAACTGATTTGGCCCCATATGGTATAGTTACCCACATAGCGCTGTTAGGGAGGGAGTTCCGAGATTTTGACCCAGCGACAGTGACGAAATGGCCGTATAGTTCCAAGTCAGGATGGTGTGTAGCTTGGAGAGAAACTCGCAGATAGCGGTGTTCCCACGCAGCTGGTCCCTTGACTTTGCAGGTGGTAGAGGTCATGAGGTATTATTGAAGGAGCCTTGGTGACTTACTACAGTGCAATTTGTAGATGGTACTGCTGCCACTGTTTGTTGGCATTAAAGATAGTGAATGTTTCAGATGGTTGATGGGGTGCCAATCAAGTGGACTGTTTTATCCTGGTTAGTATTGAGCTTCTTGAGTGTTAGAATTGCAGTCATCCAGACAAGTGGAAAGTATTCCCTCACATTTCAGCCTTGTATGTTACAAACATATGAGCATAAAAACTTGAGTAGACCACTTGGCCCTTTGAGGTTTCTCTATCATTCAGTAAGATCATGGCTGATAAGATTATAAACTAACTCCACACTTCCACCTAATCCTGATAACTTTTCACCCTTTTGATTATCAAAAACCTATCCACCTTCAAATAATCAGACTCTGCTTTAAAAATATTCAAAGACTTTTCTTTCACTGCCTTTTGAGGAAGAGTATGGAAAGATACTCAACTCTCTAGAAAAAAATTGTCCTTCTCTCTATCCTGAATGGAAAACCCTTTTTTTTCCAAACAGTGGCCCTGAGTACTTGATTCGCCCACAAGAGGAAGCAATCCTATCCGCAATCACCTTGTTTAAACCTCTCACCATCTTATACTTCGATCAAGTCACCTTTTACTCTTCTAAGTTCCAGCACATTTGCATCCTTTCTTGTATAAGAAGACCACAATTCTGTACACTACTCCAGATGTGGTCTCATCAATGCCCTGTAAAACTGAAGCATAACCTCCCTATATTTGTATTCAATTCCACTCAATAAATGGTAATATTCTATCAACTTCCCTAATTACTTGCTGTATCTGCGTACTAGACTTTTATGATTCATGCAGTAGGATACCCAGATCCCCCTGCATTTTAGAGGTCTACTATGTCATCTTTTAGTTAACTTTTTAATTTCCTGACAAAATAGTCAGTTTCACGCTTTGCCATGTTCTAGTCCATTTGCCTAATCTTTAGCCACTTAATCTACCTATATTCTTTTCCATATCTTACTGATCTACCTATCTTTGCATTGTTAGCAAATTTAGCAACCATACCTTTTGGTTCCTTAGTCTCAGTCATTTATATAAATTGCAAATTGTTGAGGTCCCAGTACTGATCCCTGTGGTACACAATTCATTGTGTCTTGCCAACCAGAGAGGGACTATTTATGCCTACCTATGTTTCCTGTTTGCTAGGCTATGTTACCTCATCTACCAAATAAAGCTTATGGTGTATGGTGGACAAGCTTTGAGGAATCGGGGGTGAATTACTGGTTGCGTAATTTCCACACTCTAACTTGCTGTTATAGCCACAGTACTCAAATGACTGATCCAGTTAAGTTAAATGATCAATGTGTTATTCAGACTTTCAAAGAAGCAAAATTAGAAGAATTCCTCAATAATTGCCCCTCCATTAAAATTAAACCACAACACACAGCTTT
Organism: Sphyrna mokarran; assembly: GCA_024679065.1. Classification (NCBI taxonomy): domain Eukaryota; kingdom Metazoa; phylum Chordata; class Chondrichthyes; order Carcharhiniformes; family Carcharhinidae; genus Sphyrna; species Sphyrna mokarran. The sequence goes on along the minus strand of JAGIQG010000012.1, from coordinate 35,560,717 downwards.
AATTTCCTAAACATCAAAGTATTTAAATTGGCACAAAAAAAACAGGTGTGAGAATAACAGACACATGGTTGTACAAGAAAATTATCATCCAAAATACATTTCTGCGGACTGAAGTTGCAGATTTTTAGTTTTTATTTGATGTGTACAGCTGGAAGATTTTAACCAGGCAGTCGTACTACTTATTGCAGCAGGGCAGATGAGATGTAAAAGCATTTTTTTGAGAGCTAGTCAACTCACCATTGCAAAGTAGGTTAACACTAAGACCAATATAAATTACAACTTATTGCACAATGACCTAACAAATAAATAGTGATTAAGAATCATTTTGAAAAGTTATATAAGGATGTCAGTTCATAGCCAATATGACATTTTTTTGATGTGTTTATTGAAAATGTTCTTATATTTTACATTGGCAACAAACAGATATAGATCCACACAGTTCTCATGTATACATTCCAACGTAACTGTGCTCAGGGATTTCTGTGGCCAATATCACATTTTTAAGAGATTTTTAAAGCTTTTAAGACGTAAAACCTTAAAAGACTTATTAAGATCACAGTGAAGACACAAGCTACTCCACTCATTCAGCAGCCTCATTTGCCAACCTCCAAATATTCTCTCCTGTTAGCTTACCCGTTCTGCTGAGTGCCACCAGCTCTCTCTGGTGCTCAAGCTTGTGAGCGTCTACTCGCTTTACCACTGCATTTGTTGGTTGTCGGCTTACTATAAGCGAACCAAGAGGAATAAAACAAGGGAAAGAAGTAGCCTGTAATTGAAAGAGTAGCTTCTCAAATTTCCTGTCATTTATATATTGGGGCAACGATTCTTTCATATGTCACTTGCGTTATTGATCTTTTTGCAGGTTTTAGCGATCCTTTTGAAGGTGATTTCCCCAATGTATTTTGTAGCCTGCATTAGAAGTAGCTTTGGATTCTATAAATGTTGGGATGTCAATGGAGAGCGAAAATATTTGTTTTCTGACTAGACCGAGAGCAAATGAAGTGAAGTATCAGAGTTACAAATAAATGAGTAGGTCCTCCTAATGTAATTTCTTTGAAAATAAGGAACTAAGTTGAAAGTGATCTGAAAAATTCAAATTACTGTGAATATTTTGTTGTTATTCTACTCAGGCAGCTCACATGGCAGTGCATTCCAGGCCTCACCACCCTCTGTGCAAAAAAAACTCTCTCTCTGCTATAGCTAGCCTAATTGCAACATTTGTTTGAGGTCTTATTGACAGTCTTTAGACCTGCCAACTAATTGTTGGCCTGCTTTGTTGCCAAGATAACTCCAAAACCTGAACTCAGAGATCTAGTCTGAGATGGACACCCCCATCAACACATTCCCCACCGAAAAAGGAAGAGTCATAGACCATTGTGTGCATTACCCCATTGAAGGAGGGGGGAAAGTCACAGGCATAAACACACCCCACCAAAGTGGGAAAAAACATGCGTGTGCATGCACACACACACACATACACATGTATGCATACTGTTCCCTTTACTATCATGAAAACTTTGATCAAATTACCTCAAACTATCTAAATTTGAGGGAATAGACCACTGGCTTGTGTAATCTCTTGAAATTTAACCCTCTGAGTCTAAGTGTTATGGTTGTTAATCTGTGATTATTGATATATCTTTCTGAATGTGTGGCGCCAAGAACTCCTGCAGTGTGATTTAACCAGGGCCTTGCATAGCTGCAGGATGATTTTTACTCATTATATTCTAGCCCTCTAGTTGTAAAGACTGGCATTCTGTTAACCCTTTTGATTTTCTTTTTGTACTTGTACATGACATTTTAGTGATTAGTGTACCTACTTCTCCTTTCACAGTCTGTCTCTTTGGAACTCCACTGTTTATTGTTCTTTTTCTGTTAGAAAATAGCCTGTTCTACCTTCTTTATCCATTTCCCACAGTTTTGCCCCATTAATCTATCAGTACCTGTTTAAAATTTTATGCCTTGAGTCACATGTATCTTTTTGTTATCGACAAGTTTGTATATATGGCTTTCTGTCTTCTATGGCGCTTTGAACAAATGAAATATCTTTAAAGGTCTTCACAGGAGCATTACAAAACAAACTTGATACTGAGCCATATAAGGAGATACTTGGTCAGATGAGCTTAAAGGAAGAAAACGTTGTGGAGAAAGTATTCCAAAACTTGCAGTCTGGGTAGTTGAAGGCACAGCGATACTGACAAAAAAAATTATAATTGGGGATGTACAAGAGGCCTGAATTAAAGGAATGCACATATCGTAGAGGATTAGAGAAGCTTACAGGGATGGAGAGGGGTAAAATCATGGAGGTATTTGAAAACAGAGATGCAGATTTTAAAATCAAGATGATGCCTCTTGATAGAAAGCAGAGGGTAACACGGGAGTAGGACTTATTAGAGGGAATAGACGGATTCCCCCTTAATAGAGGGAAATTTGGGAATGCAACCATGAGTGCATTGGAAGAGTGCAGTCGAGAGGGGATGAAGGCTTAACTGAGGGTTTCAGTAGCAAATGAGCTGAGACAGAAGTGAAAGTGAGCAACCTTCGTGGAGTTGGAAATAAGTGGTTTCCATGATGATGCTCATATCTTGGAACTTATTTGAGTTCAGATACGGTGTCAAGGTTGCAAACATCGCAAAAGGGAGAGGGATGGAGTCTGTAGCCAAGAAAAGGAGTTTGTATTGGGGACTAAAAGCAATGGCACAAATCTTCCCAGTATTTGGTTTGTTCTTTCAGTACTAGTTATGTTAGATAATTTATCTTGGCTCTTAATAAAGTCAGTGATTTGTTAACGTCCCAACATTGATCTTTCCAAGATGCTACAATCCACATCTTGTCAATTAAATTATTTCCCCTACTCCATTTGCTGCTGCTGTACCAATTTCCTAATCAAATGAATAAATTGTCTGATTCTTTAAGATTTAACTATCAGCCTCTTATGAGGTACTTTTCTGGAAAACTATACAAGTAAAATTCATCAGCCTTTTCCTGTCCATTATTTTAATTACCTCTTCAAAAAAATCAGTTTTGTTTGTCAGCCATAAGATGCATTAAGTTATCCTATCCTTAATTAGACTCCTTCATCATTGGATTTCTCAACAGTAGGCCGATCAAGTTTACCACTGCACATCACAACTATGCTGTATCTCTGAATAATGCCTTGGCGGAGCTGAAGTTTCAAAAATGTCTTCTGATCTACATATGTTTCTGAGTGGCAGTTTAACTGATAAAATGCTGGAATATTGTTGATTTCAGTTTTATGGTCAGAAATGTTGAATAGCTGTGAACCAGTGACTTAATGCTGTATATAAGTTCATTTTTAATTTGTGTTAAATTACAAATTCAGTTGTGTGTGTCCATTCCAGAAAATGTATTAAAACTATGAATGGGAGGCATGAAAAATCAGCTTGCAAATCCGCCAGCATTGTAAGAGATTATGTCTCTGAAAATGGGCTTATGAAATTGGGACTCTAGATACAAGGTTTGGGGGAATCTATCGATGATGGCTTAGTGGGAATATCATTGGACTAATGCTGGATATGAAATTCAGTTAATGAATCTGGAATTGAAGACCATTCAGTAATTGTAACAATGAAATTCATTAATTGTCATAACCAGTTCGCTAGTGTACTTTAGGGAAGGAAAACTGCAGTCCTTGGTGTGTCTGTGTGTGACCCCAGACCTGAAATGGCCTGGCAAGCCACTCAGTTTAAGCGCAATTAGAGATGGATAACAAATCTATCCACATCGCATGAAAGAATAAAACAAATAAAGATCTACAAAATTCTGGAGGTTTGGAAAGATTGTTTCCGCTTTTTGGTATTGATTAACAAAGATGTTTAAACTCAGGCTTATGACTTAATGAACAAAGATGATAAAAATGTACCAATACATTTGAACACAGATTACACACAGGTACATATTGTAGTTGAAAGAGAATTTGATAATTATTTGAAAATAAAAAGGATACTGGGAAAAGGCAAGGAAGTTAGATTAGATAACTCCATCCTGAGTTCAACTCCCAAGCAGTGTATGAGCTAAAAGGTTGTTTTTGTCATTTGTCCTTCAGTTAATTCCTTGAGGACAGAGAAGATCAACTCACAAGGCAAATGTCTGTTTTACATTCCTAATACATTCCAGCATTAGGTAGTCTATTGTGGCGTCATGTATAAATGCTCTGCAGGTGCATTTTCTAAGTTCTTGTATATCTCACCTCAATACCTAGCTTATCACTTTTGTAGTTTGCTTGACTTCTAATAGTTACACAATTTCAATAACTTCAGATTTACATATTTTGAAGTTATTTTCAAGTTTTTCAAAATTTCTTTGGTGAAGCTAGTTAGTTATATAGTTAATATTCATTTAAGTCACTGTCTTCTCAGTTGGGATTACCTCATGTCTTAAAATGTAATTCTAGATTGTCACTTGATGCTATTTGTTACTGAACATCTTCAGTATTAATTTCTAGCCATTTCTTAATACTTTTAACGATCTTATGCAATGAAGTCTTAATAGTGCTTAAGATGTGAGAAATGCCTGGGCTTTAGTTAACAATGACATATCTGATGCATGTAAAAATGGTACAGCAGTTATCATGGGGGATTTTAATCTACATGTCGATTGGTCAAACCAGGTTGGTCAAGATAGCGTTGAAGAGGAGTTCATAGAATGTATCCGCAATAGTTTCTTCAAACAATATGTAATGGAACCAATGAGGGAGTAAGCTATTCTAGATTTGGTCCTGTTTAATGAGACAAGAATAATTAATAATTAATGATCTTCAGTTAGGGATCCTCTAAGAAGGAGTGATCACAGTATATGTGAATTTAAAATGCAGATGGAGGCCAAGAAGATAAAACCCAATACCAGTGTCTTGTGCTTAAACAAAGGAGACTACAATTGGATCAGGTGGGAGTTGGCTAAGGTAGACTGGGAGCAAAACTTAGTGGTACAATTAAAGATCAGTGGAGGACTTTCAGAGCAATTTTTCACATTGCACAGCAAAAGTATAAATCAGTGATAAGGAAGGACTGTAGAAAAAGGGATGATCAGCCATGGATATCTAAGGAAATAAAGGAGGATATCAAATTGAAAGAAAATGCATACAAACTGGTAAAGATTCGCGGGAAACTGGATTGGGAAATCTTTTAAAGATCAACAGAAAGCCACAAAAAAGGGAATAAAGAAAATTAAGGTAGATCGTGAGAGAAAACTAGTTCAGAATATAAAATCAGCAAAAGTTTCTACAAATATATAAAATGAAAGAATGGTTAAAGTGAACATTGGTCCTTTAGTGGATAAGAAGAGGGATTTAATAACAGAAAATGAGGAAATGGCTGACGGATTGAACAGCTATTTTGTGTTGGTCTTCACAGTGGGAGACACAAACAACATGCCAAAGCATTAATGACAAGTAGGCTATGGCATATGAGGACCGAGAAATGATCATTATCACTAAATAAGTAGATTTCACAAGCTAATGGGGCTGAAAATGGCCCTGATGTAATGCATTCCAGGGTACTGAAAGAGATGGCTTTCCTAATTACTTGCTGCAGCTACAAACCAACTTTTTGTAATTCAAGCACCCAGGTTCCTTAGCAGAGCAGCATATAATTTTTTTTTTTACCATTTTTTGTCCATTTTGCTGTTATTCCTGCCAAAATGGTGTTGAGATCCCGGTGGTAGACTGGGATGGGCACAGTAAAATGTCTCACAACACCAGGTTAAAGTCCAGCAGATTTATTTGGAATCTGAGTTTTTGGAATGTTGCTACTTTATCATCTTACCCTACCAAAATGGATGACCTCACATTTACCAACATAGTACTCCACCTGCCAGACTCTTGCGTGCACCCCCCCCACCCCTGCCAAACTCACTTAAACAATCTATATCCTTTTGTGTCTTCTGCACACTTTGCTGTATTACTCATCTTAGTGTCATCTGTGAACTTTGGCACACTACACTTGGCCCCCAACTTCAGATCACCTATATAAGTTGTGAATACTTGCAGTCCCAACACTGATTCCTGAAGCACGCTACTTATCACTGATCATCAACCAAAGAGACATCCATTTACCCCACTCTTTGCTTTGTTAGTTAACCAATCTTCTATCCATGTTAATGCATTACCCAGAGCATTATGCACCTTTACCAATGCAGCAGCCTTTTGTGTGGCACCTTGTTTGAATGCCTTCTGGAAATCCAGATATACCACATCCACTGGTTCCCTTTTGTCCAAGTACTTGTAATGTCCTCAAAGAATTCCAGTAAATTAATTAAACATGACCTTTCATGAAACAATGCTGCATCTTCCCAATTTACATCCAGATGTCTGGGGAAATAACAAACATGCTTGTGTTAATTTACCAAAATTGGCTGGATGCTGGAGTGTTTCTGGCAGATTGGAAAACCACAAATGTGATCTCACTGTTTAAAAAAGGAGGTAAGTAAAAAGCAGGTGACTGTAGGCCAGTTAGCTTAACTTCTGAAGTGGAGAAAATGCATGAATCTGTCATCAAAGAAGAAATAGTGAGACATCTGGATATAAATTGCGCCATTGAGAAGATGCAGCATTGTTTCATGAATGTTCATGTTAAAGGTCATGCATTGATAAAGCTGCATGGTATTCCATATAATATATTAACATGGATAGAGGATTGGTTAACTAACAAAGCAAAAAGTTGGGTGGCACGGTAGCACAATGGTTAGCACTGCTGCATCACAGCTCCAGGGACCTGGGTTCAATTCCTGGCTTGGGTCACTGTCTGTGTGGAGTTTGCACATTCTCTTCATGTCTGTGTGGGTTTCCTCCAGGTGCTCCAGTTTCCTCCTACAGTCCAAATTTGTGCAATTAGGTTGATTGGCCATGCTAAAATTACCCCTTAGTGTCCTGTGATGCATAGGTTAGAGGGATTAATGGGTAAATATAGGGATATGGGGATAAAGCCTGGATGGGATTGTGATGGGTGCAGACTCGATGAGCTGAATGGTCTCTTTCTGTACTGTAGCATTTCTATGATTTTTCTACGATTCTATGAATGGGTGTTTTTCTGGTTGATGATCTGTGACTAGTGTTCTGCCTCAGGAATCAGTGTTGGGACTGCAATTGTTCACAATTTATATAGATGATTTGGAGTTGGGGGCCAAGTGTAGTATACCAAAGTTCACAGATGACACTAAGATGAGTAATAGAGCAAAGTGTGCAGAGGACACAAAAGATATAGTTTAAGTGACTGAGCAAGAGTCTGGCAGATGGAGTACTATGTTGGTAAATGTGATGTCATCCATTTTGGTAGGGTATGGTGATGAAAGAGCAGTGCTTCAAAAGTTCAAGATTCCAAATAAACCTGTTGGTGTTGTGAGACTTCTTACCGTGCCCATCCCAGTCCACTGCCAGTATCTCCTCATCATTTTGGTATAATAACAAAATGGACTATTATTTAAATAGTAAAAAAATTGTATGCTGCTCTGCGGCGGTGTCTTCTTGCAAAAAGTTGGTTTGTGAGTAATTAGGAAGCGAATGGAATTTTGCCCTTCATTTCTAGAGGGATGGAATTTAACATAAGGAGGTTATGTTGCAGCTGTATAAAGTGCTGGTGAGGCCACACTTGGGGTACTCTGTATAGCTTTGGTCTCCTTATTTGAGAAAGATTAGAGTGGGACTGGAGGAGGTACAAAGGAGATCCACTCGATTGATTCCGGAGTTGAGAGGGTTGGCTTATGAGGAGAGGCTGAGTAGACTGGGACTATGCTGTTTGGAATGCAGAAGAATGAGGTGGGGATCTTACAGTAACATATAAAACCATGAAGGGAATAGATAAGATAGAAGCAGGGAGGTTGGTTCCACTGGCAGGTGAAACTAGAACTAGGGGGACATAGCCTCAAAGTAAAAGGGAGATTTAGGACTGAGTTGAGGAACTTTTTTACCCAGAGGGTTGTGAACCTCTGGAATTCCTTGCCCAGTGAAGCAGTTGAGGCTCTCGTTGAATATTCTTAAGGCAAAGAAAAATACAGTTTTGAACAATAAAGGAATTAAAGCTTATGGATGGAGGCCGGTAAGTGGACCTAAGTCTACAAAATTATCAGCCATCATCTTATTGAATGGTGGAGCAGGCTCGAGAGGCCAGATGGCCTACTCCTCTTAGTTCTTATGTGACTTCTATCTATATCATATCTGCTTTGAGTTTTGGCATGCATCCTCCATATCAGCTCGCAGTTGATCATCTTCTGTTAGCTAAGCATTGTCCCAGTTTGATGTCATAGCCTCAGTGGTAAATGGCAGCAAATGCTACATGGATCTGAGATATTAAGCAGTTAATATCTCATGCAACTACGAGTTTTTGCTAAACCAGGCATAAATAAATAGTCTGCTGTGAGTTGATTTCAAAATGACAAGCATAGGACATTTGTGATTAATTAACTTAGCCATTAACAGTTGTCTTTTTAACATAACAATATTACGGCCTTAGGTATCGTTAAACTGACTAGAACAAAGGGTGTCTTGTGATCAGCTATATTGTATCAAACTGCATGTGACTATGAGGATTGTAAAAGCTACATAAAGGGGGACTGTTCCATTATTCAGCATCCTTTGCTACCTGACTCCCAGCACTGAATGGAAGTTACATAGCTTGCCAGCTTGCATATGTAAAAGGAATAAAGAACTTTTGAATCAGACAGCGGTTGGTGTTTGCCTTTGTATCAAGGACGGAAGAGTCATGCAAAAAACGAACTTAACAAGTGCAAAATGAATTTAACAGATCTGCCTTCAAGTCTTAAGCTCTCAAAGTTAGGAATTCCTTGTATGAGGCAATTTAACAAAAATATAAGTGTTTCGCAGTCAGTGGATGTGATGAAAATGGGAAAAATTGAGGTTTGATCTGGGACAATTTAGCAATATAATGCTCAAATTTGGAATTTACAAGTTGCCCCTGTATCTGTGTGGGTTTCCTCTGAGTGCTCTGGTTTCTAAAGTCTAAAGATGTGTAAGTTGGATGGATTAGCCACGCTAAATTGGTCCAAAGTGTGTAAATTAAGGAATTCGTGAGGTAAAATACATGGGCTTACGGGTTTGGAGAACATAGGGTATTCTGATGGAGAGTCGATGCAGTCTCAATGGGCAAATAGCTGCCTTCTGCACTGAAGAGATTCTACTTCTGCATTTCTAATGAAAAATTTTAGAGATAATCTTCCAGCCTTTATGAACTATCAATTGTTTAGCTGATTATGTCTCTTTAAAACATCACAAAAACTCAGCAATTCATTCTTGTCTTATTACAGTGTAAGCATGCCACAAATTTTGCATCTGTGTTTGATATTGCTATCGACTCAGTATCCCTACTCTGTAGACTCTATCCCTAGTCACTCTGAAGACGGGCTGTGTGCCTCATGATAAGGAATCTGCTTTCAGTGTCCAATAGCTGCTCATGTGACAGTATGATCTCTGGCCATGTTGTATGTCTTGGAAAGCTTTTCTACCAAATGCGCAGCCAAGCACTTGGACCTCACCCTCTCCCTCATTTTTTTTTCAATGTTGGTGTCTAGTGCTTCCTAATTTGCCCCTATCTTCTGTGAATGAAAACAACACATTGTTTGGCCAATTCGGATCCCTGCTGAATCTAGTAAAAGAAAGCCATCCTACCATTGTATTCAGTTTTTTACTGGCAAGTGAGCCACATTGTTTCTGCCTCACGTGATATGCAGGAATTTGAATCTAATCCACATTCTGAAAGTCAGCATAGAGTAAGAAGTTAAGTTCTTGTACATTGCAAAATATGTATTGTAATATACACTAAGCCCTAAGCAATGGAATATTTTCCCTGAACCTCTTTGCTTCTCAGCCACTCCTCCTTTGAGACATTTCTTAAAACCTGCAGTTTTGAGCAAGCTTTTGATCATCTAAACATCATCTTACGTGGCTCAGATTCTGTCTGATTACAGTCGTGTGAAGTACTTAGGGATGTTTTACTTTGTGAAAGGTATTTTATAAATATTCTTAATAAATGCCATTAATATTTATTTCATTACATGCACGGTGGCCCAGTGGTTAGCACTGTTGTCTCACAGCGCCAGGTTCCAGGTTCAATTCTGTACTTTGGTCACTATCTGTGCAGAGTTTGCATATTCTCCCCGTATCTCTGTGGGTTTTGTCCTGGTGCTCTGGTTTCCTCCCACAGTCCAAAGATGTGTTGATTAGGTTGATCGGCCATGCTAAATTGACCTTAGTGTCAGGGGAATTAGCAGAGTAAATGCACGGAGTTAAGGGAATAGGATTTGGGTCAGGTTATGGTCAGTACAGACTCGATGGGCGGAAGTGCCTCGATCTATTTTATAAGGGTTTGAAATTAATGTATATTGGTTTACATGATTGTGAAGGAAAAAATGATCTACCAAGTTTGGGAGCATGATAGACTTGTAATTATTTGGAAGTAAAATAGGTGGTAGCTACTTTGTTTAAAAACAATTATGTCTGATCATTTTTGACTTTAAAACAGTGTTGGAATTGATGAAATAGTTGACCATGCTCAGTTCTTCAGTTGCAAATTCGTTGGCTAAGCCATCTGACCCCTAAGGGAGCTGCCAGAAATTTCCTTACGACAGATGCCTGAGAGACTGCAATTTTCTGTTTTACTAAATTCGTCAATCTGTTTCTATCTTTCTTTATAGACCAGAACAGCACAGTTCAACCCATTGAGCCTGCTTAGCCCAAACAATCAAGTTAATTTCACTCTGTAGATCATTCCCAATATCTTTAATTTTTTTCCTAATTTCGGCACTTAATTACCTCTGCTAGTTGTTAGTTTAGCTTAATCATTAGTGTCACAAATAGGCTTACATTAACACTGAATGATAATCCTCTAGTTGCCACACTGCAGTACCTGTTTAGGTATACTGAGGGAGAAATTTAGCATGGCCAGTGCACCTAACCAGCATGTCTTTTGGACTGTGGGGAAAAAACCGGAGCACCCAGAGGAAACCCCCACAGACGCAGGGAGAACGTGCAGACTCCATACAGACAGTGACTCAAGCCTGGATTCGAACTCACATCCCGGGACTTGCGAAGCAGCAGTGCTAACCACTGTATCATGTTATTGAATATGTTCCCACTGTTCTTTGTTTCAGCCCTAATCAGGTCCCCTTTCTTCTTTTTTCAGTACGTTAATTAATGGTTTTCTGCTGTTGCCCTAAACTGTAAAATTCAATCAACTTTATTTGCAATTTCCACCCTTATCTTTTGCCTCCATTTCTATTATCAACTAATGTCCAGTATTAAGATATTGACCTTCATGGCTACCTTAGTTACACTTCCTTTCACCCCAATTCCTGCTCTTGGATCTTTTTCGAGAGTATCCTACTGCTTCACATCGTTAGTGTATGCTTGACCTAGACCATCTGATGGGCAACACAACAGCTCAAGGACTATGGATGTGCTGTGCAGATACATGGATTTGGGCCTGTGTCTGTGAGAGTTTGCGTGTTCTCCCTGTGCTTGCGTGGGTTTTCTCCGGGAGCTCCGGTTTCCTCCCACATCCCAAAAATGTGCTCTTAGGCTAATTGGCAAAACAAATTCTCCCTAAATTGTCTCAAATTTGGTTTTTAATCCATAGACCTATAAACATGGACAGGAATCGCGGGTAGAAGTGGGAACATCGAGGTGGCGGCGCGGGCTCGTTGGGCAGAAGGGCCTGTTTCCTGTGCTGTTTTGTTCTTTGGAATCTTCCAATTTCTCAATATCTCTGTCTCTATATTTGTTCTGATAGTGCCATCTTTTATGATAGTGATTTTGATGTGTCCTTTTCCTAAACTGAAGATTCCCAACAACCTCTTCATTCCTACCAAAACTATGTTTAACATTGCTCTCTACTATGACTGTTCCAGCTCATGTACTTCTGCTTTCACCTCTTCACAACTTCCCAGGTTGTGGGTCTGGGAGGTTGAAATGGTTTTCCCACAGTAGGTCCTCTTGTCCTCATCTTTCATCCCACCAGCCTCCATATTCATCAGTTCACTGTCATTTCCATCTCATACTGTGGTGCTACCACCAAATGTGCCTTTTCCTTCCCCTCCCCTTTTGGCATTGTTCCTTCTACTCCCGTTAACATCCTATCGTCTCCACAGCACCTTTCTTTGTCGGATCATGAAAAGCAATATCTGCTGTTTTCCCTCCTCTCTTGCCACAACCAGTGGCCTCAAACATACTTTTCAGGTGAAACAATGATTCACTTTTACCTCTGTCACTTCAGTACACTGTACTTGTTGCTTATGATTGGGCCTCCTCTATATTAGAGAGATCAAATGCAAATTTGGTGATGCACTACCAGTTGCTAAGTGTGATTGAACTTTCAGTCATTTGCAATTTTAATTTTCCATACCGTGGGGTGGCACGGTAGCACAGTGGTTATCACTGCTGCTTCACAGCTCCAGAGATCTGGGTTCGATTCCTGGCTTGGGTCACTGTCTGTGTAAAAGAGTTTGCACGTTCTCCTCATGTCTGCGTGGGTTTCCTCCAGGTGCTCCAGTTTCCTCCTGCAGTCCAAAGATGTGTGGTTAGGTTGATTGGCCGTGCTAAAATTGCCCCTTAGTGTCCTGAGGAATTGTAGGTTAGAAAGATTGGCGGGTAGATATGTGGACATGAGAGGGTAGGGCCTGGGTGGATTATGGTTGGTGCAGACTTGATGGGCTAAATGGCCTCTTTCTGCACTGTCGGGTTTCTCTGATTCTTTCTCTGATTCTATGCTTCACCTCCACTCTAACCATATTGTTCTCAGCATATTGCACAGTTCCATTGAATCTCATCATAAACTCGTGGAAAACACCTTATCTTTTGATTAACCACTTTTACAACCTTTTCAATTTCAGATTGTAACTTTTATCACTATTTTTTGATTTCAATATTCGTTGATTGACATTGATGATGTTTCTGTCTTTTCTATTTACAATTCTATACCTGCCTTTTATGTCTTCACTTATCTCAATGCCATCTCACTTTGCATTGAACTATCATGCCTCAAGTCATTTGTTCTCTCTTTCCTTTGATCTATTATAGACCTCCTCTTTAGCTTTATTTCCTTTCTGTCTCTGTATTTAAAGCCTACTACATCTCTAATTTTTTTCCCTGTCCTGACTGTTTATTTTTTCACAGATATCATATCACAGACCTGCTGAGTATTTCCAGCATAATTTCTAGGAATTTGTTCTTTGTCTTTATAAAAAGTCCAAGATCTCTCATAATTTATTAACTTGTTTGTTAATATGTCTTGCTATCTTCATAAATATAATATTTTCTCTTTTACATTGCAGTTTTACAAGCACGTGGTACAGAGTGTGGAAAAGTTTATTCAAAGGGTAAGAACTTGTATTAAGTTCATGATTGATGTATAAAACTTCAGTGCTTAATTGGATGCTTGGGTATATATCTGTATATGTAACTCATTTTATAATAGGTGAAACTCTGATTCTGTAACATATCTTGATCAGTTTTTGAGGCAATGTACTGATTGACTTAAGAGTTCTTGCATCCTCTTTCTGTCTTTTTAGGCCTGCTTGTTCTGTAATATCGTTTTTTAAACTATATCATCTATCAGTGTTCTGCCCCCCTCATTGAAGTGGGTGGGCTCTTTCGCACATTGCACACATTTGTTATTTCAGTTTTCTGAGTACATTCAGTTTTGAACATTATGCAGAAATCTCACAAGCTTCACATTTGGTGTACCAGTTCTGTCAGCATGATGCACCTGGACTTGATTCTTGCTTCATCTGGTTTATGTCATTTAATCAATAAAGTTTAGGGGTCCAGAGAATTAATTTTTTTTTGGAGCTTGGGATTATAATTTGCAAAAACAGTTTGATTAATATTTGCTCTCTTTTAGATAAAATAGATATCATATTAGCAAATACGATATATCAAAGTAAAGTGGAGGGTATATGTGGAAAATAAGCTACATGTTACCCTACTTAAAATGTTCATATTTTGATCAGGTTATCACTTGAAGGTAATAACCATTTTCAGTTTCTGTCAGCCAGTTACAATGTGACCACTTAGTGTATTAAATGTGACAGCTATTGGGATAGTAGTAGGTATTTAGTCACTATTTGACAGCTTCAATAAGTAAACTGCATGAATAAATGCTACTAATTGATGAATTGTTAGCTGTAATGAATATTTTGAATTTATTCTGTTATTGTTTGATATGCTTAGTTTCTTTTCTCTCAAAACTTCTTTCCCTTCTGACTTTGAATTCTCATCAGCTGATTATTTTGTCCCTAAGCACACAAAACAGTTTTGTCTTCCTCCCTTCCGTATATTTCTCATTACCACTTGCCCATTTATCTCACTCAACGTTAATTTTTTCTCTGTGATCCAAATGCTTGCTCTTCTCTTGAACTCATTGGTGATTAGGTTTCAGATGCCAGGCACAGGGTATGTGTAGTGCTCCTGTTGCAATGGATTAGTTTGTGGACCTTGGTTAAGAGCACTGAGAGACTATACACTAGATGTATGGCATCGCTGCTGTTTGGCCGTATCATTTATAAATATATATGAACTTGATAGGTAGTGAAAGACCACTGGTCCGTCAAGCTTGCCCTGCATTCGTAATTGTAGTATCACCGTGACAAATCAAGTCCTGTGCTCTCCTGGAGAAACAAAATAAAGACCAATGAGGGAAATACTCACCAGAAATTTGAGCAATCTGAACCACTTGAAGGCTGAGCTGTGGACACTGCATCAACAAATTAAAAAATTACCTGGGCACTTGGTTCCAGGAGGCAGTGAACATTGCTCAGGTCACAGCCTTCGGATTTGACTTCTGGTAAGGGACAGGAAGATGTGACACTGAACGAGGTAGTGATCACAAAAATAAAATTGGAGGGACCTCACTCTTTGCAATTGTCTAGTAGGTTTGAAGTTTTTGCAGCTTATTGAACAAAATTGAGCGTTGCAAGGTGGATAAACAGACTTACTAAGGTACAGGAAGCCATTCAAATGGAGTGAGTTAATAGAAATACAGTAGCGTTAGGGGGAATTGGCACCGATGTTACACTGTTTCAAATCTGAATAAGTCTATGAAAACAGAGTTGGCTAAAGAGAACTGGGAAACTGTTGGAAGGTAGAGCAGTAGAGCTGCAGTGGCAAACCTTTAAGAAGACATTTAATAACAACACAGATTTATCGTAGCGAGAGAAAAAGATTCTGAGATGGTTGCATCATTTGTGGCTGAAAGAGTTGAGGATTATATTTTTTTCATTCATTCATTCATGGGACGTGGGTGTCATTGGCCAGCATTAATTGACCATCCCTTGTTGCCCAAGGGCAGTTGAGAGTCAACCACGTGGTTGAGTCACATGTAGGCTGGACCAGATAAGGACAGCATATTTCCTCCTCCAAAAGACATTAGTGAACCAGATGGGTTTTTACAACAAATGACAAAAGTCATCAGTAGATTCAGAATCAGTAGATTCTTAATTCCAGATTTTTTTTATTGAATTCAAATTCTACCACCTGCAAGATTTAAACCCAGGATCCCAGAACATTAGCTGAGTTTCTAGATCAGTAGTCTAGTGATAATTCTACTAGGCCACTGCCCCCTCATCAGTTGAAATCAACGCTAAACAAAACTGTAAAGATTTAAAGTTGGGTTAGAAGATTGATCAGATTTTAAGAATCAGCAAAGAATGACTAGAGCTGTAATTAAGCAGCAGAAAGCTAGCTAATACTGGAAAACAGATAAGAAGAAGAATTTCTGCAAGTATTTAAATAGACGAATAGTAACTAAAATTCATGTTAGTCCTCCAGAGAGAGTGTCTAGGGGAATTAAAATGGAAAAACAGGAAATGGTAAAGGCAAAGTACAGGTACTTTGTGTCTTCCTCACTGTAGAGGCTTAGAAAACTGGAAAATCGCAAGGTGAATTAGAGGGAAGAACTTAAAACAATCACCATAATTAGGGAAAGGATGGTGGGAAAACAATTAGACAGGCTGATAAGTCTTGTAGACCAGTGAGCCTTAGATTGGTAGTGGGTAAAATTCTCAAATCCATTATCAAGGACTTTATCGTGGAGTATTTAGAAATTAATGGCAGGATCAGATAGTGGCATGGATTTATGAAGAGGAAATCATGCTTGTCAAAACTGTTAGAATTCTTTGGAGATGTAGTTAGTAAAATTGACGAGGGGGAGCTAGTTGATGTGATATATTTGGACTTTCAGAAAGCATTTAACAAAGTCCCGCGTAAAGAGATTATCATGCAATATTAAAGTGCATGGGATTGGAAAAGTGTATTGAGATGGATAGAAAACCAGTTGGCAGAGAGGAAACAAAGAGTAGGAATTAATGGGTGCTTTTCAAATTGGCAGGCAGTAACTAGTGGGGTGCCACAATGTATATTAGTGATTTGTGTGAGGGAAATAAATGTAACATCTCAAAGTTGGTAGATGATACTAAGTTCAGTGGGAGGGTGAATTGTGATGAGGATGCAGAGATCCTTCAGAATGATCTGGACAGATTGGTTGGGTCGGCAAATCAATGGCAGATGCAGTATAATTTGGATAAATGTGAGGTTATTCACTTGGAAAGCAAAAACAAGAAGGCAGATTTACTACCTGAATGACTGTAAATTGGGAGAAGGGAGTGTGCAACAGGATCTGGTGTCCTTATGCATTAGTCGTTGAAGGTAAGCACGCAGTTGCAGCAAATGGTGTATTGGCCTTCATTGTAAGAGGTTTCGAGTACAGGAGCAGGGAGCTATTTCTGTAATTATACAGGGCCTTGATGAAGCCACACTGAGAGTAATGTGTGCAATTTTAGTCTTTTCTGAGGAAGAATTGACGGCTAAGAGGTCTCCTCTTAGCCGCCTCCTTTCTAACGAAAACAACCTCAAATCCCTCAGCCTCTCTTCATAAGACCTGCCCTCCATACCAGGCAACATCCTGGTAAACCTCCTCTGTACCCTCTCCAATGCTCCACATCTTTCTTATAATGTGGGGACCAGAACTGCACACAATACTCCAAGTGCGGCCGCACTAGAGTTTTGTACAGTTGCAACATGACGTTGCGGCTCCGAAATTCAATCCCCCTACCAATAAAAGCTAAGACTCCATATGCCTTCTTAACAACCTTCTTGACTTGACTGCCTACTTTCAGGGATCTATGCACATACACACCAAGATCCCTCTGTTCATCTAGACTACTAAGAATCCTACCATTTGCCCTATACTCTACACATTGTGGGAGTTGTGGGGGGGGTTGCGGTTCAGATCAGAGTTCAGAGGAATTCCTTCACGCAAAGGGTGGTGAATCTTTGAAATTCTCTGCCTGTTGAAGTGGTGAGGGCTTCCTCATTGAATATATTTAAGTCAAGCTTGGATAGGTTTTTGATTGACAAGGGAATTAAGGGTTACGAGGAAAAAGCGGGAAAGTGGTACTGAACCACTGCAGATCAGTCATGATCTTATTGAATGGTGGGGCAGGCTCGAGGGGATGGATGACCTACTCCTGCTCCTATTTCTTACGTTCTTATGTTATGTTCTTGAAATTCCTTAGATTCTGTAAGGGTCCCAGTGAATTGGAACATAACTCATGCCATGCCTTTATTCAAGAAAGAAGGGAGATGGACACAGGGAAATCAGGCCAGGTAGCATAGGGAAATTGCTAGAATCCATGATTGAAATGAGAAAAATTCTTGGTATAATCAAAATTTCACGTTGATCTTGACCACTCACATTTGGTATGGCAATTTTTGGGCTATTTTCAGCTATTGATGCAATAGACGCCAGCATATAATTTGATCTTTAAGCCTTAAAAAAATACCCCCCAAAAAACTTGGATGCTGTCTCTAAACGTGGAACACTGGCTTGGATAGCCGCCATTTTGAAATTCATCAGCAAATCCAACACAGAGTAGTTGGGTTTTAAACTTGCACGGACCTTTGCAACATACTCCATATCATCTGCGTGGTCTCTTGCACTCAGTTATAGTACCAGTAAACAAAACATGAAAAATTGAGGCTGGTTACCCATGTGAATGGCATATTGTGGCTGTAAAGCGGGGGTTGAATTTTATGCCAGGTATATGCAAAAGCACGATTTTTAGATCAAGAAAAATGGAGTTGTCTTATATGTCAGATTGATTTATCCATTGAGGTTTATGGCAAATCTATATTCCATGCAATCCAATGAGAAAACCCAGATTTTGCTGTGAAAGTAATTGCAAGTTTAATGCACACGCCACAAGTTACTGGATGGTTTGCGCTATCCCACCTTGCAAAAATGGAAGCTGGCTTATTATGATTTTCAAGAAACGGTTGTATCTGCATTTAATTGCCAACTAAACCCACTGCTGAAAGTTTTGATTGAGTATGGAACAACTTTGGAAGAATCTTTAAATTATACTGTTTCTGGTCCTCTTATATCACTTAACCTCTTGGGCCCAAAAAGGAAACACTTAAAATAGTATATACTCATTTCCATTTCCCTCTCCATTGTTTCTCTTTTTCAATCTTCAAATCTCATTGGTTCAAAAATAGGCGTGGGCGATTTAAACCCTCAGATATGTTCTGCTATTCAACGAGATTATGGCTGAACTGCAACAAGCCTGCTGCATGTTATGTTTTGCTAACAATGTATTGGACTCAGTTTTAAAATGTACAACTTATCCAACATTAATAGCCGTTTGCATAACAATGTTCCAATCCTCTCCCATTCTTTGCTTGAGAGCGTTTCCTAATTACAATCTTGAAATGTCTGGCTCTAATTTTTTCATTGCATTTCAGTTCTAAACTCTCCAATTAGCAGAAATAGTTTCTGCCAATCAATCCTATTTGTTTCCGTTAATGTCTTGAAAGTTTCTGTCAAGTGCCAACGTTTCCAAATTACAGAGAAAACAGCCTAATTGTGTAATCCCTCCTAATTTATCATTTGAATTTAGGTTTTATTCTGGTCATGTGCAAACTTGAACATGTGGCTGTCATTAATAGAGTAAATTGTTGAGTATCCCAGTGCTTCACGTTGTTAGTGTACGCTTGACCTGGACCATTTGATGGGCAACACAACAGCTCAGTGACTATCGCTGTGCTGTGCAGATACGTGGATTTGGGCCTGTCTGTGGGAGTTTGCGTGGGTTTTCTCCGGGTGCTCAGGTTTCCTCCCACATCCCAAAGATGTGCTCTTAGGCTAATTGGCAAAACAAATTCTTCCTAAATTGTCTCAAATTTGGTTTTTAATCCATAGATCTATAAATATAGACAGGGATCACAGGTACAGGTGGGAACATCGGGGTGGCGGCACGGGCTCGATGGGCCGAAGGGCCTGTTTCCCGTGCTGTTTTGTTCTTTGCTCTTTGTTCTTGATATTGATTGTTGTGGAACAGTGAGCCACGTCCTGCCAATTAGAGTACTGTAAATCATGATGCTTGACCTGAGTGTAAGCCCATTTTTCAATAACAACAAGCATGTTTAGCTCAATACTTCATAATCAATACCCTTGCTTTTCATAAATGCATAGGAACATGAGAACTAATGGAGCAAAAGTAGGCAAATTCAGTCCTTTGAGCCTGCTCCACCATTCAATCAGATCATGGCCGATCTCTCTCTGGTCTCAAGTCCATCTACCCACCTGTTCCCCATATCCCTCTTTCTAGTTTTTTAATACAAATTTACTATTTCCATCTTGAAACTATTCAATGATTTCGACTCCACGTGCTATGTGCAGCAAATGAATTCACCACCCTCTGTGAGAAGCAGTTCCTCCTCATCTCAGTTATAAATCTATCGCCTTGCAATCTCTTCCTATGACCTTTTATTCTAATAGCATCATAGGATTCCTACAGTGCAGGAAGAGGTCATTTGGCTTATTGAACCTGCACCAAAAGTATTTGCTCCCAGGCGTTATCACTGTAACCCCATGTGTTTAGTTGCATTAAGTGGCAATTGAGTAGCAGCAATCAATCTAACCCATATATCTTTAGTCAGTGGGGGGAAGCCAAAATACCCAGAGGAAACCCCCACAGACATGGGGAGTGCATGCAAACTTCGCAGTCACCTGAGGCTGGAACTGAACCCAGGCACCGGACACTGAAAGGAAGCAATGCTACTTACTGTGCCACCGTACTGCCCGTGTTCAGGGCTATTTTTAGTCGCAAATATGTTTATAGGTTTCTAGATGCCCAATAAGTCTGCACATCAATTGAAGCAGGTGTCGCCAAGGAGGTGCACAAGTGCTTAAGACATGCCCATAAAGATCATGATGAGCAAGTGTGAGGTTATCCACTTTGGTAGGAATAATGGTAGGAAGGATTACTATTTAAATGGCGAAAAGCTGCAGCATGCGACAATGCAGAGGGACCTGAGGGTCATTGTGCACGAATCGCAAAAACACAGTGTGAGGTGCAGCAGGTGATTAAGAAGGTGAATGCAATGTTGGCCTTTATAGCTAGGGGGATAGAATATAAAAGTAGGGAGGTTCATTGCAGCTGTATAGGGTGCTGGTGAGGCCGCAGCTGGAGTACTGTGTGCAGTTTTGGTCGCCGCATTCGAGGAAGGATATATTGGCCTTGGAGGGGGTGCAGAGAAAGATTAGTAGGCTGATACTGGAGATGAGGGCGTTGGATTGTAAGGAGAGACTGAATAGGCTAGGTTTGTACTCTTCGGAGTTTAGAAGGCTGAGAGGGGATCTTATAGAGACGTATAAGATAATGAAGGGGATGGATAGGGTAGAGGTTGAGAGACTCTTCCCACTTAGCAAAGATAGCAGGATTTAGAGGGCACAGCCTCAAGATTACGTGGTGGGGGGGGGGGGGTAGAGTTTCTTCACGCAAAGGGTGGTGAATCTTTGGAATTCTCTGCCTGACGAGATGGTGGAGGCTTCCTCGCTGAATATGTTCAAGTCAAGAGTGGATAGGTTTTTGATTGACAGAGGAATTAAGGGTTATGGGGAGAAAGTGGGAAAGTGCTACTGAACCACTACAGATCAGCCATGATCTTATTGAATGGCAGGGCAGGCTTGAGGGGCTGGATGGCCTCCTCCTGCTCCTATTTCTTATGTTTTTATGTTCTTATAATAAACAAACAGAAATGGGCCCTTGTGAAAAAGAATGACTTGCCAAGTTGGTTTCAAGCTAAAAGTCATAACACCTGGCTAACCCAACAAATAACCATGCTGCGGCAAGAGACTTTGATGTCAGTGGGAAAATTGGTACATGAAAGGAATAAGTAATACACTCTGACAAAGATGCCCAAAATCAAATACACTTGGAGCGTAGGAACCAGCCATTAGCCTAACCTTCAGAAATAGGTATCTGGGTGGGTTCTTGAATTGTCAGAATGGTTCCATTGTCCCCAGTAATGCAATTCATACACGTTGCAATTAAGTAGCGCAAATAGAATCCCGAGTCCAAAGATTTCAACACAGCAACTCATTCGTGTAACAGCTTTATGGAACCAAAGTGGCCCCTGATTGCAGCTGTAGACCGAGATAGCTCAAACTACCAAAAAACCTTGGTGTCAAAATGACTAGTTTCCAGCGGTCGGACAGTGGCAAAAGCACAAGTACTTACGTCAGCTGGTAGCATGGATGAAATGTCATTAATTTTGATACGTCCAGCATCAGCACAGTGGTGTGGAAAAGTTCAGAATCAATTATTTCAAGAGAAGACAAGATTCACTTGGCTGATCAGATAAAATTAAAATTTCAAATGTAAAACTAGGCTCATAATGAAGTTCCTTGTAAGGTTTTTGTGCATGTCCTTTACACAGTTGGGTAGATGAGGATGGAATGCAGTTGTGGATCAATAATTTGTGAAACCAATGTCCTAGTGGCCTGCACCTGCAACTTATTAATGTAGAACATGTTCAGGTCCTGTATAACTGATGAGATCAAGACGTGTCTGGAAAGAAGTAACACCATAAGTTACATCAGAGCATAACATCCTCAATTCAACCATTGGATGTGGGCAAGCCACTTGAAGATGATGTTTGTGCCAAATGAAACGGGTGGGTGATTCATGGAGGGAAATCTTTCAGAAAGAATGGAAACGCATATGGTGCCCTGCTTGATATTTTGTGTGATTTCTCATCAAATTGCGGGGTGTTTTTAATACACAAACTGTTATCAGAGTATTCAAAAAATGTGAAATATCAAATTCAGTGACTGGAAAGTAAAGAGAATTCATTGCAGAGAAATGATTATGAAATTAAAATGACACACCTGGTCTAGAGTGGTATCTTTACAATGATACCATATACCAAAAGGAGTCGGGATAAATTTGACAAACTGTGTGCGGGATGCCAAAAACAATGAATTATATACAGCTTTCAAAGTACTATGATTGTGATTTAAACTATTCTTATAGAATTATTCTATTAAATGAAAAAGTGTACATGATTTAATTTAAATTACTGGTTTCATGTTTTTATCCCATATTTTAAAATAGTGACATAACACCTTGCAGTTCTGTTTTTGGAATGAGTTTTAGAAGTTGATTTGTGTTATCTACACATTTGCTCTGTCCTCCCACTCAAACAATTTCCGAACATGTCAGTAATTTATATTTTACTTTTACTTTAACTGATTGCATCTATGTAATGAATTATGGTTATTTGTTTGATTTATATTTGATTTATAGCAATTTGTTGTCATGATGATTTCTCAAGAACCTAAACAAGCCAATTTATCTTCAATTCCATTAGCCTCACCTATAGCTAACAGTCTCTTCAGAGACACTTTATTAAATGCACTCTGGAAGTTCATTTAAGTTACATCCTTGTCCACTACTTCAGTCATCTCTTTCAAAAATTTGATCGGATTCGTCAGGCATGATTTTTCCTTTACTAAGTCACTGTGATTAACTCAAAATTTTCAAGGCGTTTAGTTCTGCAACACCTAATTTGGAGATGCTAGCAATTTCCTGGTGATAGAAGTTAGGCTAACTGACCTATAAATTCTCTGGCCTCCCTCTCTCACCTTTCTTAAGTAACTGAATGGAATATGCAGTCCAGTTTAAAGAAGTGATTCCCTTTTCGGATCCCATAACTATAATATTCCAATACAAAAACAGAAAACACATTGGGAAAATTCAACAGGTCAGGCATCATTCATGAAGAGAGAAACTGAGCCAAAACCCCAAACCCATCTGACTTCTATAATCTTTTAATGCTGTCATCAACTTTAGAAATCTTGGGTTGGAAATTGCCCCCATCTATGGGATTTGTTGCTCTTTGGTGCCATTAATTTTGAGTCGCTGTTTCTGATTCCGGTAGTGAACTGTTTCTCCTCTGTGAATATGGGTGAAAAGTGATTATTCAGCATTTTCACCCTTTCCTGATTTTCATTGACAACATCCCTGTTATTAGTTTCAAGGGGACCAAATAGCTTCTGATAACCCTTTTTTTTCCCTTATAATTATCAAAGCTTTTGGTGTTGATTTGATCTCATGTAATGTTTTTATTCTTCCATGAGTTTGTGCATGTCAGTTGTTGCCTGTTCCAATTGCCCTTGAGAAGGTACTGGTGAGCTGCTTTCTGAAGTCCCATGTAGGTGCAAGTACATCCACAATGCTGTTAGGAAGGGAGTTTCAACATTTTTATCTAGTGACAAGTCTCAAGTTAGAATGGCTTGGAGGGGAACTTGCAGTTGGGGTTCCCATGCATCGTCTGCCAGGTGATAGAGATTGTATATGTGTTTTAAGGTGCTGTCGAAGGAGGGTTGTGGGTTATTACATTGCATCTTTTCAGTGATTCATTATAGGGTAGGATGAACGTTAGTGGTAGGGTGAATATTTTCTAAGGTGTTGGATGGGGTTGTAATATAGTGGGCTACTTTGTTCTGGGCGGTGTTGAACTTCATATCCAGTCAAGTGGAGAGTATGCCACTATATTTCTAATTTGTGCCTTGTATATGGTGGAGAGGCTTTGGGGAGGCAGGAGCTGACCTCCTCACTACAGAATTCCTAGCCTCTTACCTTCTCTTGTAGCCCCAGTATTTTAGAATCCATTTTTTAATGTTTCTTATCTATTTTGTCATCCTTTGCCACTGTTTGTACCTTTCTCGGTTGCCAGGATCTGTGTTTTTTTTTCACTTCTGTATGTATTCTTTTAATTTCACTTTGCCTCTTATCTCTAGTTATCCACAGCTGCCTTTTTTTGGCAGGTAGGACTCTTGCCCTTTTGTGGTCTAAACTGGTTCTGTATCACATTATTTGTTTGAACATTTTCCATCGATTATCTGTTATTTCACCCACGAATAGATCACTCCAGTTTACTATCTCGGTCTTATTCTTTTTGAAGTCAACCTTGCCTAAATCAAGAACTCTTTCTTTCCAACAGTACATTGTAGTTTTCATTTTATGATCATTTTTAGATAAATGTTTGTGCACAGTTCTGCTAAATCTGACTCGTTTCTAAGTCTAATATGGTATGTCCCCTTTTGGTTCTCAGCATAGTGTTGCAAAAAATTTTTCTGGGCACACAAATTGACTGCCTTTCTAATATGTAGACTATTTCTAATAATCTACATATCCCAATCTAAATATAACTGAAAATGCCCAATTAAAACCATGCTGCCTGTGCCACATTGCAAAGTGTAGATGTGCCCTTATGGATTGCAGTTTTTGCAACTTGCACATCAAACACACTTCTCTGCATGTATGTATGTGTTATTGTGTATTCATGCAAGTGAGCATGAATTTTAAAAATGCATCTGTATACGAAACTATACATGCTTGCACCTATGAGCATTGTGTTTGTTTAAGTACAGATTTATAGGGTGTAAACTCTTCTATCCAATACATATTATGGATATGCATTTATGATATGTGTTTATCTTATGAATTTTGAAGTACTTTAAAGTATCTGTGTGTGTTGTTTTACAGTAGAATCTAATGATTCTATCAGCCTTTGCTAAATGGATATCTGAACATTTTTCTTTTAATTTTCTAAATAGTATGATGATCCGTTAACACTGGTAATTTGTCATATTTTCTTGTTGTGATCACACAACAATCAGTTTCTATATGAAGCAACATAAAATCCATAATATACAATGATCTTGGGAATCGGATCTTTGCATTTCTTTATACTGATATCTGGGCAGGAATTCTCTAGCTGTTCACACAATCAGGATTCACTGATCCCACCAGCAGTGCACCACCTTCCATGGGTTTTGGGGCAGCATGGGATGATATCATAGGGAATTCCCATTGACAGCGGCAGGGCCACAGAATCCTGATGCTAGTGAACAGCATGTTGCCTCCCACCGTTGGGAAATACATAGCTAAGAGGCTGGAGAATCTCGCCTCATATTTCTGAATTAGCAACAAATCAGACCAATGTAGGTAGAACATGTATTCAATCGGCAAGTAGCAAAAATAAATGAAAATCAGCCATCATGAAGTCAGAAGAGCTGTGACAAATGCAAAGTGGTCTTGCAAGAGGAAACAAACAGGGAAGGTCAATATACCAAATGAGAGATTGAGTGATGTGTGCAAGCAGCCTATGTCCGTAAAGTGTTAATTCAGTTAAGTTCTTTTAAAGATACTTTTTGTGTGGTGGCATACATAGTGTAGGCTGAAAGAGAGGAGTTTTACAAATGCGAAGAATATTTTTGATTGGAATTGAACTGGAAATAGAGTAGTGACAGCAGTAAAAAAAAATAAAAACTGCTATAAGAAATGTCAAGAACACTAAAGCGTGTCACAATATGTTAAAAGAAAGAGGGTTGCTAAAATAAGGGGTGCACTTTAAAGTCAGATATTGCAGGTACTGTCATTCAGTTTCAGTTCCTGCATAGGCTGCTGGAATGTGCAAATGTGGCTGATGAAATGTAATGCAGCAAAGTATAAAATGATACATTTTGGGAAGGTGGGCAATATAAATTAATGAATGTAATTCTAAAGGCAGTTCACAAATTTTTGAAAATGACAGGCAGGTTGAGAAAGCAAATGAAAAGGTTTATGGGATCCTGCACTTTATAATAGAGGCATTGTGTATGTAAGCAAGGAAGTTACGGTGAACCTTTTATAAAGCACTTATTTAGCCTCAAATGGAATATTCGTCCCAAGTCTGGATACCACACTTTAGGAAGAATGTGAAGATGTTTGGGCAGATGCATGAAAATTTAGAAGAATGGTTCTGGGGATTGGAGAAGTTAGTGCTGTTTTCCTTAGAAAAGAGAAGTTTGAGCAGGGATATTGAGGTGTTTAAAATCAAAGGGTCTGGATACTGTAGAGAGATTAAAAACTATTTCCCATTGGCAGAAGGGTTACAAATCAAAGGGCATCAGTTTAAGGCGAGAAACATTTTTATGCAGCAAGAGGTAATATCTGTATTGAACTGCCTGAGTGTGTGATGGAGGCAAATCAATTGCGGCTTTCAAAAATGTATTTGATAATTAGCTGAACAGAAAATAAATCAGGGCTACAGGGAAAAGATGGAATAGGACTAGCTCAGTTTCCCTTGCTGGCTCAGCCATTTTGGGCTGAATGGCCGCTGCCAGTGCTGTAATATTTACTGATTCATGGCAAACTTGCTTAAAAACTTGCATTTTATCAGCCTTCGTTGAAGCTGGTGAGCATGAAGTATCTGAAATATGATAAAGTTAATAAATCAATAAGAGGTGTTTACTAGAGTTGAATGCACTGCTTGAATATATTTAAACATAACACTAATAGATCTTTGACCAAAAGGGGTTACGTCTTCCTCATCACTTTCTTCCTCATATTTCTTAACTTTTTCTTTCTCTCCACCATTTTAAATTGATGTTCTGTTAGCCGTTCCAGATTCTGAAGTTCAGAAGTTCTCTCTCTTCCTCTGTCATTACGAGTCTCTCCTTTTGTTCTACCTTTGCCATTCTCTCTTTCCTTTGCCACTCTCTCTCTTTCCTTCTAATTCAAGCTATCTCATTTCTTTTTCCTGTTGCAACCTTTTCATTTGTAATTAAATTTTAGCCAATTCCAATGACTGTGATTATGTCACTGGCAAATTTAACTGCTGCACTGTTGGTGAAATTATCTTGTCCTTCCTTGCCCTTTCAGGTAAAGACAACTGCAGCTTTGTTTTAAGCACCATTGTAAATCAATCCAAGTGATCTCTTCCACATCCAAAAAATTTTTAGCCACTGAAAGAGCTACTTTCATAAGGCACTCCCTATTTAAGCTAATCAAATGCAACACCTGAAAGAAAGCATCAGTTCCTCACAACCATTGTTTTTAACTTCAACAATTCCAAGCCAAACAAAGAATTATACTTTTTAATTCTGACAGATTTGGCTCCCGGATCAAAATTCCAAATTATATCAGGAAGCCAGACGAGACCCCAATAATTTTTTTTCTGAAATGTGAGGATAAGATATTTCTTTCCAAGAATTATTAAATTTTATTTACTGACATCATTTAAATGTAACTCCAACAGATGAAACAGCTGAACTATTAACAGTTAAACAATATTTAAAAATGGAAGGAAGCAACTTTACTTTCTAGCATAATGCTACTCCAGTTCCATACAAGTCCCATTCATGTATAAATCAAAACCACTTTGAAAAAAATAGTTAGCAAACTCAGGCATACTTGCTTTAAATTGTGTTAACAGTCTTGAAGATTTAAGAAGGAGATTTTGTGGAGAGTGAATGAATCCTCAGGGATAGCCTGCACGTGCCTATTATTTCAGCAGACCTGCAAATAGTTTTTGTTCTGCCGCAGACCTTCCATCACCACCATGCCAGCACTTGATGATGATTCTCTCTAACAATGTAATCAAAAATCCAAGGGGAAATCTCCATCTATAAACAAAATCCATTAGCTCTCTGAAGTAAACTATATGGTTAAGATAGTTATCTTCTCTTCCAGCATTTGAGCGGCACTCCTTGCAGGCATATTGACTGCCTGTAGAATAAAGCTGGTTTTTTTTAAAACGTTCTCCTTAAACGTAAGACAATTCTTCATGAATTGTGCTACTATCATCACAATGATGGTAGCTTGTATATCCTTGATGATGCAACATTATCAACTGATTCAGTTGTTTAAGATGAAGAAATTGGTAGGATGGTGAAAACTATCGCCTCTCATTGAAGAGGGCAGGCAGGTACCTTACAATTAGAATTAGTGCATTCAGGATTGATATCAGGAAGTACTTCACATACAGTGTGGTTGGTGGAATGCTAAGTTGATTGAAATTGTTAAATAGAAAATTAATAAAGTTCTGTTAAAGTATTTTGGTTAAAAATAGGAACAGGAGTTGGCAGAATTCCTTAAGCCAGCTCTGCTATTCTGTAAGATTGAATTTTCTCACCATCCTCGAATTGTTTGGTTTCTTTGGATTGTAAGAATCTGTCAATCTCAGTCTTCAATATATTTAACAACTCAGCTTCTACAGCTCTTTGTAATGAAGAACTCCAAAAATTCACAGTCCTGAGCAAAGGAATTTCTCCTCATCCCATTCCTAAATGGCTGACCTCTCATCCTGAAATTGTACCCCAAGTTCTAGACTGTAGCTAGAGAAAGAAGTTTCTCAGCATTTATCTAATTGAGATGTTCTACAATATAGTGTTTCAATGAGATTATACCTCTATCTTTGAAATGCCAGAGAGTATAGTCCCCTTCTTAGGGCAATCTTCCCATCCCAGCAATCACTCTTCATTGCACCACCTAAGGAAAGTGTGCCCTTCATTGGGTACTTGAATCAAAGCTTTACTTGAAATTTGGTCTCATTAGATCTTTATGCAATTGCAACCAGCCTTCCTCCATATTCCAACTTCATTACAATATAGGCCAATGTAGTATTTACCTTCCTCATTATTCCTCCTGTGCTTGCATAGTAACATGAGTTTTGTGCACACAAACATAAATTTTTCTGATCACCAAGAATTAATAGTTTCTCACCATTTGAAATATATTTTGCATTTATTTTCTTCCTAATAATAAGCATAGAATCTATAGTGCAGATGGAGGCCATTTAGCCCATTGAGCCTGCACCAACAACAATTCTACCAAGTTCTGTTCTATCCCCCTGCCATTAAGGGGCAATTTATCACGCACAGTCAACCTCACCTGCACATATTTAGACTGTGGGAGGAAACCAGAGCACCCAGAAGAAACCCTCGCAGACACAGTCACCTGAGACCAGCATTGAACCCAGTTCCGTTGTCTGTGAGGCAGCAGTGCTTAACCAATGTGTGCAACTTCACATTTCCCCTGTGTTATACTCCATATGCCTCCATATATCCTTTTTTGTAGATTTTTTGTTTTCGCACTCTGTTTTCTCACAACTTACTTTCCTACCTAACTTAACATTGTCAGGATACTTGGGTACCATTGCACTTGATTACTTCATATATTTTTTAAAAATGTAAATATTTGAGGTCTCTGTACTATTGTTTGTGACTGCTAATCTGAAAGTAATTATTTATTTGTGCTATTTTGTCTTTTAACCAATCCTCCATTCATGCTAATGTATTTCCTCAATCCCATGAATCCTAATCTTGTCTATTAATATTTTCTATGACACCTTTTGTAAATCTAAATATACTGCACCCATAGGTTCCCTTTTACCTACCTTACTAGTTATATGTTCAAAAAAAACTAACAAATTTGTCATGGTTTCTCTCTACCTAATCATGTTCTTTCCTAAGTTCCCTGTTACCTCCTCAATAGATTCTAGATAACATTTTTCCAAAGACTTCCTGAGCACATCAACCATAATATTGAGCATAAAAACAGAAAGCGTTTGAAAAGCTCAGCAGGCCTGGCAGTATCTATTGAGAAAGAAATAGAGTTAACACTGAGTTCAGTGACTGATCTATGGAACAATACTGAACACTTTGAAGCCCATTTATTCATGCACTCTTACCTGTGGTGACAAGTGCAAGGAATCCACAAGCTCCTTGTGAACAGTCACAAATGAGACTGTTCACTCTGCTACTGCCTTACTTTTCACTAGCACATCAGAACAACTTTCTCTAAAGTACCTCTTACTCAAGCCTTGAACTTGTGATTTTCCGTAGATTTTCTCCAATGTTCCCAGAAACCTTCTCCAAGGTCATCTTGTCTAAGACACCCATTTCCTGTTCCTTAACACTATTCACATTGAACCAGTGACCACCCAACTTACATTCCTGGTCCACGTAGATCATGTGGCCCCTCGGGTCTGCTCCACCATTCAATAAGACCATGACTGACTCGTTTGAGTTTTAATTTCTATAGTCCTATCTATCTCCAATATCCTTTCATTGCCTTGCCTAACACGAATCTATCCTTTCATTGCCTTGCCTAACACGAATCTATCCTTTCATTGCCTTGCCTAACACGAATCTATCCTTTCATTGCCTTGCCTAACACGAATCTATCCTTTCATTGCCTTGCCTAACACGAATCTATCCACTTCTGCTGTAAATACTTAATGTCTTTTCGTCCACCGCCTTGTGAGGCAGAGTTCCAAATTCACACAATCCTCAGAAAAATGTTTCTTTGAGCTAAAAGGATGGCCCTTAAGTTTAAAACAGTGACCCCTAGTTCTGAACGCACTCTGAAGAGGAAGTATTCTTTCCACATCACCTTATCAAGACCATTCAGGATCTTCTGTTAGCTGATGATGTTTTTCTTAATTCTTGGGTACTATGTTTCACTACCTTTAAATTTGCAGTCATCGTTGCTCACCTCAAAACAAAATTGTACTACCATCTCCAATGTCCCTTTGATGCAGTTAATCATATTGTCATCTTCCAATGCCACTCCACTGTTCTCCAGCTGAAAAGGACTACATGCATCTAGAACATAGAACATTACAGCGCAGAACAGGCCCTTCGGCCTTCGATGTTGCGCCGACCAATTATGAAAAAAAAAGCAATGACCCTCCAAACTAAACCATTCCCTTCTCTTCCATAAACTTATCAACTAACCTCTTAAACGCCACCAAACTTGGCGCATCTGCAACTGCTGCAGGCAGGGCATTCCACTCCCTAACCACCCTCTGGGTAAAGAACCTACCTCTGATATCCGTCCTATAACTATCACCCCTTAATTTGAATCTGGTTCCATTCTTATCTAATATTTTCTTCTTGTCCCTGTAGTTTAAATTGTGATATGAAAATCAGTGTTAGTTCTCATGTGTACACTGATGATTCCTGAGTCTATCATCTCCTCTTTCAGATTTTCCACTAAATTGTCAGTTTACTTTTCTGACATTCAATACTGGATGAGTAGACATTGGGAAAACTAAAATCATTGTCTTCAGTGGCCAGCTGTTTTCTGGCTGCTGATTCCAACCCCTCCCTGACTATTGTCTGGAGCAGAACCAATCCTGCTACAATCCTGTTTGCAAGATGTCATATTTGATCCCAAAACGAGGCTACAACACACTGAATCATCACTACCGACTACCTGTTTTCACCTCCGTAATATCATCCAAATCGGTCTCTGCCTCAGGTCATCTGTTGAACATCTCATGCATATCTTTATCACTTCCATGCATTCCTAGTTAATCTTCTATATTCTATCCTCTGTAAACCTGAAGCCACCCAAAGCTCTACTGTCCCTCAAATACCATTCACTCTCGCCCCAGTGCGCAGCAGTCCATATTGGCTCTCTATCCGTCAATGCCTCAATTTCTTCAAACTCCTCCATGATGTGTATCTGTCATGCTCTCTCTGTAATGTGCTTGAAATTCACAGCCCTCCAAAATATAAACGCTCATTTGCCTTCAAACTTTGAGCATCCCATTTTAATTGATCATGTTGGTGGCTATAGCTTTAGCTGCCCATAGCTTCCTAAATTATGGAATTCCCTTCCTAGACCTCTTCATCTTGCTCGTCCTTTCAGATGGTAAATAAAACCTGCAGTCAAGCTGTTGACCGTCTGACCTTCATGCTATGCTTCACAGCATGCCTCTGAAGACCTCTGGGACTTTTAATGTTTAAGGCACTTTAAAAATGCATGTTTTTTTTGTGGAAAAGTGAGACCGCTAAATTGACAGTCAGCAATAGCAAAAAATATATGCCAATCAAATTCTACCTCCCTCAAAAAAAATCATCGTTTAGACTACCAACAGGGACCATATACTATCTCTTCCGAATAAAGTTTATAATGCTGAGAAGTTGCATGCAAATTATTAGTTTTTAAGTTTAATGTTTTCTGTTTTAGAAATTTAAAAATGTCCTTGTTTCAATCTGAGTCTCCAAATCTTTACAGGTGTTAAGCTGTATCTTTTTGTCTGAAGCAATCCTAGCTGGCAGACTGTAGTTCACAATCCATTGCCATTGCATGCAGCTTTAGATATTTTAATGATTCACAGCAAGTTTAGAGCATTTCATTATTGCCCTTGCTGCCCCATCAAATAGAAAATTACAGAAAATGAAGTTTTCTGTCAAAGCAGTGGATCTATCTTGAAGCATTGTAAAAGCATCGTGCACATACATAGCTGTAGAAAAATTTGAAGTTAGGAATAATGTGGACAGGTCTTTTGAAATTTGTATTTGTTGATCTCCCAAGGTGTGCCAGCTGAGGGAGTCAAGACCTTGAGCAGCATTTAGTAGATGAATTGATTGGAGTTGAGGGATGATTAGATCTGAGCATGCTAATTAAACTTTTGTCTCCTGTTTAGTCATAATTTGTGTTTTTAATTTTGATATTAGAAAGATACAGACTAGGAGTTTCTCTGCAGTATAGTTGAGGAAATGGGAGAGAAAAGGCTGAAGTACTACAACGTTTGGGTAAAAGTTATACTTAGGATGCATGGATATGTGCAATTCTATTTGAATACTCACGTAAGAATTTACAGTGGTGTAATTGGCAGAAGTAGTATATGCAGAAGTAAGATTTGTAATACTAAAGATATTATGGTATTAGTATGTACTATAAATTGTTACAGAACTTGCATGCTTTTGTTATGTTGATCTGAATGATGGTTTGAATTCTGGATATAGTCGGTAGTAACAGGAAGACCTGAACGATCAAATGGGAGTAATATGGTTACATTTAAAATGTTCCTTTTTGAATACTACTGCAACATCATTTAAGGGAAGGAGATGAATAAAACTAGATGTGCGCTTTGCGCACTGGAATCTTTAACCAGAAACTGCTTCTCTGTTAGTTGTTGGTGTAAATACATACCTTTCAGGAAGCAGTCGAAATTGGAGAGACCTCTTTCAATGTTGAGGTGCATTTTGTCCTTGTGAAACAACGTATTTTGCAATGCTCTGTGAGCTGAGCCACTGTTATGCTATGCATATTTGAAGAGTTGAATCAGAAAAGTAAAGCTTTTTTCTATTTTCAATGTTTGAAAATGATTGTCGCAGGTAGAAATAAGTCAAATGTTACATTTTTAAGCTTGAATATGCAATTTAGTCCTAACAATTTGTTAAAATAGATCTTAGCAAAAATCCCTGAGCAAGGGCTGAAATGGAAAGTGCAATTTTCACCAGTCAGATTGCTCATTGTTTTGACTATCTTATTAGTATAGTCTGGAGGAGTAATATGGAAAGCATTAACTCTGTTTCTCTCCCCATAGATGCTGCCAGACCTGCTGAGTTTTTTTCAGTTTTTTGTTTTTATTTCAGATTTCAGCATCCATAGCATTTTGCTTTGGTTTAGCCTTATAAATAATTTCTTTATATTTATTGAAAGGATCACAGCAGTATTTTAATATGAATAATTCTTCCCAGTGTTCCTAGTTATTATTAATCCCTGCATCAACAGAAGTCATATTTTCTTAATCTGCTACTTCTGATCATGTTAACACAGATTATTTGGTTAATATTTGTTCCTGTTTGTGAGAATTCACTATCCACAAATTAGTTGCCACATTTCTGATATAATAGTGATTGCCCTTCAAAAGTGCATTATTGTAAAATGTTTTGGGATATTCTGAGATCATGGAAGATTGTTAGATAAAAAAATCTCTTTTTTTTAGCAAACCTAAAAAATGTAAGATTTTCTCTAAAATTATTAGATAATTGTTCCACGTTCTTATGTTTCTGCAGATCTTTCTGTGTCTTGAAGGCCTGTCATTCACGCTGCTTTCAAGCTTTCAACTTTATTTCTCAGTATTTTCTTTGTGTCTATAAACATTGATGAGCAGCCATGGTGTTTGAGCTATGCAAAATCTTAATGACTTTGATGCACTGTGCTTCCATTTTTCACACTTAGTCGTAGTTTGCTTAGTTAGCCACAGCTCATCTGCTGCTGAAATTGTAATTCGTGTCTTTGGCACCTCTTGCTTGAATATTTCAATGTATTCCTGGCTACTGTAACACTACCCTCATAAACTTGAGATCATCCAAAACTCTGCAACCCACTTTTAAACTCCTGGCAGGAGTTTCACTCACCATCACCGATGTGTGCACTGACCAACAGTGGCTCCAGTCAAGCAACATCTTGATATTAAAATTATCATTCTTGTTTCCAAATCCCATCATGCATGGTGCCTCTACCTCAATCTCTGAAATCTCCTCCAGACTCATAACCCTCCAAGATTAAAGCATTCAAGAGGCCAATGGATTGTTTTCTGAAAAGGAAGAATTTAAAAGGCTGTAAGGAGAAGGCAAGAGCGTGAGATAATGGATATCTGGCACAGATAGTGTTATAACAATTTTGTGATTCTTCCTGATTCTGACTTGTTGAGCTCCCCTAATTTTAGTTTCTCTGTCTTTGTGGTTCCACCTTCAGTTGCCTCAGCATAAATTTTCAAGTAAACACTCTACATCTCTCTGCCTCCACCTCATTTTTGTCCCTCAAGGCACACCTTAAAACCTACTGCCCTAATATCTCCTTGAATGATTTGGTGTGTATATTTTCATGCCCCTGTTTAAAATGTGCTTTCCCTTTTTATTGTTAAAGGTGCTATATAGTGCACATTGTTATAGCTTGTCCTCTATTATCCCAAGTCTTTCATTTTCAGTTTAAATTTGAGCTTTATCAGTTATTATTGTATAAAATGTAAATGCAAGAAATAAATGCAAACATAAATTGTGAGGATCAGGCGACAAAAGAAGATGAAAAGAGAAAAATAGAGGGGAAGCAAGAGAAAATCAATTAATAGATGCTGAGCACCATAACTGAAAATGTGTACTACATATTTTTGGGGGAAAAAAACTGTTATAATGCTAAACCCTGGAGTGTCACATGAGCAATGCCATGGAAAATGTATGTATATAGGATAAATTAATTCAATGCAGTCGTTACAACAAACTTAAAAATGGTTCTGTGCTTTACAAACAAGGAAAAATTTACCAAATCTGTTTTTCCTTCGTTTAGATGCCCAACATTTAACATTTTTATCACATTTAGCACACTGAGATGTCATCATTTTACTGCACTAGCTCTTCTGTTTGTTGCAATCTGCTGTTGTTTAATGCTACTGTGATGCAAATTGGTGTATGGCAATGATAATTCTTTTAACAAATCTTCCAGCCATTGTGTTGATTTTTTTTTTGAGATGGGTGTGCAGCACTTTTTTAAAACAATTATTATTGCAGGAGCGCTGTGAACATTAAAAAGAAATTGTTACCTGGAATTAATACCAAATCAGTGTGGTATAACTTTATTGCGGGGAAAAATTCCATACAAAAGAATAAAATAGTGTGATCAGCAGCAGCAGTGTGTGGCATATTTTTAGCCTTCAACGCAGAAAACTGAAACACTTCTTAAAAATAAACTTTTCCAATTTTTTAACTCTTCTATTCATTTGCTATTAATGTGTTAGCATTTTTTAAATAATAGTCTTTGGTTAGTAATACGTTTTCTTCTTTTTAAAAAATTTCCAGCCAAGAGGAGAGGGAGGTGGTTCTGGGAATCTATACTATAATTTACTTTGGTTTTTTTCCTCTCAGTGTAGGAAGGTACTCAACTTCAGTTAGCATTTAATTTGGGTGGCACAAACAAAATTGATAACACCCCGTGTGGGGAGTGGCTTATTTACACGTCATTCATTCCTGACATGTTTCTAGTGTACAGATCAGTGTTGCAGATAACTATAAAATTCCAATGTAAATTGGACATCACCTTATTAAAGTGCTTCATTTGTATTTAAATATATATTCGCAGTGTAAACCAGAATACAAAGTCCCAGGGCTGTATGTTATCGACTCAATTGTGCGTCAGTCTCGCCATCAGTTTGGTCCAGAAAAGGATGTATTTGCGCCCAGATTTTGCAAGAACATCAATACAACTTTCCAAAACTTATACAAATGTCCTGCTGATGATAAGGTATGTGATTTTCTTTCAGTCTGTGTAATGTATGCTGAATTAGTACACAGTAATAAAATAATTTTATTCTTTTTAAGCATTTGAATTTAATGAATCCAGCCCTGCTTGTAGTATTTTTGTAATTAAATCACATCGACTGATCCATTTATTTATCAAATATAACCCAGCTAAAGCTAGGATAATTCAGAATTTGAGTCTTAAGTTAATCAATCTTTAATTTTCTTCACAAATTTTAATTTAAAATTTACTAGCCCTCAAGTGGGCTTCTGCTTAGACAGTACCAACTTGGGGAAAAGTAAATTCCAAAAAGAGGACATTTAGCAGTGACAAATACTGGACCTCAAACCCAATGGACATAGCATGGTGTTGTTAATGATGCAGGTGTCTGTCGGAAAATTTGCAACAATTTAAAAATGGAACTACCTCTTTAAAAACAGAGAAAACAACATTTTATTGCAATGAACATAAAACGTATAACTACACGAGTGTTTTTTCATTTGGCTCAATGATCCACTGGAAAAGAGTTCCAAGAATTGCATTAAATAAAACAGTTCAATAATTGATGGTGCATGTGGTCTAAAATCCATTACAATTTGCATCACTGCACGCTTAGTAATTTAGTTAAAATATGACACCTTTCCTTTAGGAAAGGGGTTAATATTTACACATTTTAATTCAGGAAAAATATCACTCAACACAGCAATGTTTGCATAAAGCATGTACCTTTGCTTTATATGCATGTTTCTTTAGTAATACCAGTAGGAAACAAAACTATATGGACAGAAACTAATGGAATCTAGCAATCCGGCGAGTTGGCAACAGTCAGCAAAATGACTTGCACTTGGAATCCTGATTGGCCTCATGGGGCCTCTGGGCAGCAAGTTGCCCACCACTACTATAAATAGAGATTGATTCCTCACTCTTTGCATAAATGCATCCTCAAAATCACATGAAATCTGAAGGATCACAGGATTTGAACACAAATTGTCCATCCGGCTATAGTGCTATCTTGGAAAATAACGTGTTGGCTGAATGTAAAAGTGTGTAGAGGATCTGACGTAATCAGTGATTTGTTGGGTAATAGTAAAGTTCAAGATCAAGCTGAAGAGGCAGAATTAATCAAAGACATTGAGGAGAATCAATTTCAGCAATCTGGATGACAAAATTACTTTCAGAAACACGTTTGATATACTGACTGACTGCATGCCTGGAACAGTAGATTGGTGGGAGAAACTGAAGGAGCAATGAAAGCAGCAGGGGAAGAGCTACTAGGGTAAAGAAAGTCTTTGAAGGAAGTTTGGTGGCATATGCAATCTTAAAACAGAAAGGAAGATACTTAACAGAAAAGTGAAACAGGAAACACTGTCTTCCATGAAGGCTATGTAAATAAAAATAAAGGTGAAGAGGATCAACAAACAAACACAAAAGGCAGAAAATACTGCTACCTGCAGTAACGTCTTTACTTTGGAAAACTTCTAACTGCTATTTTCTGGTAGTCTAAAACACTGCAGTTGTAAATAACGTTTGACAATATGGAAGCACAAGTATGAATTTTGACGTTTTATAACTGGATGCAATATGCTGCCAAAATGATGATGTCTTGTATTGTGTAAACATGTTATTTAGTAAAAAATGTTTCTTTGAGATTGGTTAAACCTAATACTTGTATTTTTTAATAATCAAATTTAGGCTCTTCCTAATCTGTGACCATTGGATAAATCAATTTCCCAGGACCACCTTTAGTATTATTTCCTATAGTGACTCTGGAAATAAGGAACATAATTAATTTACTAGCATGAAATGATTAATTTTCTCTTAAGCTCTTCTGCGTTTCTCCTCTCAAACAAAATATTGCAGAAATTGGAATGGAACCAAGAAATACTGGAAATATTGAGCAGATCAGGCAACGTCTGTGAAGAATGAAATATTTGATGTTTCCAGTTGATGACTTTCATTTCTTTTTCATCACATCTTGAGATGTGATGAAAAGTAATTGACCTAAAATGTTAACTCTGCCTCTTTCTCTGTAGATGCTGTCTTTCTACTCTAATCCCATCTACATGTTTGCTTTATCATTTTATATGGTTTATTTTTAAATATGTTTTCAATTCCATTTTAAATGTCCTCAATAATTACTTGAACAGCATTAAAAAAATCTTTCAGTGCCCTGACGAAGCTTTTGCATAATTTTGAAATTGCTATTAAATTTTTCCTTTTAACCTCTTTTCCCATAAAAGAACTCTGCAGTTTTCAAAACTGCAATCATGGCAAATTAGTGCTTTCACCAATAAATGAGGGCTGATGACAGGTGGAGTAGAAGATTGCAGAATACTTTTTAGATTATTTAAGTTTGCGCTGTGAAGCCCATTGTAAGCACCTGCAGTTTGAATCCTCAGCCATGGGTCCTTTGGTTCAGAATTTTTGTGTTCAGGATGTATTCCTGAGCAAAGTCTTGAGATTCCCAAATAAGTTCATCTTTTGAGTCAAATCTAATGTCAATTCTTTCCCTTTCCTGATCTCAGCCACTCTATTGGAACATAACAACTTGAACAGATACTCCAAATGAGGGAGATGAACAAAGATATATGAATAAACTATTTAAATAAAATTCTTGAATCTGGCCTGATCGAGCTAATATGCACACTTCCACTGACAAGTTATAGTATCTAATTATTCAAAACTAGTTAATGCTCATAATTTTCTTTATCATATTTTATCCTTTCTACAAATTGTGGAGGAAGGGAGTAAAGTCTTCTATTCTGCTCCTTTAAGCATTGAAAATGGAATCTTGAGAGCAATGTTTTGGACTTCTGCATTTCCTCTTACTCATGCCAAGCATGCCCTTCTGAGCAATGCCTGCATTACTTCCATGTTGGGAACCCATAGAGTCCATAGAATCAAAGAGTAACATTTTGGATGTTGAGATAGTGTGTTAGAATTTGGAAATTACGTGTCAAACTCCATTGACTTGATGGGTCTAATCCAGTAGCCTGGCACGTGGCATAGATCACATTCAGCCAAAGTTAGCTGGGCACATTGGGATAAAAATTAATATACATTTTATTCACTTTTTTTAGTGTATAACAGTTGCCGTGATACTAATTACTAGGTGTAAGGCCCTAAAATCTCGAGTGTCGTGTCAATTTTGTCATTCTGCTTGGGTCTATCTGCCGACAGCCTGAAATCTGCACTGATTCAAAGACAGAATCAGCCCTATGCCTCTTTTTGGACCATTTCATAACATACGTGAAAAGTTTTGTCTGCTAGTTCCAGTTAGTTTTTCCAGTCATAAGCAGTATCTAAAAGCTTGAGGCATTTAAAATGTATTTTGGAAAGATTTACCACTTCCCCTTCTTTGGAGCGTGGAGGACCAAGAGGGTTCAGAGCAGTTCCACTGCACTACTGGGGGCCACTGTCAGCCTGTACTCATTCCTTGTCTATCTCACTCCTTCATGTATTGGACCCTGTGATGTAAGATAAGGACATGCTTTTTGCTGTTGCTGCAGCAGCATATTTTCAGGATATTGTTATCCTGGGTTGTTTCAGATTGAGTTGCCAGTCTAGAATGGCAGGTATATATGGATCTGACCATACAGCCCACATAGAGAGAATTATAGACTCACTGCATGAATGAGGCCATCATGTCCATGATGCTGGTCTGAAAGAGTAATTTAGCTGTTTCCTTCCCTGTGGTCCTACAAATATTTCCTTCTGTTTTATTCCTGTTTTGAAAGCTACAGTGAAATCTCTCTCCATAACAGGCTTGGGCAATGCATTCCAGATCTCAACTACTTAAAAAAAAAAGCTATTCTTCATGTCACCTTTGGTATTTCTACCAATCAGCATTAATTAATGTCCTCTGATTCTTGAGATTTCAGCTAATGGGAACAGTTTCTTTCTATTTACTGTGTTTGTCTGGCTGGAGGATATCTAGAACCGTGGGATCCTGTCTCAGAATAAGAGATAGGTCATTTGGGACTAAGATGAGGAGGAATTACTTTACAGAGGGTGGTACATCTTTGGAACTATACTCTGGTGGGCTGTGGAAGCTCAATTTAAGTATGTTCAGGATAGAGATTGATAGATTTCTGGATATTAAAAGTATCAAGGGATATAAAGATATTAGTGCAGAATATCAGTGCTCATGTTATGAAGAAAGGATATTGCAGCAGATCAACCATGGTCCAGTTAAACGGCAGAGCAAGCTTGAGAGGCCAAATACCCTCCTCATGTCCTCTGTTCCTGTGTTTTTAGCCTGAAATAGAATTATATCATTATATCACCCTTACCAACCATTCCTGCTTCCTCATCAAAAACTTTGAGTTGTTGGGGTGTCATTTGATGCAAGCGCGAAAATGACTATTTCCATGATCTCTGATGCTACTCATCCTTTCCTTTATTCAGCACACACAGCCCATACTTACCTAATTCTTGAGTGAGAACTCCATATATCCTTGAAGATATCTGACTAAACATTGGTGACCAAATGCCAAGGAATATTAAGAGAATCATCGATAAAAGAAAGTAGTCATATGTAACTGCGGTGGAGCCAACTCCTCAATATGGTGATTTAATCTGCAAACAGATCTCGTTTCGGCACTTGAAGACATTACAACTGATGGCTTATTAGTGCAGGGTATCAGTGCTCATGCTATGGAATTACAGAAAGGCTTGATGAAGCAAAGGAGAAAATCCTTCCTGCCGAAAATGCAACTTCCTTGGTAGAGGCCTCCTTACAATCCTTGGAAAAGTTTGCTGATGACATGAAGATGAGTGGAAAAACAAATTGCGTGGAAGGTGTGGAAAGCCTGCAGAGG
Source organism: Sphyrna mokarran (assembly GCA_024679065.1). Taxonomy (NCBI): domain Eukaryota; kingdom Metazoa; phylum Chordata; class Chondrichthyes; order Carcharhiniformes; family Carcharhinidae; genus Sphyrna; species Sphyrna mokarran. Next base: position 35,519,726 of record JAGIQG010000012.1, on the reverse strand, counting down.
GATCTGGATAGGTTGAGTGGGTGGGCGAGGAATTGGCAGATGGAGTATAATGTAAGCAAGTGTGAGGCTATCCACTTTGGTAAGAATAATAGTAGGAAGGACTACTGTTTAAATGGAGAAAAGCTACAGCATGCGATGATGCAGAGGGACCTGGGGGTCCTTGTGCACGAATCGCAAAAACACAGTATGCAGGTGCAGCAGGTGAATAAGAAGGCGAATGCAATGTTAGCCTTTATAGCTAGGGGGATAGAATATAAAAGTAGGGAGGTTCTGCTGCAGCTGTATAGAGTGCTGATGAGGCCGCAGCTGGAGTACTGTGTGCAGTTTTGGTCGCCACATTCGAGGAAGGATATATTGGCCTTGGAGGGGGTGCAGAGAAGGCTTACTAGGCCGATACCGGAGATGAGATAGACCTATTAAGAGTATAGAAACGCAGAGGGACCTGGGGGTGCAGGTGAACAAGTCTCTGAAGGTGGCAGAGCAAGTGGAAAAGGTTGTGAAGAAAGCACATAGTATGTTAGCCATTATAGGAAGCGGTATAGAGTACAAGAGCTGCCTTTAATGTTGCAGTTGAATGAAACGTTGGTTAGACCTCGTTTGGAATACTGCGTCCAGTTCTGGTCGCCCTACTACCGGAAGGACGTGGAGACTCTGGAAGGAGTGCAGAGGAGGTTTACCAGGATGCTGCCTGGTATGGAAGGTCTGAGTTACGAGGAGAGGTTAGGCAAATTGGGACTGTTTTCCTTAGAAAGACGTAGACTTAGAGGAGATCTAGTAGAGGTGTACAAGATTATGAGGGGTATAGATAGAGTAAACAGGGTTAAGCTTTTTCCTAGGATGGACTCAAATAGCACGAGGGGTCACGGGCTTAGGGTGAGGGGGGTAAGGTATAATTTGGATGCTAGAGGGAGTTTTTTCACACAGAGGGTGGTGGGGGTATGGAATGCGCTGCCAAGTAAAGTGGTGGAGGCAGGTACTCTGGAGTTATTTAAGAAATACTTAGATGGGCACATGAACAGAATGGGAATGGAGGGGTATAGAAAACTGATTTAAAATAGGGATCATGAGCCTTGGGAGTCCCTGGGAAGTGTGTAAATAGATGATGATATTGATGTACTTGTTTTTATCCTACAGGTGCTTTGGTCCACCTTGTTGTCTAACGAGGGGCGTACACGCGATGGGTCGTGAGAGGGCTGCTCTTGGATTTTTTTTGAGAGTATCCTAGTGCTTCACGTCGTTAGTGTACGCTTGACCTGGACCATTTGATGGCAACACGACAGCTCAGTGACTATCGCTGTGCTGTGCAGATACATGGATTTGGGCCTGTGTCTGTGGGAGTTTGCGCATTCTCCCTGTGCTTGCGTGGGTTTTCTCCGGGTGCTCCGGTTTCCTCCCACATCCCAAAGATGTGCTCTTAGGCTAATTGGCAAAACAAATTCTCCCTAAATTGTCTCAAATTTGGTTTTTAATCCATAGACCTATAAACATGGACAGGGATCGCGGGTAGAGGTGGGAACATTGGGGTGGCGGCACGGGCTCGTTGGGCTGAAGGGCCTGTTTCCCGTGCTGTTTTGTTCTTTGTTGGATTGTAAGGAGAGACTGAATAGGCAAGGTTTGTACTCTTTGGAGTTTAGATGGCTGAGAGGGGATCTTATAGAGATAATGAAGGGGATGGATAGGGTAGAGATTGAAAGACTCTTCCAGCTTAGCAAATATAGCAGAACTAAGGGGCACAGCCTCAATATTAGGGGGTGGGGGGGGGATTCAGATCAGAGTTGTGGAGGGGTTTCTTCACGCAAAGGGTGGTGAATCTTTGGAATTCTCTGCCTGATGAGGTGGTGAATATGTTCAAGTCAAAAGTGGATAGGTTTTTAATTGACAAGGGAATGAAGGGTTATGGGGAGAGAGCAGGGAAGTGGTACTGAACCACTACAGATCAGCCATGATCTTATTGAATGGCGGGGCAGGCTCGAGGGTCTGTGTGGCCTACTCCTGCTCCTATTTCTTATGTTCTTAAAAGGGGGTACATGGCATTTCACAATGTTTGAATGATCTGGAGAACTGAAGTTGGAGGAAAAATGTCTGGATTTTGGTTTACCAGAAAGATCTGAGGATAAACTCACAGTTAAATGCTTTGAGGGCTGGCTACTATTTTTTCTTACTCTGGATATGAAAGCTGAGCATATTAAGTTGAAAAGGCACATCGTGCATATTCTGTTTCTGAGGCCTAGGAGCAGTCAGTGATTCTGGCCCATAATAATGCGTTTTCATAACTTCAGAGATCGCCAAAGAGTATTGGAGGCAGATGTAACAGGGCCTTGCTCCATAATGGCGCTTGGATCTCTTCCTTCCAAAATTTCTTGGCAGTGATTCAACAGAGGCACGAGTGTTTCATTGAAGTTAAAAAATATTGAAGGCTATCAAAGTGAAATACGCCCTATTGCAATTTGTTGCATTGAGAGTGATATTCGACAAGTCTAGAGAAACTTTTGACAATCCTGCTAAGGCGTGCCTATGAAGTCCATGGAAGGCATTAATTTGTTGTAATAATCTGTAGTTTACTGTAACTTCTGGAGTCCCCTTGTCATTATAATCCCTCCTGATTCTTTGTTATTCATTATATTGACAGGATAATAATTGGAACATTAGAGTGAGTTGTTTTTATCCTTAAGAATATCAGGAACTTTCGCTTGTCTATAATGGAAAACAACCTTAGCATGTTCTTTCTAGTTAAGACTTGGCAGGTTGCTTGGCACTATGGCTGTGAGATAATTATCCATCTGTTTTTTTCTTCTTTGTAATTTATAAATGTGACTAGTCTCCTTCGATCTAATTCTAAATATTTGATTTGATTTCATTGTCACATATACTGGGATACAGTGAGAAGTAATTTTTCTTGCGCAATACAGGCAAGACGTACTGCTCCTGAAGCACATAAGGGAAGAAGATAGGGTGCAGAATATAGTGCTGCAGCTACAGGTGAGGTGAAGAGAAAGATCAGTGTAATGTGTGATAGGACCATTAAAAGATCTGATTACAGCAGGGAAGAAGCTATTTGGTTGGAATGTATTTTTAAACTTTTGTACGTTTTTCCCATGGGAGGAAGGTGGAAGAAGTCAGTCCAGGCTGCATGGAATCCTTTATTATCCTAGCTGCTGTCCCAAAGCAGTAGGTAATATAGACTGAGCTAATGGATGCGAGACTGGTTTATGTGATGGACTGGGCTATGTTCATAACCCTTTGTAGCTTTTTGCAGTCTTGGTCAGAGCAAACTGATGCACCTGGACAGGATGCTTTCTAAAGTGCATCTGTAAAAATTGGCAAGTGTCATAGTGGACTCCCTGAATTTCTTTAGCCTTTGGAGAAAGTAGAGGCGGTGGTAAGCTTTCTTAATAATAGTATTGATGTGAAGGGTCTAGGACAGATTGTTAGTGAGCTGAAATCAGAGGAACTTGAAGCTGTTGTCTTTATCACCGTTTATGTAGATGGGCATAGATCATTACAGCGCAGAACAGGCCCTTCGGCCTTCGATGTTGCGCCGACTAATTAGGAACAAGCAGTGACCCTCTAACCTAAACCATTCCCCTTTCATCCATAAACTTAGCTACTAACCTCTTAAACGCCACCAAACTTGGCGCATCTACAACTGACGCAGGCAAGGCATTCCATACCCTTACCACCCTCTGGGTAAAGAACCTACCTCTGACATCTGTCCTAAAACCACCACCCCTTAATTTAAAGCTATGTCCCCTCGTGCTAGCTTTCTCCATCCTAGGAAAAAGGCTATCACTGTCCACCCTATCTAAACCTCTAATCATCTTATATGTTTCAATAAGGTCTCCTCTTAGCCGCCTTCTTTCTAACGAAAACAACCTCAAATCCCTCAGCCTCTCTTCATAAGACCTGCCCTCCATACCAGGCAACATCCTGGTAAACCTCCTCTGTACCCTCTCCAATGCCTCCACATCTTTCTTATAATGTGGGGACCAGAACTGCACACAATACTCCAAGTGCGGCCGCACTAGAGTTTTGTACAGTTGCAACATGACGTTGCGGCTCCGAAATTCAATCCCCCTACCAATAAAAGCTAAGACTCCGTATGCCTTCTTAACAACCTTATCGACTTGATTGCCAACTTTCAGGGATCTATGCACATATACACCAAGATCCCTCTGTTCATCAACACTATTAAGAGTCCTACCATTAGCCCTATACTCTACACATTTATTATTCCTGCCAAAGTGAATTACCTCACACTTTTCCATATTAAACTCCATTTGCCACCTCTCGGCCCAGCTCTGCAACTTGTCCAAGTCTCTCTGCAAACTAGAACACTCCTCTTCACTATCTACCACTCCTCCGACTTTGGTGTCATCCGCAAATTTACTAATCCATCCTTCAATACCCTCATCCAGATCATTTATAAAAATTACAAACAGCAGGGGCCCCAAAACAGATCCCTGAGGTACACCACTAGTAACCGAACTCCACGATGAATATCTCCCATCAACCACCACCCTCTGTCTTCTATCTGCTAGCCAATTCCTAATCCAATTAGCTAAATCACCCTCAATCCCATACATCTGCATTTTCTGCAGAAGTCTTCCATGGGCCACCTTATCAAACGCCTTACTAAAGTCCGTATATACCACATCAACCGCCTTACCCCCATCCACCTCTTTAGTCACTTTTTCAAAAAACTCAATGAGGTTAGTAAGGCACGACCTACCCTTCACAAAACCATGCTGACTATCCCCAATCAATTCATTTCTCTCTAAATAACTATAAATCCTATCCCTAATAATTCTCTCCAATACTTTGCCCACAACAGAAGCAAGACTCACCGGCCTATAATTCCCCGGAAAGTCTCTCTTCCCCCTTGAACAATGGGACCACATTCGCTATCCTCCAGTCTTCCGGCACTATACCCGTAACCAACGATGACCTGAAGATCAGAGCCAGAGGCTCTGCAATCTCCTCTCTCACCTCCCAGAGAATCCTAGGGTAAATCCCGTCCGGCCCAGGGGACTTATCTAACTTCAAACCCTTAAGAATATCTAGCACATCCTCCTTATCTACTTCAATACTTTCCAGTTTACAACCCTGTATCCCAGTGTTCTCCACAATTACATTTACATCTCCCTGCGTGAATACCGAAGAGAAATATTTGTTCAGTGCCTCTCCAATTTCTTCAGGCTCCACGCACAACTTCCCACTGCTGTCCATAACTGGCCCTAACCTTGCCCTAACCAATCTTCTATTCTTAACATATCTAAAGATATGTATCTGAAGGCATGTCCTTCACTACGTTTTCTGAAGTGACTGGCAAGCTCCATCATCTTACTGACATTAAGGGAGAGATTATTGTTGTTGCACCAGTTCCAGATTTTCTACCTCTTTTCCTATCCTCCATCTCATCGTTGTTTGAGATTTGGCCCACTATAGTGGTTCAGTAGCAAACTTGAAAATGGAGTTGGAGTGGCATTTGGCCAAAGAGTCGTAAGTGTATAAAGATTATCGTAAGGCACTGAACTGAGGAAAAGACTCATGGGATTCCGCTATTGAGGATAATTGTCATAGAAGTCATAGAAACCCTACAGTGCAGAAAGAAGCCATTTGGCCCATCGAGTCTGCACTGACCACAATCTCACCCACGTCTTACTCCCATATCCCTATATATTTACCCACTAATCCCTCTAACCTACGCATCTCAAGACACTAAGGGGCAATTTTTTAGCATGGCCAATCAACCTAACCCGCACATCTTTGGACTGTGGGAGGAAACCAGAGCACCCGGAGGAAACCCACGCAGACACGAGGAGAACGTGCAGACTCCACATAGACAGAGACCCAAATCAGGTTTCGAACGCAGGTACCCGGAGCTGTGACGCAGCAGTGCTAACCACTGTGCTCCTCTGCCTTCCAGTTGTGGAAGAGGTGTCATTGCCTGTCCTTACTTCTGCATCCTATCCTTTTTTCCCCTGTGTACTTCATGAGCAGTATGTTTTGTCTGTATAGTAAGCAGGAAACAGTACTTTTTATTGTATCCCAATACGTAACAACTATAAAATAAAATCAAACATTGCAACCTACGGGTTAGAAAGTTGAGGATCCAGTCTCAGAGGAAGGAGAAGAGCCCCAGGTCATGGAGTTTAGAGATGAGTTGTGTTGGAATTATGAGTAATGACCCTGCTGGGAGGTTTGTGAGTGGTTTAAGTCTTAATGGGAGGAATTAGAATACAAGTAGGCATTCAGCACATATTCTTCTTGTGGTATATCTTGCCTCCTCTTTTGAGGGAGAAATTCCTTGATATAATGATGGACAGTTTGTAGGTATAGCCCTATGGGTCCTTATATTTAGTAAGGCGTACCTCTTAGAAATAATGACTTAACATTTCTTTATTTTTGGATTAAAGAATCATTGGTTCCTGCAAGAGTCCAAGAAAAAGTCTTTATAATGCAATGGTGCCTCGGGTATAATTGGAGATGGGGAGGTATGTTTTAGTGCATGCCCATCCAGAGTATGCAAATCTCTGGCAGGTAATTTTTTTTCCCCCTTTGTGTTCATATCCAATTGTTTCTTTGTTTAAATAAGCAATGGCAGTAGCTACTTTGAAATGTTGCTCCAGGAATGTGCAGGGAATACACATAATTTCACATAAACCTGTTGGACTATAACCTGATGTTATGTGACCTCACATATGGAGAAATTATATTGTCCTGTACCAGTTTTGAGGATATGCTGTGCTACTTGTAAAACTAGAAAAAAAATCTTCAAAGTATGTTTTTAAAAAACATAATTTGTCTTTTGGGGTACTTTCTTTAATGCATATAGAACATTCTATATGTAGCGGTGAATACAGCCTTTATCTTGTGACAAGTTCTCACATTTGTCTAGAATGGTTTAAATACTATTGCAAAACATTCTTGATCTGACAAGTCAGGGAAAATCTTAATAGGAAAAAGATAAAACCTTGATAAGAACAGAGATAACCAGGTTCCGTTCAGATTTCAGTTCATTTTTTTTTTTAAATAATTTTGTTCATATTTAAGTACTGACTAATGGCAGATTTTTGTGTTTTACAGAGCAAAGTGGTACGGGTACTGAACTTGTGGCAGAAGAATGGAGTGTTTAAAAGTGAGATCATACAGCCACTTCTAGACTTGGCAGCAGGGATTCCACCACCTTCTGTCACCCCTGCTGTTGCCAGTACTGCAGCAACTGTGAGCAGTAACACACCAGGTAATTGTCTTGCAACTGTAGTTTAACAGAATATTTACAAAAATAATTTTGTTTGAATTGTATATGCATCAGAATATGCTTGTTCTAAATTTTTTCATTGATCTGTAGCTATGCAAACTTGTCAGGATGACTGAAAAGAGTATGCATTTGTGGTATAATTGATCTCTTGCAATTTCCTGTACCTTCAAGAGATGAAGCCATCATACAGAACAGACAAGAAGAAAACACGGCCCATAGTAATACCTCTGGGGAAAAAAGTGACTAGAAAAATTCCCCTTTTTGGTTTCTAGTGCCTGGCAACCATATCAGCAATGACATGGAATAGTCACAACTAACCTTTCACATTTAAAAATAAACTCTTAAGAAATTGAGGCAGGGTAGATCATATGGCCTGGTAAGTCTGCTCCATCATTCAGTGCAATCATGGTTCACCTTGGGCTTCAGTTGTATTATCCTGCCTGATCCTTTGAATCCCTGAGAGACAGAAACTTTGTCCTAGCCTGGAGCACCCACAACTCTTGAGATGTAGAAAGTTTCAAAGGTTCACCACTGTTTAAGTGAAGCAATTTTTCCTCACGTGTGTCCTAAATGATTTACCTCTTTTCCTGAGACCGTGCCCTGTGTCATTGATTCCTTGGCATCTGCTTCTATCAAGTACACATATATATACCACCACCACTACCAAACCACCCCCCCCCCCCCCCCCAAAATTTTTTAGGTTTCAATTATATCACCTATCATTCTTCGAAACTTGGGAAATATAAACCCAATCTATTCACAAACTCCCATTGTAGGATAACCCTCTCTTACCCTTTTAATGAGTCTTTGCTGTACTGCTTCCAGTGCAAGTATACATTTTCTTCAGTGTGGAGATCAAAATTGCAAGCCATATTGCAGATGTAATCTCACCAAAACCCTATGTAGCAAGACATTTTTACTCCTGTACTCTATGGTTAGTAAGTTTGCAGATGACACCAAGATTGGCACAGTGGACAGTGAAGAAGGTTATGTAGGATTGCAATGGGATCGTGATCAATTGTGTCAGTAGGCTGACGAATGGAATTTAATTTAGATAAATGCATTTTGTTCCATCAAACCAGGTCAGGACTTACTCAGTTAATGGTAGGGCATTGAGGAGAGTTATAGAACAAAGAGATCTAGGGGTACAGGATCATAGCCCCTTGAAAGTAGAGTCACAGATGGACAGAGTGGCGAAGAAGTCATTTGGCATGCTTGGTTTCTTTCGTCAGAACATTGAATACAGGAGTTGGGATGTCTTGTTGAAGTTGTACAAGACATTAGTAAGACCACACTTGGAATACTGTGTACAATTCTGGTCACTATTATAGAAAGGATATTATTAAACTAGAAAGAGTGCAGAAAGATTTACTAGGATGCTACCGAGGCTTGATGATTTGAGTTATAAGGAGAGGTTGGATAGACTGGGACAGTAGAAAGCTGGGGAGTGATCTTGCAGAGGGATGGAAAATAATGAAGGGCATAGATCAGCTAGACAATATCTTTTCCAAAGGTAGGGGAGTCTAAAACTAGAGGGCATAGGTTTAAGGTGAGAGGAGAGAGATGCAAAAGGGTCCAGAGGTAGAGAGTTTCTGGAACAAGCTCCAGAAGTGGATACAATTTTGTCTTTTTAAAAAGTTTGGACAGTTACACGGGTAAGATAGGTATAGAAGGATATGGGCCAAATGTGGGCAATTGGGACTAGCTTCTGGGGCTTAAAAAAAGGGGTGGTATGGACAAGTTGCTGTAAACTTCTATGACTCCAGTGTCCTTGCAGTAAAGATCAACATTTGCCAATCAATATTTTGCTGAACTTGCATGCTAATTTTTGTGTTCCTTGTAGAAGCACATCCAAGGCTTTGAACATCAACACTAACTTTTTATTCTTATGACTGAAGTAGACTTCATACCTTCCCACATTGTGGGCAAGATTCTCCATCTTGTCCGTGGCCATGCAGCTGCCAACAAGAATGGAGAATTTGACATTCAGTCAAAACTCTATTACTGCAGCGGCACAGGAAAATACCAGCTATGGATAAGTAGAACAAAGAACAACACCGCACGGGAAACAGGCCCTTTGGCCCAACAAGCCCGCGCCGCCGTCCTAACGTCTTAATGACATATAGAGACCAATATAGGGACAATTTGTTACCCAATCAGCCTAAGAGCACATTTTTGGGATGTGGGAGGAAACCGGAGCACCCGGAGAAAACCCACGCAACCACAGGGAGAACGCGCAAACTCCCGCAGACACAGGCCCAAATCCATGTGTCTGCACAGCAACAGCAATAGTAGGAGGTTTTCAGCATATATCTATTTTGTCATCTTATTGCCTTTTAACCTAACCTGTCTATTTTGCTTTTCAACCTTTGTGTCTTCTCCATGGACCACCTTCCATCTAATTTGATTTCATCACAAACTTTGATACCATAAGATGTAGGATGAAAAGTAGACCACTTGCCTATTAAGTCTGCTCTGCCGTTCAGAGAGCATGACTGATCTGATACAATCCTCAACACACCATTTTCGGCCATCATATCCCCATAATCCTTGATTTCCTTACTGATTTTAAAAAAAAACTTTCTATCTCAACCTTGAACATGTTTAACAACACAGCCTCATTAGCCTTCTGTGGTTTTAAAAAAAAATCCACCAATTCACTGCCCTCTGAGAGAAGCAGTTTTTCCTCATCTCTGTCTTAGATGGGTGATCCTTGACTCAAAGATTAAGCCCTGTGGTCCTGGACTCTCCCAGAAGGAAAAACAATTTCTCAGCATCTACCTTGTCAAACCTCTTGAGAATCCTGTATGTTACAATAAGGTCACCTTTCATTCTTCTAAACTCTAGTGCATACAGCTGAATCTAAATCTTTGCTCATTAGAAAATCCCTTCATAACCAGGATCAACTTAGTGAATCTTCTTTCGACCAACTCCAATGCCAATATATCTTTCCTTAGATAAAGGGACCAAAACTATGCACAGTATTTCAGGTGTGGTCATGTATAGTTTTATACTTAATTCCCTTTGAAATAAATGTCAACATTCCATTTGCCTTCGCTATTACCTGTTGAACTTGCATGATAGCTTTTGTGATTTATGCATGAGGACATCCACCTGCAATCTCTGTGCTGCAGTTTTCTCCATTTAAATGGCATTAGTTTCCTTATTCTTTCAACCAAAGTGCATCACTTCTCATTTTCCTACATTATATTCCATCTGCCAAGTTTTTGGTATGTACTTTTCCTGTTCATAGTCTTCTGTGAACAATGCATCCTCACTGCTTGTCTTCCCACCTTTTTTGTTCATGTGCAAACTTGGCCACTGTATATTCATTTCCCTCGTCCAAGTTATTAACATACACTGTAAATGATTGTAGCCCTGGAACTGATCCCTGTGATACACCGTTAGTTACAGGTTGTCATCCTGAAAATATCCCTCATCCCAACTCTGTCTTCTATTAATTAGTCAATCCTGTCTCCAAGCTAATAAAGTACATGCAATGCTCTTAATGTATTAAGTAACCTTTTGTGCAGTATCTTATCACATGCTTTCTGGAAATACCAAGTTTGTTGCCTCTACTGGTTTCCCTTTATCTATCCTGCTTGCTACCATCTCGAAGAATTTCATCTGTCAGACATGATTTTCCCTTTGTGAAGCTATGCTGACTCTACTCCGTTACATTATGTATTTCTAAATGCTGTGCTATTGCATTCTTTATAATGATCTCTATATTTTCCCAATGACCGATGTTAAAATAACTAAACTCTGGTTAGTTAACTTTTTTTTGTTTATCTCCTTTTTTGAATAAAGGCACTGGCAATTTTCCATTCCTCTGGACTTCTCTAGAATTTAATATGGTGCATCCGCATTCTCTCTGGCTACTTTCTTTAATATCCTAGCCATCAGGTCTTTCCTTTAGTTTCTTAGCACTTAGTAATAATTATTGTGTTTATTCCCCCACCCTTGTCCATTGATTATTTAATATGCTATTAATATTTTCTACTGTGAAGACAGATGCAAAGCATTTATTAATTCCTCTATAATTTCCTATTTCCTTATTATTACTACAGTCTTATTCTCTAAAGGACCTATGTGCACTTTGGTATATCCCTTTTTTTTAAATTTAAACAAGCTCTTAATATCTGCAGAAACAGCAGAGGCACTACCTAGGATTTTCAAAAATTCCTTCATAATAGATTTGAACATTTTCTCTGCAGTTCTCTGTTTTCTCTCTCCTTCCTTTTTTGAAAGTGTTGTAACATTTGTCAATTTCCAATCTGCTGGAACTGTTCTGAGTCTTAAGGAATTTTTGAAAATCCTAGGTAGTGCATCTGCTGTCTCTGCGGCTAAATCTTTTGGAATTCTAGGATGTCAACTATCAGATCCTAGAGTAACATAATTTTCTCCAAGTTTTTTTCTGCCATTAATCATTTCCTTAATTTTCATACTATTTTACCAGCCAGTTTGCTCTCTCTTGTATAAAACATGTATTTTTTTACTGTGAAGGTAGACAAAACATTTGTTCAATATTTCTACATTTCATCATTCTCCATGATAATTTTTTCTGCCTCTGCTTCCAAGAGACCAATGTTTATTTTAGCTACACCTTTTTATATATTCACTAAAGCTCTTACAATTTGTTTTTATATTCTTGACTAGTTTACTGTCATTCTGTTTGTTCCTTTTCAATCAGAATTTTGATGGCTCAGTTATTATGTTACTTTTGTTACAATAGTCCCTCGTTCAGTAATCTGCACATTTGTATAACTATACCCTCACACCACTCTCATAGTCTGGTTTAACTGGAGCCTATCCAATAGAATAATTTTCCGTTCCCTGACTATTTATGCCAGTGCCTTATGAATAAAAGCCCCTCCGTTCCAAACTACTCTTGGAGCCATTCATTCAATTCTGTATGACCCTCTGCCAGTTGCCATGTGTCTCAGGTAACAATCCAGTGATGATTACCATCAGTGTTCTATGTTTTAAATTTGACCCTAACTCTTCAAATTTTCTTTGATGGGAATAGGAGTGGAGTTCTGCTGTTATGTTGTTGGTTCCCATGTGGCTTGTAACAAAAGAATCCTTTCCTCATTTACATCCAAGTTCCTTTCCAGCTGCAAGGAGATGCCCTTGACACTGGCACCTGGCAGGTGAAACAGTGTTTCAAAGCTGTAAAGAGCAGTACCTAAACTCCATTTAAATTGACTCCCATCACTACTACATTCCTGTTCACAGGATTGCAATGCATTCCAAATATTACCACATGTCGCAGTCATGACGTACCATCAGCCCTGCTATTTCCATCCAACCTTATTTATTTAACTAGTTGATTAGTTAAAATCTCCAAGAGCTAAAGTGATAGAAAGTTGCTGTCTCCTAGCTAGAAGATAAAAGAAGAAAATTCACCAACTGCTGGAGGCTGAGCAAAAAGTAGAAAAAGGTGCACCTCTAATCCCCTTGCATCGAATTCCCAATTATACACTCTGACTCCGCCTTACTCCAGAATAGTCTCCTCTCTATGCATCATCATACTTCTTACTCTCCTCAAAGACATGTTTAGATCATGATTAGAATATCAGTTATTTGATCGTGGATGCATTGACCTGCAACCAGATTTTACAAGTATTTCCTGGTTGGTAATTTACTCACTAACCAGAAATTAAAACTATGACCTCTGGCTCTGTTTATTTAAGAGTAGTTAATTGCCTAGTAATACAGAACTTGGAATACTATTGAAAAGAGATATATAGAACAAAGCTTTTTGTCTTGCACTCATCAGAACGATGATAATTAATGCTACTGGACAAAAGTGTGCTGATTGATTGGCAAGTCAACTATGATTGGCCAAGGTATTGCCATGAAGAAAGCAACCACAGGTTCTCAAATTTGCTGATAATTCAATGTAAAACTTGACCATGTTCCTTTTGTTTGCAGAGACTGGGTACCTGCATATCAATATATATATGTCACTTTTTAGCAGATGTAAATGAGGAATAGTAGACATCAAAATAGATGAAGGGTTCCATGTACATAGATCCATAAAATGTAGTTGTCAGGTGCAGAAATAATTATGAAGGCAGTTGGAATGTTAGCTTTTGTAACTAAATGCCTAGAGTTAAACCGAGAGGCGGTTTTGCTGCAGCGTTACATAGCCCTTTTTAGACTACAATTGGAGTACTGAAATTAATTGTGCGCACCACATTTTAGAAAGGTACCTTGGCATAGGAAGAAGTGCTACACAGATTCACCGAGTGTTATCAAATGCCCAGAGTTAGATAATTAAAAATATTACATAAAATCACCTTGTATGTCTGGAATATAGAAGGCTTGAGGGATAATTGATTTAGGTTTTTCAGAATTTTGAAAGGAATTAATCAGGTAAATAGAAACTTTTTCTGCTGCATCTGGAGTTTAGGACAACATTGCATGACCATAAAATCAGAGCCAGGACACATCTTCGTGCAAAGGACAAGAATGAGAAATTTGCACCAATTTACAGAACTCCCAACTTTCCAAGTATGGAATTTTACCTTGTAAATGATTTCCCAATTTCTGTCTTTTCATAGTTGTTGATGAGCTCGACTCAATCTCATGTTTTCAACCAGATTTGGGCTCTCTAAGACAGAATCCATGAACTCATGTCTAGGGAGCCCTGTTGCAGTTTGCATCGAGAAATGAACACCAGCAGATATTAGTAAACTTTGTGCAGACTGTTTCTGATTGCCGTCACATATCCCATCGGCAAGATATGCTCCACTGTTGGCTGCTTGATGGACTGTAGGTTTCGTAGGCAATTTGGGTGGGATAGGCTAGGGTGAAGGAACAGTAGAACTTCGTCTCTACAGGCCTGAGGTGGGCGGTTGTGTGATGAGGGAGCAGCACGACCCAAGTCTAATGCAGAGGTCAGTTATTTTATCTGGAAAATTTGCAAGCTGGCTCAGGGAATGCATATGATGTCCAAAATTGGAAATACCCAAAGCTGGTGAGGTGCTGTGCATTATTTAATAATTTGTTAAGTTATAAGTGAGATAATTAAACTTGTGCATTGGAAGGGGACATGTGAAGGTTGATGGCTTCAGACCTCCAATAAAAACAATTACAGAATTATTTGCTGCATTAAAAAAAACTAACGAGATAGGTTTTTTATTTAATAAGATGTCCTATTGTAATTAGTTTTAAGGTGCATGTTTCCACACTTAACCATTGAAAAGACAAAATTCTCAATACAGCCCTGTTTAAGTTAGTTTGTATTCTAAAAATAAGTTAACAACTTCTCCTTGCTGCTAAATCAGATTTTTTTTGTTTGTAATACAAATTCTTCATTGAAGCAAGTGTGACTGAGTTCTTGGAGAGTAAGATAAAGCAGTACAACATACTACCCTAGAGGCATAAAGGCTCTCGAGTGTTGGCCAATTATGGTGACTCGGTGCTGGTTTTCGATCACGGTGGCCTGGCCATAAATGAGTTGTGGGGCTCCAGAATGCTCCGTGTTCCTGTATGATCATTGGAAAAGCCAAGCTGATGAGTGTGTTGGGGGACGGGATTGGGAAGAGGGGCATTTAGGAGGAGTGGGGGAGGGGGGGGCTAGAAATTGAGTGATTAGGAAAAGGGTGAAGTTTTGGGAAGAGTGATGTGTGTCTGTTTGAGGAGAGTAGGAAAGGAAGAGGAGCTGATTATCATGTGTGTGTGAGATGGATGGAGCGGAGAGAAGTTTTATTGAATATTGTCATCAAGGAATATGGCCGAAGCTACATAATTATGTAGAGTTTTTACAAAGTATCTTAAAAACACAAAAAACAGTAATTAGCATTGCTGCCTCACAGTGCCAGGGACCCAAGTTTGATTCCCAGCTTAGGTTACTTTCTGTATGGAGTTTGCACATTCTCTCCATGTCTGCATCAGTTTCTTCTGGGTGTTCCAGTTTCCTCACACAGTCCGAAAGACTTGCTGGTCTAATGCCTGTCTAACTGGCAAGTCCCCTATTAAGAACAAAGAACAAAACAGCATGGGAAACAGGCTCTTTGGTCCAATGAGCCCGCGCCGCTGCTACCCAGGATCCCTGTCTATGTTTATAAATCTATGCATTGGAACCAAATTTGAGACAATTTAGGGAGAATTTGTTCTGCCAGTTAGCTTAAGAGCACATCTTTGGGATGTGGGAGGAAACCGGAGCACCTGGAGAAAACGTAAGCAAGCACGAGGAGAATGCACAAACTCCCACAGACACAGGCTCAAATCCATGTATCTGCACAGCACAGCAGTAGTCACTGAGCTGTCATGTTGCCCATCAAATGGTCCAGATCAAGCGTACACTAATGACATGAAGCACTAGGATACTCTCAAAAAAAAATCCAAGACCAGCCCTCTCACGACCCATCACGTGTATGCACCTTGTTAGACAACAAGGCGGCCCAAAGTACCTGTAGGATAAAACAAATACATCAATATCATCGATAATTTACACACTTCCCAAGGAACTCCCAAGGCTCATGATCCCTATTTTAAATCTGTTTTCTATCCCCCTCCATTCCCATTCTGTTCATGTGCCCATCTAAATATCTCTTAAATAATTCCAGAGTGCCTGCCTCCACCACTTTACTTGGCGGCGTATTCCATAACCCCACCACCCAATGACCATACGCTGTGTGAAAAAACTTCCTTTAGCATCCAAATTATACCTTACCCCCCTCACTCTAAGCCCATGACACTTCGTGCTATTTGAGTCCATCCTAGGAAAAAGCTTAACCCTGTTTACTCTATCTGTACCCCTCATAATCTTGTACACCTCTATTAGATCTCCTCTAAGTCTACGTCTTTCTAAGGAAAACAGTTCCAATTTGCCTAACCTCTCCTTGTAACTCAGACCTTCCGTACGAGGCAGCATCCTCGTAAACTTCCTCTGCACTCTCTCCAGAGTCTCCATGTCCTTCCAGTAATAAAGTGACCAGAACTGGACACAGTATTCCAAATGAGGTCTAACCAACGTTTTATATAACTGCAACATTAAAGGCCAGCTCTTGTATTCTATACCCCTTCCTATAAAGGCTAGCATACCATATGCTTTCTTCACAACCTTCTGCACCTGCTCTGCCACCTTCAGAGACTTGTGCACCTGCACTCTCAGATCCCTCTGCATTTCTATATTCTTAATCGGTCTACCCTTTATCATATATCTCCCCACTACATTCTTTCTTCCGACATGCATCACCTCGCATTTATCAGATTGAATTCCATCTGCCATCTATCTACCCAAGCTACCAGCCTATGTTCTGCTGCATCACCTGACAATGCTCCTCACTGTCCGCAAGTCCAGCCATCTTTGTATCGTCTGCAAATTTGCTGATCACTCCACTTACTCCCTCTTCCAAGTCATTTATATATAGAACATAGAACATTACAGCACAGAACAGGCCCTTCGGCCTTCGATGTTGTGCCGACCAAAATAAAAAGCAATGCCCCTCCAAACTAAACCATTCCCTTCTCTTCCATATACTTATCAATTAACCTCTTAAACGCCACCAAACTTGGCGCATCTACAACAGCTGCAGGCAGGGCATTCCACTCCCTAATCACTCTTTGAGTAAAGAACCTACCTCTGATATCCGTCCTATAACTCATACCCCTTAATTTAAAGCTGTGTCCCCTCGTGTTATGAATAGAAGAGGTCCCAGTACCGAGCCCTGCGGCACACCACTAGTGACCGACCTCCAGCTGGAAAAACACCCTTCCACTATTATTCTCTGTCTCCTATTACCAAACCAGTTACTTATCCATCTAGCTATCTGTCTTTGTATTCCATTAGCCTTGATCTTTTCAGCTGACCTTCCATGAGGGACTTTGTCAAACGCCTTACTGAGATCCATATAGACGACACCAACGGCTCGCCCTTCGTCGACCATTTTCATCACCTCCTCAAAAAATTCTACCAGATTTGTAAGGCACAACCTTCCCTTAACAAAGCTATGCTGTGTATCCCTAATCAGATCGCAACGCTCTAAGTGCCTATACATCCTATCTTTAAGAATCCCCTCCAACAGTTTCCTTACCACTGATGTCAAACTCACCGCCCTATATTTTCCAGGGTTATCCCTACTACCCTTTTTAAACAACTGTACATTAGCTATTCTCCAATCCTCTGGGACCTCACCTGTGTCTGTAGAGACAAAGATTTGCATCGGAGACCCAGCAATTTCACCTCGTGCCTCCCTAAGCAGCCTGGGATAAATGCCACAGGGCCTGGAGAATTATCAGTTTTAATGCTACCTAGAAGCTTTAACACTTCTTCCTTTGGTATGGATATTTCCCCCAACTGGTCTACAGCTCCCTCAGAGACAGCACCGGTCAACAAGCCCCTCTCCTTCGTGAATACTGACGCAAAGTATTCATTCAGGATCTTTCCCATTCCCTTGGGTTCTCAGCACAGTTCCCCTACTCTGTACCTAAGAGGTCCGATTTTTCCTCTAACCATCCTTTTATTCCTAACATAGGAGTAAAAAGCTTTTGGATTTTCCTTAATCCTATCTGCCAAAACTATTTCATGCCCCCTTTTTGCCCTTCTAACTCCCCGTTTGAGCTCCCATTCCTGCTCACTTGTTCTACAGCAAAGCCAGTTATGGTGCCATGGATCTGGTGCGTTGGCCATGCTAAGTTCTTCCTCAGAGTACTTGAAAGCACCAGAGTGTGGTGACTAGGAGATTTTCACAATAACTTAATTGCAGTGTTAATGTAAACCTAAATGTGACACTAATAAATAAAACTAAACTTAATATACCATATGTAAAAATCTGTTATCATTTGTAATATGCAGACTTCATTAATTTTGTTAACATTACTATGCTGCTTTATTGCTGATTAGTTTTTGTGGGCGATAAGGGTCACATTTTCAGAAGTTTTACTATGTATTCGTTGCCATCAATGGCATGGCCAGCATTTGTTGCCCATTCTTAATTGCCCTCAAGAATATTGTGGTAAGTTAAAATGGGATCACATTGTGATAATTTACAAAGTACTGCTGTAATGCATTGCTTTGCATGTATGTAATGTTTTATTCTGTTTTGTTCTGTTCTGATTATGTTCTGTTGTTAGTATGAACTTCACTTTATATCACATAATACTAACTGCATTAAATTCTGGAATGCTGAGGTCACCAATATGTTGTTATACAAATACGTTGGCCCACAGTCTTGGCGGTAATAGAAGATTATCAAACAGAAGACAAATGTCTAATAATTCCACTTCTTTGAAGCCAACAAAAAGTATTTGCATTCATTACAGGTCATAAAATATGCTACACTTGTTTGAATCCACATTTTAAACCATTTTCAGACGTTTGCCTTCAGCTTTTAATTTTTCAGTCATTTTGTTTTCGACTACTCTGATCTCTGAAGTGGTAGTAGAACTTTATCCCACAAAAAGTAATAGGTATTAGTTTAATTAATTTTAAATCTGTGTTTAATAGGTGTCATGCTAACTAATGATATTAAAGATATGGAGCCAAGGCAGGTATATGGTGTTAAACACAGATTAGCCATGATCTAATCAATTAGCAAAATAAACTCAAGAGAATAAATATCTTTCTCCCATTCCTATGACTCTATACTTCATGAAATATGTATTTGGGGGCATTATGCTTGAATGGTACAAGATGATGACGGAGTAGGTTGTGCTTACGTTGATCGTTTGTTCCAATTATTTAACACAGGGACCGGAGTCACAATTTTAACTGATCTAAGGCCAGATCTATTTCAGGAAGTAATCCTTTTACCAGAAAATCATGGCCCGTAGAGCTAGGTACAGTCATATGTGCTGGTCAACTGTTTGCTTAATTCCTTCAAGTGCAAGATGGAACTGTTTCTTATTGGGGTAGAGATCTCTTCAAAGAACAAAGATCAAAACAGCACGGGAAACAGGCCCTTTGGCCCAGCAAGCCTGCACCACCACCCCGATGTTCCCACCTCTACCCTTGATCCCTGTCTATGTTTATAGATCTATGGATTAAAAACCAAATTTGAGACAATTTAGGGAGAATTTGTTTTGCCAATTAGCCTAAGAGCACATCTTTGGGATGTGGGAGGAAACCGGAGCACCCGGAGAAAACCCACGCAAGCACGGGGAGAATGCGCAAACTCCCACAGACACAGGCCCAAATCCATGTATCTGCACAACACAGCGATAGTCACTGAGCTGTCGTGTTGCCCATCAAATGGTCCAGGTCAAGCGTACACTAACGACGTGAAGCACTAGGATACTCTCAAAAAAAAAAATCCAAGAGCAGTCATCTCACGACCCATCACGTGTATGCCCCTCGTTAGACAACAAGGTGGACCAAAGCACCTGTAGGATAAAAACAAGTACATTAATATCATCATCTACTTACACAGTTCCCAGGGACTCCCAAGGCTCATGATCCCTATTTTAAATTAGTTTTTTATACCCCTCCATTTCCATTCTGTTCATGTGCCCATCTAAGTATATAGTTTATGTCATAGAATCAATGGGGCTAGAGTAATTTCCTGGACTAATTTCAGTTATGGAGGGAGTGGGGCAGAAAGAGAAATGTCCCAGATTGTTTACCCCTCAATTGTCCTGATTTTTGAATTAGCTTTTTCCTGCATATAACTTGGTTTTAGCTGGGGTAGAGAGTGTGCATCTCATGATGGTATCACCATTAATGTAATAGGCTAGATCAATTAGGAAATCCTTTCCTGTAAATTGATGCTCAGATGTTGGTAAACAGTTCACTTGTCTGTTTTCCCATTTGCTGAATTCCCAAATGGCAAATCTGTGAAACAGATGCCATAGAGAAATAATCAAAGCAGCAAGTAGTGCTTTATTCATATCAAAATTAGATAGTTATTTTGGAAAATAAGATTTTAGAATGCAGTTTATTAGTAACCTGAGATATAACCAATGATGAGCTTAGAATGTTTGAAAGAAACAAGTGACTTCTGAGCCTATGATTCTTAAAGCTTTTCACCATTGGTGTGTGTTCCTCTTGCTGCATCTGGGGCCTTTGTGTACACTAATTAATAGAGATCATTTGCCATGATTAGAACTCCGCAGCATCATTGTCATTGTATTTGGCTACCAGAATGGCAGTGGACTAAGGTCAACGTTAGAGCTTACATTGTCCAGCAATTCCTATTTTCCTTTAGGTTGAACACAATGAAAGTCTGAATGTATACTCTCATGACACACCTATAATAAAAATAACTTAATTTCACCACCTCAACTATTAGCACTAGTGGCGTAGAGCAATGATCATTGCAGTATTGCAGACATAAAACAACTTTTGTAATTATTCACAGAATTTTATATTTTTACTAAGCTTTTGGTCATTCTTCTGTATTTGCTATCTGCTTCACCTTTGTGGGAAGTTGTATATGTAAAAGACACAATTAAATATGTTGATATATATTTAAGACTTTACAAAGTAGCTTTGGGACCAGTGCTGAGTGAACAGGTGCTATTAGGCTAGATTTAATGCAGCAGTAAGGGCTCTGCAGTACCCAGCTAAAACATTTGTGGGAGAGCCTCCCTTATTGTGAATAACTGTCTTGCAGGCATTAAGCAACTAACTTGCCATTCATTAAGTGATTTGAAGAGGAACTTACGCCCCTCACCAACAGGAAGTCATGTGCAAAGAGCTGCTAGCACCCCCAATATAGCTGCCTCTGACTCTTGCAGAGAGCGCTGCTAGATGGAACATTTGGTATGCAACTTAGCAGTTGTGATGTGAATCACTTCAGTGGCCACCGATTAATCATTTAAGGAAGTCACTCTGCCCGCCTGACATGACCCTCTCCCTGCTGGTAAAATTATTGTTTGGGACTGATGAGTAGGCAACACCCATTGGATTTTACATGAACTACCCTGCCTTCAAACCTGCTGATGTGGGCACTTATAACTGAGAATGCACATGAGGCCAAATTTCTCAGATTTCTTAGAATGGGAAGAAATACTGAGGAACCAGACATTTGAAAACTGAGATAAGAATTTTTAAATCAAAACGGTAACTTGACAGGGGACCTCTGAAAATCATCCAAAAAAGGGATGGCAGGAGAGTTGGACTCAGTGCACGTTATGACATGGGTAGCAGAATGTTGGATGACTGTAGGTTTATGGAAGATATAATATAGGAGACATGCATGGAGTATGTTGGAATAGTTGAGTTGATAGATGACAAAGGTGTGGCTGAAGGTTTCAGCAGAACTTGAGTTGAGACCAGGGCACTGAATTTTACAGCATTGAAGTAGGTAACTGAGGCTTTGTTTCTGTGCCTGTTCTTTAAAACAGTAATATTTTCCCCCTGTCAATTTCCCATTTTTCCTTCAAAAAACTAATTTACCCATTTCTCTTTAAACTTTTATGTTCTATTGTCATTGCATCTTATTCTACTAAAGAATATTTTGTTTAACTCCTTCCACTGTTCTTCATTGACAATTTTGCTAAATCCTTTTGGATGAAAAATTAAGCAAAGACCTGGATTGCCTGTTTTGGTGGAAGTGAAAGATCACATGACAGTACTCAGCTTACTAAACGAAGAACAGGAGACATCATCCAGTGCTGTGACTAACATTTATCCATTGGCCAATGTCACCAAACACAAGTTAACAGATCATTTGTTTCATTGCTGTTTATGGGATGTTGTTGCATGCAAATTGATTCCCTCATTTGTGTGCAAAACAGTAGTGACTACATTTCAAAAGTAATGAGTTGGTTGTAAAATGTTTTTGGATATCTTTTTATTGACTTGTTGGATACAAAGTTCCTTGGTCACGATCTGCTTCGTTCTCGATTTAAAGAATTATATATAAATTTTGACATTTTAAAGAAATGAACTGCTGTTATAAAGCCATGCTTTGTGGCAGAAATGACTTTCTGTACTTGCTGGAAACCACTGAGTTTTCAAAATCTTAAAAAGCATTCCAATAACTTGGAATTGGAAATGGCAGTTTCTAATAGGCTGAACCTTTGCGTAATTGTACCTCATAGATTTGAAAGCCATTAAAATGGAATCAAACTGCTTAGTAAATTGCCTTGGAGTGTGAATGGGGCATCTCCTAACCTTTGGTAGGTAATCCAGGAAGTGAATGGCCATATCACAAGATTGAAATTGGATTTGTTCATCAACCGTGACTCCATGAATAAGATTAAAATACATTTAATGCGCAGAAAAATTTCATAACTTTTAAAAATGCTTAATCATTTATATATTGTAGAACTATCATCAACTTCAGATGGTAAAATCAAAGATTTATGCCTTGGACATAGAAGGAGCACGCAGCTCTCATCATCAATGTTGTGTATAATCACTTCACTTGTCCTCGCTTCACATGCGTATCATTTCAATTATATCAATAGGAATAAACATGCACGGGTAGAAATTGGTGGAATGTGGTAGTTCTGCGCATGGGCAACGGTCAACAAAGTGCACACAACCCTGAAGGAATGCATGTGGCCCTTGGGTAGTTGGCCTACCATTGCCCCAACTCATTCACAAAGCATCCAGATAATTACCTGAGTACCCAGCTTGGTGAGGACCAAACATTAGATGTAATCATCTCAGACAGTGAACTTTGGCTGAGAATGGAATTCATGCAGCCACAACCTAATGGTGTAGATCATTGTCCTAGAATCCAGTAACCATTGTTTCAGTAACTGATCAGTTGGTGAGAAAGGAACATGTGGTAAGCCAACTGACCTCTTTTTGTGTTTAAGAAACTGCTTTTCTCTAGGACACAGAACTAAGAACAAAACAGCACGGGAAACAGGCCCTTCGGCCCAACGAGCCTGCGCCGCCACCCCAATGTTCCCACCTCTACTCGCGATCCCTGTCCATGTTTATAGATCTATGGATTAAAAACCAAATTTGAGACAATTTAGGGAGAATTTGTTTTGCCAATTAGCCTAAGAGCACATCTTTGGGATGTGGGATGAAACCGGAGCACCCGGAGAAAACCCACGCAAGCACGGGGAGAATGCGCAAACTCCCACAGACACAGGCCCAAATCCATGTATCTGCACAGCACAGCGATAGTGACTGAGCTGTCGTGTTGCCCATCAAATGGTCCAGGTCAAGCGTACACTAACGACATGAAGCACTAGGATACTCTCAAAAAAAAAATCCAAGAGCAGCCATCTCACGACCCATCACGTGTATGCCCCTTGTTAGACAACAAGGTGGACCAAAGCACCTGTAGGATAAAAACAAGTACATCAAAATCATCATCTATTTACACACTTCCCAGGGACTCCCAAGGCTCATGATCCCTATTTTAAATCAGTTTTCTATACCCCTCCGTTCCCATTCTGTTCATGTGCCCATCTAAGTATTTTTTAAGTAACTCCAGAGTGCCTGTCTCCACCACTTTACTTGGCAGTGCATTCCATACCCCCACCACCCTCTGTGTGGTGGGGGTATGGAAGTCTCCACGTCCTTCCGGTAATAAAGTGACCAGAACTGGACGCAGTATTCCAAATGAGGTCTAACCAACGTTTTATACAACTGCAACATTGAAGGCCAGCTCTTGTACTCTATACCCCTTCCTATAAAGGCTAACATATATGCTTTCTTCACAACCTCCTCCAGTTACTCTGCCACCTTCAGAGACTTGTTCACCTGCACCTCCAGGTCCCTCTGCATTTCCAAACTCTTAATAGATCTACCCTTTATCATATACCACCCCCCTACATTCTTTCTCCCGAAATCCATCACCTCACATTTATCAAGATTAAATTCCATCTGCCATCTATCTGCCCAAGCTACCAGCCTATCTATGTCCTGCTGCATTGCCTGACAATGCTCCTCACTATCTGCAAGTCCAGCCATCTTTGTATCGTCTGCAAACTTGCTGATCACTCCACTTACTCCCTCTTCCAAGTCATTTATATATATTACAAATAGAAGAGGTCCCAGTACCGAGCCCTGCGGCACACCACTAGTGACCGACCTCCAGCTAGAAAAACACCCTTCCACTATTACTCTCTGTCTCCTATTACCAAGCCAGTTACTTATCCATCTAGCTACCTGTCCTTGTATCCCATGAGCCTCGACCTTCTCAACTAACCTCCCATGAGGGACTTTGTCAAACACCTTACTAAAATCCATATAGACGACATCAACGGCTCGTCCTTCGTCCACCGTTTTCGTCACCTCCTCAAAAAATTCTACCAGATTTGTAAGGCACGACCTTCCCTTAACAAAGCCATGCTGCGTATCCCTAATCAGATCGCAACGCTCTAAGTGTCTATACATCCTATCTCTAAGAATCCCTTCCAACAGCTTCCCTACCACTGACATCAAATTCACTGGCCTACAATTTCCAGGAGCAGAACTGATAGAAATGCTGAAGAAGCAAGACCCCTCAGTAGACCTCACTTGCTTTTATGCTTTCCACCCAGACTCCATGTTTGAGCCCTTTCTGCTATTCAATCTTCCACATGCTGCAAACAGTATTTAAGAACCAACCCAACAGGTGTTGACTCCATAAGGACCTGGTATAAGTCATCCGTCGACATATTTTAAGTTGTTTCAATGACAAATCTGAAGAGATCATCAAGCTCAACCAGAAACCATCAATCTACAAGTTTCCAAACTCTTTCTAGACTCCTAAAAGTTCTGCTTAATCTGTCCCCTCATTCTGTAAACTGGTTAAGACATGATTAAGTACAATACAATACTATTTTCTTCTTTTAAAAAACTTTAATGCAGAATTGCTCATTTATAGGCAAGCAATAGATATACTCTCTTCCTTAACATTACACCTTGAATGTGCTAACAACTGGTTCCCTTGAGTGTGGTTCCCTGTACCAATTTTTGACATAATTGATCACTGTACACAATTAAACACTGACTTAATTGGCAAGCATATCCCTTTTTTAGTAAACATCTATTTCAGCCAAATAGAGTGGGAAAAGAGGAGACCCCATTTTACTCCTTCTGATCTGATTGTAACACCTGTAGAGCTGATGTTATAGAGGTTTACAGCGTGAAAACAGGCCCTTTGGCCCAACTTGTCCATGCTGCACTTTTTTAAAATCCTGAAGCTAGTCTCAATTGCCTGTATTTGGCCTATATCCCTCTCTACCCATCTTACCCATGTAACTGTCTAAACGCTGCTTAAAAGACAAAATTGTACCTGCCTGTACTACTACCTTTGGCAGCTTATTCCAGACACTCATCACCTCTGTGTAAGAAAAAAAAGCACCTCTAGTCCCTTTTATATATTTCCCCTCTCACTTTAAACCTATACCCTCTAGTTTTAGACTGCTACCTTTGAGAAAAGATATTGACTATCCAGCTGATCCATGCCCACTATCTTCTAGACCTCTATAAGATCACCCCCCCAGTCTTTTGTACTCCAGAGAAAAAGGTCCCAGTCTATCCAGCTTCTCCTTACAACTCAAACAATCAAGTCCTAGTTTAATAGTATGCTTTCTATAATAAGGTGACCAGAATTGTACACAATATTCCAAGTATGGCTGTACCAGTATATTGTACAATTTCAACAAAACATCCCAACCCTTGTAATCAATGACCTGATCAATGAAATCAAGCATGCTGAATGTCTTCTTCCCCACTGTTCACCTGTAACTCCACTTTCAAGGAGCTATGAACATGTACCCTCGACCTCTTTGTTCTGTAATTCTCCCAATGTCCACCGTTAACTGAGTCAGTCTCACAAAGAACAACACAGCACGGGAAACAGGCCCTTCGGCCCAACGAGCCCGCGCCGCCGTCCTAACGTCTTAATGACATATAGGGACAATTTGTTACCCACTCAGCCTAAGAGCACATTTTTGGGATGTGGGAGGAAACCGGAGCACCCGGAGAAAACCCACGCAACCACGGGGAGAATGCACAAACTCCCGCAAACACAGGCCCAAATCCATGTGTCTGCACAGCAACAGTGATAGTCTCTGAGCTGTCATGTTGCCCATCTGATGGTCCAGTTTAAGCATACACTAACGACGTGAAGCACTAGGCCACTCCTGAAGTAACATCCAAGAGCAGCCCTCGCACGACCTGCCGAATGCATGCGCCTTGTTGGTCAACAGGGTGGACCGAATAGCCTGTGGAAACAAATAAAGTATTTAAACATATCCCTCTATCTGCAGACCGCTCATGTAGCTGTCCAAGAGACCCTTAAACAACCCTAGCGTGCCTGCTCCCACCACCCAACTCGGTAGCGCATTCCACACCCCCACTACCCTTTGTGTGGAAAAAATGCCCTCTAATATTTGTCTTATGCTTAGCCCCCCTCACCCTAAGGCCGTGACCCCTCGTTTTATCCGATTCTAATGGTGGAAAAAACTTACCACCATTTACTCTATCTATACCCCTCATAATCTTATATACCTCTAATAGATCCCCTCTCAGTCTTGCCCTGGTTTATCTAAATTAAACTCTATCTACCATTTGTCACAGTGCTGAAATGCATTTTTACTTCTGAAATGCAAGGTATGGTATTTGGTGCACTGTGGAAGGATCTTTATTTTGCATTTGTTCCTTTAGCTGATATTTGGTGTTGCAAGTAATGGAAATTTTCTATGCCCAGGTACCAAGTATAATTCTCACCTTAAGCACAATGTAAAAAAAAAATAACAATTTAGAACTAATTTCTGTTATGTGGTAACTAATGTGTGGAATAATGCTCTGCGTTTGAGACCAAAGACTGAATCTTTCAAATTTTAGTTTTTTTAGTCAGACAAAAGATCTTAACACTTTTTCAAGCAGCACTGTTTTTCAAAGGCTCTGTTTATATAGTAGTTCAATGAATTAAAAATCAGTATTTATCTAATTAAAGACATTAATTTTCTGTAAAGCACTTTGTTGTATTCTGAGAGGGCACTATGTTTTTCACTTTCCATGATGTATGTAAATAAGTGAGGGTTTTGTTTCTCTCTTGTCTGTGTTACAAATTAGCTCTGCTGCCTCACAGCGCCAGGAACCTGGGTTCAATTCCAGCCTGGGATGACTGTCTATGTGGAGTTTGCATGTTTTCCCCATGCCTGTATGCATTTCCTCTAGGTGCTCTTGTTTACTTCCACATTCCAAAGATATGCAGATTGGGTTGATTGGCCATGCTAAATTGCTGCTTAATGTCAGGGTAAAAATACATAGGGTATGGGGAGATAGGGCTGGGGAGAGATTGTTGCTTGTGCAGGCTCAGTGGGCCAAATAGCCTCCCATGCACTGTAGGGATTCTATGATTGACATCATTAATAATTCTAAGTATACATGTAGAATTCTTCTCATTAATGACATACTTGAGAAAATCAACTTGAACTGAAAAGATGGTTATTTGGATCAGACTTGTAGGGCAATGTACTATTACTCTGCTTTCTGTGTCTCAGATAATTTTGTATTTGTGCTGCTGAATCTACTTTGTCTCATGGGCTAACAAGTCTGTTTTATGTGGTACTTTGTCAAATAGCTCTTCATGGTCAATACATGCAACACTTAATTTGGCTCGTCCTTTTACTACCCATTTTTTTTTAGAGCAACACAGCACGGGAAACAGGCCCTTCGGCCCAACGAGCCCACGCCGCCGTCATAACTGTATAGTACCAATTCCATTATCCTATTCTAATTTTAGGTTATTCCTAATATGGAAGAATCTCAATGTAGGGACAATTTGTTTCCCAATCAGCCTAAGAGTGAATTTTTGGGATGTGGGAGGAAACCGGAGCGCCCGGAGAAAACCCACGCAACCACGGGGAGAACGCGCAAACTCCCGCAGACACCAGCCCAATTCCAAGTGTCTGCACAGCTACAGCGATAGTCACTGAGCTGTCATGGTGCCCTTCAGATGGTCCAGATAAAGCACTCATTTACAACATGAAGCACCAGGCAACCCATGAATAAATATCCAACAGCTGTCCTCGCACCACCTGCCGAATGCATGCTCCTTGTTGGTCAAGATAGACCGAATTACCTGTGGAAAAAAGCCATAGTTAAACAGTCCTACTATATCCCTCTATCTGCATACCGCTCATGTGGCTGTCCAAGAGACCCTTAAACAGCCCTAGCGTGCCTGCTCCCACCACCTTACTCAGCAGTGCATTCCACACCCCCACTACCCTTTGTTATTATTAATTAATTATTTATTATTAATGTATTTATAAAACATTTTTTAATCTTATTTTACCAACTAATCTATTGTGCATTCTTTTATTTTCTTATTATCATCCCTATTTTCATTTTCAATTCTGTTATGTACTTTACTATTCATGTTTCCAATTATATCAAGTATAGAATTATGCATAGTAAATCAATGTTAGTGCACTATGTATGGCTTTTCCTTGCGTCTTCTAAGCAAAACCCTCCAATTTGGTGTACGAAAAAAGTTGATTTGCTGGTTAAAAGGAAAAAGGAGGCTTATGTCAGGGTGAGGATTGAAGGCTCGGTTAGTGCAATGGATAGCTATAGATTAGCCAGGAGGGAGCTAAAGAATGAATTGAGGAGAGCTAAGAGAGGACACGAGAAGACTTTGGCTGATAGGATTAAGGAGAATCCTAAAGCTTTCTTTAGATATGTTAAGAATAGAAGATTGGTTAGGACAAGATTAGGGCCAGTCATAGACAGCAGTGGGAAGTTGTGCGTGGAGCCTGAAGAGATTGGAGAGGTACTGAATAAATATTTCTCTTCGGTATTCACGCAGGGTGATGTAAATGTAGTTATGGAGAACACTGAGGTACAGGGTAGCAAACTGGAAGGTATCGAAGTAGATAGGGAGGATGTGCTAGATATTCTCGAGGGTTTGAAGTTGGATAAGTCCCCTGGGCCGGACGGGATTTACCCTAGGATTCTCTGGGAGGCAAGAGAGGAGATTGCAGAGCCTCTGGCTCTGATCTTCAGGTCGTCGTTGGTTACGGGTGTGGTTCCGGAGGACTGGAGGATAGCGAATGTGGTCCCGTTGTTCAAGAAGGGGAAGAGAGACCTTCCAGGGAATTATAGGCCAGTGAGTCTTACTTCTGTTGTGGGCAAAGTATTGGAGAGAATAATTAGGGATAGGATTTATAGTTATTTAGAGAGTAATGAATTGATTGGGGATAGTCAGCATGGTTTTGTGAAGGGTAGGTCGTGCCTTACTAACCTCATTGAGTTTTTTGAAAAAGTGACCAAAGAGGTGGATGGGGGTAAGGCGGTTGATGTGGTATATATGGACTTTAGTAAGGCGTTTGATAAGGTGGCCCATGGAAGACTTCTGCAGAAAATGCAGATGTATGGGATAGAGGGTGATTTAGCTAATTGGGTTAGGAATTGGCTAGCAGATAGAAGACAGAGGGTGGTGGTTGATGGGAGATATTCATCGTGGAGTTCGGTGACAAGTGGTGTACCTCAGGGGTCTGTTTTGGGGCCCCTGCTGTTTGTAATTTTTATAAATGATCTGGATGAGGGTATTGAAGGATGGATTAGTAAATTTGCAGATGACACTAAAGTCGGTGGAGTGGTAGATAGTGAAGAGGGGTGTTATAGTTTGCAGAGAGACTTGGACAAGTTGCAGAGCTGGGCCGAGAGGTGGCAAATGGAGTTTAATGTGGAAAAGTGTGAGGTAATGCACTATGGCAGAAATAATAAATGTGTAGAGTATAGGGCAAATGGTAGGATTCTTAGTAGTCTAGATGAACAGAGGGATCTTGGTGTGTATGTGCATATATCCCTGAAAGTAGGCAGTCAGGTCGAGAAGGTTGTTAGGAAGGCATATGGAGTCTTGGCTTTTATTGGTAGAGGGATTGAATTTCGGAGCCACACCGTCATGTTGCAACTGTACAAAACTCTAGTGCGGCCGCACTTGGAGTATTGTGTGCAGTTCTGGTCGCCACATTATAAGAAAGATGTGGAGGCATTGGAGAGGGTACAGAGGAGGTTTACCAGTATGTTGCCTGGTATGGAGGGCAGGTCCTATGAAGAGAGGTTGAAGGATTTGAGGTTGTTTTCGTTAGAAAGGAGGCGGCTACGATGAGACCCTAGATCGAACATATAAGCTGATTATAGGTATAGATAGGGTGGATAGTGATGAGCCTTTTTCCTAGATGGAAAGAGCTAGCACACGAGGGGACAACAGCTTAAATTAAAGGGTGATAGTTATAGGACGGATATCAGAGGTAGGTTCAGACGCATTCTTCTCCCAAGGGTGGTTGTGAGTTGAATGCCCTGCCGCAGCAGTTGTAGATGCGCCAGTTGGTGGCGTTTTAAGAGGTTAATTGATAAGTTATGGAAGAGAAGCAATGGTTTATTTTGGAGGGGCATTGCTTTTTATATTGGTCAGCGCAACATCGAAGGCTGAAGGGCCTGTTCTGTGCTGTAATGTTCTATGTTCTATGTTCTAATTTTTCCCAAATATGGCTGATTTCAGTGGGTTCTGTTGGTTTGCACATTTATCATCTTCAACCCACTAAATGTGAATTTATTTGAACAAGTAGAAATTAGTTGACCACAGCTCTTGAAGAATGAATTAAGGGATTTTTTTTTGGCCACTGAGTAGAGATGGGGTGCCTTGTCTCCAGGGGTTGCTGGTGACTGGTAGCAGATTGCTGAGAGGAAAGCTCAATGTGCATGCTGAGGTACATATTGGACATGTGCAAAATTTAGTGAATACAAGACAAGCATCTCAAATATCTGGGATAGTTGATCACCCTAAAGTAATGTAAAAAGTACAAAAAGCATAAATATATATTTTTACAATGGAAACAATGGTGGCACAGCGGTTAGCACTGCTTCCTGACAGTGTTAGAGATCTGGGTTCAGTTCTGGCCTTGGGTGACTGCCTGTGTGAATTTTGCATGTTCTCCCTATGTCTGTGTGGGTTTCCTCCAAATGCTTTGGTTTTCTTCCCACACTGCAAAGATGTGCAGGTTAGACAGATGGACCAGGCTAAATTGTCCCTTAATGTCCTAAGATGTGTGGGTTAGCAGGGTAAATACATGGGGTTGCAGGGATAGGATCTGGGTGGGATTGCTGTCGGTACAGACTTGATGGGCCAAATGTTCTCCTCGTGCATTATCTGATTCT